>CM021110.1:99673091-100149030 GCA_007115665.2 Sequoiadendron giganteum | reverse complement strand
TAGAATCTCCTCTTCTTCACTCTGGTCTTCCTCTTCATTTTCCTCTTCTTGTACTTGTCTGTGGATAGGATCATTTGGTTCATCTTTAGTTATTTCAACTAGTTTATGCATAGCTTCATCAACCTTTACATTTGCACTTTCAACTATTTTCCTCGGTCTTTTATTTAAGCATCTATATGAATTTTTTTTAGTTGAATATCCAAGAAAAATACCTTCATCACATCTTGAATCAAACTTCCCAAGATTCTCATCATCTCTTTTAATGTAACATCTGCTTCCAAACACCTTAAATTACTTAATAGTAGGAGTCTTACTAGTCCACAATTCATAAGGAGTCTTTGCGCTGTTACCTTTGATCGAAAATTTGTTAAGAATATAAAAAGCAGTGTGGATTTCTTCTCTCCAATATGCATCAGGAACATTTTCTTCTTTCATCATTGTCCTTGCATCCTCTTGAATAGTTCGGTTCTTCCTTTCCACAACTCCATTATGCTGAGGGGTTCCAGGGGTAGTATAATGTCTCTTTATACCATGTTCTTCACAAAATGCATTAAACTCACAAGAAGTGAATTCTCCACCTCTATCAGATCTTAAACATTTGATTCTCAAATTTACTTCATTCTCTACTCTTGCTTTGAACACTTTGAATCTATCTAGAGCTTGAGCTTTCTCTCTAAGAAAATTAACTCATGTATTATAGAGTAATTATCAATCAATAGCATAAAATACATGTCACCATTTAGGCTTCCTATTCTTGTAGGACCATAGAGGTCTATGAATCAATTTCAGCATTCTGGTAGATGATTGTTCTTTTCCTTTAAAATCGCTTCTTGTTTGTTTTCCCAATTGACAACTTCTGCAAACAAAATTGGCAGGCTTTGTGATTCTAGGCAGATCTCTAACAACTTCTCTTGAATTGATCCTAATCAGATTGTCAAAGTTTACATGTCCCATCCTCTGATGCCACAAA
Source organism: Sequoiadendron giganteum (assembly GCA_007115665.2). Taxonomy (NCBI): domain Eukaryota; kingdom Viridiplantae; phylum Streptophyta; class Pinopsida; order Cupressales; family Cupressaceae; genus Sequoiadendron; species Sequoiadendron giganteum. Next base: position 100,148,060 of record CM021110.1, on the reverse strand, counting down.
CAACTTTCATTAACTTGAGAAACAAAGCACTGACCCTCACCACTCTTAAGCTGATAGATGTTTCCATGATTTCTTCTTCCTGTAGCCACCACAGTTCCAGACCCTTTTCAGATCTCACAAGTGTTATCCTGAAAGAAAATCTTAAAAACTTTGCTACACATTTGTCCAACACTCAAAAGATTATGCCTTAAGCCCTTAACATAATAGAAATCATTAGTACTATGTTTTCCATCAAGACTAATTGTTTATTTTCCAACAATATTAGCACCAGAATCATCTCCAGACATAACTAATCCTCCATCATACTTTTCAAGTAAGTTTATCTCCATTCATATGATTTGAACATCCATCGTCAATTACCCAATAGTCTTCATCTTGTCTACCATGAAATACAGTAACCAAAGTACTGTTGGAGTGAACAAACACTGAGAGGGGGGGGGGTGAATCAATGTTATTAACTTCTTTACCAAATTTAACTGAAACTGAAATAAACCAAATATATGCTCTCTTTTATCAATGATAGAATCATTCATGTATTGAATGCAATCACATAAACTGAAATGAGAATAGTGAAACATATCATTTTAAAGCAATAAAGAACTCAACCAAATGAATCACATAAACTCAAATAGACACAAGATATGCTGAGTGGAAAACCCTCCCGGGGTAGAAAAAGCACTCCTGAACCTGCTGCCTTTTTCAGGCTTTCCTTTCAATAATTATTTTGACAATGCCTCAATGGCTGAATTCTGAGCACCGACTCAAGGAGCACCAACCCCTCTGTTTAGAGACACCAATCTCAAGGAGCACCAACCCCTTTTCTATTTTTCAATACAACATACAATGATATAAAGGATCTCTTTGTTTCTTTGATTTCTGTCAAGTGCCTCTTGATAACATTTTGTTTCCACAATCCACGATCATTAGTAATCAAGATTTCTGGATATAACTGTGTGCAATTTTTTCATCATCAACATTTCAAATCAAACTCCATGATCCATCATTTGTCAAGTGCCTCTTGATAGACAATGCATAGAATTCTCAAGAGTCAAGAATGACTCTTCAAAATTCCATTCATTATCAAATCTCGATACAACTTGAAGAAAAAAATAGTTACAGTGTCAATACCACTTCTCATCAAACTGCATTATAGTGATATGATCTTTCTTTCTGACAACACACCATGTTTTCCAAATTTTTAGCATCAAAAGATAATTGCCCTATCTTTTCAATAAATAGAATTGCACTCCTCTCTTTCTTTCTATTTAGTTTTTTTTGTAATGATAAAGCCTTAATCTCTCTGTTTTCAACCATTTACAGTTTACATCATAATTTACAACTTTCCGTTACAGCTGAAACTATTTGTTTTCTAACAAAAGAAGAGGTGACCTTTTTCACTGTTTTTACATCTTTAACAAGTTATTGTTTAGGTAATGCAAAGGTCATTTTTGATAAATCTTTTCTCCAAGCAAGGCAAGAGAACGTAACATGTAAAACTAGAAGTGACAAAGCCCTATCCAGTCGAGCAACCTGCAAGGGCAGAGCTTAACCAAATAGTATCAAGACATGCATGTGTGCATGAATAATGACCACAGAAAAACAACTGCATAAAAATTAACTAAAATTTATTTTTAGCAATTGAAACCTCATAAAGAATGTACTCAAAGAGTAGTTACCCATGAACCAGGTGAAGCTGAGAAGATATTCAAAGAACAATACCCATTATGATAGCTGCAAAAACTTAAGTAACTAAAACAATAATGCTCAACAAACCGAGATCATTATGATGTGAAACTAAAACAATAAACTGAAGAATTTAAGAACGGTTACCAACGACTCCAAGTGTGAAACCAAGTAGACTCTTTAGGTTTCACAAATACCCACTACCCAAAAATGTCATCCCTTAAATCTAATATGGTAACCCTTATTTAAAATGTGATCTAGGCATGCAAAAACCACTATAATTCTGACTGAGAAAAGAATTACCAGATCTGCTTAGAAGCCACTTGATTTTTCATTTTTCCATTTGCCAAATAGAAGAAAAAAGCATATATCTCTAAGAAGGAGTATCTGTGATTAATGATGAAGTCGTTGTCATGAAAGAGATTACCAAATCTGCATAAACATGAAACGGCCAAGACACCTTCCAAACTCATGCCTTCACCCAGCTGCAGGAAGATGACACACAGAACAACCATTGTAATGGTCTTACAAGAATCCCCAAACACTGTCCAAGGACAGTCAACCAGAAAAATGCACTATGAAATAGCCAAGGGAATGATTCCATGGTGATGACCAGTGTAAGGTTCGAGACCCTCGAGCAAGGGAAAAATAAAATAATGACCTAAACTCCCAAAAGAACAAACTCACGATTTACTTTTTAAATAATGATAATTGTTTGGAGTCTGAAAGGACAGTCATTGATAACCAAAAACTCATAATTCCCTTTGAAATCCGTGGGCAGATCAAAGACCAGCAGTCGACAAACTCAATATAGCCATTTATCAATTATTGATAAAGTGAAAATACCGACCAAGTAATGTTCTGAATAAATTTACATGACCCCATTTCCCATCAAATGTCCATTAAATGATGCCTAGCATTATTGCATGTCAAAGGTCAAATGCTTAAGTCTTAATGTTCCCAAGTGATCAAGACTAAGTCACATTCAATGTGACATAATCAAAATCAGTACCTTTACTTGTTGTCGGCCTTAAGGCCCAAATAAATATCAACTAATTTGACCCGATATGAATGCAAGTAAGAGTACAGTTTGAATACCTTTAGCCAAAACCAATTTTCCATCACATTGAAATCCAATGCTTTAATATGTCCAATGGTATCCAAAAATTTGTGAAGAGATAAAGACTGATTTCATGTAAAGTTCACAAAGCCATAAACACAATAATGATCAAACCCTTATAATATGCCAAAAACTGAATACCAAGAGCTTCAAGAAAATAAACAAACTATTCCTCATACCCATGCCACTGACTGAAAATGGAGGAATATACCTTTAATGAAAAACAAGAACACGTTTCAATTTCAAGATGCTTGTAACTGATCAAGCCATAATTAATCAACCTGTAGAATAACTGAACATGCCAAACACATGTAATCAAGTGAAATACTGAAGCACAAAATATCAAAATAGAAACATGTCACCTGAATAATGGAACATAGAACCTGTAACTAGAATGCCTCAATTGAGATCTGCACATGGAGTTAAATTATCAGTACCACCATATATAGTAACAATTGTGAAGTAAATTTGCCAATCAGGAAAGCAGATCAACTGAGTGAGTAACCATCAAAATGCCAGAGTACCATATATTTTCATCAAGGAAACATTTGCACAAGAGAGATTCAACAAACTCCCCCTTTGTCCTTGATGGAAAAAACTGAGCCACCAAGCCAAGATGAAATGCAGGAACCAAATGCTCATAATTCTCCCCCTTTTTGTCACAAGGATAAAGGGAAGTCAACACAGATAAACCAGAGTCAATTGTGAAATTCCAACAAACTGTAGATGTAACCTTTGAGTAGCAAAGTACGAGCAGTAGGAAGAGCTAACCAACTCCCCCTATCACCAAGATAGACTGTTTAAGATAATACAGATTGAGAAACAACTCCCAATCTAGACTGAAGTCTTTCAATAATATCTTTAGCCAACGGTTTGTAAAAATGTCAGCAACCTGTGCTTGTGTAAGAACATATTGCGTAGATACCTCGTTAGCCTACACCTTTTCACAAAGAAAATGAAACTTTATAGCTATATGTTTAGTTCAAGAGTGCATAACAAGATTTTTTGAGATATTGATTGCACTAGTATTATCACATAGAATAGTAATAGGTTTTGGAATTTCAATACCCATATATGATAATGTCTGTGACATCCAAATTAACTAAGTGCACCGAGAAGTGGCAACTATATATTCTACTTCAATAGTAGAGAGTGAAACAAATTCTTGTTTTTTGTTGTGCCAAGCCACTAAACGGTCACCAAGAAAGAAAGCAACACCACTGGTGCTTTTCCTGTCATCTAGACAACCTGCCCAGTCAGAATCAATATATGCCACTAAAGAAAAATCATTGCTTCTGGGATACCAGAGCCCATAATCAATTGTGCCTTGTACATATTTAAGAATCCTTCTCATAACATTGATGTGAGATTCCTTAGGAGATGCCTGAAATTGAGCAACCATGCAAACAACTTGCATTATATTAGGTCTTGAGGCTATTAGATATAATAGGTTGCCTATCATTGACCTATAGTCAGTTGGGTTGACAATAGGAGAGTCATCAACCTTGCTAAGTTTATAGCCTGTTGTCATTGGTGTGCTAACTAGATGACATTCATCCATTTGAAACTTTTTTAACATATCTTTTGCACATCTTGTTTGAGATAGAAAGATGCTAGATTCAAGTTATGAAATCTGAAGACCTAAGAAGAATGACAGTTCTCCCAACATAGACATTTTGAATTTAGATTCCATGATTTGTGAGAATTTTTGACTTAAGGCAATATTGTTGCAACCAAAAATGGTGTCATCAACATAAATTTCAACAACAAGAATATCAGACCCTTCAATTTTAACATACAGATTACTGTCTACTCATCCTCTAATGAATCCTTTTGACTGTAAGTGACTGTCCGATCTGGAGAACCAAGCTCTAGGAGCTTGTTTTAGGCCATATAGAGCCTTTTTCAGCCTGTAGACATGATTGGGTTTATTTTTATAGGTGAACCCTTCAGGCTATTCTATGTAAACTTCTTCTAAGCACCCATTCAGAAAGGCAATTTTTACATCCATTTGATATATAGTAAAATTTTTGAAAACAAAATATGCCAAGAAAATTCTAATTGATTCAAGCCTAGCAACTGGTGCAAAGGTTTCACTGAAGTCAATACCTTCTTGCTGAGCATATCCTTTGTAGACATATCTAGCCTTGTTGCGAACAACATGGCCAATTTCATCATGTTTGTTTCTAAAAATCTATTTACCACCTATGAAATTTTTGTCATCCAGTCTTGGGACAAGCTCCCAAGTCTGATTTTTCTCAATTTGATTGATTTCATCCTGCATTGCATTAAGCCAACATTCATCAGTTAGAGCTTCATCAAAGTTTTTGGGCTCAAACTAAGTGATTAAACAAAAAGCAGTGAGATCAGCTATGTGAGCTTTTTCATCATAGTTAACAGTTCTTTTCCTTGTTTGAACTCTTGCTGATTTATCTCCTCTGATCAGATCTTTAGGATGGTTTTTAGCAAGAGATTTTGAAGGAGTTTTAGTTTCACATTTTTTTGATCTAATTTCAGTATCTTCAGATTTTCCTTCAGCTAGTTTAGGACTTGCTAGTTTTGTTTCAAGCTTTGTAGTTTCAAAGCCTTCAGAAATTATATCAAGTTCAAATTCTTCCTCTTCATCATCCTGCATAGGTTCAGCATCTAAAAGCATATTTTCATCAAATTTGACATTTACTAATTCAACAATTTTATTCAGCATATTGTTAAATCATTTAAAGGCTTTGTTGTGAGTAGAGTATCCTAAGAAAATACCTTCATTTGTCTTAGATTGAAAACTGCCTAAGTTTTCATCGTCTCTCTTGATAAAACACTTGCAGCCAAATATTCTGAAATATTTTATTGAGGCAGATTTACCATACCACAGTTCATATGGAGTGATATTTGATTTCACTCTGATCTGGACTCTATTCAAAATGTAGACAAATGTATGAACAACTTCTTTCCAATACATGTTTGGCAGATTTGCTTCATTCAACATAGTTCTTGCCATCTCTTTTACAGTCCTTTTCTTTCTCTCAACTACCCCGTTTTGTTGGGGTGTTCAGGCAACAACATACTATCTTTTTATGCCATGTTTGTCATAGTAGTCTATGAATTCTTGTGAGGTGAATTCACCACCTTTGTCAGATCTTAAACATTTCAATTTTAAATCTGACTCTCTTTCTACCATTTTTCCAAAAACTTTAAAACGTTCGAAAGCTTCTGATTTATTCTTGAGAAAGGTAACCCATACCATACAAGAGTAGTCATCAACAAATAGCATGAAATATTTCTCACCATTGATAGATCTAGTCCTTGTAGGACCACATAAGTCAGTATGAACAATTTATAGGGGTTTAGTAGAGGAGTGTTCCTTGGATTTAAAGCTTACCTTAGTTTTCTTTCCTTTGAGACACTCTTTACAAACAACATTGTCAGGTTTTCTAAGAATGGGCAGACCTCTTACATTCTGATTTTTGCTAATTCTAACCATATTGTCAAAATTAATGTGGCCTAGTCTCTTGTGCCACATCCAACTTTCTTCAACATGACTCATTAAGCATATACCTTGATTGTTTTCATGTCCAGAGGTGTCAAGTAAGTTGTAGACATTTCCCTTGGTCCTTCTTCCAGCAGCAACAACTTTTCTAGACTGGTTTTTAATTTCACATCCCTGTGAAGTGAACAGGACTTGATAGCCATTGTCACATATTTGACTGACACTCAGAAGGTTATGTTTTAATCCTTCTACATAGTAAACATTGTAAATAGGAGTGTCTTCATTTAGAAAAAGAGAACCTCTACCTTTGATTTGAATTCCATAATTGTCACCAAACTTTACATATCCACCAACATAGTCTTCTAGATTGGTAAATTTTTCTTTGTCACCAGTCATGTGGTTTGAACAACCACTGTCCAAGACCCATAAGTCCTTTTTATTGGAGTGGAAATTAGTTTGAACTAACATAGTCTATTCTATGTTGTTGACAACTTTGGGTTTCCAGACCTTGATAGTTTTCAACTGTTTATTTTGTTGATCAACATTACATTGCTTAGAAGAATGACCCAAAGACTTGCAAGTGAAACATCTAATCTATCTTGCAAAACTATTATTCTTCCTAAAACCAAATCTAGGAGTTCTAGAATTCATAAATCTACAAGAGTTCACTTTGTGACCAAATTTATTGCAGAAGTAACAATACCCATAAAAGAACAGGTAGGAATTATAAGTCATTTTTTTGTTCCTAAAAATATGAACATGATCCTTTTCAAAATCAAGATATTTGAGTTCAGGACTTTTATTTCCAATAACAACATTGTTGTTATTTGAACATTCACCTTTCACAAAACCAATACCAGTTTTATCATTATTCAGTTTTTGTTTACTTAGCATGTCATTCAGTTTAAGAGTGCTCTCATATTTCTCAATGGTCTTTCTGAGATCTAGAATCTCATGTTCAAGTTTTTAAATTTCTTGATCTTTAAAGCTTATGCCAATAGGAAGACAGTCTTCAACTCTTTTAGATTCTTCAAGTTGAGTTTTTAATGAGACTATCTCGAGATTTATGAGTTGCTCCTGTGAAGTATCTTGAGAAGTATTTTGTTCTTGAGCATGCATTTGTTTTTTAAGTTTCCTTAGCTCTTTTAGAGCACATTTCAATTCTCCTTCATAATCCACTTCGCCATCTTCAGCATCATTGTTGTTAGTTTCATCTTGTTGAATGATTTCAGCCATGAAGAGATTTTCATCCTCTTCATCTAAAGAATCTTCAGATTCAGAGTCTGTTTCATTTTTGCTAAACAAACTTTTCTTCTTTTTGAAATTGAATTTTTGTTTGGGTCTATAAGCCTTTTTCTTGGCAAATTTTTCAGATTTTTTGTTATCACTGTTTGTGTCACCATAGGGGCACTTAGCAGCAAAGTGGCCTATTTTGCCACAGTTAAAGCATTTGAAGGGAAGTTTTCCCTTATACTTTCCAGAACCATTTTTGAGTTTCCTTACAAAGTGGGATTCTTTAGAATCAGAAAATTTTGATTCAATGAGCTCATCCCTTTCTTTCCTTTTAGAATTAAATGTTGCTTCTTTTGTAGTGGTGTTTTTTTTACTAATCCTCATTTCATAGGCAGTCAGAGTGCCTTGTAGGCTGTCAAGGGTAAGTTGGGTAAAGTGTTTCTTTTCTTCTAGAGTAGTTATCTTAGCTTCACATTTTGTTGGTAAGGTTTTGATGACCTTGGTTACAACATCAAATTCCTTGACTTCTTCTCCCAGACCCTTCATGGAATTTACTATTTGATCAACTCTCAAAAAGTAGTCAGCTACTTTTATATTGTCCCTCATTTTTAATTCTTCAAATTGGTGTTTTAAAGTGAGGACTTTAGACTGTTTTACCTTTTCATTTCCTTGATGGATAGTTTCAAGTTTAGTCCAAATTTCACTAGCAAAATTGTAGTGCATGACTTTGATGAAGACATCTTTAGTCGGAGCACATAGAAGAGCATGTTTTTCTCTTGTGTTGGTTTCATACCTTTTCTTTTCATCAGAAGTAGTAGGCAAAGTAGCTGGTATAGTGTACCCAGACAATACTATTCTCCAGACATCAAGGTAAATAGAAGTTAAATAATTCTCCATTCTGATTTTCCAGAAAACATAATCAGTTCCATCAAATAATGGATCTCTAGTCATGGAAGTACCTTCATGAGCTTGAGACATTTTGAATAGACTCCAAGACAAAAATCAATCCTAGGTTGGAAAGACCTATCAGAGGACCCTAGGCTCTGATACCAATTGTTGGAGTGAACAGACACTGAGAGGGGGGTGCATCAGTGTTATTAAATTCTTTACCAAATTTAATTGAAACTAAAATAAACCAAATATATGCTCTCATTTATCAATGATAGAATCATTCATGTATTGAATGCAATCACATAAACTGAAATGAGAATAGTGAAACATATCATTTTAAAGCAATAAAGCACTAAACCACTAAACCAAATGAATCACATAAACTCAAATAGACACAAGATATGTCAAGTGGAAAACCCTCCTGGGGTAGAAAAGCCACTCCTGAACCTGCTGCCTTTTTCAGGCTTTCATTTCAATAATTATTTTGACAATGCCTCAATGGCTGATTTCTGAGCACCGACTCAAGGAGCACCAACCCCTCTGTTTAGAGACACCAATCTCAAGGAGCACCAACCCCTTTTCTATTTTTCAATACAACATACAATGATATAGAGGATCTCTACGTTTCTCTGATTTCTGTCAAGTGCCTCTTGACAGAAAATGCATAGAATTCTCAAGAGTCAAGAATGACTCTTCATAATTCCATTCATTATCAAATCTTGATACAACTTGAAGAAAAAAATAGTTACAGTGTCAATACCACTTCTCATCAAACTGCATTATAGTGATATGATCTTTCTTTCTTTTTCTCACTCTCAGATTTTCAATCTTTCATGATACAAAATACAAAACTGACAACACACTGCGTTTTCCAAATTTTTAGCATCAAAATATAATTGCCCTATATTTTCAATAAATAGAACTACACTCCTCTCTTTCTGTCTATTTAGGTTTTTTCTATAATGATAAAGCCCTAATCTCTCTGTTTTCAACCATTTACAGTTTACATCATAATTTACAAGATTCGGTTACAACTGAAACTGTTTATTTTATGACAAAAGAAGAGGTGACCTTTTTCACTATTTTTACATCTTTAACAAGTTATTGTTCAGGTAATACATAGGTCATTTTTGCAGAATCTTTTCTCTAGGCAAGGCAAGAGAACATAGCATGTAAAACTAGAAGTGACAGAGCCCTATCCAGTCGTGCAGCCTGCAAGGGCAGAGCTTAACCAAATAGTATCAAGGCATGCATGTGTGCATGAATAATGACCACAGAAAAACAACTGCATAAAAATTAACTAAAAGTTATTTTTAGCAATTGAAACCTCATAGAGAATGTACTCAAAGAGCAGTTACCCACGAACCAGGTGAAGTTGAGAAGATATTCAAAGGACAATACCCATTATGATAGTTGCAAAAACTTAAGTAACTGGACCAATGATTCTCAACAAACCGAGATCATTATGATGTGAAACTGAAACAATAAATTGAAGCATTTAAGAACGATTACCAACAACTCCAAGTGTGAAACCAAGTAGATTCTTTAGGTTTCACAAATACCCACTACCCAAAAATGCCATCCCTTAAATCTGATATGGTAACCCTTATTTAAAATGTGATCTAGGCATGCGAAAACCACTATAATTCTAACTGAGAAAAGAATTACCAGATCCACTCAAAAACCACTTGATTTTTCATTTTTCCATTTGCCAAATAAAAGAAAAAAACATATAACAACCTTGCCAGAAGAGGTAATGCATTTGCACTACATACATAAGGAGTACCTATGATTAATGATGAATTTGTTTGCCATGAAAGAGATTACCAGATCTAAATACACATGAAATGGCCAAGACACCTTCCAAACTCGTGCCTTCACCCAGCTACAGGAAGCTGACACACAAAACGACCATTGTAATGGTCTTACAAGAATCCCCAAACACTATCCAAGGATAGTCAACCAACAACATGCACTATGAAATGACCAAGGGAATGATTCCATGGTGGCGGCCGGTGTAGGGTTCGAGACCCTCAAGCAAGGGAAAAATGAAATGATGACCTAAACTCCCAAGAGAACAAACTCACGATTTCCTTTGCAAAGAATGATAATTGCTTGGAGTCTGAAAGGAAAATCATTGATAACCAAAAACTCATAATGCCCTTTGAAATCCGGGGGAAAATCAAAGACCAGCAGTCGACAAACTCAATATAGCCATTTATCAATTATTGATAAAGTGAAAATACCGACCAAGTAATGTTCTGAATAAATTTACATGACCCCATTTCCCATCAAATGTCCATTAAATGATGCCTAGCATTATTGCATGTCAAAGGTCAAATGCTTAAGTCTTAATGTTCCCAAGTGATCAAGACTAAGTCACATTCAATGTGACATAATCAAAATCAGTACCTTTACTTGTTGTCGGCCTTAAGGCCCAAATAAATATCAACTAATTTGACCCGATATGAATGCAAGTAAGAGTACAGTTTGAATACCTTTAGCCAAAACCAATTTTCCATCACATTGAAATCCAATGCTTTAATATGTCCAATGGTATCCAAAAATTTGTGAAGAGATAAAGACTGATTTCATGTAAAGTTCACAAAGCCATAAACACAATAATGATCAAACCCTTATAATATGCCAAAAACTGAATACCAAGAGCTTCAAGAAAATAAACAAACTATTCCTCATACCCATGCCACTGACTGAAAATGGAGGAATATACCTTTAATGAAAAACAAGAACACGTTTCAATTTCAAGATGCTTGTAACTGATCAAGCCATAATTAATCAACCTGTAGAATAACTGAACATGCCAAACACATGTAATCAAGTGAAATACTGAAGCACATAATATCAAAATAGAAACATGTCACCTGAATAATGGAACATAGAACCTGTAACTAGAATGCCTCAACTGAGATCTGCACATGGAATTAAATTATCAGTACCACCATATATAGTAACAATTATGAAGTAAATTTTCCAATCAGGAAAGCAAATCAACTGAGTGAGTAACCATCAAAATGCCAGAGTACCATATATTTTCATCAAGGAAACATTTGCACAAGAGAGATTCAACAAGTACCTTCCATCTCATCCTTCTTATTCTTCGAACTAGATTTCCTTGCACATCTTCCATGGTTAGCAAACACAGATTTATTCTCCAAGGCTAAAAATAAGCATTCATCTTTATCATCCTCAACATCAGATTCATCATCAGAAATTCCAACATCTTCTCTAACATAATACAATTTCTTGAACTTCCTATCCTTTTTGTCTTTATAATTATTATCTTTGTTCTTCTTATGTGGAGCTTTGTTTGGACATCTTTATGCATAGTGGCCAATATTTCCACAACTGAAACATTTAAAAGGTAACATACCTATGTACTTATTGGTACCTTTCTTCAATTTCCTTGTAAAGTTTGCTTCCAACTCTTCTGAACCATCACTATCTGGATCATCCTGTATCTTCATTGCTTTAAAGGTCGTTTTAGCTTTCTCCTTTTCTATTCCAAACTTCCTCATCTCAAATTTAGTCAAGGTGCCAAATAACTGTTCTTTAGTAAATGTCTTTGGATCATTGTCTCTTCAATAGCAGAGACCTTGTCACTATAACACTCTGGTAGGGTCATCAAGATTTTATCTATTACATCTTCATCTGCCATGGTACCACCTTGATTTTTGATTTCATTTGTTGTAAGTTCAACTCTCTGATAGTAGCTTGTAATATCTTCACCTTCTTCCATTTTCAAGTTCTCAAATTTGCGCTTAGCTGTTAGCTTCCTTGACAATTTAACTCTATCATTTCCTTCATAGATATCTTTAAAATTTTCCCATACTTCATAAGCAGTGCCCAAAGAGATAAATTTTGTCCATTCAGTTCTAGATAAGGCACTAAAGATAGCATACCTTGCTTTTTCATTCTCCTCATAGGAAAAAATCTCATCTGTAGAAGAAGGACCACTAGCCGATTCAACATACTTTGTCTCAACAGCTTTCCAAGTCTTGAAACCAAGAGAGATCAAGTAACCGCTCATCTGCTCCTTCCAGTCACTGTAGTTAGCTCCATCAAAAATAGGGATTTGCAACTTGTGCATCGTCTAATCTACCTCAAGCGGTTAAACTCTTCTCTGAGGAACCAAAGTTCTGTTACCAATTGTTGAAATGCACAAAACAACTAAGAGTGGGGGTGAATCAGTTGTACCAAATTACTTTTACTTCTGACCTTAATCAATTCCACTTTAACTTTAATTTGTTATTAAGTATAAACATGAAATGTAGATAACATAAAGCAAACACCAGAGATACCAGATTTACATGGAAAACCCAATGAGGGAAAAACCACGGTGAGGATTAACTCATAATATAATAGTAATGCAATACCAGATACAAAGGCTCACTGCTAGAGGTTCACTACCCAAAAAGGACTCACTATCTAGATACAAAGGCTCACTACCTACAGATAGGACTCACTGTCTAGAAAGAGGCTCATTTCTTACAGAGAGGAATCATTGTCTAGAAAGAGGCTCACTGCCTACAAACAAAGAAATACAATAGAAAATCCACCACAACAGGTTCCACACATTCACAACTTGATCAAAGGATTGCAAACACCATCAACTCACTACTTTCAGGAATCTAACACATCAAAGTACTACTGCCTCTATTCACTTTCACACACTCTGATTTTTGCACTTGATTCACACACTCATACCACATCTCTAATTTGCAACATCTTGACTTGCCTTTATACCAACTTCAACCTTAGAAACATTCTCAAGGTCGGCTACATATTCTTCCTTTTTACAAATTCAAATTAGGTCGAAAACTCAACATTCTCGCGATGGATAAGAATGAGAGCGGACCAAACACAAGCTTAATTAGGACCCAAATAAGATCTTGGATCAATCACACACTTCCTTAATTGATGCTTAATCTTCATGTAACGTGTAGACACCATGTCAACCAAACCTAATGAAAACACTAATGAACTTTGAAGTACGTGCAAGATGATCAAATGTGGATCACTCAACACATTTGATCCACAACAAGATGATCAAATGTGGATCACTCAACACACTTCACCAAACACTAGAACACCTCTTAGAAACCTTCAAATACATCCACAGAAACTACAACAACTTCCATACATCGAGCTTTCTTCAACAGTCCAATCGGACCGTGTAGACACACATAGTAGCTCTAGAAGAATCCTTCTGGAGCACCAAACCACAAACACGTTTGCTAAAACACAAAGAACATCAATATTAACCTTATTCTAGATCCACGAGATCTGAGACAAACCACCAGAAGACTGCAAAGCAGAAACATCTCTCCCAATCCACAGATAAACAGTTCTGCCAAACCGGTGAACACATCTTCCAATCTCCATCAACCATAAGCTAAAACTCAAGATATATTATCCATTGAAGCCCATAAACAATACTATAGATCCGCACAGGCATAGGATCAATACAAAAGAAATGTAGAGCACATTACCAGAGCACACTCAGAACACACACACAATATTATCTTCATTATTTGTTAATTTTCTCAAAAGCACTTAAAATCAACACATCAACAACACCATAAATATAGCTTCATGTACTCTCAACACTTCCACAATATCTCAACTATACATGTACCACCTACAAATACTCTAAACTATGTTGACTTCAATGACAACATTAATGACAACACCACCAAACACATCCATACTTGCAACAAAAAGATGCCCACTTAGTGGTATAACATGGAAAGCCTATTTTTAAGGATGTTATGATGGATTCTATGACAACTATAAGGGCTAAAAGTGGGGGATATCATTTTGGATGTGAGAATCATCTATGACATGTGTAAGTTGCTTATGACACATATAAGATCATATTCTATTTTATAGGGATTCTTATGACATCTTGTAAGAAGGTGTAGTGTCATGTAAGAAACCATTTTTAGCATGTAAGGGGTCATATGGATTTTTACCATAGTTTTTTTGAGCCTTGTTTTGACCCATGGTAATTTTTTATGGTGGTATTTTGAGTCCCCATGAGTCTATATATTGAGGGGTTGAGTTGGAGACAATATGATATGTTTTAGAGATACACAGATGTTGTCGGATTGAAGAGGAGTTAGAGTAATTGTATTGTGAAACACCATTGTTGTTAATACAACTATTCATCTCTTCTTTGGTGGAGTTTTTTTTTTTTAAGGGTTTCTCCACGTTAAACATTGTGTTATGTGTTGTGCTTTATGTTCTTTGCATTTTCATTTCTTATAGTTGTTTAAATCTCTATATGGTTTACACTACATAATTTGGTTTACAGTAATATGTTAAAGCTTCCATTATTGCTATTCCTTTACCGCTTTTCTAACAAATGATAGATGATTAATGAATGTAAAATGATCATAAATGGTAATACGATAAATTGAATTTAATGATGATGATAATAATGAATGAAAATAACTAGGATTTGAGGATTAGGTAAACTATTCTAGGTGTCTATGTCTTTCCCCTCTTTGAAGCAATGTTCGAAGTAACATTGTTTCAAAGAAAAAAAAGTAGCTAAGAACAAAAATAAAGAAGATGAAGATGATGGCAATGCCCTGATCAGGTAAGAAATAACAATTAGAAAAGATGAGATGATTGATGATTGATGATTGATGCCTCCTCAAGAGATTATCAATTCATAAACTACATGGATAATCTCTCCAAAGAAGAGAAGATGAAATAAATGTCAAATAAAAAGATAAAAATGATGGATGAAAAATAATGAAACATAGATGAAAGAAAAATGACTATGGTTGAAATGGTGATGATGTGTTATGTTGACTTGGAGTTTAACAATATTTATTTAATTCTTATGGGTTCACATTTTAATTGACGATTGGATTGGGATTCTTTTCTTTTCTTGATATAATTTTTTAGGATTTATTTTGACTTCACCTGTCCACTTGTATTTTTGGATTCAATGGCCTTTGACATTTGATTTTGATCTTTTTCTTTGTAATACTTTTTTTGTTGGTTCCAATTGGTGTTTTTATGGAATTGGGAATGATGGTTTATGGTGTGGATGAAAGGAGTGTTAGTAGGAACCTTATGATAAGGACTTCATATGACTCCTATTTTGATGGTTGTATTAGATGAATTTTCTCTTAATATCATGGAGGTATCACTAACATCATTTGATTTGTTGATCGATGAATAACTAAGGCCTTGATATCTAGGATTTTCATGAAACTATACTGGTTCTAAAATACCTTTCTCATGTAGGCCTAGTCCTCTTCCTTAATACTACATGATTTGACATATTTTATTTATGATGGGGTATTTTTATTTTGGAAGGAAGATGCCAACCCATCATTTTGTAGCTGAAAACCATCAATGTTGGCTATTTTCTTATCTACAAGAATGCCCAATTTGATAAAAGTAGATGATCCTAGTTGATAGGATATTGTGGATTTTTCATTGTCCATGCATGTGTTCTCTTAATCAGTTGGTATATTGAGATGATTCATAGTAGTTTTTGTATCTTCTTGTATACTATGGTTCATGTCACTTTTTTATTATCTATGTATCTAAGGGAGGCAAGTGTCTCATCTTAGGAAATGGATTTGGTTGGACTATGGATAGGATCAAGTTAATTTTTGTGATTATGGACAAGATAGAGGTGGATAAGGGGATCATCTTGGATTTATTGACCATAGGTAGGATTTTGATCAAAGATAGGCTTATCTTGGATGTCATGATTAGAAATAAGATCTCGATCAAATATTAGATCATGATCAATGATAGGATTATCATGGAAGTTATAAATGGAATCTTGATCAAGGCTTTGATTAGCTTGTATATGATTATCATCTATAGGGATTTTTTGGGTAACTTGATCTTCATTTGTGTTGGAGTTTATTTCATCATGATTTAGACTTTTCTCATGACATAGATCCCATGGTTTAGATGATGGAATTTGATTTTGGATAATGATGGGTAGGTGAAAGAAGTTGGATCCACTTTGTAGCCAAAAAGTGGAAGTGTTTTTCCTGAAAAATCAAAGTTTATCATGCTTGGAGTAAAAATTTTAAGTACTTACACATAGAATAATAAGAAAGTCTAGTAATATGAAATTTAGGATTTTGACTCTATTTTTCAAATATGTAATTTATTCTAATACTTATATGATACAAAAAAAATTTATAGGCTTATACAAGAACCACTTTTAAAATTCACTTATTTAGGACCATACCATGCATGTGTCTAACAAGATAATTTGACCTAAATAAAAGTAAATTTATAATTCCTTTTGGGAAAATATATATTATATTGAATATTGATGAGGATATTTTGTTTTTGATTAGGGGAAAAATAGGTTTTGATGGGACCCAAAACCCATTACATAACGATTTTGAAGGGACCCACAACCCTATCCAAGAAGAACATGTTGCATCAAAGATAAACCATATACCATCAACAACTAATCAAAAACACCACTAAGAATATAGCAAGACAACACAGGCTACACAAAGGAGAAGCAAGGGCCAAAAGCCCATAACCAAATACAATCAAGTTTTACCTGGGACCTGAAACCCAAAGGTTTTGGAGGGACCTTAAACCCTCAACCAGGTTTTTTAGGGACCTTGAACCTAAGAGAGAGCCATAATTAGGTTTTGGTAGGGACCTTAAACCCAAAAAATAGATGACTGAAGAGCAACAACATTCTTCCAACTCCATCCAATTTCAAAAACCATCCCACATTCCACCTCCATATGATAGGGCCCCCCTCTATAGGGGAGGAAGATGTGAGAGATCAAACCACCAAAGCAACCCAACTATTGCCCATACCAGCTCCACCTTAACAGGAACAAGCAATGGAGAAGAGGAATTTCCACTAGACCTGCAACAAACAACTCCACCTCAAAAGGAGCGAGTTCTACCTCAACAAGAGCAAACTTCGCCTCTAGAGAAGAAACCATCTATAGAGTCCAGCCAAAAGAAACCACTCCAATAGAACAAGCACTCGCAACAACCTTAGGCTTAAGAAGAGATGGAAACAAGAAGCCAGTCTTAAAGAATAAGTCAGCCTACAACATAGAGAGCATACACTCCAGAGCCAACAAAATAATCAACTCCAAAGGCATCAACCATAACCAAAAATAATAATTTTCCCCAACAGATCTCAAGATCAACATACTCCAAAAGGGAAACCACGAAAAAATATTAAACACAACATCCTCTAAGAAAAGAGGAGCAGTAGAAGAAACCCCACAAAGGGTCCACACAAGCCTAGAGAACTCCAACCCCTGTAAAACCAAAATCAACAAAATAACCTAGCAGGGGCACGATACCAAACAAAGAGAACCCCCTTTAACAAGCCAAGAAGGGTTCTTCCCAAGCTAGAAGAATAACAAATACAAATGGGTTTTCAAGACAATCATTAGAAGCAACCCAAACAACCGAGAGTGCTCAAGCCTAGCACCAACAAAGGACCCAAAGTAGCCAGAAAAAAATCAAAACAAAATCCTCCACAAAAGCCCCAACAACACCAGCCCTGCAAGAAGAAAGGAGCCCCCAAACAAGAGAGCCCACGAAAGCAAGCAAAGGTTGCAAGACATAGGGGCACCCAAAGAGCAGAGCAAGGCAAGGAAGACCAACAAATAGAGAGAAAGGAAGGAGGACACCACCATGAAGAACTCTATCTGACCCAACATGCCAATCAAGGTCTGAAAGAATGCAAACTCCTACCATAGACAACCCTGTCATAGTCCACTTGCAACCCACAACCAAAACCAAGGAAACCACCAGGAAGCCTAGAGCTAGAGCCAAAGCAAAATAAATCCCCAAAAGAGGAGCTCCAATAGAGGAAGACCTGAGAAGATGAAGGCACCGCAAGAGAAAAAGTTTGCAGTAGCCCAACACCACACCCACATCCTCAACATCAGTGACAGGAAAAGAGGGCAATGACGCCTCCAACAAGCCCATAGCCAACACAGGAAAGACTATGGTAGGGAAATAAGGCAACAATTCCTCCAGCAAGGACACAACCACCACACCATCAACATCCTCCTCATCTTCATCTGACCCATCTGCCTCCACCAACACACCAGCAACATTCAAACTTGAGCCTCCGCCAAAATTCTAGCCCATCACAGCATTAGATGATGGCTATGAGGATATTTTGTTATAATTCAATTTCTAAATTTTTTTAAGTTATTTTTTATTGACCTAAATTGATATTTCTAAAAACCTCGTATTCGACAAGCATAATTTGAGCTAAACTAATCTTTTTTATTATTATTTATTGTGTAAATAATTATGTGTAGATTGATGACATAATTTTAAAACAAACTTAAAAAAATTGAAGTTATTAAAAGAATAATAATACTTGATATTTCTAAAGTTGGCAAGCGCGTTTAGAGGGTGCGCTAGGTGGCGGTGGTCATTTAAGGCAGATGAAGGAATTGGCTTAGCATTGGGCTTCCATGCGGTTGTTTAATGCGGATAGGTTGGGGAAGGACGTAGGGATTTGAAAATGGTGGAGATGGGATATTCGACTGTGGAGGTCTATTTAAGATCTCTTTGGGCTTTCAAAGACATCATTCTCAGGTTGAAGGAATGGAGACGCCGATCAGCCTCCTGTCGGGAAGGAAGCTATGGGCATTTTATGGCCGAATTCACCACGGGAGGTTGAAATTTGTCATAAAAGTTTGGGATGATCTGGTGCTGGGAGCTATGGAGGTTTTGTTGGGGGACAAATTTATGACAACGAAAGAGTGTTGGCAGATGAATACGGATATTGTGGCTAGGTTGTTGGTATCACTCTTGGACCTAGGTGTTTTGTGGTCCATGTTGTTGTTGATTATGAAGCATTTGGTGTGGGAGAACCTATTGGAAGGGATCATGGTTGTCATCATTGTTACAGAGCCGAGAATTGGAGTCCCTCGACCTCGAGACTTGCATAAGGTGTTGGTTCCTGGGGAGCGGATACGACTGTATCCATTTATTCTAGATGTTAAGGGAGAATATTTGCAGTGTCATTGAGTCAAGGCGCGGTGTGGTCTCATCTTCATCAAACATTTTCTTTATTTGGAACCGTCTGGGGGAGTGGACTAGAGGCATTTGTTCAGAGATTTTTTGGTGGCTAATGGCTTGGTTTGGATCGATTAGCGGCACCGTATTTTTTGGTCTATTTTAATGTCAATTTTGTTTAGGCGCGGTGATCCTGGGGTGGCCTGTGTAGGTTTGTCTCGTTCAGGGTGGTAGTGAGGCTATTGGCCGAGTAGGCTTGGGGGTGGCTGGGGTTTTTTGCTGTGGGGTATGGACATCTGATAATATTATAATATCTTTTCTAATTAATACAATGAAAACTTTTACGGATTAAAAAAAAACTTCATTTTTCAAGTTTATGGACCCTTTCCTCATAAATCAATGAATAAATAGAAGAGAATCTCAAATAGTGAAAAAAATTATATATTTAAAAACTAGACATTGTCATCTATAATGGGTTTTAATTTCATAAAAAAATACTTTAAAAAGTTGTCAACCATATTGCTAAAGTCATTTTTTCTCTTGGTGTTAACATGGTGTTTGGGTTACCATGCCTTTTTTGAGCCTAAAACAAAAAAAAAACATGGATTGTGAGTTTCAAAATTTTTGAAAAAAGTACCCACTTTAAAATGGGTACATATTCTAAAAAGTGAATGGGCACCTATTTGACAGTTGAAAAATGATACTTCCCCTAAACATGGACCCAACTTCTTGCACTTACCTTAATAGGGGATTCTTGGAAAAATACGATTTTGAGATGGAAATATTAGTTTTTGGATAAGAAATTCTTGAGTGAGCTTGATAGGTGATGGATGGGATTGTGGTTAAATATGTTTAGATGGTGTAATATTAGCAATATGATGGGATTGTCTAACTTTGTTTGCATATTGGAGCTTAAGATCCTTTATTATTAGTCCTTGGAGAAAATTACCAAAGGTGATTTTATTGGATGGATTTATGGATTCAGATGGAGTGGATTGCAATGATTTAGTGGGTGAAGAATTGAGATAGGAGGTGGAGGATATAAGAATTTCTTGAATTATTAATGGGGTGTTAGATGCACAGGACAACTGAGAGGGGGGTTGAATCATTTGTATACTTTAAAACATCAAAAAACCTCATCAACATTTAGATCTACATTAGCCCTTAAACCCTTATCATACATTAGCAAAATTAATAATAATGCAAACATATTCAAACACATAATAACACAAAATTTACATGGAAAACCCAAGAAGGTAAAAACCATAGTGAGGATTAGCTCACTAATATATGAATTGCAACACCGAATACAATAAGGTTCACTGCCCAGAAAGATAAGGAAAGGCTCACTACTAAAGGAATCAGTATCCAGAAGAATAGAGAATAGAAGAAAGGGTGGATTACTACCAACTTGAACTACTAATGATGCATCTCTCA
Source organism: Sequoiadendron giganteum (assembly GCA_007115665.2). Lineage (NCBI taxonomy): Eukaryota > Viridiplantae > Streptophyta > Pinopsida > Cupressales > Cupressaceae > Sequoiadendron > Sequoiadendron giganteum. The sequence goes on along the minus strand of CM021110.1, from coordinate 100,127,181 downwards.
AATGTCAAAGATAAAATTCCACTGAAGCACAAACAACTCATCAAATGGATTGAAATGTAAACACCTTTTTCTCATTGCATTAGGAAGTAATAGGTATTAAGGATCGCACTCAGATCATCACACTTGATCACATTCACATCTTTCACATCACACACTGTTCTCTTGATCCACATAATAATTCTCCTTGCATTTATACCCTATGTGACCTAAAATAATCTCAATTAGGTCGACCTAAAGGAAATGTATGCACCTCAACCATGTAACATCAAATAGGTTAGCACCAAACACTTCCACAATATAAAGAAGTGAAGCCAAACCATGACACTACTTAATTGGGACCCAAATCTATATTCTCAGCACTTCCTCAAACAATAATTATCCTCCACAATTAGCGCTAGCATGCTAGGTCGGCCAAACCTGCACTAACACTAACAAGTGACTCCAAACATACCTCTCAAATTCCAAAAACATCTCATGGTACACACAACAACATCACACAATATTCATATAACATCTCAAAATATTCCGCATTATCATAATATTCACCACAACTACTGCAACCACCTGAAACTCAAGTAAAAACCTTCATTATGTATAACTAGACATATTGCCATAAACATCCAAAATACCAGACAACTTTGCGAAACAAATCAACACCTAAAACTTCAAGGAATGGTAGATACAAACGATATAATCACATTCCCAAATCTCTAGCACTAGAACCTTCACTATGAATAAATGTGGAGCAATCTCATTTCTCCTAGACACCCTATTTTACCAGACATACATACTGTAAAATGCATTTTCCACTGCAATATGATCTATAACCTAAAACTCTAGATATAACAGCTTTGAAAGCCTTTGATCATCACATCCAAACTACATGAATATATCTTCAATAATGAAGAAATGCGAAGAAAAACACTAAACACCACTCTGTCACACCAAACTCTCTTTTATTCATTTTTTCTCAAAAGCACTTGGAAACCAAGTGAACCGAATTCATAAACAACATTATTAACATATTTGCAATACATCTACAATATCTGCAACATGCAACACTTTCCAACTACAAAAATCTCCCCAATTACAAGTCAAGCCATCAACCTTTTCAATTATATTGAAGTAGGACATCAATGACAACACCAACATGTGTTGACATCATTACCAACCATTCCAACATTCTCTTTATACAAGGGGTTGAAATCAATGATAACACCTAAGAAAATCATAAACAACTCAAGCTTCCAACATCTTCAAACTTCCAACAATCCCCCCTTTGTCATTGATGGAAACACCTTCTTTCTAAAAAACCATCAACAATAAAAGCAACCAACAACAATACTACAATAATTAGTACTCCCCTTGACTGGGACAACTCTTTACTCTTCATCCTCTCTCTTTACAATTTCTCTTGCAACACCTACATTTTAGATCACTCTCCTCCTTTTCTCCTCAGATAATACTTTTGCATACTCTCTCCCCCTAAGGTCTTCAAACCATATACACTTCTACACTATGGTTTTTCAACTACTTTAACTCTCTCCAAGTTTTTATTTCTCCCCTTATTTTTTTTCAACCACTTTAACTCTCTCCCCCTTTGACATCAATGGAAAAGGGCCATAGACTCATCTAACTCTTTTTCCTACATTGAACTCTTTTGCTCTCCCCCTTTGATAACATTCAAAGGGAAACAACATATCTCTCTTTTCACTTTTCTGCATCTTTTGCACTCACTTCCAAACCTTCAAAGGACATCGCCATCCAGAAACCACTACCACCTACTCCCTAAGAGGTAGCCTTTAGCATCAATCCAAGACCAAGAATGTATCTTGAAATACTTCCCGAACAAATGCACACTCTTATACATCTAGTTGAAAGGAGGGGCAATAACCCCTAACTTCTCTTGGAGATACTCAAAAGTATATTTTGGAAGAGCCTTTGTGAAAATATCAACAACTTGATCCTTAGTAGGCACAGACTCCAACTTCACCTCATTCTCTACAACTATCTCTCTCAAGAAGTGATACCAGATTGAGATATGTTTTGTTCTTGAATGCTTTATCAAATTCTTTGAAATATATATTGCACTAGTATTTTCACACATGATAGAAATAGGTTCATCATATGAAACTCTGATATCCTTTAATATTTGCTTCATCCACAACACCTATGCACAACATGATGGTGCTGCAATATATTATGCTTTTGTAGTAGATAATGACACCGAATCTTGCTTCTTACTTAGCCATGAAACCAACCTTCTTCCAAGAAAGAAAGAACCACCCATTGTAATTTTCCTATCATAAACACATACAACCTAATCTGCATTTGTATATGCACTCAAGGAGAAGTCAGTATCCTTGGGATACCTTAAACCATAATCCAAAGTGCCCTTAAAATATCTAAATATTCTCTTCACTACTGCAACATGAGATTCTATAGGATCTTTAAATCTAACCACAAGAAAATTTGAATGCATGATATTTGGTCTAGTAACAGTAAGGTATAATAGTCCGCCAATCATTGATCTTTTTGGGTGAATATTTTGTAATTCCTTTAAAATTACAAAATAGGGATTTTAGCCATAGCTATGATGAGAATGTTCTCTCCTCACAGAAAGGGGAGGCTCCCTTCTTACTGCTTATTGGAACAAAGAGTAAAATACGCTAAACTAAAATTATTTACACTAGCTTTAACCATATGGGGTGTGTTACATTCGCCATTTTCTCTTCTTTCAGAAAATACGTTTACAATGTTCCACGGTAATATTTTGCAATGCTTTACACCTCTAAATATCTACCTAAGCAATAATCACCAATATTCTCAATTAAACTTAATATTAATAAAAGAATACCAATACAACTAAATTATAAGTAACTAGAAGACACACAAAAGCACAAAGTCTTCTTGTTGCCTTCTATGATAGTTTTGAAGTAACAAATGATGTACGTCATAACACAAAGTCTATCAACACACTTCACCAATAGATTCACACACAAAGTGAATAACTCCAAGTACAAAGTCTTGATAATCTTCACCAAGAAATACTTACATCACAAAATTTCAAGTAAGCAATATAACTCAAATTTTATATATTTTATCTTGGACGTCCTTCTAATCATAAGAAAGAATTACCACTTATCTAATTAACAATAAGAGAAATTAGCAAGAACAACATAAGAAAATTCTCACTCATATAAACTTGATTCAAAACAAAGGTTGAAATCAAAATTCGCCTCCTTCTATTAACTGAATTTGAACTTGCAATTTGAAAACAAAGTTTCAAAGTTGAGTTAAAATTTGGGCAACACTTTGTCGCATAAGATTAAAGGTAATTAATACAAAACAACTCCCTCATATATATAGAGGAGAGTTGAGAGTTAATATAGGAAAATAAATAACTACGTTGACTTATTCAAATAGGAGAGTCCAATTTGATTAAGGAATTCTCTATTTTTACATGTAATTACAATTTTGAAAAATACATGTAAATTGTCTAGAACTAATTACAAAAAGCATGAGAATGATTAAAAACTAAATTAAGGAAAAATCAGCCTTCTCCAACATCTTTCATTATAAAATCATCATACTTCATCAGGATGGCATGAACTTCATCTTTATCCAGGCTTGAAGTATGTTTGGCAATGGTGGGGACTCATAGGATTGACTCCTTCAGTGTATCATGCTTTCTAGTGCCTTTCAAGAAAAACTTTTAAATTATCCATAGTAAGTTGAATATCCATCATTTTGTCCATTGAAGCTATTGAGAAAGCTTCATCTTCAAATTCCTTTTGAACCATGGATGTATATTCCTAGACAACTGAATTGGTGAGAAGAACTTTTTGGTTGTATTTCATGGATTTCTTGTCCGGTGACAAGAAAGAAATCAATCAAAACTATTCAAGAATCTGAACACAAAAGACCAAAATGGCATGCAAGAGTAGCTACAAAAATTTCATTTTTTCTAGTGTTAGAGAAAAAGCAGGGTTTTATGCACTGGTGGGAAAATTCAGAGCGACTGCATATGCTTTGGAAATTCAGATGCAAAGGTGGAGAAAAAATGAGCCCTTGTATGAGGTACTACACTTCAAACGTAATGGATCAAAAAAATTGATATACTGCATGTTGGATGTAAAGGTGGAGAAATTTTGAGCTATTACATGGGCTTGGAGAGCTTGAGCGTGAAGATGATGAAAAATGGAGCAAATGCAGGCGAACTGGCAAGTGGGATGCAAGGTGGAAAATTTTTCCAGTGTTAGGAATTTTTTGCAACATGGGTGTATGGTCGTTGAATTTTAGCGCCTCTACAGGTGGAATAGTGGATGCATGTGTAATTGTGCTGAAATTTAGTGCTCCAACAAGTGGGTTTTAACGTTTGTACAAAATTTTGCACAATCGCTAAAATTCAATAACTATGCAAGTGGAAGATCACTTTGAATTTGTCAAATTTGCAAAATTTACTTAGCATATGAGTAAATCATTTGAGTGCAAGTTCATTAAAAATCAACGACATTGCAAGTGGTAGAACTTTGTTTTGTAGAAACATTACCCATCGTCAGTGAAAAATACTAACATGATATATGGCACCAAGGATTGAAGGCATGATAGGCAAACTTATCATGCACCAGAGGAAAAAATTTACCACTGCTACATGCTAAGTAAGGTATATTTTATGCCTCATCGACAAAAAATGTTGACTAAACACATGCCATTATCAAAGCACTAGCATTGGTAACTTTGCATAGGCAGGGAAATTCTCCACTTGTGATTTGATTTCAATGTAGTGACAATAAATAATGTCGCTCGTGCAAAGAATGAACAATATTATTGGTAGTTAATTTAGAGTTTATACATGTAATGCATGATTTTATACTTGCGACACATAGGGGAGAACAAGGTTTTGGTTTACATTCAAATCATAAGGTGATACTGAATCCACACAAATTTGAGCAAAGCGACATGGCATTCATAAGTTTAACATAGAAACATAAGAATCTTGGGATGGGGCTAGGGTAGATAACTAGGGTTTATTTTAAATAGTAGGTATTATACAATGAAATGTGAACAAACCTTAGTTGCATCCATGAAAAAACCTGCATGAAATATGCATTCAAACAAACACCAAAAGTTTCAAACGAACTCGTAGAAGAAATGGGAGAAATGGGAGGGCGTGAAGTGAAACTAAAACAAAAACCAATTAAAAGCCCCCCCAAATCATAAATAAAATCTCGCATTAATTACCAACTCGTGTGGACTCTAGTTGTCGATTCAGAAAAAATTGACACCTATGCAACTTTGAAGTTGGTAAACAATATGCAGGGTCACTGATTTTCAGCAACCTTGCAACTTTTTATTTTTTGCATTTTGACTTGCAGGGGTGCTGAAATTCAGCAACCTAGCAAGTGCTAACAAATTTCTAACTCCCAAAACTATTTTTTCACAATTCGCACCAAAAGGTGAATTTCGACAAATCGACAAAGGGTAACACTCAAAATGACTTTTGGGGGCTAGGGGACCACACACGAGGACCAATGAAATTTTCCTTGTTTTGCATGCTTAGAGTATGTGGGCTACAAAACAAACAAGTCTCGTAGGGTTATCCCATGAATTAAGCTCAGCTAAATTCAAGGATAAAAGATCTAGACTTGCTCTAATCTGTGTTAGGAGATGCATCATTCTTGCTCAACTTACACCTCGTAACCATATGAGTACATACCTCTTTAGAATCATCCATTCCAACCTTCTTCAACATTTCCTTAACATACTTAGATTGCGATATGAATATACCTTTCTTTGATTGACTGATCTACAAACCAAGGAATAAATTCATCTCTCCACACATTGACATCTCAAATTCTTTCTACATTTCCTTTGCAAACCTTTTGCACATACCTTCATTTCCTCTGAAGATTATGTCATCAACATATACTACCATAATTAAGATTTGTTCTCCTTCAACTTTGAAATATAGATTGCTATTTATAGTATGTTTTTTGAATACTTGTTGCAACAAGTACTTATCTAACCTTGCATGCAAGGCTCTAGGAGCTTGCTTCAATCCATGCAATGCTTTCTTCAATCTATAGACCATACTTGTATCTTTTGTCAACTGAAAACCTTCTAGTTGTTCAATGTATACCTCTTCTTCCAATTCACCATTCAAGAATGCAAACTTCACATCCATCTAATAAACTTTGAAAACCTTATGTGTTACAAAAGCTAAAAACATCCTAATAGTTTCCATTCTTGCAACCGGAACAAAAGTTTCCTCAAAATCTATACCTTCAACCTATGAGTAACCCTTACACACAAGTCTAGCCTTGTTCTTGAAAAAAATTCCATCTTCATTCAACTTGTTCCAAAATACCCACTTAGTACTAATCACATTCGTGTTTGTCGGTCTCAAGACCAATTCCCAAGTTAGATTCTTTAAGTTATTTGCTCTAACTCTTCCTTCATTGATTTGATCCAATTCTCATCTTTGCATGCCTCTATCACTATTTTTGGTTCCACCTCAAAAAGTAAACATAAATTTACTTGTTCCTCTATCATAGCAACTTTTCTTTTTTTAGCACACCTTTTCTCTTATCTCCAATGATTTGATCTTCTGAATGATTCTCTTGCACATACTTAGGACTATTTTTCAGAGCTTCTTCCTCTTCAGTTGTCAACTCTTTTACTTTATCTTTAGTCTTTTCTTCTTCACTACAAGGGGACTCATTAGATTCATATCCTTCTATCAGTACTAAACCTTGATGTGGTTCTTCATCCACTTTAATATTTTTACTCTCAACAATATTCTTTAATATTTTATTGTAGTATCGGTAGGCCTTTCTTCTTGTAGAGTATCCAAGGAAGATTCATTCATCAGATCTTGCATCAAACTTTCATAAGTTTTCTTCATCTCTTTTGATATAACATTTTCTTCCAAAAGCTAAAATATTTCACAATAGGAGGTTTACCATACCATAACTCATAAGGAGTCTTTGAACTGTTCGCTCTTGCTTGACCTTCGTTAAGAATGTAGACTGCAGTATGCATTGCTTCTCTCCAATAGATATTTCAGAAGATTAGCTTCCTTCATCATTGTCCTAGATGCTTCTTAAACTTATATTTTTCCTTTGCACAACTCCATTTTGCTGAGGAGTTCCAGGGGCTGATAAATGCCTTCTTATTCCATGATCTTCACAAAAATTGTTAAACTCATTTGAAGTAAACTCACCACCTCTATCAGATCTCAAACATTTATTCAGATTCATTTCATTCTCAACCATAGCCTTAAATGCTTTAAACTTGTCTAGAGATTTTGATTTTTCTTTAAGAAATGTGACCCAATCCATTCTAGAGTAATCATCAATTAGTAACATGAAATACCTGTCACCACATGAGCTTATAATTTTGGTAAGTTCACATAGATATGTATGCACTAACTCCAAGGGACATGTGGTAGAATATTCTTTTGTCTTGGATCTTATCTTTGTTTGCTTTCCAACTTGACATTCTTTGCATATTGCATTGATAGGCTTTGTAATCTTTGGAAAATCTCTCACAACACCAATAGAACTTATCCTCGCTAGGCTATCAAAATTGATGTGACCCATTCTTCTATGCCATATCCAACTTTCATTAGTTTGAGACATAAAGCACTTTGCACCACTTCCTTTGAGTTGATAGACATTACCTCTTGTCCTTGTTCCACCAACAACTAGAGTACTAGAGCTTCCTTTTTTGATTTCACAACCACCATTTTGAAATACAAGATTATATGTTTTGATACACATTTTTCCTACACTTAGAAGATTATGCCAGAGACCCTTGACATAAAGAACATCATCTATATTATGCTTGCCATAAAAACTAATTGAACCTTTTCCATAGATCTTAGTAGATGTATCATCATCAAACTTAACAAGACCACCATCATAATTTTCAAGCTTAACAAACTTACTCTTATCATCTATCATATGATTTGAGCATCCACTATCAATGATCTAGTAATTATTCTCTTCTTTAGCATGAAAAGCAGTCAACATAGTTCCTTCAATGTTATGACCTGCTTCCAAAGAACTTTCCTTCACACATCTTTCAATATTAGTAGAATTAGTTCCAACATTTAGAGCCATGAACAATCATTCATCACTTCCTTCATCTAGATAATTTGATCCTTCATCATTAGATATACAATTGTCGTTTTCAACATAATAACTCTTTTTGACAAATTTACCCTTATGATCCTTTTTTTTTCATTAGTAACTTTTACTAGACATTTAGATGCATAATGACCTATCTTTCCACAATTGAAACATTTGAAAGGTAGATTATCTTTGTATTTTCTAGTACCCTTTTTCAATCTCCTAAAAAAAATTTCTTCCACCTCATCAAGATCATCTGAATCTAATTCATCATCCTTTTCCACTTTGCAAACTTTAAAAGCAGTTTCTTTGTTTATAGCATCTTGAACAAACTCTCTCATTTCAAAAGAAGTTAAAGCACCAAACATATGATCTCTAGAATAATTATCCAAATTCTTAGCTTCCTCGATAGCAAAAAAAATTAGAACCATAATCTTTAGGCAGAGTTCTTAATACCTTTTCCACAACTTTGCTTTCATCTAGCTTTTCATCAAGACCATTGATGGCATTGGCAACTTTATCAACTCTAAGCATGTAGGCAGTAATATATTCATCTTTAGACATCCTTAGGGTTTCAAATTTGGTTTTTTCATTTTGCATCTTTGCTTGTTTGATCTTATCATCTCCTTCATAGATACCTTCCATCTTTGTCTAGATCTCTTTAGCATACTTCAAACTTATCACCTTTCCAAGTTTAGAATTAGAAATACTACTTAGGATTGCATTCTTTGCTTTGCCATTATTTTCATAATCCTTGATCCCATCATCACTTGGATCATTTGCATGCATAATATAACCTTTTTCAACAAATTTCCAAACACCAAAACCAAGAGAAACCATAAAGGACTCCAACTTTCTAGAAGGTAAAATTTGTTCCATTGAACAAAGGAGCTTTGACACCTTTCATGTGTGTCATCCAGATCTACCTCAAGCGGTTAAGATTCTTCTTGGGAACCACAACTCTAATAATAATTATTATATTTACAAGACACCTAAGAGGGGGGTGAATCAATTATATACTTTAAAACATAAAAAACCCTCATCAACATTCAAATATGCATTAGCCCTTGAACCCTTAACAACCATTAAACCCTTATCATGCATTAGCAGAATGTAAACTTATGAAACAGTAATGCAAACACATCCAAACACATGAGAACACCAAATTTACGTGGAAAACCCAAGAAGGGAAAAACCACGATGAGGATTAGCTCACTAATATATGAATTGCAACACTTAATACATTAAGGCTCACTACTAAGGGCTCACTACCCAAAAAGATAAAGAAAGGTTCATTATCAGTACCTCACTACAAAAGGACTCATTGTCTAGAAGAAGGGGTGGCTCAACACCAATTTGAACTGCTAATAATGCATCTCTCATATGCTGAAGGTATAGTTCCACTGAAGCACAAACATCTCATCAAATAGACTAAAATGTAGACACCTTTTGCTCACTGCATTAGGAATTCATAAGCATTAAGGCTCACACTCATATCATCACTCTTGATCCCATTCACATCTTTCACATCACACACTCTGCTCTTGATCCATACAATAATTCTCCTTTTATTTATACCCTCAGTGACATAAAACAATCTCAATTAGGTCGGCCTAAAGGAAACATATGCACCTCAACCATGCAACATCAAATAGGTCAGCACCAAACACTTCCACAATATAGATACGTGAAGAGAAACCATGCCAATACTTAATTAGGGCTCAAATATACACCAACATGCCTCTCCACACTTCCTCAAACAACAATTATCCTTCACAATTAACACTAGCATACTAGGTCGGCCAAACCTGCACTAACACTAACAAGTGACTCCAAACATACCTCTACAGGTCCAGAGACATCTCATAGACCACATAAAAACATTCCACAATATCCATATAACATCTCAAAATATTCCACATTATTAGAATTTATTTGCCACAACTACTGCAACCACCTGAAACTCAAGAACACCTTCATTATGTGCAACTAGACATATTGGCACAAACATCCAAAAAACCAAACAACTTTGTGGAATAACTTAGCACATGAAAATTCAAGGGAAGATAGATACAAATGATATAAGCATGTTCCCAGATCCACAACACCAGTACCTTCATTGCGAAGAAATACATAGCAATCTCATTTCTCTCAAACATTCTATTTTACCATACATACATACTATCAAACACATTTTCCATTGTAGTACGATCTAGAATCTAAAACTCTTGATATAACACCTTTGAACACCTCTGATCATCATGTCCAAGTTGTATGAGCATATCTTCAATAATGAAGAAATACATAGCAAAACATTGAACACCACTCTGTCACACTAAACTCTCTTTTATTCAGATTTTCTCAAAAGCACTTGGAAACCAAGTGAACCAACTTCATAAACAACATTATTAACATCTATATAACACATCCACAACATCTTCAACATGCAACACTTTCCAACTACAATAATCTCCCCAAACACAAGTTAGGCCATCAACCTCTGCAAGTAAACTGAAGTAGGACATCAATGACAACACCAACATGTGTTGACATCAATACTGGCCATTCCAATATTCTCTTTATACAAGGGGTTGACATCAATGAAAACACCCAAGCAACTCAAAAACAACTCAAGCTTCAACATCTCCAAATATCCAATATGGGGATGAGGATTAGGGATATGGATGGGCAATAGGGATTTGGGATATGGATTGGTGTTGAGGAAGGTTTTGGATGGAAAACTGGTTTCCCTTGTCAAAGTTAGGATGAGGATGAACTATTGATTTTTGTTGGGGATTAATGGTATATATTATTCTAACTATTTCTTGATATTAAGGGTATATGGATGGGTGAGTAGAGATTATGGTTTATTTGTATGGATGGTAGATGGATGGGTGACTAGGGATTGGGGCTTGTTAGTATTGATGAAACATGGATGGATGAAACTTGGTTAAGGCAATAGAATCTAAGATTTTATCATCATTGGTTTCATACTTTGGTTGATCCACAATACTCTCATTATCACCAAAGGGTTCATGATTTATTTGATCAACAAGGCTAACATCATCCTCATCATCAAAGAAGGAGTTTTTAGTTTGACTATCGAGGTAAAATGAAGGCATGATTATGAATTTGAATTAGGATGGATAGTGGGATGATTTGGATTGATAAGTTGGTAGATTATGGGTTTAGATGCAAATGATGGATTTGGAGCTAATGAATAATGGTTGAATTCTAAACCCTGGTGAGAGGTAAAGACAAAAAAAAACTTTTTTGGTTTTTGGTTTTTGGTTTTTCATTTTTTTTGGATTTTATGGTTTTTGGATTTTGAAAGCCTATAATAAGAAAAGGACATAAGATTACAAAATATAAGGCTAAAAAGGTATAAGGTCCCCATTTGGCTTCAAGTGGGGAGGTTTTAATCTAACAATAACAAACATAGAAGAGACCAACAATCCTAAAACTACTCAAGTGGGAGTGACTCTTAGTGTGGGCCCACATATGGTAATATCTACATGTGAATGGATAGATAGGAATAAAAAACTCTAAGGGTGAAGGATACCTTACCAAAGGTTGCTAAAAGTATTACCTTGGTTAGTTCTATCTCATCACATGTAGGTGTGTTGTGAGTAACTTTAAGGTACAATTTGCATCCCTTGCACTACACTAAAAGACGACTAAAAGATCATATCTAGGCTATATAGGCTATCCAGGGGAATCCTTTATATACCACAAGGGAACATGAGGCCTAATGTGAATTTAAAAGTTCAAAGATTTTAAAAAAGTAGGAAAAGAGGGTAACCCACCCTTCTCCTTCACTTCCCAAAGGTATAAAGTTATTGGGGGCTTAGTTTGAATGAAAAATTCACAACTTCCAAGAGGTGTGTATTTTAATTCACCCTCATAATTTACACTTCGTTGGAACATTGGAGTTGAGGTCACCCATTAGGGTGATGAAATCCCTAGATAGGCCCCCTAAAAACAAAAAATAAAGAATTGGTTTTTCTAATTCTCAAGGTCATGCAAGCATGCAAGAGAAGAGCATTTGCACACACTCTTTCGAGCTTAAAAGACACTAATTCATTAATTATCCAAATCAAAATGTGTAATGTTCATTTTAATCCTTCATCACAATAGTTTGAAAATAAACATAAATAAACAAAGAAAGCAAAAATAAAAACGGTTTATAAACTTGTCTTCTTATATTCGTCCTACCAAAAAAATTTGTTCAAAGTTTGTATTTTTCTCTTTAGTTTGCAAAAAGTATTTGTTTATGTGTTTTTCTCTTTGACGATGAAAAGGGGATGCATTCAATGATTAGTTATAAACATGAAAATAAATGATTAAAACTAAAAAATGAAATGTATCATTAGACTCCCTGTGAAATTCTTATAATTCTTTATAAAAAACACCAAAAAATAATATTGTATGCAAAAGATATGCCCATTTTAAGTTTGTAAAGGAAAGAATCACTTTGAATGGTTATAAATAATTTCTAGCATCTAATTTGAATGAAAGGAATGATCCACAATGTCCAACTTAGAATCAACTTTCTAACACCTACAAAAAAATTGAAAATATGATAAGTCTAGCAAAAGTGATTAACGTTTTATTGCAAATTGGTATTTTTAAAAATTACAAAGGGGAATAGCAAACAATTTGGCCAAATGACTAAATCCCTATCAATTATTTTTTTAACCAAAAAATACAGTAAAATAAATTATTAGTAGAATTTAAAATGTACAACAATTAAAACATAGTCCATAAAGTACAAATTCATACAAATGTATGAATTAGTAAAGAAAGTATATAAAAGTGTCTTTTTTAGTCTAAAATGTTATCTTACACCAAAATATGGACTATTATATATGAAAATTCATTTCTCGACCCTTTTGGATACAATTGTGGCATCCACTTGTCCCCAAAATTCTTCTATAAAATTTGATTATCCAAGCCACTTCAAAATCCCTATAGCTTGTGAGACAAAATAAACACAAACTCCTAGACAACAAGATTAGTAAAACAAAAGGTTAGTGTTCACATTGGGTTCACCAAAATGTAATCATTAAAATTGGAAAATAAGAAATTAAAAGAACTTGAAAGAATAAATGAAATGAAATTAAACTCCTAATTTATCGATCCCACTGCAAACCTCAAATAAAATGATGTTGTTTCTCTTTTGGATGTGGATGTTAAATCTCAGCAAGCTCACATTGATTTGATTTGATTTGATAGATAGATAGATAGATAGATAGATAGTAACCATGGAGTCAACTCAACTGGTAAATAGAAAATTTCTATTTTGAACTCATGAGAGAATAAAAAACTAATTGTTTAATTCAATAATTGGATAAATGTGTGCATGAAGTTTCCATTTACAGATTGAGTTAATTGAGGAAAGAAGAAAATGTTTCTAAACATAGACCGAGCTAATTGGTGGAAGAAGATTGATTTTTTAAACAAACACTATGTTAATTGATCAGTGAAGATGAAGTTTTTTTTGGAAAATTACCACCAGAGGGGGTGGCTCCCATTCATTAAACCGAAATAGAGATACATAAAAATCATCCCAAGGTGAAGATAATGAGCTTGATGGCTTTGATGACTTCCTGGAGCCTCTCAATTGGAGTAGGGGAGAAAAAAAATTCCTCATGGCTTACAAAAAAGTAGGTCTACATATTATTCCTTTCTAGCCCTTCCCTTAACCGAGTTATGGCTTGCTTCGTATCCTCATTTTCTTTGCCACCATAATGCAAATTGCATCGAGTATATTGGGCCTTCTTTTGGGTCCCTACTCAGGTTGGTCATTTCCTACAACATGCCTTCTTTGTGCTCCAACTAGATATACTTGTCAATGGAACGTTCCACCCAGTTGAATTTGCTAGTTGTACACACCAGGTTGTAAATAAAGTTCTCCATCAACACGACATTGTGGATGTGAGTGTGCAATAAGTGTTCCTCCTTAATGATTGATTTGATTGCTCCTTCGTCCACATTCGATTGCATGACGAACACCTCCCATAGTTGAGAAATGATGCCAGTTTGCCTACAGTTGCACTTGCAACCTTCAATCTTTAAGAAGTCTGTCATTGCCTTTCCCTTTATCACATACCTTAGCTAGTGATAAGTTAGTGCCGCTCTACAAAAAAAATTATATAGAATGAAGCCATGACCATGAAGTATTACAACATATGTATATGACTGAAATGAGGAATAAATTAAAACAAATAGATTACTATTTTTATAATATATATATACACATATATGTATATATATAGTTTGGTCTACGTAGCTATATATATACCAACATATGTATATGACTGAAATGAAGAACAAATTAACACAAAAATGTTAATTTTTATGTAATATTCTTATGTATATATATATTCTTTGGTCTACATAACTGTATATACCAACATATGTATATGTCTAAAATGAAGAACAAATGAAATTAAAAAAGATAGCTAATTTTGAAATATATCTATATATATATTTGTATATGTATATATATATCTTTTGTTTAGTCTATGTATATATATACATAGATCAAACAAATATACATAGACCAGATAAAAGATATATATATATATATATATATACACATATACAAACATATATATATATATATATATATATATATATATATATATGTATATATATTTTGTTTGGTCATATATATATATGTGTGTGTGTGTGTTTATGACTTCATAAATTGTACAAGACACAATTTGTCTAACTAGCAGACCAAATATACCAACATATTATATGACTAAAATGAAGAATAAATGAAAAGAAACATATGAGTATAGATCTATATTTGTCTTTGTCTCTACATTAGTCATATATTTTTAGTTCTATATCTATCTATCAATTTATATATATGATTTACAAAATGAAACAAGACTGAACTTGATTAACTGCCAAAAATAATATACAAACATATGTATATGACTGAGATGAAGATATATATATATATATATCAACCTATAAATCTATGTTTTGTTTGGTCTATCTATCTACATATATTTATACCCACTGTGTTGTAAGTACATAAGATCGAGTGTTTTTAGTTATATTTATGCCTATCAATGCCTATCTATTGTATACAATGTGATTGTACAATCCACTCTGTTGTAAGTGCACAACCTATTTGGTTTTCACTTATATTCTTTATGTCTGGGAATGCCAATCTGTTGTATGTGATGTAAATGTTCTACACACTGACCTATAACTGAATATTTGGGGTTTCAAGTTATATTGTTTATGAATGCAATACATATATGTTATATAGGATATAATTGTTATATCCACTCTATTGTAAGTGCATAAAATCTAATGCTAACAAGGCTGAACACACAAACATATATATAGTTACATAGACCAAAGAATATATATATATATATATATATATATATTATAAAAAAAAAATATGCTTGTATATATATAGTTATGTAGGTGAAATAAATAAATAAATAAATATATATATATATATATATATATGCATGTATATATATTAAAGAAAAAGTAATTTGTTTGGTTTAATTTGTTCTTCATTTTAGTCATATACATATGTTGGTATATATAGTTACATGGGCAATATATATATATAGAAAAGGTAATCTGTTCTTCATTTTAGTCATATACATATGTTGGTATATATATATATTTATGTAGATGAAATAAAATATAATGATATATATATAGTCATCTCTTTCTTTAAATTTG
This sequence comes from Sequoiadendron giganteum, assembly GCA_007115665.2. Classification (NCBI taxonomy): domain Eukaryota; kingdom Viridiplantae; phylum Streptophyta; class Pinopsida; order Cupressales; family Cupressaceae; genus Sequoiadendron; species Sequoiadendron giganteum. The sequence goes on along the minus strand of CM021110.1, from coordinate 100,111,321 downwards.
TTCTTCATTTTAGTCTTATACATATGTTGGTATATTTGGTCTAACACAACCAAATTGTGTCCTATTCACTCCACTTGAATGGTGTGTAATTTCAATGCCTTAGATCATTCAATGATCCAAGACCTCACATGTCCTACTCACTTTCACCCCTTTTCTACACACATCTTTTGGAGTATTCGTTGCCTTTTGCATTGATGTTTTGCTCTGCTTTCTGCAACAAACCTTAGGCATTGATATATGTTTTCTCTACCCATACTTCCTTTGATCACTCACCAATGGTGACTTAATCTTCCAAGGTATACACTGATACTTGAATTGCTCTCTTAAGGTAAACACTGCTACATGACATGCATGATAATACCTCCTTTCAATTGTTATCGCAAGATTAAGATGGAGAAATGGAGAATAGAGGTGACTACAACAAGCCACATCCTCCGCCACCTTCATTCGACCTAGGTGAGGTTTTTAACATCTTTAAGGTTGTACCATTGTCTCATGTTTGTTGTTGCTGCTTTCTTCAAATAATTTATTTGATTTCTAAAGTGTAAAATTTGTCGTTCGTAAGTTGAAGGTTATGTTTTTTTTTGGTGCTTCTGAAATTAATATTTAAAGTGTTTTTGTGGTTTTTGTAGTTTGAAGTTTCTCTTGCTTTATAGGTGCTTCCTCATTATCTTCGATGAAGTTTATGGCTCATAGAGTGTTTATGAACACTTCCAAATTTTATATTCATAAACATAGTTACTTTTGCAAGGAAAAACATGATTTTTTTCAAGCATCATTGTGACTTATTTAACAAGATTTCAGTAATATTTAATGTGTTTTTTTCTTTGGTCTGATAGTTAGGCAAAATTTGTCTTGATTAAATTTTTAGGTCACATATTTATCTATCAATCAATCAATCAATCTATCTATCTATCTATCTATCTATCTATCTATCTATTTATACCTATATATCAATCTATATATCTATGTATCTATATGTACCTATTTGTATATATATGGAAAATGTGCATAAGTCCCACTTATTTAATTTCATCCTTTTGTTCTTTTTTCTTATGCAATTTTATCACATAATATTTATACTTAGATAGACATATAGATATATAGGTATATATATAGATATGTAGATAGATAGATATGTACTCGTACCTTTGTTTTAATTTTTACTCCATTTCAGTCATATATATATGTATATGTGTCTATATATATATATATATATTCGGTCCGACACTTAGCCATTGGGGGAGTGGAGTCCATAGTGGAGCACCCTACCTTGGGAGGTCGTAGACTAAAAATAAATTAAAAAATGGCTGCCATGTTAGACAACCCTTCATGGACTCACCAATTTTATTTCTAGTTAGCTAGATTATATCTACCACATGTTACACTCCAATTAGTCCAACATGTTCATTTCTTTCCTGTTTGGATGTCTAGTCGTCTGCCATTCAAATAATTATGTCTTGTTTCATTTTGCAATAGATAGATAGATATATAGATAGATAGACAGATATATAAATGGAAAAATATATACATATTTAGATAGATAGACCGAATTAGATATATAGATATGTATATAGATAGATATATATCACTTTTCCAAATTCAATACTGTTTTCCCAGAGTTTACTTAGTTTATTAACTCTAAAATGACATATATGATTTGATCTAGTTTACTTAGTCCATAACAAAATTCTTTAAATATGACAGATATAGTTAATGTAGACTAATTTTCTTTCATCCATTTGTATGTTTAGGTATATGTATGTATGTTTCATTCTTTAAGTAATAGAGATAGATATAAAGATACATATATATCACATTGCTAAATTCAATATTGTTTTTCCAAAGTGGACTTTGTTTATTAACTCCAAAATGACATATAATTTGATTTGGTTTACTTAGTCCATAATAACATTCTTTAAATATGGTAGATACAATTAATTTAGACTAATTTTATTTCATCCATTTGTATGTTTAGGTATATGTTTGTATGCATGTGTGTTTAGGTATATGTATGTATGTTTCATTCTTTGTCATATAGATAGATATAAATATACATATATATCACATAGTCAAACTCAATATCGTTTTCCCAAACTTAACTCAATTTATTAACTCCAAAATGGCATATATAATTTGATTTGGTTTACTTAATAACATTCTTTAAATATGGCCGATATAGTTAACTCAGACTAATTTTCATTCATCCATATGCATGTTTAGGTATATGTTTGTATGTATGTGTGTTTACGTATAATGTATTTTCATTCTTTAAATCATATAGATAAATATATATAGATAGATATAAATATACATATGCATAGATACATCAAACTACATATGTAAATAGATAGATATATAAACATTTAGATAGATATATAGATCAGTATATTGATATATATATATATATATATATATGCATACACACACACACATATATAAATCGATATATAGATAGATAGATAGATAGATAGATAGTTAAATCTCTCTCTCTCTCTCTCTCTATATGTATATATATGTTGTTGTATAGACAGTTGGCGTTGCACCAAAAGATCAACCTATTAATGCCTAATATAACCGCTAGAGTTAATGAATCCATGAGAGGTGGTTAAGCCATGTCACAAACCTGAGCACTACACTGCACATCACAAGGAGACTAGATATATAGATCAGTATATTGATATATATATATATATATATATATGCATACACACACACATATAAATTGATATATAGATAGATAGATAGTTAAATCTCTCTCTCTCTCTCTCTATATATATATATATATATGTTGTTGTATAGACAGTTGATGTTGCACCAAAAGATCAACCTATTAATGCCTGATATAACCGCCAGAGTTAATGAATCCATGAGAGGTGGTTAAGCCATGTCACAAATCCGAACACTACACTGCACATCACAAGGAGACCAAGGGCACACACCTTGCAACAATCCCCCAATGCAAGCGAGGGGTTCAAACCCGTGACCTAGGCTTTAATACCAATTGTTGCACAAACAGTTGTTGTTGCACCAAAAGATCGACCTGTTAATGCCTAATACAACCGCTAGAGTTAATGAATCCATGGGAGGTGATTAAGCCATGTCACGAATCCGAGCATTGTGCTGCACAACACAAGGAGACCAAGGGCGCACACCTTGAAACACACACACACACATTATATATATAGACATAGATATATAAATAGATATATAGATAGATATATATATAGATATATAGATCAATATATAGTTAAATAGATATATAGATATATAGATCAATATATAGTTAAATAGATAGATATATATACTCATATCTTTGTTGCAAAATGATCTTCATACATACATAGTTATAAAATACATACATATTTAGATAGATAAACCCAACAAGATATATAGATATAAATCTATGACTTTTCCAAATTCAATCTTGTCTTCCAAAAGATAACTTAGTTTATTAACTCCATAATGACATATGTAGATCGACATATTGATTGATTGATAGATATATAGATAAATATATAAAGATATATAGATATATAGTCATATCTTTGTTTCAGTCATATAAATATGTATATATAAATTTGGTTCGACAATTAGAGAAATCCTGACTTGTTTCATTTTGTAAGTCATATATATAGATATATAAATGGGAAAATACATACATATGTAGATAGAGAGACCGAACTAGATAAATAGATAGTTATTTCAATACATATATAGATAGATATATCAATTTGCCAAACTCAATATTGCTTTCCCGAAGTGAACTTAGTTTATTAACTCCATAATGACATATCTAATTTGATTTGGTTTATTTAGGCCATAATAACATTTTTTAAATATGGTAGATATAGAACTAACTCAAACTATTTTTTTACATCCAATTTTTTTGTTTACGTATATGTATGTAGGAATGTGTGTTTAGGTATATGTATGTATGTTTGTATATGTGGATATGAGTATGACTATATATGTCTATTCATATATGTGTGTGTATGTATATATGTGTATATATATACATGTACACATATAGATATGTACATATATGTATGTATATAGATATATAGATAGATACATGGATAGATAGAAATAGTGAACTATGAGTTCAATTTTTTGACTTTTAAGTAGTATATTTGAAGGCCATGTCTTAAAAAATTAAGAATGACAATCATTCATAGTTGTAGATTAATTTCAAACATTTTTTATTTGAACAAAGCACCCACAAAATAACATAACATTCAAGTTACAAAATACAACATGAGAACGGGAGTGGTTAACAGACTTTGGGTAACTGTATTTATTTAACTGAAATGAATAAAATTTAAAGAAGGGGATGAAAGAAAAGGCCTAAGTGGATTTTGTTGTAAATGCGTAACCATTCTATATTATGTAAATGATATTGCCAGTGTTTTCTAGATGCCTATTTGATGTATAAATGGTATTAATATTGTTATGTAAATACCTAACTTTTATATACCCATTGACCTGTAGATATTTAGGGTTTTCAATTATATTAATTGTGCATGTGAATGCATATTTGTTGTATACGATGTAATTTTTATGGCTAGTGTGTTGTAAGTGCATGGCCTTTAGGGTTTCCAGTTATACTATTTATGCCTATCAATGCCTATCTATTGTATATGATGTAAATTCACTACACACTATATTGTAAGTGCACAAATGAGGTTGTCTTGTTGTAATATAAATTTTGTTGGCAATGTACTATATTTTCATATATATTCTTTAACTCTCATTCATCCACATGCATTGTTTCCCTTCCCATTTACTCCTCTTACCACAAATCGCTTAGCACATGCTTAGTTTCTCCAACAAACCTAAAGGTCTTAGGCTTATGAATCATGCATTCATGTCAAATAAGTCGATCATCCCAAACAATGCGAGTATAATTGAAGAATTCAAGCCAAAAAAGAAATCATCATAATGAAAGTATGAGTATAATTAACTACATTTACATTATATATGCAATTGCACTACACTACCAAAACACATGTACATCAAATAAGTCATTCAACCCAAAATAACATTTGACCAAACTAATGGCATATCCATTTAACAACATATACATCATATAGGAATGTGCATAACATTGACAACAACATTTACATAATATAGGACATAAAATTGTACGATTGTTTGAGGTTGTAGTGTTGAAGAGACTTGGTTTTTACAGAGGCATTTGGTGTTCAACTATGTTGCAATATACTTTTCAAATTGAATTGAGGATACATGCAACATAGTTTAACACTACAAATGCTTTTAGGGAAATCAATCCTCCCCAATTCATTACTCAATATAGAGTGGAGCCGAATATGTATTGATGACTAAGGCAACAAAAACTCTAGAAGATGCATGTAGGAAAGGGGTGAAATTGAGTGGGATGTGCAAGGTTTTGGAGCATTGAATGATTTAAGGCCTTGGAATTATGTGTCATTCAGGCAAAGTAAATGGGAAGGGGTGTGTAGTGCATGTTGCTAGATGGAAGGGGCTGAGAGGGAAACGTGCGATAAATTCAACGAAACTGGATGTTGAGGGTGGCAAAATGTTTGATTGTCACACATTTGTTTGATCCACTACCAAGTCCCCATCACACACCATTTAGAGGTGGACCCAAATGATGATCTATTATCTCTACAAATGGGAAAGTCATGAATATGTTGGACCAATTGGAGCATAACACGTGACAAATTTAAACTAGCTGGCTAAATTTAAATTAAAAGATCGTCATCAATTGAACATACTTGCAACCAAAAAGAATAAATAAAGTGTAAAATTATATTTATAACATTATTGCAATCCCCAACGTACACAAAAAAACTAGAAAAAAAAGGATGGACTTGTAGGATTAGTCCTTCCCAACCTCAAACATAATCTTGCAATCCCCAATGTACACAACAAAACAAGCCAAAAAAGAATGGACTTGTAGGATTGGTCCCTCCCAACCTTAATCAAACCAGACATGAAAAGTATTTGGAGCCATGTTCTCATCTTGTGCTATTGAATTTCAAGTTGTGGTTACATGATTTGGAGTGTGATTTGGAAATTGACTACAACTTACATGTGATGGGGTGTGCTGAACAATTCACACCAACAAAAAATTTGAGGGATACGATGTTCTTCCCGATTGGATGTTTGACTTGAAATTTGAGTGTAGCTTACATGTGATGGGTTGAGAGTCAAACAATTAGTACTGGAAAAAAATAGAGGGATATTTATGTTCACTAATTCCAAAAATAAAGCATGATTATTTGATAATGAGTTCATAGGAGTGCTTAATCATCTTTCTCGCTGCAACGCTCTATGGGCCACCTCAATCTCTCTTTCCTTTCTTTCTTGTTCCTTTTGAACCTTCTCTTCCTCCCTCTTCTACTCTCTTTCCTTCTTTTGTAATAATTTGAGCTGCTTTCTTCCCTTACACTGAATTTCCTTGTCAACTTTCCTTTGTTCCTTCAACTCCATCGCCACAATTGGTGTTGCCTTTCTCTCCTCATTCCATTGCTTCTTCTTGGATATTATGTCTTGTAGTTCTTTTTTCCTTTACTCCTACTACATTAGGAGAGTCATGTAATCATCAGTTGTTAACAATCAAGACCGAGGGCTCAATTGAATACCATTATCGACATAATTCTTCATTCTTTCGTTGACAATGTGCATAGATAGCTTGAGGAATTTGTTTATTATCGATACTTATTGGGATTGTATTGTTTCACTCACTTGGGAGTCAATGTTCTCCTCAGCTTCTTCGGTAATAGCTTGTGTTTCTTGGCTAAAATTTGCATAGTAATGTACCATTTCAGGTATGGAAAATGTGGCTAGTGGAGATGGGAAGGAAAAATTTCCCTATTCTCCTTGGCATTGTAAGTTAATACCTAGATTAATAGCTCCCTCCACCAACCAAGATGGTTGGCTAGGCTGCAAGGGAAAACTAAGACTATCATTAAATTCCTCACACTGGTTGTCCACCATATCATGAGATTGTTGATCGAATGCCACTTTTACAATTGAATGAGTATGAATAATTTGACTTGTATCTTGTATACCTTTTTGTACTTGAGATTTTGTTGTACATTGAAATGTGTGTGCCACTTCATCAGTTGAAACAACACCTGATAGACTAAGGATGTTTTGCACTATAGAAGCATTCTCAACTACGTTGAATTGATATGTCATTTGGATGCATGTCATCCACTAGCGCATTGTGATTGAGGGGCCATATCCCCATCCTTTTAGAATTTGCTATGGTATTGGAGATTGTCAACGCTTTTTGCAACAAATTGTTGCCTAGTTCTACCAATTTTGCCCTCTTGATTTCTATGTTTGGGTACCTAGCCAACCATGCTACTCATTCATATTTACAGTACGTTTTGAATGGCAAAAACACACTCACATATAGTGGTTGTAGTTTGTACAATGTGTGGGTGAGCAGTGTAAGCAGATCAATGCCCAACATCCTTGCCTCTTGGATGGTTGTTACTGCAACATGGCTACCGTGACCATAAAAAATGAGAAGATGCATGTTAGTGGGCGAAACGTCTCCTCAAATTGATTATGCAAAGTGGTGCAACCATTTCATGAAATATTATTTTGTCATCCAAGTGTGTGGCTAGGCTACCATTTAGGCACCTTGTTCACAACTTGCAATCTAATTTTTGAGTTGCTTATTTTGCTTGAACAAGTAGAACCTTGGTATGCTTTGACCAACATCATTAACACAACATAGAATTTTAATCCATTCTCAGCTCTTGGGAATTATGTACACGCTCTTGTTGCCTCTTCTTGCCAACAACCTCATCGCACCATTTCTATCTGCTTGAATATTGATTTCATTGCAGTTCCATACTCTATGAGGACCATACAAATTAACATCATACACCATGGACAATGTATTGTAAAAAGTGGATACTATTATAGGTTTCAGGTTGACTACCTTGTCCTTATCGAGGACTTTAGCTATGCGCAATGTGAGTTTTGGATGACACCTCTTAAATCCAATCCACCAGGACTTACCAAGCAACCCATACTTGAAAGGGTTGGGTCTAGATTGAAAAATTTGGGCAAAATCTGCCTTGAGATTGATAATCTCAAGGCCATGGCTGACTGCTGCCATTTATTTACACTAATCAATGATAAGAGCCTCCTCATCTTTTGTGAGGACAATTGGAGGACCTTTCTTGGAAGTGGATGTAAGCCCACCTAACCAGTTGGTGAGTGTTGTAGCTGGGATTCTCCATTTTTTAGCTGCAACCCTTGTCAACATCCCATTATCCTCAACATCTTGAAGAGCCCCATTCATGTCCTCTGTCAACCACTCCCATTCTCATGTTGTTATTCTCAACCTTCTTGGAGGTGCACTAACCTCCATAATTGGCTCAACAGGTTGAGGATTGTTGTCTGCTTGTACAAGTAGTTCTTCATCAGAGGGGAATATAACCACTCTTTTATGTGGGGGCAACCTTGTCATGGCTCTCTTCTTGCTTGGCCTGGTCCTCATTCAAGATTTGTATGTTGCCTTCAGACATTACGAAACATGAATCAAACAATAATCAAAACCATCAATGAACACCGTTAAGCTCACGATGATGCTTGAATATATTATTTTTCTTTGGTGTACATGTGCAAAGTTTATAATGTGAAAGTTGATTACATTTTATTTTTTATTGGTATTTTTAATTTGTTTATTTTCTTATTTACATACAGTAAAAAAAGCGTATTCAATCTACAATTACAGTACAGTGGGTTCAACAATTATATTATATAGAACACACAGACATATATGGAATAAAGTTGACATCATATACAAGAAAGAATATAAATGAAAACCTAATAGGTTATGCACTTACAACATACTGGATTACACAATCACATTGTATACAACAAATAGGCATTGATATGCATAAAAATATAACCAAAAGCACTTGATCTTATGCACTAACAATATAGTGGGTGTAACAATTACGTCATAAACAACAAATATGCATTGACATTCATAAACAATATAACTTGAAACCCCATATATTTAGTTACAAGTTGGTGTGAAGAACATTTATATTACATACAACCATTTGACATTCCCAGGCATAAAGAATATAACTAAAAGCCCAATAGGTTATGCACTTACAACATAGTGGGTATAACAATAACATCCTATACAACAAATATGCATTGGCATTTTTAAACAATATAACTTGAAACCCCATATATTCAGTTATAGGTCAATATGTAGAACATTTACATCACATGCAACAGTTTGGCATTCCCAGGCATAAAGAATATAACTGAAAATCTAGTAGGTTATGCATTTACAATAGTTTGGATTACACAATCACATTGTATACAACTGATAGGCATTGCTAGGCATAAAAAATATATCTGAAAGCACTTGATCTTATGCACTTACAACAAATTAGGTGTAACAATTACATCATATACAATAGATATGCATTTTCATTCATAAACAATATAACTTAAAACCCCCGATATTCAATTATAGGTTAGTGTAAAGAACATTTATATCGCATACAACAAATTGGCATTCCTAGGCATAAAGAATATAACTAAAAACCCAATAGGTTATGCACTTACAATAGACTGGATTACACAATCACATCATACACAACACATAGGCATTAGTAGGCATAAAAATATAACTAAAAGCACTAAATCTTATGCACTTACAACAAAGTGGGTGTAACAATTACATCCTATACAACATATAGGCATTGATAGGAATGATAAATATAAATGAAAACACTTGACCTTATGTATTTAGAGTAGATTGGGTGTAACGATTAAATCATATACAACAAATACTATTAACATTCATAAACAATATAATTTAAAACCCCAAATATTCAGTTACAGGTTCAATATGAAGATCATTTACATCGCATGCAATAGTTTTGCATTCCTAGGTAGAAAGAATATTACTGAAAACCCAATAAGTTATGCACTTACAATAGACTGGATTACACAATCACATCATATACAACAAATAGGCATTGATAGGCATAAAAAATATAACTGAAAGCACTTGACCATATGCACTTACATCAGATTGGGTGTAACAATTAGATTGTATACAACAAACATGCATTGGCATTTATAAACAATATAACTTGAAACCCCAAATATTTAGTTACATGTCAGTGTGAAGAACAATTTACATCGCATAGAACAGATTGGCATTCCCAATCATAAAGAATATAAGTGAAAACCCAATAGGTTATGCACTTACAATAGGTTGGATTACACAATCACATGTCGTATACAACAAATAGGCATTGATAGACATGAAAAATATAACTAAAAGCACTAGATCTTATGCACTTATGGTAGAGTGGGTATACCAATTACATCTTATACAATAGATACACATTGACATTCATAAACAATATAACTTGAAACCACAAATATTTAGTTACAAGTCAATGTGTAAAACATTTACATCGAATACAATTGACATTCCTAAACATTGATTTAACACTAGAAGAGAGAACCAGTAAGCCCCATTAAATTTTTTTTTTATTGCGCCCCATTTATTAGTAACACAAGATTGGCGGAAACATTTTATTATCCTTATCGAGAGGCTCGTGTTAGAAGTGCACAGCACTGTGGGAGTTCCAATATTGGCACCTAGCATGGCTAGCAATTTGATGAGCTCGTGGAGGCCTCCATGTCGTGCTCTGACTCTTTCGAAGTCCAGCAGAATGGGAAGCTTAAGCACCCATTTCACTTCCATGAGAATAGGTGGTGGACAGTGCATTCACGGTTATAAACCAACTAAAACTCTGATCGTAATGATGGGCAAGAGGGAACAGGGCCTTAAAGAAATCAGAGAAAAAAGCAAGGAGGATATCAACGAAGAAATTATCGATCTCAAGGGAGAGATTCACATGCTTCGAATTATGAAGAGCACCAAACAGGAGTACAAGGCCAGCGATTACAAACGAATGCGGAAAAGAGTAGGCTATTTTTCCCATCTTTTTGTTTACTTTAAACTTTCATCCTAAGTAGGTTTTTGGGCTGGAATTCTTGTCAGATTTTGTTATTCTTTATTTAGGATGTGGTACCCTGGAGGGGGCTTCAATATCTATTTTTATGTAATGGAAACTTCCATTTGACGAGGAGAAATTTTGTTACAGGATAAATTGAAATCTTATTTTCAAACCTAGGAGTCTTTATTTTCTAGTTTTCGAATTTTCAGCATGATAGTTTCCTCCATTAATTTAAGAGATTTTTTTCCACATATCATGTATCTGCATATTTTAGTATTAATTGTTATTTAAAAAACATTCTATCTAAATTTTAGTAACATTATTTTTTGCTTTAAAAAAAATTATGAGATAACCAGCTCCCTAAAAAAAAATAGCTTAAAATTTTAAGCTTTCCCGCTACCATAAAATCTATGGGACCACCTGCATTAGAAATACTCCTAAAAATTCCCAAGAACACCTATTGAAATATTTTAGGAAGCCCCCTTCCATGAGACTGCTATGTTGAAGGATATTAGTTAGAAGCTCTCTTGCTAAAGGATGTCTGGATTTCACATTGTAGGTACAAATGTCCATAGAATTAAGGTCTGTGAAGTTTTGTGGATGGACTGGTGCAGTTCTAGGTGGCTCCCTCTAGAGGGACTATAGGTTCGATTGTTCGGCTTAATTTATAGTTATGTTTACTGTGGCAGTAGCATGTGTAGCTAATGTTGTTTGAATGGGGTAAGTTGGATGAACAAGAAGTTATCCGTGGCTAGCTGCACAAGCTCCTCACACTCAGCAAAGCTTGGCTCACTTTGTTTGTTCCAGCACACTTTTTTGTGCATCGCACACACTCTTCCCATGGACTTGCACATTGCCCATATTGCTCCATGCTACTGTGCAAACTTACCAACCCTTCGCACAACCACAGAAGTACATGCACTGCTTCATGCAACCTTGCACAAGCTGTAGTAGTTCGTTGTGTTACCATGCAAGCACCCATAACACTTCATACGATATTTGGCACAACTTGTGCAACACGCAATGACCATCTGCACCATCTTTAGTGTTGCAAATGTGTCGTCTGTACACAACTACATCTATAGATCACAGAACTAGACAGTCAACCGTTGGAAGTTCAACCATTGGCAATTGGAAGGTCAATTGATAATGATTATGGAATGTAAACTGTTCTTGTAAATATCTTCTTGTAACAACTATGTAATTGTATTGTACATATAGAAGGTTCATCATTTGAAGGTTAGCAACCTCACAAAGATTCTCTAGGCAAACCAGTTTGACGTGTTCACAGTTTTCTGATCACAAGGATCTTCATTTTCAACTTTGTTGTCTATATCTATTGTATTGTAATTGTACCCAATTCATTTTTTCATTGAATAGAAGTGGCGCGAATTTCTATAGTTTTATGTGCTCAAATGTGCATTGGTTAAGTTCCTATATTTGTTTTCCATCACATGTTCTATAATTCTATCTTTCATTGGCTAAAGATAAGATTGTCCCCTGGACTGCCTACGATCTAGATTATTGGTATCAAAGTAGCATATTGCACATGCCTGGTCTTATGTGAGCACAATTGTAGAAGGAAGGTTGCTTGCTTGGTTCAACTTAAAGAGTATATGGACAAATGCCATAGCAAGAGCAAGATGGCCAGTGAACAAAAAAGTTCATTTGAAATATCTCTAGACATTCAAAAGATGTTTCAAGATGCCTTAGAGATACAATGCCAAGAGCTCTTCAGTGAGTTTTGCAAACTCACGATTCAACTTGGTACAACACCACAATGCACCTCAACACAACATGTTGCCCCACTCAACCAATGCTTTCAAATTACAAGTCAATTTAGGTATACCAACATTTGAAGGCAAGATTGATGGCTTAGCATTGGATAACTTGATTTGATAGCTCAAGTCTTACTTCTTGTCAATAACTTCAATGATGTAGAGAAGATTTCCTTTGTGACGTTGAATATGTCTATTTGAGTACCCCACTGGTGCCAAACACTTAGTGTGTAGCATGAGAAGGATATCGACTGTATTCAGACTTGGGATTCTTTTGTCACTGCCTTGTATAAGAAATATTACCCCCTTCAACACTATGAGGATGAGTACATACAGTTCCAATAACATAAGGAGAAAACCATTGAAGAATACACAATGTGATCTATGACTACTCTATGCATCTGCACAAGGACACTCCCAAGCAACACATAATGCTCAAATACATTAGTTGTTTATCACCTTATATTTGCTCCAATTTGGAGCTCTTGAATTTTGATACCTTGGGGCAAGCATTTTGCAATGCATCCAAGGTTGAAGCCAAAACCAAGCTCAAGCAGAAGCTCTCTTCACACAAGAACAAATTCGCTTAGGATTTGGCTCCAAAGCAATTTACACAAAAGCAATCACAAAACTCCAAAGCTTGAACATTGTTTACAACAAACTAGGACAAAGGCATTAAGAGAAGCAAGGTTATAAGTGGTGCCATCGACATTGTATCAGCTTACACAGTGATATTTAACGTTGTGTAGAACAATGTTTAGTTGTACAAGTCAAGGGTATTGATCTAGAGGCAACTTGTCTCTATGCTAGCATCGTGCTATTGGCACTTCAAGAGAATGTTCCACACCAAATTCTTGCTTAATCGATGATAGTTGCATGCCATCATCATTAGCAAAAGCCAAAATAACATCATTTCTATAGACATAATCAAGCGATTGAGTTTGTCCATTGAAGTGCACTTGAAGCCTTACTCTTTGGGATGGTTGCAACAAGGAAAATAAATTTAGGAAAGATATTAGTGTCCTTTGAATTATGTAATAAAGCCCATGTAGGACACAATCACTTGTGACATCAATTTTTTGGATTCTACTTGGATGGCCATATGTGTACGATAGAACGGTGTCTATTAGATCAAGTCGTAGTGGTGGATAGTGCGTGTTTCCAATCATTACTTCAACCTCTAAGAGTCTTTATCTAAGTCTAAGGTAACCTTTGTATTTACCAAACAATGCCACAAGATCATTTCCCTCATGCAAAAGTTCATGCTTCTCATGGTCTACCTAGAAGCATTTGCATTGGAAAGCAAAAGAGCAAGGTTGTGCAAAGACCATGACAACAACTCAAGAAGGTATGATAGCAATATGGAGATGTTTTTGTGGAATGAAAGGATTTTCCTAAATTGTATGGCACAACATTGAATCAAATTGGTTCCTAGATACCCTCTTCCAAATAGTCATATGTACCATTGATCTATTTGGGAGAATAATGAAGTTTTGTGCCAAGTCTAGGAGTTGATTGGTCAAGGCAAGTTTAGGCCTAGCTCTTCTCCATGCAACAACTTTATAGTCCTTGCACTAAAAAATTGCAAATGGCGTCTTTGTGTTGACTAACGTGAACTTAACAAGATCATGGTGAAGAACATGTATCCACTGCCATGCATTGGTGATCTCTTGGATTAGCTCTATAGTGCAAATACTTCACCAAAATTGATCTCAAATGAAGATATCATTAGGTGCCAATTTGTGTTAAAGATATTTGGAAGTCATCATTCAAAACCAAAGAGGGATTGTAGGAATGAATGGTTATGCCCTTTGGCTTGATCAGTGCACTGAGAACATTCATGTGCTTGATGAATGACATCTTGCAACCCTTCCAACTCATTCCTCATCATCTACCTAGATGACATACTCATCTTCAACAAGACTTGGGAGGAGCAAGTGGAGCATGTCTTGCATGTCCTAGACACTTTGTGCCAGCACAAGTTGTAGTCCAACCTCAACAAATGCAGCTTTAACATCGTGCAAATCTAGTATTTGGGCCATAGAATTGATCTTGTAGGCATTGATATAGACCTAGACAAGTTAAAGGTAATTTAGGACTAGCCAACTCCACACAATATCATGGATTTGTGCAACTTTCTTGGACTGGAAAATTCTTATGTTGGTTTGTTCAAGGATTCTCACATAATTCCTGGCCACTTAATCAAATTATGTGCACCAAAGTAGAATCCTTGTGAACTCCTGAGCGACAACACTTCTTTGAGGAGCTTAAGCAGTTCTTTTGCACACCTATTTTGGCAATTCTTGACATTGCTCATCCCTTTGAGATTTAGATCGATGCATTTGATTGTACGCTCAACATAGTACTCACACAACATGGGCACCTAGTCGCTTATCACTTAGAGACTTTTAGCAACACAATTCAATGCTACTTCACCAATGAGAAAGAATTGTATGCCATTATTCAAACTGTTAAGAAATGGCACCACTACATTTTAGGTAAGGAGATTGCCATTCATTTTGATCATAAGACATTTTAGTTTTTTCTCACATAGAGAAATTTGGAGAAAGCAAACCAAATTAAGTGGATGCTTGTTGCAGTAGTTCCATTTGATGATAAGCTCAAGAAGGGGAAGGACAACAAAGTGGAAGACTAGCATAGTTAACCATTTCCCATGTGCTCATCGTAGTGTTGGATTTGTTGGCCATAATTTCTTTGACTAGTAAACTTTCTACTCAATGGACTTGGACTTCATGTGAACCTACACCATGCATGCACAAGGTAAACATATTGGTGATTTCCATTTGTTCAATAGGCTTCTTTGCAAGCTCATGCATCTTTGTGTTCTAGGTGGCACACATATCATAAAAGACTCATTTGGGAGGTGCACTATGCCAAGGCTGCAAGACACTTCAGTGTTACCAAGACATTAGCAATGCTAAAACAACACTTGTATTGGCTTCTCATGTGCACAAACATTGAGCACCATACCAATTTTTGCATTCCCTGTTGCATTGCCAAGCCTGTGAATAGGAAGCTAGGGCTCTACACACCTCAAGTGATACCACAAAGGCCCTAGGAATCTGTCAACTTGGATTTCATGAGCTGACTACCTATGACAAAGCATCATAATGACTCTATGTATGTTGTAGTGGATAGGTTTTTGAAGATGGTCATCATGGTTACATGCAAGAAGAGCATCATAGTGCAGGAAAATGCTTGATTTTTCTTCAATCATGTTTAGGTTTACTATGGGCTACCAACATCCATCGTGTTTGATTGTGATCCAAAATTTGTTAGCCTACTTTTGGCAAACATTTTGGGAGAAGTTGTATACACACTTGGATAGTCCACAACCTTTCATTTGTAGATCAATGACTAGAAGAAGGTGGTCAACCTGCAGATGGGATCACAACTTGGTATAAATTGGGCATGCCTACAACAGAACCTTACATAATTCTATGGGGCATAGTCCATTCCAAGCATGTCTTGGGTTCCAACCAATGGAATTCTAGGGCATATGCTACTATGCACCATTCACCATAGAGTCATAAATATAGGAATGAGAAGTGGACAAGGCACACAAGTATGTACAAGACATTCAGAGTGTACACTTGTAGGTTCAATAGATCCTCACATGTGAACAATAGAAATATAAAGATTCTCATGATGTGTACTACACACCTCACGAATTAAAATTTAGGGACAAAGCTTGGGTGCATGTTTAGAAAGAATGCTTCAAGGGTCCACACAAGAATATGAAGCCTCTATCCATTGTGAGTGCAATTGGTGAGGACACATTCTTCCGTGATTTGTCTCAATACTTGGGTCTCCGTCCAATATTCAATGTGGAAGTCCTCAAGCCGTACTTTCTTTCTCTTCTTGAGCTAGCAATAGCACAAGATCTTTTGGACTTGGATCCTATATATTTGCAAACAATCTTTTGAGACCAAATCATATAGAACACAACTATTTGGATTCACCAAGGCACACACCATTTGTTTAAAGTGGTCAAGGTAGGGTAGCATGTAAATTAGGCTAAATGATATAATCTTCAACCGCTTTGTGTTTAGTTTCCACAACTCATTAAAGACATGATGGGGGTTATTGCTGAAGAGCACACAAAAAATACTGAGGGGGGGGGGTGGTGAATCAGTATTTTAAACTTTTAAAACTCAAAACCAACAGAATCAGCAATGTAAACAATATGAGCAACCATCAATAAGGAGAACACCAATTTTCACGTGGAAAACCCTTTTGGGTAAAAAACCACGGCAAATCAATAGCTTTCATTAATCACAAATGGGCACCAACCCAGATTACAGAAGTGAGCTCCAACTCACCGAGAGAACCAACTCTCCTTGAAGCACCAACTCCAAGATGCTGAAGCACCAACTTCAGTACCAAAAAAACTTGATACAAAACACATGCTTTCAAATCCATTGTTCAAGCACTGAAAACTTTTTGCTCAAACTCTCAACTCCATATACTAATATCCCTGTTCAGATCAAAACTAAATTATAGAACCTTCAAAACAGAGAGCAACTACACTAAAAAATAAACAACACTGCTGTTATCTCCTATAAGCGCCTTAGTCATTGACTTCTCTAATTTAAAAACACCACAAAAGACTCAAATAGATTCCCAAGACTCTCACTTTATACAGACCACAGTAATATGATAGCAATGGAATTTAAGACATCCTGTCCTCTTCAACAATAGCGACGCACATATAAACTTTCATTACAAAACCCAGACATTTCCTGCAACTTGCATACACTTGTGACAATAGTTTCAACTGAGTTTCTATGGCTGATGTAAAATCAGAGGTGCTGAAGTGACAACATCTCCCACCAGAGACACGTCTTTCATGAGCTTCTCTATCCAACGCACACCCACAGTTGTGCCATTCGATACATACTTCTTTTCTCCTGAAACACACTCCCACGAACTCTGCCAGTGCTCATCATATGAAAGAAAACGAAGGTAATAAACATAAACCAAGTCCTTCACATGCTCGACATGAGCACTCTAATATTCAATGCAAATTAATACTATATACTCTTAACAGCAGCGTCCCAAAAAGCGTGAAAACCTGAGCATACTAACATTCCTGCAGCCCCCTGTTTCTTTTGAAGTCCAATAAAGTATTCTGTATACTCCCAAACTTTGTCAAGGAGAGGTGACTCATTCTTCACGGCAACACATACATCTATAGGTTCCGCAACACACCCACATGATTTCACACTTGCAAAATTTACTCCAGTGGCTCCACTATATTTTTTCGATCAAATTCCATGACTTGCACGATACCAAGAAAATAACCACACTAATTACCATACACTGTCACAATATTGTTATGAAGAAGTCTGAGACATAAAACTGCTGCAGACCATTAGCCGCCCCATGTCCATCATGCACAAGTAGAAGGAAACAAAAAAAAATCAATGCCAAGTAAAGACAAACTCTCCACATTCGAAAATAGGATAATATTAAGATCACGTCTTTGAAGGAAAGCCATTGCAAAATATAAAGAATTGAAATAAACAAGCCGCCATTAAGAAGAGTCGATTGCCATGACATAGGCGTTTCAAAAGGAGTGACCTATAGAAGCAAGCCACCACCAACAAATAGAATATACTGAAATAAAGAGCTGCCTCTGAGAACATTAATCATGCTGAATGGAGCCGTCGATAACTGAAGATAAAGGCAGAATAAATAAATTTGTTTCAAATATAGAAATCGTGCCTCTTAGGTCGACCTGACTTTTCAAACACTGACTTGGCACTTACAAAACAGAGCTGATTATGCATAAGGTCCGTCACTATGCTGACACTTTCAATTTGTATGACTTGGCACATAGAAGTCAAATTTGCTGACAAGGAGAAGTGATATGGCTTGGCATTTTAAACAAGCAGGCACACAGCTCAAGTAAGCAAGCAGGCACCTCAAGTAAGCAAGCAAGTAGCCCAAACCAAGCATAGAGACAATTGACCTTTGACATCAATGACAAGATATTTCAACAATTGTTTCTCAAGAAAGGGTGAATCATCTGTGCATAGTTGTGCAACTGTCAACAAGCTCCTTGCACTTGACAAAGCTTGGCTCACTTTGTTTATTCTAGCACACTCACTTGCCCATCATAAGTTGTAATGTCCCCTTTTTAACCCTAAACTTTTCAGTGACCATTAGCCTATTTTCGGAGTCTTGTAGGCTATTCGGAGGCATTTTAGGGGATTCCAAGATTCTTGGAGGTTTCTTACCAACACTTTCAGGGGATAATTGCAGATGATTGCCAGAGAGTTTTCTGGCTTTTTTTGGCTTTTCTGAGATCCTTGGTGGACAGTAATTATTATTTTTAGCACTTACTATTTTTAGTAAGTCACAATTGCATCTTAGATTGGGCTTATTTTGAGTTTGGACACACTTACTATTTTAGTAGTATGCTATTTAAGTAAGTGCTATTTCTGGCAGTGGTCCTGGCAGCAGTCCAATGCAAGATTTCTATTTCTGGCAGCAGTGGTAGTTTCAGTCATTGGGTTCTGCCAATTTTGGCAGTTCCGTGTTTCCACTATTCTTGGAGTTCGAAAAGGGAAATATTGCAACTTAAAAGTTATTAAGTTATAAAGTCAAAAAAGGCCCCTTGGACCCCCACGCCTAGACTGGGTAAATTTAAGTTGTTTTTAAAAAATGTTTCTTTTAATCATGCTAAAGTGGATGCCTAGATGAAGGATTATTGAATTTAAAATTAAATTATTTCCTTTTTGGACTTGGGCATCCCATTTGGAGGGAAAAGGGAATTTGAAATGGTTGCCCTAATTTCTCCCTCATTTCCTATTTAAACGCACTTGAGCTCTCATTTGAGGATTATGCAATTTGGAAATAAAGTTATGCTTTCAGATCGGAACCAAAGTGTTCTTTCCTGAATCTTCAGACGACGAAAACCCTTTTTAGGTTGCTGGTTTCGGATTTGAAAGATAATCCCTAGCTGGTGGAGTGTGATTGCATTCAGTAATCACCATTGGAGCTTATCGGTGATGGTTTGTTTTCAGTTTTGATTACTTATGATGATTTCTAGCTATGTTTTGATATGAAAACTATTTGTGTAGAGGTTTGGAGGGTTTCTTAGAGGATTTATGCTTGCTGGCCGTACCATTTTCACTAGGCAAAACTAGCGTTTATGCTCAAGCTATTTGGAGGAGTGCATAACGTTTTGTGGGTATTGATGCAAGTGTTTCATCATCCTTGGGCGCCACCTTATGCAAGAGCAGATTTATTAAGGGAGATTTGGATTTATTGGAGCTGGTCGCCCCTTTAGGAGGGCCATACGTCTTGCTTTGAGGGCATCATTGCTGTTGTCACTACCTTTGCTGTTGTTTGGCTTTGAATACCGCCTTGTCATTGCTGTTTGGGTTGATTGGAGGGCGCCTAGACTTGTCCTTTGCATAGCTTGCACCTTGGTTGAGTTCTTTGGTGTGTTGGTGGAGTTGGGAGCTTGCTGGTTGGTCATATCAGACTACTGTTATGTTGTATCAGACCTGAAAAAGTGCATCAGACTTGTGGCAGCGATATTCTTGACCATCTCCCATCATTTCGGGACTTCATATTGAGGTATTATTGTGGTACTTTGTGGGGGTGTTCTTATATTTTCATTGTAGCATCTTTGGGGGAAGTTATGCTTCATGTTTGTATCATTTCCTTAATATAACAACAGTATGTGAAGTTTTGAAGCATTTCATTATGTACTTATTGTAACACCATTGGTAGTACCATTGGTGATTGCTCTTGTATTTACATTGCTACTTACCCTATTGAATAGGTGGTGCTCTCGTTGAATACGTGGTTGAATTTCCTCTATTTTTCATGCTATTCCCGTTGAATAAGCGGAGGTTTCATTTCATGCTTTGAGATTACATACTTACTCCACTTAAGAAGTGGTTTTCGTTAGAAGCACATAATTGTAAGCCTTACCATCGTATGCTCTCACCTTGCCCACATCAGGATTTGGGTGATTAGAAAGTGGAAGGTATTTGCTTTCTGTTGGTTATTGATTATCACTCACCCCATTGAACAAGTGGATGTTTTCAGTTGATGCAATGTACACCTTACCACCTTATGCTCTCACCTTGCCCACATCGGGATTTGGGTGATCAAAAAGTGGAAGGTAGCTTTTCTTAGCTGAATTCCATTGTTATTTTGGCTAACGCTAATGGGTGCAAAATTGAAAAAAAATATTAAGAGTGGGTTATTACAGTGGTATTAGAGTTGGTTTTCCTACCAGCCTGTTGGAGTTTTGACTTTGCTCAAGCTCTTCAGTTGCATGTCAGAGTTTTAGCAGTGTTATCAGTTCCAGTGGTTCACATCTATTTTGCATGTTGGTGACCAACACCTGCATGTCTATTTCCGTGCCTCTCCTTGATAATTGTTACAAGCAAAGTTGAAAAGATGATTACAAAAAAGTTTATAATTGAATTGATCTAGGAATTGACCATGCTAATGAGGGACCCTGACATTAAAAAGACATATTCAAGGATTGTTGGAAAACCTAAACATTGGGATGGAGAAGATGCCTTGACACATGAGGAATGTGTGATAGAGCCCCAAAATGATTCCTTAGACTTGCATGTAACTGGTGTAGTTTGCATTTGTTTGACAAAAAGGACAAAACAGCAGCCTTGAATCCTAATTTGGATTCATCCAGTGATGGTTCTAAGACTAATGACTTCCCAGAAGATTCTAGTAGAGCTGATGTTTATGGTGAGTTCACTAATGTACCTTCAGAAGAAGAGCATGTTGAGAGTAATTGTGATGATGTCTTCAAATCAGCTAATGGTGATGATTCCTTATCTCATTCCAGTAATGATGACTTAGGGATGCTTATGATGATTTCAGTACTCGTGAGTTGGAGAGTGCTTTTTTCAGAGAGACAACCACTCTTGAGGAGCACAATGAACATTTTTTCTTTAAACAGAGCAATCGGCCCTTTAGCACATGTGATCTGGATGTGTTTGCACCTAAGCATAATGAGGATCCTACGTGGGATGAATTTCCTTTTGATCCGGATGATGTCCAAATCTCAAAGCACAATGTAAGCCATGAGGATGCTATTGAAGAAGAAGATGTCTTTAATGAAGAAGCTTGTATGGCGAAGCTTCAGAATGATTTCTTTGAAAAGGGTGCAATTACTAATGAGGAGTTTAATGCTACTGAAATTTTCAAAACAACACCTATTGGGGCGCATCTTCATCATTCTAGTGATGGCAATCTGGATTTTGAGTGGGAAATTCCTATACATGAAGAACACCAGTTCAACTTCTCAAGGAATCCAGTAGAAGAGCATGATGAAATGGAGCCTGATGAGGATTTTAAATCAGCATTTAGTAATGACTCATTGCTTGAGTTGGGTGCTACCATGACTTTTGATCAAAGTGATAGTGAGGAGGAAGTAGATTTAGAAGAGCATATGGCTCCTGATAATGAAGATATTTCAAAATTTTTGTTACATGAAGAACCAAGTCACTTGGTTGAACAAAGACCTAGGGAGTTATGTGAATTGAAGAATCAACTCTTGGTCACCAATGAGAAAGAGATTGAGGTCTTCACAAAGTTGGGCGACAATCACAAGATCCTTGAAATTCTCATGCAAAAAGGTGTTGAGGGGAGAGTAATTTCTTCAAACTTGCATCTTATCAAAGACTCTTTGGAAATAGTGAAAAAAGAGTACCTACACTTGATTAGAGATTGAGATAATGCCATCGAATTTGCAAAGGAGGCTATTAGTGCATTCAAAGAAAGGGAGAGAAAGGTTGACGAGCTTTCTCTTGAGCTTGTTTCAACAAAGGACACGTTAGAAAATACTCGGATGGCACTAATGGAGGTAGAAGATCAGCTAGCCGATACCAAGCTTTCCAGGGGACAAGAGAATGAACAAAGACCTAAAGAAATCAAGCAAGTAATTGATGAGCTTGATAGTCTTCAAGAGGAGTTTGACTTAGAGGGTTTCCAAAAAAAATCAGAAGTTTCATGTGCAAATTTGGATCAACAAGTTGGATTTGAGCAAGAGAAAAGGAATAATTTTCAAATTCTTGATAATCCTTTCTTTGAAGTGGGTGCAGAGGCAACTTATGATAGGCCCCTCTTTGTGATGGAAGATGAAATATCTAGTGACAATAGCAAGATGTGGGATCCTGATGAAGTTTCCAAGCATGAGGTAGAATGTGGTTTTCAGCTCATTGATGATTTGATCTTGAGATCAAATCATGAGGATGAGCCTATCGTTGTGATTGATAATCTTCCAAGAAGGTCACTTGATAATAAATGCATAAGTGAGGTTGAAGATGAAGTCTCCATGTGGGATGTGTTGAAACATGGAGACTACATCATGCCTAACCTTGAGGAGTTTCCAAAAAGGGATTTTGAGTTAGCTGGAATTTTTAGAGCAGCGGTAGATAATGCAAGTTCAAAACTTATTTGGCACAAGGAAGTGGAAAGACAAGGGCCTAAACATGATTTCCACTCACTTGATGATCTAATTTTCAGATTAGTAGTTGATTTGACATATGCTAATCCTTCTTGAGGACGAAGTATGGAGACACCAATTTCTCTTAGCTCCTTAGATGGTGATGCTCTCATGATTGAATTGCAAACAAAAGCTAAAGGTGTCATAATCCTCCATGGGAAGCAGGAGGATGAGTTTATGATGGGAGTAATATTGTATGATGGTTACAAAAATCCTAGTGCCTTGGTGGGGCAATTTGTTTATGGCTCCATGGTGATTTGCATGAGAGACATTCTTTTGGAGGAGATGCTTGCTGATGAGGCACATAGGAACAACAAAGTGGCGCAACACAAACATGGTGGTCTCACCTTGGGAGAGATTTACCATGCTCAGGATCGTAGGTGTGAACAAAATGCTGCTGTTACTCTTCCTTGCAGTCATTTTATGAGTTCATTTGTGTTCATACAAGTGGATTGGAGGGAGATCTTGGGCAAAATATGGCACATTATTGAGTCGGTGACACTTGAGAGGACATTTCCAGCCAAGGGCATGATCAGAGAAGTCATATTGGCTAAGGGTTTTCAGTTTGGCAGCAGCTGTTCTTCCTCTTGGGTGCTGATTTTTGATTTTTTCAGACCATGAGTTGACCATTTGACTTGGAAGGTTGCAAGTTTGCACATTTTCAGTCCATTTATCCCCTTAGCAGGATTGACTCGTGGCTTCAAATGAAGGAAATGTTGAGTTTGAGTAATCAGGATCCGTGTTGAAGGAGTGTACAAGCACCAATCAGTTGTTGTTCTAATTCATTTACTTGCACTTATGTTTTGGACAGCAGTTTTCTTTTCAATTGTCCATGATGGTAGAGTGCAAGAAGTTGAAAATGAGGAAGTTCGAATTAACTTTCTCAAGTTTACCTATATGGTGCCACAAGATTGCAATTGTGGAGAGCAATTCTCCAAGGAGTTGATTAAGATCATGTTGAGATTGGTTGCTCTGTTTATAGGGGAACTTCAGGAGGTTACATTTACAGGCACCCAACAAAACAGTGTTCCAAGTGAGGGAAGCTATAGATTCCCCAAATTTATTTGGGATCTTGGTGTCATATTGAGTTTAATTTAGAATCAATCAGTGCATGACTTGCAATTGCTTGAGGACAAGCAATCTTAGGGAGGGAGGACTGTAATGTCCCTTTTTTAGCCCTAAGCTTTTCAGTGATCGTTAGCCTATTTCCGGAGTCTCGTAGGCTATGCGGAGGTGTTTCAGGGGGGATTCCAAGATTCATGGAGGTTTCTTACCAGCACTTTCAGGGGGTAATTGCAGATGGTTGCCAAAGTGTTTTTTGGGTTTTTTGAGATCCTTGGTGGGTAGTAATTGCTATTTTTAGCAATCTTTTTTAACACTTACTATTTTTAGTAAGTCACAACTGCATCTCAAATTGGGCTTATTTTGAGTTTGGACACACTATTTTTAGTAAGTGCTATTTTTGGCAGTGGTCCTGATAGCAGTTCAGTGTAGGATTTCTATCTCTGGCAGTAATGGTAGTTTCAATCATTGGGTTTTGCCTATTTTGGCAATTTAGTGCCTCCACCAGTCTTGGAGTTCGAAAAGGGAAATATTGCAACTTAAAGTTATTAAGTTATAAAGTCAAAAAGGGCCCCTTGGACCCCCACGCCTAGCTTGGGTAACTTTAAGTTGTTTTTAAAAAGTGTTTCTTTTAATCATGCTAAAGTGGATGCCTAGATGAAGAATTATTGAATTTAAAGTTAAATTATTTCCTTTTTGGACTTGGGCATCCCATTTGGAGGGAAAAGGGAATTTGAAATGGTTGCCCTAATTTCTCCCTCATTTCCTATTTAAACACACTCGAGCTCTCATTTGAGGAGTATGCAATTGGGAGATAAAGTTATGCTGCCGAATTGGAACCAGAGTGTTCTTTCCTAAATCTTTAGAGGACAAAAACCTTCTTTAGGTTGTTGGTTTCAGATTTGAAAGGTAATCCCTAGCTGGTGGAGTGTGATTGCATTCGGTAATCACCATTGTAGCTTATCGGTGATGGTTTGTTTTCAGTTTTGGTTACTTATAATGATTTCTAGCTATGTTTTGGTATGATAACTATTTGTGCAAAGGTTTGGAGTGTTTTGGGAGTGCTTCTTAGAGGATTTATGCTTGCTGGCCGTACCATTTTCACCTAGGCAAAACCAACATTTATGCTTGTGCTGTTTGGAGGAGGGCATAACGTTTTGTGGGTATTGATGCAAGGGTTTCCTCATCCTTGGGTGGTGAAAGATACCCTTTCAATTTTTTTTGATTTTCAATAGCAATTACAATATAACCAAGCACCCATTAAGATTAGCTGTAAACCAAAACGATGCAGAAAAGAACTCTAACCAAGAATGCGCCCTAAAACCACTTAAGGAGGAGGGGCGGGCATATGGTCAGAGGATCCCTAGGATCTAATTAATCAATGACTGAAATGATTACAATTGAATGAGAGGAATTAAATTCAACACCAAGAATGTGCACACAAGATCCCTTAGAAGGCGAGGTGCTAACATATGGTGGAGTGCTAATAACAAAATTGAAAGTACTTAGGCGGATAACCAGCCATGAGAAAATTTCCACACTTCCACTAAAACAGTGGGGGGAAAGAAATTACAAATAAATGATTCATCCGCTGCGGCAGGCATCCACTCAAGAGTGGGGATTCATCACTTGATATTGGGTATAAGAAAGCTTACAATTCATTTATCCACACTAGCGGTATACCATCCAGGGGTGCTTAATGTGAAATTAAGAAATCAATGTAGCAATAATAAACTGGAACAATATTACTGTTTACAATTTTTACAAGTAGGAAAGAGCTGCAAATTACAAGAGTTTTACAATAATTGATGAAGAAAGATTGGAAATGCAAATTGAAATAAGTCTGATTTAGAAATCTGCAATTCTGGAAATGAATTATCAGCAATTGCAAAATCAATCAAATGCTCATAACTTCACCAAATTACCTCCGATTGGACTGAAATCTTTTTGCAAATGACCTCTAAGAGTATGGCGCCCAAGAACCAATCAGAAAACAACATCGAATCCTTCACATTTATTTGGCACGAATCCCAATGCCACTAAGAAAAGTACGACTCTCCTTGAGGGGCGATTTTGGCATTAAAAAATCAGAAACTCCAAAATTAAATCTGCAAATTCATGAGCATGGTCGCCTCTAACATAGAATTCAATTGATTAAATACCCATCAGCAAAATAAATTCACCATGAGAGCTGCAAGTGAAATCGACTTTCAGCTATGTCTGCAACAGCAACTCCAAAACTGAGAAATATCATCAAAACTTCAACTATAAGGCTCAATCTGCTAGTCTGGATGAGAAGCAGCAATAAAAACCAACCAGGAGTTATCTTTCAAACACGAAATTGGATTGTAACTAGGAGGTCAACATTCCTCAAAGTGAAAATCAATTTGTCATTTCGACAGCATAACAATAGCATAAAATATTGGATACATGCTGAAGCAAAGCTTCATCTTTATAGAAAATGGGATGACTCTTCAGATTCCAGGCAAGGGACGCCCCAATAGACATTTGAATTATTTTCAAATTCCAAAAATATAAAACTCCCTCAAAAAGGCGTCCAACTTCAAGGCATAATAATGAAGGCGTCCCCCTTCATGCCCACTTTTTAACACAACTTAAAGTTAGTTCACTACGCCAAGGGGTCAACTGAAAAACATAACATTAATGCCTTTAATTTAACTTTTTCACCAAATAAGGCTTTTAAGCCAGAACTGAGAAACACCTTATTGCTCCAACTGAAGAGGAACATAAATGAAGAGCTGACAATTGAGATACTGCCAAAAATAGAATTTACTATAAATAGTAAATTCCGAGAAATACCACAAAACCTCCAATAAAGGAAACCCTAATTTACCTCAACGAGCCTACGGGCCTCTGGAATAGGCTGATGAGTAACTGAATTGGTTACTGATGAGAAGGGGATATTACAGGTGCCACCTTATGCAAGAGAGCAGATTTTTTAAGGGAGATTTGGATTTATTGGAGTTGGTCGCCCCTTTAGGAGGGTCGTACATCTTGCTTTGAGGGCATTGTTGCTGTTGTCACTACCTTTGCTGTTGTTTGGCTTCAAATACCGCCTTGTCATTGCTGTTTGGGTTGATTGGAGGGCATCTAGACTTGTCCTTTGCATAGCTTGTACCTTGGTTGAGTTCTTTGGTGTGTTGTTGGAGTTGGGAGCTTGCTAGTTGGTCATATCAGATTGCTGTTACGTTGTATCAGACTTGAAAAAGTGCATCAGACCTGTGGCAGCAATGTTCTTGACCATCTCCCATTGTTTCGGGACTTCATATTGAGGTATTATTGTGGTACTTTGTGGGGGTGTTCTTATATTTTCATTGTAGCATCTTTGGGGGAAGTTATGCTTCATGTTCTTATCATTTACTTAATATAACAGCAGTATAGCATTTCATTATGAGCTTATTGTAACACCATTGGTAGTACTATTGGTGATTGCTCTTGTATTTACATTGCTACTTACCCCACTGAACAAGTGGTGCTCCCATTGAATAAGTGGTTGAGCTTCCTTTATTTTACATGTTATTCCCGTTGAATAAGCGAAGGTTTCATTTCATGCTTTGGAGATTACATATTTACCCCACTAAAGAAGTGGTTTTTTTTAGAAGCACATAATTGTAAGCCTTACCACCGTATGCTCTCACCTTGCCCACATTGGGATCTGGGTGATCAAAACGTCGAAGGTATTTGATTTTTGTTGGTTATTGATTATCACTCACCCCATTGAACAAGTGGATGTTTTCAGTTGATGCAATGTACACCTTACCACCGTATGCTCTCACCTTGCCCACATTAGGATTTGGGCGATTAGAAAGTGGAAGCTAGTGTTTCTCAGTTGATTTCCATTGTTACTTTGGCTAACGCTAACGGCTGAAAAATTGAAAAAAAATTAAGGGTGGGTTATTACATAAGCACTCTTCTAGTGCACTAACTTTAATAGCCCTTCATTGAATTGCACAATCACTTGTGATGCTTTGTGCAACCTTGCGCAAGGTTCCATAGTCCTTTGCGCTATCACACAAGCCTTGCAAAATTTAAGGTGACATTTTGCACACGTTTCATCTATACACAACTTTGTTTGTAGATCATGAAATTGGATGATCAATTGTCAGAAGCCCAACCAACAACAATTATAGAATGTGAATCGTTATTGTGACTATCGTCTTTTAACAACTATGTTATTTTATTGTACATATCGAAGGTTTGTCATTCAAATCTCAACAAATTCACAATGATTTAGAAGTCTAGGAAAACTAATTGGATGTGTTAACCCTCTTCTAGTCACAAGGATTTTTATTCTTATCCTTGTCTAGATTCATCTGATTGTATCCAATTCATTCTTTCATTGGATAGAAGTAGCACCAATTACTAAAGGCTTTTGCATTCAAATGCCTATTGGTTAATTCTTGCATTTGTGTTCCATTACATGTTCTACAGTTTTGTCTTTGATTAGCTGAAGATAGGATTGTCCCTTAGACCACTGGGGATCCAGACCAATAAGCCAAGCTACATGGTCACTTTTTCCATGTTTTATTATTACTTTTTTAGTTTTTACTTTTGAAGTTGGGAAACACATCCACAAGTTGTAGGGCCTCCAAGGTTTGAGGGGTAACTCTTATTGCTTTATTAATTATTTACTTATATCGAGGTGGGAAACACAACCACAAGCTATTGGGCCTTCATTAGGTAACTTGCTAGGGTTAACCCTTCCTCCAAAATCTGCTTGGGACTTATACCCAGCCTCATCCCTTGTGTGTGTTGGTAGATTAGTCAAGTTAGGTTTGATGTCCAAGCTTTGTCCCAAGGTTGAACACCACAAGGTAATGTCGTGTGTCATCTCAATGGAGGTCCTATGCACTTCACCTAGTACTAAGGTGGGAAACACACACACAAGCTTTTGGGTCTTCATCATCTAACTTGCTAGGGGTAACTCTTCCTCCAAAATATGCTTGGACTTGTACCTAAACTCATCCCTTGCATGTGTAGTTAGAATAGTCAAGGCAAGTTCGATGTCTGTGCTTGGTGCCAAGGTTGAACACCACTTGGTAATGTGGTGTGTCCTCTCAATGGAGGTCCAATGTGCTTCACCTCATATGATGGCTTTGAGAACTTAATATATAGTTTACCTTTTACCCTTATGGGATACACATGTATGGGTATCAAAATATTGAGCAAAGATGGAACCTTGGTGGGCTCTACATGACCTTCCCAATCTCCATAACTATTTGCATTGTTTTTACAAGTGGGGTGCTTCAGCTTGTGATATTGAGCTCCATGGAACACTAAGTACTATGACAATGTTGAATTTGAAACTTTTACCACCAATAGAGAAATATTAACTTAGAGTTGATAAATTGATTTTTCCTATATTTTTGTTAACTTATGCATGGTTAGTAGATGGTCATTTGCATAGTTACCAGATTTGGACTAAAAAAATTGAAATAACATGAAATATACAGATTTATAAGAAATTAAAGGTTTCTCTATATACTCTTCTCTAAATCAACTTCAAAGACATAGAAAACTAATCAATTATAAGCTACTCTGATCACATACGCAAGTATACATTGAACAAATGAGTATGCAATCATATTTGAGTTGAAGGAAACAAATTTTTTCTAAGTTACCAGGTTCTCTCATATAGCCCCCTGTACCCTGCAAAATATGTTTTGGGTCCTGGTTCGGTTCTGGTACGCCCTGGGTTTGATCTAGTTCTTCCTTGGCCACCCGGGTTCTCTGTGGGTCCTTCATAGGAGGACCCACGGAGAACCTGGGTGGCTAGGGAAGAACCTGGTCAAACCCAGGGAGTACCAGGAAGGACCTGGGTGGACCCACAACAAACAACGCCTAAAAAGGCAATAACTCACTTAAAAAACAAAAAACAAAAAACAAAACCCTAAAAAGTGCAAATATTGCCTTGGCCGACCAAATGAGGCTCATTTTGCAAACTCAAAAGAGCAAAAAATACCATTTTTTTGCCTCCAAGCTGAAATAGTTGATTTTTGCAGGTTTTCTCTTTATTTTCAAAGGTGAGAGCTACAGTTGCACAACTTGCCTTAGCTTCTATAGATGATAATGAGGCAACTGATGCATTTGATGCACCTAGTGGGAGTGGCAATCCAATTGATAGTGGTTCAAATGAAATTGAACCAATTGAGGATCAGGACCACGACCTTGATGCTTTTGATGAAGACGAATTTGAAGGCTACTAAATTAAATATTCATTGTAATTTGAACTTTCAATGTGTAATGGCATTTTAAGACTTGAGTATTTACTATTTACATTTTTGCAAATTATGAATATGATTATATGAGGTATTACCCCTTACCGTATTTCAATATTCTATTTATTGACAATTATGTTTAATAGACTATAGTTTATCATTTATGTCTAATGAATATCATTGTTCTTATAATTAAATTTTATATATATATATACTCCCGTACTTGTACCCAAGAATTTTTTTCCGTACCGGCGTACCCACATCCGTACCCATACTTGAACCGGCAACTTAATTTTTTTTCAATATACAAATATTCTTAAGTGTTTTTGGTGTACAAAACTCATGGATTATGATATCCATGTCATAGAAAACAAAAATCAGAACATGGAGTCATGAACTATGGTAGAGAGGAGCTTGTATCATTTGATCCAACATCAAAAGTTCTACAATGGGTCTTGCTTTCTTGTCACAAATAGGTCCTTGATGCTGTTATAACCATGATATATGCACATGTGTCAGCAACATTCAAGAGATTTACTAATGGTCTCTCTTCCTCTACCATGGCTACTGCCTTAGCCTCAAGATGAACATAATCAACCTATGTGTGATCATCTTTAGTAAAGATAGGATCCTCTGGCTTAGTGATCCAATCCGATTGTGGATCGACCTTTTGTATGGAATGGGAGATAAGTCAGAGCTCAGGATTTGCTTGTGATAGAGGTGAAGGTTGTACTGAACATGGACGAAGTCATTCAACCTTTGCATTGCCAAACTATTGCACTTCTTGAAGTGTATATGCTCAAACATACTCCAATTGTGCTTGCATCTTGAAGTGTTGCATGGTTGGCTCAAGATATGTATTACAATGCTACGAAGATTTGTCACTTCAGCACGAAACCTCTCCCACCATGCATCTGAAATGAGAAAACAAAATGAAAAAGAACTCAATCTCATTGTTCAACATTAACATAAGAAATGTAAAGGTTTTTATGACATTAATCAACTTTTATCTAGTTGCAATGTTGTTTGAGTTGCTTTTTACATGAATGTTGTGCAAAGAGGTCCCCTTGCACAAATCTGGATATTTTGATCTCAAAGAAGATCATCACTCTAAGATGAGAATCTACTTCCATCTGATCTACAATGGTGCATAGCCCACTCAAAACCTCCTCACTGGCCTTGAAATTCAAGTAGAGTTGGAATGTTGGATCTAGGAAATAACCAATCACATGTAAAGGCTTATGGAGTTGATGGTGTCATTGCCAATCAATATTTTTCCATATGGGATGATATTTGTCTTCAACCCCACCATGGATGGCTTTAATGGCCTCCTTGGCCCTATCAATGCTTTCATACACATAGCCTATTGTGTGCTTACCCTAGCAACAACACAAAAGAGGGTAACTAAAGGCCCTTTGACAAGTTAAAAAATAACATAAATAAGTAATTGAATTGAAGAAGAGAAGATAAAGTTGTAAACAAATAAAAATACCATAAAAATACTAAAATGGGCAAAAAGAAACAAAATAAGAACTTAAATCTACAATCTCCTTTTTTGGAAGCCAAAAGTGTCACTTACTAAAAACTCAGTCAACAATGTCAACTCTAATAATAGTTCTTGAACATGAAGATTGAGACCACTTCTTACTAACAAACAATGTTTTAGAGCAACTTTTGATTGAAACACAAATTGTAAATTGATAAAATTTGTTGCAAAGTGGGTTACATTAGGATGAGCCAACTCCTTTTTTTTTGTATTTCCTCATTAAGTTGAGGACCTGGACATGGTTTTATTTGTATCTGATTTTTTTTTGATCATGGTCTAAAACTAGTTTGATCCATGAAAGTTTGCCAAGATTCTCCCACATAAAGTCAAGGCAATAAGTGGAACAAGTAGTTTAGGAAATAGATGAGTGCTTCTCCATGAGAAGTCTACTTGCAACAACATAATTTGCTGCATTGTATATAATGTTTTATACAAGATTTGTTTTACTTTTACCCACCTCGGCCATGACTACATCTAAAGTATCACAATGGAAATCTATATTTTTACATCGAAGCATTAATGAACTTGAGAAATAATGTACCATGTGAGGAAGAAACAAGGAAATTTAACGTCTTGTTTCTCCTATTTGTTCAACCATTAGACATGATGGTGTAACCCTTCTACCATATATTACACTATTCATCAATGATGGCCTTCACATATACCACATTTTCGTTGGAAATTGGGCCCTTTAATCTCTTCATCATTAAGGGCTTTGAACCTCCCATTAGTAATAACCATAGCATCCACTAAATTTTGCCAGCAAGGATATCTAAAACAAAACAAAAAAAAAGTATTCTAAATTTGAAGAAAACCTTAAATTTAAAAATTCAAGAGACAAAAAAATTAAAAATCATACTTTAAAAACCAATAATAACTAATTCTCTAGCCATGTGAAATGAAATTGAACAATAAATTCAAAAATTTCCGACTATACTCCTCGTCGCTTGATGTCTACCTTTATTCTGACTCATGCCCTCCTTGAACCATGATTCTGACCCGTGAACTCTAGGCCCAATATTAGTGATCAAACTGGAAGGGAATGGAGGAAATGTAGAAGTAAAAAAGTCTCCTCGACCCATGGCTAGCATCTCTTCTTTTTTCCCTTTATCTAAGGTCTTTTTTTGCAAAGGATATTAATTGAATTTGAACCTCTCACATAACTTTAGGGAGCTCTTGTGTGCACAAATAAGTATCTCATCCAAGTATATGTGCAAGGTGAAATTTTAGGTGATTAATGCCTTAGCAATTTTTATTTTTCAATAATTGCAAACCGATGCCTTTTTCTTAGCCCTTGGGGTGGCATGTTTCCAACATGGGTCCTTTCTAATTGGTGCCAACATTATAATGATTTGTAAATTGCAAGTAGGTTGCAAAAGAAAATAAAGGGAAAATTATTTAATTTTTGAAGAGAGAAAGAAATGGGGAAAGGAAAAAGGATTGTGGAACAAGAAAAAGGAATGGAAAAATGAAGAGAATAATGGAAAGTAAAAAATAAAGTAGAATGGAATAATGGAAAATGAAAAAAAATAGAAAAAGCAAAAGATTCAAGACATATCTCTTCAAATTTGATGTTCCAAATGTTAGTTTTTATGATCAGATATGAAAGCAATCAGAAAATGCAACACATAAGACAAGAAACACCGCAAGATACCCTGGGAAAACCCTCCAACTTGAGGGAGAAAAACCCAGCAAATATATCTCTTATATATTGAATTAATAAGAGCAGAAATCTGCTTACAACTCAGGCACAACACAATGCGGATTTTGATACAATGAATGATCGCACCTCTCCTAGATGCTGATACAAATGAATATGTTTCTACTTGAAGTCGATCTGCTGTTACAAAATGATGATCTGCTGCTCAAACCCGAACTTCCTCTAGAAGTGCGAATTATGATGAATGAACTTGATTATCAAATGAGAGATCATCACCTTATATTTATACAAATCATTGTGTCTCTTCATGTAGGTCGGCCTCATAAGAAAATGGCAATAATTAAATAAATATAATTTCTTTAATGAGGTCGGCCCTGACAATAATTAAACATTATAATATAGTGCCAAGTGAAGCGCCTCTTCACTTTAGTTATCTCAATAAAATAAATAGCTGATAGGCTATATGCAATTTTATGTCTTGACTCGAGGTTGGAAGGATGAGCCCGAAGCTGCTATAACATCAACACCAAATGGACCATGGGTTGCTACAATTTGACTGTGGGCTCCTCCAAATGCACCATGGGCTCCTTTAAATGCACTTTAGGCTGCTACAAATCTTCACATGCATACTTTGATCACTGTTTGCTGTCCACACCAGAAGACAGAGAAGCTTGCCCTTGATCCAATGAAAAATATGTAAATCTAGTATCCAGAAAATTATGATTTAGATATAAAAAATGTTGCTATTATTCATTATGGTTAAAGAGCTTGTAATAGCTTGGGTCACTTGCAACTAGTGCACAAGTATCAATATCAATTAGTTGACAAAAAACTCAAGTGAAGTAAATATTGATTTCAATAAATATTTTTTTATAGTTTTGGCTTCTCCAATGACATTGCAACCTTTTTAGTGCTATACTGTGTTGCTAATTTCGATGAGAACATTCTTGTGGGATGATCCACCAAAAGAAGCTGTGAGAAGAGCAAAGTCATCAAATACACTTCAATATTTGCTTGAAGGTAATTTAAATTTAAAAAATACAATAAAATACATGTTAGAAGTGTTTGTCTTCTTCTGATTCAGATTTGGAAATTTCTACTAAAGATCTCCTCTAGTTAATGTTGATTTATAATATACGGTCATAAAGTTTTGT
Organism: Sequoiadendron giganteum; assembly: GCA_007115665.2. Taxonomy (NCBI): domain Eukaryota; kingdom Viridiplantae; phylum Streptophyta; class Pinopsida; order Cupressales; family Cupressaceae; genus Sequoiadendron; species Sequoiadendron giganteum. The sequence goes on along the minus strand of CM021110.1, from coordinate 100,076,351 downwards.
TCCAAAACTCTGGTTTTCTTAACTCTAGAGTATTAGCATGTCCAATGTCATTACAGTTACTGGGCTTTGCATTTTAGCTCATACCGATTTGGATTGTCATTTTGCTTTTGCTGTGTAGTGAGAACTAGTTTCTAATAACAAACACAAAGACAATTAATTTGAAGTGTTGTGGGTCATATGCATAAAAGTTTGCATTTGTTTGTAATTAAGCTTCATTATGCAACATGAGAGATTATACCGTATTTTCTGTAACAAGTTAGTTTATAAAATAAGTATTACTAGCTGTACCGTCTCTCTACTATGCTATGAGTATAACATTTATTGTTCCATTTGTTAGTAATTGGTTGCTTTTGGGTCATCTGTATTAGATTTCAAGCCATGCTAATTGGACCTGCATTTTCCCATTTTCTGCACGTTATGTAATTGTTCTTTCTGTTTCATTAGGAGTTTTTTGTCTCAACATCTCTTCATATTCTGCTTTTCTCTGTCCAGATTTTCTCAGTTTATTTATCTTTTACAGACTTTATGATGGTTCTTAATATTCATTTGTTTTCCTAAGATATCCGCAGATTACACCCAAGGAGAAATGCTGTAGAGAATGGTTCTTCTCTGGGTACTGGCACATCGCATATCATTATTTTTTTGTATCTTATATCTTCTTCCTTTCAATTCCTTGGAATACATGATAACAAAAAGAATAGTAGGGAAAAATGTTGTAGGAGGAAGAAAGGCCATCGATTGTTGTCTTGACATAACTTTATCAGAACACATGTTTCTAATTAAGAACAGGTGTTCTTTCCCAATCAATGTGAATTCAAGAGATTATAAGAGCTCATTTCTAACCATAAATTCAAAAGTTATAGGAAATTAGAGTATACCTTTCATGTTGCCAAATGTTGAGATATAGAGTGGGATTGATAAATGATCGGGCCCACTTGAGAGATTCAAAGTAATGGTGTTCTTGTTTGGCTAACCTAAAAACTACAAATATTATATTAATATCTCAAAGAACAGATTGTGGATTTCAAAACTGGGAGGTAATGACTTCAAACATCTAAGCCCAAGTGATAAACATGGAATGCACAGCTGGCATATGATCAGCTGAAACTTCACATTCTTCTGAAAGGCCATGAGGAGGACTGTTTCCAGTATGCCTACATGACTGCATATTATATTGTTAGTTTTATATGATCAGATAATACAAACTGTAAGAACTCAAAAAATGCAACACATAAGACAATGAACACCACAGATACCCTGGGAAAACCCTCCAACCTGAGGGAGAAAAACCCAGCAATTATATCTCTTATATATAGCAGCAATAAGAACAGAAATCTGCTTACAACTCAGGCCCAGCACATGGCCGAATTTAATACAAGGAATAATAGCACCTCTCCTAGATGCAAAGATACAATGAATATGCTTCTCCTTGAAATCGGTCTGCTGCAGTAGAATGACGACCTGCTGCTGCAAGATGATGTACTGCTGCTACAAGATGATCTGCTGCTCCTTCTAGGAATGTGAATTATGACTTGTGAACTTGATTGTCAAATGAATTGAAGTCACCTTGTATTTATACAACGATGAGGCTCTTCATGAGGTCGGCCTCATTAGTAATTACAATAATTTACCAAGTCAGCCAAGAATATAATAAATATTATTTTCTTAATTCGATCTCCAATATGTGCAAGGTCGGCCCTTCATTTAAATATTATTTATTTTATTCGATTCTCTTGAATAGGTCGGCTCCAATAATTAAGTATTTAATTATTAATTGGTAATCATATAAATGAAGATTGATGAGGCACCTCCTCATAATAATCGCACTTGAATAAATTAAATAGCCAGCAGGCTATAATTTAATTTATTCCTTCTTCTAGGAAGTGATTCGAAATAGCTGTAAACATCAACATATATTAGTACTAGATCTAGAATCTGAATCTGCAGCTCTGATTCTACTGTTCTAAGCCAAAAATGAGCTCAAATGTAATTTGCCACATCACTGTATATCATAAAGTCTAAAGAAGAAACTGGAGGCCTAAAAGAATAAAATGAAAGTCTTAATGGTAGAAACAGATACCAAAATTATAAATGATCACACAGATCTGAAAGGTCCGAATAATAGTTGTAAAACCGATATTTTGAACCAAAATATGAACTGAAGCTGAAAATATGAAGTTACTGAAACTGCTGAAGTTTAGAATATGGCTGCTAAAAGCTCTGAACAAAACTTGTTACTTTTGCAAATGGAATGAGATTTTTTGATGCAAGAAGTAAATGACGCTAACTAGTACTTCAATCTGCTGAAACTGAATATGAAACCACACTATGACATTACCATATTACGGAATATAAATGAGGAACAAGAGAAATGATGAACATTTCTCAAAATGCATGGATACTATTTCAGGCCTGAATATCCAAGACAATGTGGATGCTGCCCTTGACTTAAAATGCAATCACTTCAGAATTGTGCACAATATTTTCATTCCTCCAAAAACACGCTTTTCTCTGCTCTTTAAAAGCCTATTTATAACATTTTTTCCAGTTTAGCTCTTTTGTACTTTGCATCTGAAACAATTATGTTTAACACGCCTACCAAATCCTATCAACTTAGAAATATTGAACCTAAAACATTGACTGAAAAAGTAGGCTGGTCAACCCACAAACCATAGAGTGCCTAGTTACATAAAAAGGTTAGCTAGGCCCAACACCTAACAATTATTATTTGCATAGAATAAAAGAGATTCATGACAGGTTCATTTCATCAGCTGCTGCATCTGCCATACCTCCCCTTATGGATACGGTATTGGCAATTGCTGAAAATCGAAATGGGTTTTCAAATCTCCTCAAGTAAATAGTAGTCTACTTGAAAAGACCCAGTTTAGTCATTGGGATTAATATAATCAATTTGAAGAAGTATTTTAGAGTTGAAAATTCCATTTAATTAGTTATTGATTTCCACTTTGTCAATCCTTAAGAATTTGCAAATGTTTCAAGATAGCTTGGTATCAAGGGGGGACATAATGGTTCCTTTCACAATGAAATCTGTGACTTAACTGCAATGGATCTTGACATAAGTGAATGATACAACTAGCAAACATAGTACTTTCAATGTCAAAGCAATAATATTCAAGTTCCAATTCACTACCACATTATGTTTCTAAGTAATCAAATAGAACCTATGTTCCACGGGGATGCTAACTCTTTCTAGAGATGAGAATGCACCTCAAGACGAATTTGATATAGGGGATCAATCAATTTATTGTATCTCCAACATAATATAGTGATTGAACTGCTCAATACATTGCTGGACTGATTTTCAAAATGTTTGGCAAAGATGGAATCATGGTATGAATAGTTTTCATTGTACCCAAGAGATTAAAATTGCTCTCAGATAGTTGCTTTGAAGTCTATTCAAGCATTAATTTTTGGTTATTGTTTTGCCTCTAGACGTTGCATGTAAGACTGCCACTAGATTAGGGCTTGATTGTTCATGTGGACCTCATCTATCATAAATATTTTGTGGCTCTATGAGATGGGTGTTGTTGGGACTCAAACCTATAGTTCCAATTTTTTCTTGAGTCCCAACTCCTTTGTGCACTTAGGCCACATTTTGCCCATCACATAAATTTGATCTAAGAGATCTTTCTATGGGTCTCCATTTGTCAATTTTGCCTAAGTGTTGTCTTTTGTTGTCCCCCATATGCCTATCATGTGTTAGAAATTGCAAAAATCTCCAAACAATTCTGAGTGTGGGGTGTTTTATGGTCATTTCTCTAAGTGTGGGCAAGTTGTTGGAGTTTCCCTTCCCATTATCCCTTTTGGATTTTCCCTTACTGATATGCCTTTCCTTCTAAGTCCACCTTTGGCTTTTTTCCTTTGTCTTGGTCGGGATATCAGACTTTCCCATCTAGGCATACCTTTCATCCATTCTCCGCTTTCATCCATTTTTCCTTGTCAGTGTTTTGAGTGCTCGTTCTTGCCATCCCCTTTCCCCAAACCCTACATTTCTCTTGCCTTTGTCAAAGTATCAGAATTTATCTTACTAGCATGCTTTCCCTCCGATCCGTGACTTCCAACCCTTCGCACCAAGTTACTTTTCGGAGTTGGAGTTTCGGCCATCCATTTACTCGAGTACCCCTTCCTTGGTATCTCCAATCCCTAACTTTTGATGTTTCCTTACGCATATCTTTTTCAGAGTTGGAGTTACAGCCATCCCTTACTTGGATACCTTTTCCTTGGAATCTTTGAACCTTGATCCTCGGCAATGGTATGGGTTTATGAGGAATTCTTGATCCGCGATCCTTGAAACTCTCACATTTTGCACTGTTCACTCCAACCTACCTCCCTGCATGACCCAAATTGCCATTAATGACCCAATTAAGTCTCTCATAGCTACTCAGTCAGATTTTCCTGCCCGTAAATCATTGTTTATTCGAAAGGTGTAGATTCAATGAAACTTCTAGTTTTGAGATAAATTATTAAGCATGTCCATTACACATGGTGTAATCTTTGATTGTCATGTAAATAAAATCTAGTTTTGTTGATGCTTTGCCTGATGGTATCTCTTTCCTCTTTGTTGTTCATGACTCTATTGCCCAATGGAGTAGGCACCGGTCCACATTGGTGAAGGATTGTCATGTCCCCAACATTGTAACCATTCAACTAGATAAAATAAATATCAAAATTATAAATTTTCAATTTAAATATTATTACAATTATCACAGATAATATTGTAATAATATTATTGTGATATCTGATAAACAATAGAATAAATGATGTATATGTGATTGGAGACCTTATAGGAAGACAATAGAAAATAATAATTGTCATATATGAAACTAGTCCCAACGGCATACGTAGACCGGGAAACGAGCTTATGATTACAAATGCATATATTTACGGATCATCTGTTTGGAAGAAGCATCAAATCATCGAACATGAGGTTCTTCAGGAGTTATTTGACTCATACTGCCGTTCATCATGGCCACGTCCTTTGATAGGTCGTAGCATTGAAGGAGAGTGATACGGCATTCGGCATTGGGCATCGGTCTTCATATAAAGTACGATGATCATTCGAATATTGCTAGCCAGGGCAGAATTCATGAGGGGAGCGATTAGAAGATAAATCGATTAAAAGAAAAATTAATAGATAACAGATAATTTATGTTTCATAATTGATGATTTAATTATAAGAGATATAATTCTTACACTTGATAAACAAGCCGATTATAGTAACTAGTGAAACACCCGTCACCGAGAGGCACGTCTATTCCACCAAGGATGTGACCAAACGAAGAGGCCACAACTGTTCATATAATTAACTCAACTTCATACACATAGAAATAAGGATGGGAGACCCGATCTTGAGGATAATCGATGAATGAGGAGAATTATGAATAAGGAGCAGATCATATAGAATCGCAGAAAAATCAAGTGATTAAATAATCACTTAGACATTAATAACTAGTATTCCAAATGCCTGAACATGTATTCGCCCAGCAATAGAGATTGCCTGTAATTGCATTATAATCTGAAAACTGCTCTTCCTAGATATGACAAAAGACCTGTTCGATTATAGCCATACTGCATCTAAATTGTGAACCCCTCTAACTTATTCGAATCTGATTGATAATTGCTAGTCGTTGAGATCATTGCAAAGTCCATGTGACTATTTCCTAGTGCTTTATCTTGCTGTTTGCTATTACGTGTTCAGATGTTCTATTTAGTAGAAATTAATGAAAGAACTAACCTGATATCTATTCCTATATATTTCTCTCCATTAATTGGGTAAATGAACTAATTTGCAGACTTGATTATTAGTGCTAAGACTTCTTGCATATTATCATGGTTATGACTAATCTAGAAATGAATTATAGTTTCCTTAGCATTATCATAATTGTCTATGAAATGATTATGATTTCTTTAGTATTATCATGATTCAGACTATAGAATGATTTGATAGGAATCAATAGGGAATGCAAATGTATTTGACTATTTAAGACTGTCTTCTGAGTGTTTGCAAACTTATTGGGAGGAAGGGTGTGAGGGAAGTGGTGCCTAAAAACCCCACTCAAGTCCACCCCCGAAACCCAAGGTAGGGATAGGCCCTGGAGGGGTGGAAATTCCACTCACAGTCCGCCCAGTCCCAAGGCATGGATGGGCCATGGAGGGGTGGGGGTCCCACTTAAGAATCGGTTGATTCCATGGAGGGGTGGTAGGCCTAGATCACTTGTACGCTCCCCTGACCATCCCCAATAAGTCAAGTGTCTTCTGAGGTGATTGTATGGTTAGAGAAAGTAGGTACAAGTGTTTCCACTAAGCACGCCACTCCGAGGGTGGAATTGTCTTGGTTTGGACGTTTAGCTCGAGGCCAAGGGGTGGGTTGTCTTGATCAAACGCTTGTGCTCTTGGGCTTAGATGGATAGCTTCGGGCGGATCTACCCATGCCACTCCTCCTATGTCTTCATTATTGCTTTTGTGATTATGTTTATATTTTGGATATCTAGATATTAATGCTAACAAATATATGTGTATGTGGAAATGTTGTTAATATGGTGAATGCAGATTTCAATGCAGGGTTATTTCATTAGAGAAAACATTCCTTTGGAAAGAAGAAACCCTAAACCTAATCAACAAGCGAATTCTAGGGCAAGGTCGGGAAGGGACATTACAGTGTTATCAGAACATAATCCTGCCATCCTGTGAAAGCTATAGTTAATGCAAACTTACCAAAGGGGAAACTCTAGGAAAAACACCACCACAAACAACACTACAAATGCATTTATGAATAACGAGTTGAGGGCATTTATGGAACAAACCACCCAAGCACTTAGGGACCAAAACGAGAGGAGTGAAAGAACTTCACAACTTCTCCTACAGGCCATCCAGAACATGAGTGGCAATAATGCGAGGGAGACAAGCTCTAACCATTCTGAAAACAGTGATCCTATACCCTCAAGAGCCACAAACTCTAGACCCACAAGACCTTATTTCTTGCCTAGTGAAGAACACGTGGAAGAAAGCGAAACCAATGAACCCCTTGCAGATAATGTAGATGAGATTGCAGCAGCATATTATAGACTAGATCCCGAAATGAGCACCATCCCCTTTAAAGATTATTGTGATGCCAAACTAAGAACTGCCTCCTAGAAGGGAAAGGGAAAGAAACATTCAACCCGACAAGGATCTCAAAAATAGGGTAAGCAAACTAACCCTCCCCAATTTTGATAGAGAAGGAAAGAGCACCGCATGCTCATGGGTGCAAAAGTTGGATATGTACCTATCTTTAAGCCCAATGACAGAGTAAAATGCCATCAAATATGCCATGTTGCACCTAACAGGGATGGCCCATGAATGGTGGCACCACGGTCTCATAACCCAAGGTCATCAAAAAGTTACCACCTATGATGACTTCACTCAAATATTGATCAAAAGATTCGACCAAAGGCATCCAGAATGGTACTTTAGGGAGCTCACCCGAGTAAGACAACAAGGAACTATAGAGAATTACGCCACCGAGTTTCAAAACTGGCAGTCATGGTCCTAGAAATTTCTCAAGAGAGACTCACCTATTTATTCATAGAGGGATTAAGGGGGTCGGTCAAGGGTCGGTCAAAAGTATGGTGAGTGCATTAGAACCCACTCGGTTAGATGAAGCCATTCACAAGGCAATGAAGTTTGAAGATAACTTACCAAGAGACAAACCTAAGGAGCTTTTCCTCCCCCTCCAAACCCCCTCACAAAGAAGAAAGGCCCAGAAGGGAAGATCCACGAAAGACATGTTCATATTGTAATAGGAAATGGGATCGTGATCATATGTGCAAAGCAATGGAGGACTTAAAAAGAAAGGGTTATGTTTCACATGCCAAAATCCATGGGGACTTGATCATAAATGTAAAGGCTGAGCTCACAAGATAGAAGCGATCCCCGAGGGAGAAAGCAAAGAGCACCCAAGCAAGAAAACTAGATACGAGGGAGGAGACCTCAAGGGTATCCAATCAAAAGAATTAGAGACCGTAAACAAATGGAGCTTCGTGGAGGAGCAAATCCAAGTGGTGGAGACAATCGTACACCCTCAAGATCTAGAACATATTATCCAACCAAATCTCCCCAATAAGAATTGTAATGTATATCAATGAGGACCCCTGAGGGTTCTTTATCAAGAAGATAGGAAACCTCTTCATAGAACACTCCATAGATATGTGTCATGCTCCTAATCCTCTTCTTAAGTTCTTGTCTTAGAGGATATCTAGGACACAAAAGGGGTTTGCTTTAGGGCAAGCAAATTGAGAGGGGAGGACTCTCATGTCCCCAACATTGTAACCACTCAACCAGATAAAATAAATATCAAAATTATAAATTTTCAATTTAAATATTATTACAATTATCACATATAAGATTGTAATAATATTATTGTGATATCCGATAAACATAGAATAAATGATGTATACGTGATTGGAGACCTTATAGGAAGACAATAGAAAATAATATTGTCATATATGAAACTAGTCCCAATGGCGTACGTAGACCAGGAAACGAGCTTATGATTACAAATGCATATATTTACGAATCATTTGTTTGGAAGAAGCATCAAATCATCGAACATGAGGTTCTTCAGGAGTTATTCGACTCATACTGCTGTTCATCATGGCCACGTCCTTTGATGGGTCGTAGCATTGAAGGAGAGTGAAACAACACTGGGCGTCGGTCTTCTCATAAAGTACGATGATCATTCAAATACTGCTAGCTAGGGCGGAATTCATGAGGGGAGCGATTAGAAGATAAATCAATTAAAAGAAAAATTAATGGATAGCAAATATTTGTGTTTCATATTTGATGATTTAATTATAAGTGAATTATAAGTGATATATAATTCTTACACTTGATAAACAAACTGATTATAGTAACTAATGAAACACCCGTCACCAAGAGGCACGTCTATTTCACCAAGGACGTGACCAAATGAAGAGGGCACAACTGTTCATACACGTAGAAATAAGGATGGGAGACTCGATCTTGAGGATAATCGATGAATGAGGAGAATTACGAATAAGGAGCAGATCATATAGAATCGCAAAAAAATCAAGTGATTAAATAATCACTTAGACATTAATAACCAGTATTCCAAATGCCTAAACATGTATTCGCCCAACAATAGAGATTGCCTGTAATTGCATTATAATCTGAAAATTGCTCTTCCTAGATATGACAAAAAACCGGTTCGATTATAGCCATACTGCATCTAAATTGTGAATCCCTCTGACTTATTTGAATCTGATTGATAATCGCTAGTCGTTGAGATCACTGCAAACTCCATGTGACTATTTCCTAGTGCTTTATCTTGCTGTTTGCTATTACGTGTTCATATGTTCTAATTGGTAGAAATTAATGAAAGAACTAATCTGATATCTATGCATATATATATATCTCCATTAATTGGGTAAATGAACTAATTTGCAGACTTGATTATTAGTGCTAAGACTTCTTGCATATTATCATTGTTATGATTAATCTAGAAATGAATTATAGTTTCCTTAGCATTATCATAATTGTCTATGAAATGATTATGATTTCTTTAGTATTATCATGATTCGGACTATAGAATGATTTGACAAGAATCAATAGGGAATGTAAATGTATTTGACTATTTAAGATTGTCTTTTGAGTGTTTGGAAACTTATTGGGAGGAAGGGTGTGAGGGAAGTGGTGCCTAAAAACCCCACTCAAGTCTGCCCCCGGAACCCAAGGCAAGGATGGGCCTTGGAGGGGTGGAAATTCCACTCATAGTCTGCCCAGTCACAAGGCATGGGTGGGCCATGGAGGGGTGGGCGTCCCACTTAAGAATCTGCCGAGGCCATGGAGGGGTGGTAGGCCTAGACCACTTGTACGCTCTCCTGACTGCCCCCAATAAGTCAAGTGTCTTCCGAGGTGATGACATGGGTAGAGAAAGCAGATACAAGTGTTTCCACTAAACACGCCACTTTGAGGGTGGAATTGTCTTGGTTTGGTTGTTCAACTCAGGGCCAAGGGGTGGGTTGTCTTGATCGGACGCTTGTGCTCTTGGGCTTAAATGGATAGCTTCGGGCAGATCTACCCATGCCACTCCTCCTATGTCTTCATTATTGCTTTTGTGATTATGTTTATATTTTGGATATCTAGATATTAATGCTAACAAATATATGTGTATGTGGAAATGTTAATATTGTGAATGCAAATTTCAATCCAGGGTTATTTCATTAGAGAGAACATTCCTTTGGAAAGAAGAAACCCTAAACCTAATCAACAAGCGAATTCTAGGGCAAGGTCGGGAAGGGACATTACAAGGATCAAACATCCATCATTTAAACACACTCCATTCTTGTTAGTTGGAGGAGTAGATTAGGATTTCATGCATGTTGTTCATGATTCAATATTACAAACCAAGAAATAATCTTAAGCAAGCCCAAAATGCTAAAACATTGGAGAATCATGTCATGCATGTTTGCACCTTGCCATTGTGTATGCAACATCAAATGAAATCAACTAAAGGTATTAAAATACCGCTGCTATAGGTGCATTTGCAAGATATGTTATCAGCTATATAAGAGGTTTTTATACAGCTAGTTAGTCTATAACCTTGTGACAATTATAGGGGTCAAGTGTACATTTGGTATAGTTGTTGATTGTTGTAGTCATGCTTCATTTTAATTGTTGTAAAACCCTATTAAGGATAGCTATGGGAAAACCCTCTTGGGTCCTTCTTGGGTCCCTCTTGGGTTTAGCTGAGCCCAAAGTGCAAGAGAGGCTATTCACTCTCGTCATGCTTCATTTTAATTGTTGTAAAACCCTATTAAGGATACCTATGGGAAAATCCTCTTGGGTTTAGCTGAGCCCGAAGTGCAAGAGAGACTATTCACTCTTGTCAATTGGTCTTTAACCCTCCAGAGTCTATTAATGAACTCCTACTTTACCTTCTTGATGACAAATCCTTGGCTTTGAAGGTAAGAAGAAGTTCTAGGATTGTGGAGCAGTGGTTTTGGGATCCAATAGGTGTCTTGAAATAACTTTCAACTTGTGAATCTAAGCTATCCCCCATCAATTATGCCATCAAAATGAGGAATGGGTATCTTCTTGTCCAACCTAAAAGGAGTTCGGAATTGGCCTGATTGGGGAATAGCATTGGTGGTTTGTTATTATCCCATCAATTTTTAGAATTTGCTCATCATTCTATTGCATAAGTCAGAGTTTAATTGTACTTTGTTGTTGGTGATGGTCATGGAGCTTGTGGGTGAGAGTAATTGGACCATGTTGGGATTTTGGGTGGTGCTTGGGGGATTTGTTGAACTATATATCAAATAAAAACAAAAGGATAAAAAGCAAAATAATTCAACTATTGAGATTACTATAAAAGAAATATAGAAGAGTCCCGTGTAACAAATCCAAATATTACAATTTAACTTCTGAAGTATTTTATGATAAAAGAAAAAACATTTAAGGAAAAAGACCTTGAAATGGACTCTAGAGTGTTGACATAAGATACGTTTTTGTTGACCAGCAGTGACCTCTCTCCTTGGCTAGAAAGGAAATTGAATAAAATAATTTTATAACATGAACCCAAGTGAATAAAATAACTTTATAACATGACTCCTTAAACTTGTGAGATCTCCAGGGGAAAAAAAATCACCCCTTTAGAAAAAGAGTTGTGCATATGAAGGGTGTTGATGTTGTAGCTTTGGGCTACATACTTCCGCCTTGATTATTGGACAATAAATTCATATAGCCTAGCGGCTATTCATTTATTTATTAAAGTGAAGAGGCGCTTCACTTGGCAACATAATATAACATTTAATTATTGTGTGAATAATTAAATGGGGCTGACTTAAAGAAATAATATTTATTATTTATTATTTGTCAATCCTTATGAGGCCGACCTACTTGAAGAGTCACATCATTTTGTATTTATACAAGGTGGAATTTGCTCATTTGATCATCAAGTTCATTCATTCATTCGCACTCCTTGAAGAAGTTCGCACTTGAGCAGCAGATCATTATTTTGAGCAGCAGATCATCATCTTGAGCAGCAGACCTTCACATTGTTGCAGCGAATATATTTCTAAATATATTCATCTTGAATCTTCGCATCTAGGAGAGGTGCTATTATTCATTGTATCAAATTCGGCCTTGTGTTGGGCCTGAGTTGTAAGCAGATTTCTGCTCTTATTCCAGAATATATAAGCGATATATTTGCTGGGTTTTTCCCCTCAAGTTGGAGGGTTTTCCCAGGGTATCTTGTGGTGTTCATTGTCTTATGTGCAGCAATTTCTGTTTATTGTATTTCTGATCCTAAAACTAACAAAGGGGAAATTTCTATTTTTTAATAAACTTCAAAATCCTTTTTTAGACACTTCCAATTGATTAGCTTATTGCAGCCACAATCAAAGCTTACAGATAGGAAGCTCTAAGTAAGGATTTTTAGACACTTCCAACTGATCAGCTTATTGCAACTGCAATCAAAGTTTACAGATAGGAAGCTCTAAGTATTGCAGGCTTAGAGCAACCTATCGTTTTGGTCTGGCTCCCTTATTCTAACACTACCTAAAATGCTTGGGGGTGAAAAGGATGATGGAAAAATACAATAAATGAAGAAATAAAAAAGATGATGCTAGACACAAAGTAACTGTTAATCTGAGATTCAACAGCAAGATAGACACAAAAACTATAAATGCTGAAGGCAATAAATTCAACACTGCTGTGAGGCTAAACCATCCACATAGAACTCAAGATTGAGGGCAGAATGAGAACAACTAGATACTCTTTTATTAAATGTTTTTAAACATACAGAGTATCAAAATTCTTAAAGGGTCAGAAGAAACAACCATCTAGGCAAGAAAGTTCACAATGGAAGCAAGCTCCTACAAAGTAGAGATTATTTTTTGTTTATTTATATATATTGTGTATAAATCTGGGCCATTGAAGGGCCTTGAAAATCTATCCACATAGTTCTTCTCATCAATTCTCCACAAAAGCCTACTATCTTTGCGGCAAGGAAAAGGCATGTAGGCCTTAAAATATTAAAACTGAAAGCTTTAAAATGAGCTTTTAATCATTGGCCAAGCCTTGTATCCACAGGGAATACTCCTTTCCTTTCTTTAAAGAGGAATATCCTTAATATTGTTTAGGTTTTTCTTAATGTGAATATCTCCTTATTAGCTTTAGCCCCTTTTGATTTATGGGGCCCATGCTCCCCTTTTTAATTCGAATTACTCCTTCTTCAGGTTAACATTGGTAAACTCAAAATTAAAATTACAATAGCATAAAGGCAGAGTATTTAGCTCTTAGTTGAACCTTTATACAAAATTAAAATATTTTTCCACAGGGCAAATGCCTAAGGCAGAAAAATACTTTAGTGGAGAAATCAAGTATTTAATCTCAAGTTTGTGAAAATTTCACTATTACCATAAATATTAAGAGATATTTATCATCATCTCTTATGCAGTGTAGCTCACAATTAGTTAAGGTAGACACATCTTTCAAAAAATGATTTGCAGCAGCTAGGAGAGAGTACACAAGGGCGAAGGAGCCACAATCAAGGAGAGAGTTGGCTGTAATAGTTGAGTCAAACTCTGCAACTGTTGTTCTGATCAGGAACGCCTCTTGAAATGGCAGAAGCGAAGAATAGAGGACCAGATATGCAAGCGACTAGAGGACCAGCCATGCAAGAAACTAAGCTCTGAACCAAAAATCTTGCAACTAAGAGGCTGTTATTGGTAAGTGAACAAAACTGCTAGTGGGTACTTGTTTCAGGAGGACCAAACAAAAATGTGAGTAGCTCTGGGGCTGTGAACCTGCTGATGGCGTAGCATACCAGATCTGTGCAAGACCTGATCTTGTACTGAAGTGAGTTGCTGATGGGTTGTGTATGGTTGCTCTATTGCTACTGTTACAGATATTCTTCAGAGTTCAGACACTAGCAGCAGATTAGATCTCTACGTGCTTGGATATGATGCTAGAATGAGTTATTGGGCTGTGTATGGCTAAATGGCAAGCAGTAACCTTGAAAGTGGAAATGGAATCAGCAATTTAGCAGCAGAAATTTGAATCAGCAATTTGACATTAGAAATTGGAAAGCAAAAATTTATCAGTAGAAATTGAAAAACAGGGATCTGGACATAGGAGATTTGGGATACAAATATGCAAGAAGTGTAATAAAGGCTACAGACCAGGAGCTGACACACAGAATTAAGAATTCAATCAAAAACCCAATATGCATTAGATAAATAGCTCAATCAGAAATCAAACTTTGAAAATAATAAAGAAAATCTTAGGCTTGGAAAATACCTGACCAACAGAGGCTTTGTGCCAACTGATATGCTTCTTATTCTGAATGCTTGTTTACATAAGAGAATGCCCTATATTTACAGTCTAAAAGCCTTGCAAAGACATTCTGTGTTTCCAACTCCCTCCTACCAGCTTCTAACTATCCAATTCATTTTTTTTAATCTTATCTTTGAATAATTCTAATAAACTCGCTTGCACATGGATTTGAATGATAAACAACTATACTTGCTACGTCTAATTGATGTCTTCATCACATCCTCCATTCCAGACTATAAGAAATATTGTTTAATCTTATTAAGCTCTTGGAGAACAGATTTGGTAGCCACAACAGTGACAAAACTATAGATGGGAATAGTTTGGAGAAATTCTTTATTAGATTAATCAGACCAGCCTCAATTAAACCGCATGTCTAATCAATGTCTTCATCCCATCCTCCTTTCCAGACCATAAGAAATATGGTTGAATCTTATTTAACTCTTGGAGAACAGATTTGGAGCCACAACAATGACAAAACTATAGGTGGGAATAGTTTGGAGACAGTTTTATTTGAGTAATCAGACCAGCCAAAATCAAATCACAGTTGAGTCTAGTTACTCAGCCTTGCTTGAAATTTGTCGACCAGGTCCTGCTCATGAAATTTCTTCAATTTGTGATAGAAAGTAATATAAAAAAACACCTGATAGGAAGGGAAGCTACACTAAATCTTAATATTCCAGCAATCTTGAGCTAGATTCGTTGTCTTTCTTTAAGAAGAAAACCTGAGTTTTGGTTTAGATCTCCATTCTTAAAGCCTGAGGATATACCTGTAGACGTTCCCTGAGTGCCAAGGCTTTCAATGGTGCTTCATCAAATCTATGACCAAAATTTATGTGTCTAAATTCCTAAATGGCAAGGGAAGC
Source organism: Sequoiadendron giganteum (assembly GCA_007115665.2). NCBI lineage: Eukaryota > Viridiplantae > Streptophyta > Pinopsida > Cupressales > Cupressaceae > Sequoiadendron > Sequoiadendron giganteum. Next base: position 100,061,130 of record CM021110.1, on the reverse strand, counting down.
TATCCTAATCTTAATATTCCAGAAATCCTGAGCTGGATTCTTTAGTGTGTGTTGAAGAAGAAAATTGAGATTTACTTTGATAGATCTCTTATCCTGAAGTCTGATCATATACATCTAGACATTTCTTAAGGGCCTAGGTTTCCACAATATTTGCTTCTCTAAGCATAAATGTAAGGACACCCGGGCTCGATCAACCACCAAAATGTAAGCTCACCACATTAGGATAGAGGTGGGTGTGGGGAGAGGGGAAAGGATGGAGGAGGGGGACTGTTGCAGTCAAGGAGGCTGAGGTTCTCTTAGGCCCTACCAAGTCAGCCTCATCAACAAATTGGATTTGTGTTATTCTCTTTTCCAAGTTCACCATCTTTACCCCTTGAAACAATCTTAAGGATTGAGCTTACTTCCAGTATCTACTCAACCCCTCTAATAGTATTTGAAAGAGGTAGTGGTCACCATGCCTAAGGCCACACTGAAAATTGAATCTTTTTGAAAGTGATCCATTGATGATAGAAAAAGGAAGGGGATGTACTGAGATCCATCCATTTAACCACTCAATGTCTAAATCAAAGGCCAACATCATTTCTTTCAGAAAAATCCAACATTGTAATAAGCACTTGCCATGTCTAGTTGATGAGCATATTCTTCAGCTTTTAAACTCGCTTGAAGTAGATGGCTTCCTTGGTTGTCACCGCTCCATCTAAAACCTGGTGCCATTTGACAAATTCTCCTTGATCCAGGATATAATAGTTTCAAGGGAATTCTCAAGTCTTTTGGCCATCAGCTTTGCAATATTTTTGTAAACAGAACTGCAGAAAAAATTGTTTATAAAATTCCAACCTTAGAGGCATTTAAGTTGTTTGGAATGAGAGCAAGGGAAGCATTATTGATGGCACAGAACATCTGCTAAGAGGTCTAAGACCCTTCAACTACCTCCAGCAGGTCCAGCTCTGTCGAATTCCAAAAAGTTTCATAAACTGAATTGAAATCCATCTGGGCCCAACAGGTCCCTCTGTTTTATATTAAAGCAATAGACTGTAACTCTATGAGAGAGACAGATCTAAGGAGAGCATCATTCTAAGATTGAATTAAAAATATCAAAGGAGTACAAGAAAGGATCCTATTGTAAGCATGCTCTCCATTAAAAAGGGGAGGAGATGGAAAAGTACTCTACCACTTCTACTCGAGTCTGCTCCTTAGATTGATCCAAAATTTATCAGACAAACATTCAGTTCCAATTGGTTGAGTGTATCAGTCATCAAAATAGAGTTGCTGATTCATAATCATAACTGGAGAGCAAGGAAGGAAAGGATGAGTTAGCAGTGACCGAATTGGTTGGGGATGAAATGGTCTTATTGTTTTGGTAGCAGGTGAGAATGTTTTTCATGGATGGGGCACAACTTACCATCTCAAATGTAGCCGAAACATGTATGACAAAATAGCAGGGCCAAACCTTGTATGGGAGTTTTCAATTGATTTGACTTCCATCTCTTTGTATGGGAGTCATTACAGTTCCCCTTGTCAACTCTTGTGCTCATCCTTGGGCATAAAAGCATCCACTGGAAGATGTGCCAAGGTGGTGAAGCTCCTTGAGAAAATTGAACTGCTTTACAATTGTACTTTAGATGTTTGTCTATTAAAAGTTCCATTCCATTGTCATGGTTCTAGAGTTAGTTGGCTGTATGCAGTCATTGAGTTCACTCTGTACAAGTGAGAGGATACTTTGTTGTTGGTTTTCTTAGTGGCCCTAAAGGAGGGAGCAAGATTGTATATTTGATTGGTAATGGATTCTTGCTAGAGGTTTTTTTCCTAATTTGATTTTTCGAGGCTAAATCACTTGTGTCGGTGTTCTTTTCATGCAATGTTGTTTTCTATTAGTTGCTAATGTTTTCTGCTTGTAAGTTTCTAACATCTTATAGCACAAAGAGATAAGCTTAAGCTGTAAACGAGTTCAATAAAAGGTGTTTTAATTCACAAGTATGGTTCTTGTTCCTCATGACATGCTCTTGGTTGCACTATGCTTTTGTGGATCTGTTAAGCATTCACATGTATGGTAACATGGTTTGAGTATGTACGGATGAATGAATCTGTTTTGATGAATCATATAATGGAATATCCATGTTGATTATGGACCATAAGATGCCTGTACTAAGCAATTTGGGAATAAAGGAATCTAACAGCATTGAAATGCTGAACAGTGACAAAGGAGGTATTCCTGTCCTTTCCTTTAGCCATTTCACTTGAGATTTTGTTTCTATATAATAATATATAAAGATGTTTTTCCAATATTAACTTTTGAGATTTTGCCCCATATTTTTACAATGCAAAGGCTGCTCATTGAACCTCCTTTGGTTTAGTAAAGCTGAAACGCTTTAGACTAAAGAGGCAAAAAGGTCTATAAAATTACTGATACATTTTTGATGAAAAATGAAATTATAAAAATCTGAAATGGAAAGGTATTTTGACTTGTTTAATTGTACATGAAGTAACCTTGCCTCTGCTAAAGTCAGTTTCCCTGAAAGATGTACCAAATATCTAATTTTAGTTTTTATTTTGTTTGCCAAAATCAACCAAAATATCTGGAGCTTACTGATTTTAGTCTCTGTTTGATGTTGAAGAGAATCTAGATAATAGCTTTTGCATCTCTTCTCAATCCATATAAGGCATCATCATGGCATTACTTAAGTGAACTCATTCCATATTTTCCTCCTCCGTGGATTATTTCTTCCAAAGTGTACTGTTCAGTGCTAAGACCTATTTCAATTGCCATCCTCACATATGCGAGGTATAATTCAATATATCTGGATTTTTGGCCAAAACCATCTGCCTTATCAAGCTCTACATTACTGATTGTAACAGGGAAATTTTACTGTGATGTTTTTTTTAATTTTATGGTTTTGTTGAGTGGATCATGTTTAGTACATAGAAAGAGGACCATCCACATTTTATTAAACTCTTCCTCAACAAGGGCACCACCCCTATGTGACTGAACTGATAATCTGTTGTGTGCTTGTCTATTTATTTTCCAGGTCTCACTGGGGAAAAGACATTTATAGAAGGAAAATGAATTATGATCTCTCAGTTCTTTTATGTCTGATGGTTGTATATACCTGCCAATCCATGCTTCTGAAACCGCCACTTTTATGTTTTCTAGGTGCACCATACCTATGAATTTCACAAGAAATGCTGATAGCCTGATTGTATTGCAGCCATTGTTTGGTGTTTGTGCCATATCTCACCGCTTTAGGTCTTTGAAATTTTGTTCTGACAATGATGGGAGAGCCATTGATATGCATTGATCTTGTTCTCAATAATGATGTGGGCATATTCTGATGAGAACAAGCAAAGACACTTGCATGAAGGTCCTCTTAGCACTCTAAAGTTGAATGAAGCCGTGGAGCACCTGTACATCTTATTTGACTGTTGCAGTGAGATTACAAAGGATAGCTTTACAATCACTTACATTTAATAAGATTTATGCCTGTTACTGCTGGTGCTGCCTATACATGAAAAAAAGTTAATTGTTAATGCAAAGCACATGTCAAACAAATGTCCTTTACTACACCTTTGGTGTTTGAGGATGCTTTCTTCAATTTGATAAACAAGCAACAGAAGTGTTAATTTTTCAATTTCCCAGACCAGTAATTTATGATGATCCAGACTGATTTGTCTGCAAAGACAGTTAGGACCATGATACCAATCTAGCGTTATGTCAATTCAGGAGCTCTTATTGTCAGCCATTTCATTTGTTTTCTTTTACAAAATACTCCTGCAACTTAACTATATGATTTATTACAAGATTGGTTGACTTTGAAAGTCTCTTTGTAAGGTAGAATATTAATGTTTTTTTTTAATACCAAATAAATGTATCCTTCTGCCCCAAGTTGTTTGCTCAGCTTGCATTATTTGGATATTAGGTTATGCTTGTAGAGCAGTTTTTATTTATTAACGAGTTATATTCATTTGGGATGTTGGCATTTCTAAGTTCTTTTGATTGTTTCAGTTTTGTTTATATTAATTCACTGAAAAAAAGCATGAATTGTTACTTTTTCTAACTTATGGATGTTGGACAGATTGCACGGCTGCTAACAGTACGAAGAGAAAGGGAACTTGAACAGGGAATTAATAAAAAACAATCAAGAAAGATGGATCGTGAATGGAAACGTAGTGTTGTTGTTAGACCACCTCCATCATTGCGCAAGTTGCAAGAAGAAAGTGCTGCTAAGGAAAACAAAGGGTCATAATTCATGTTTGCTTTCAACTCATTCCGATTCTCTACAGGCATGAAAGTTCAATCGATGTCATTGAAGACTAACATTTTTTGGCAAAAAATTCTTCTAATAGCATTTTAAGGATTTCTGTGTCCTCTTGGTTCAGGATTTTTTTGTTCCTTATTAGTTTTTTTCATTGGAACTAACCTGTAGGGTGTATAGTCTATGAAATTGAAATCGAATCTTTTACCTATTTATATTAAAAAGCCTTTTTTTCTATTTGAACATTCAAGAAATACTGTATCATAAAGGCTAGAAACATGAAATAATTCAGCATGTTTCGCAAGGGAATATCAGATATCTATCTCAGGTGGAGTAAGTTTGTGTTAGGTTTGGTATCTTTGCATGATACGCTTTGCTGATTTATTTGCTTTATGACACTGTACAGGATTCAATGTTTAGTTTAACTTATTCCAGGCTTGGATTGTTCTTATTTTTTATATCAAATATACAACGGACTTTAGTATGAAGGTGCATGCAAACTCATCTCTGTATTACAGCTTGTTGGCACAAAGGGGAGAGACTAATATTAAACATCAAATGGTTCAACAGCCAAAAGTAAATTTTTGCCAATAAAAATAGGACAATCATTTACCACTTTTGCATGCGAATGAGGTGTAGAGTTACCATTGCCTATTCAACCATTAAATAGATTGATGTTTAAGTAGAGTGAAGGAAGAGATACTAGTTGACACAATCACTCATGATTGTTTGAAATCATGAGTTAGTTGTCTACTTAGTGAGTTTCTCCATTGTTTGTAAGGCATGGTGGATGAGGTCCTTAATCTTGAAAAGATAGGCTCCTCCATATGGAGATAGCAATTTCTCCTCTACAAATCATGGAGACTAGCAAAATGTTGGCAAACAAGATAATATTCTAACTAATTGGGAGTTGGTCGTTGCCACAAATGATATTGTCTTAATATGGGGTATAAAATCCAACAATCAAGACTTGTTGCAAAGTTTTGATTTTGGGCTTTGAAACTGTTTGGGGGTTCTATCTTTTGGCTTAAGATATGAACTTGTATGTTTTTTTTGGCTATTTGGTATTTATGATATTTGGTTTTCCCAATTTTGATGATTATGATTGTTTTCTGCAAATTTGGACCCTTTGTGTCTGCAGTGTGATGCGATTTAGCTTCTCTTTTTAAAATAGCTCTTGTATTTTTATCCCTAAAATGATGAATCAAAAGGCGACCATTTCTAGTAATAATGAAAATTCTACCTTGCTATAAGATTTGATTTTTACTATTAAGGAGCTTGAAATTCAACACCTTTAATTGGGGTTCTTAGCTTGTTTGGGCTCAAACTTGGGATTTATTTACTTCGCTATGTCCCATTGCAATTAGTCAATGTGACTCAATGGACCTTACAATTTTATAAGTTGCCCAAATATAAAATTCAACACTAGGAGAGTAATTGCATGTGAATCTATTTCAAATTTAATAGTAGAGAGTACAATAGAGATGTAACACCTAATAATAAGACCTTAACATGTTTTTTTAAAGATGATATTAGAGGGAGTGCTATAGGTACCCTACCCAAGAAAACAAAATACAAAGCCAACTACAACATAAACTAAGCATAGAAAAAGTCAAATCTAAACTTGTGCAAGGGTGGTGGTAACCAATAGAGGCACTAGAAGAAAATCCCCTATGGACCAAGTACTTGCAACAAACTAAATAAAAAATCTTGCAAATAGTCGTGGGAGGCTTATAAGGGTCAAGAAATGTACCATTCACTCACACCATCAATAGAACCAACACCCACTTCCTCACTTTGCATTTTGCCCATCCATCCATTGCCAACAACCAGTACTTGCTTGGGCGTCACTTGCTCATTGTTGCTAGAACGGTGAAGAGCTTCGAATTTAATACCATGAATAATCTCAATACATTTCATCGCTTGTGACAACTTGCCACCAGTCAAAGGCATATGCACTAGACACCTCCAAAGTCTCTTGATTATGGGACACCAACAAATATTTAGTAACTAGTAACAAGTCACAAATCTTGGCAAAATGCAATCAACTCTAGATCAAATTGCCCAAACTCCTCCTTTAGATCGGCAAATTTAGATCCTCAAACTCCATAAGAATGATCAAATTTGAGACTCTAATGGCTTCCCTACTTTCCTTCAACTCAAAACCACCTTCTAGCACTACCTGTTATGTATGGAGTAGAAGAAGCTATACCTGTTTCTGTGCTTCCATTGAAGGGATAGTTGGTTACAATTTTTAAGCGAAATCGACAACTACAAATGGCTTTGAACTTATCACCAATCCCATCAATTCACAATACACTCTTGACAAGATTCAACAACACATTAGTCTTGGCACCAAAAAATCTTGTTAAGCCTTGGCCAAAGACCTTGCCATGATGTAGGGGATATCTAAAACTCATTGCTTGCACTTGCAAGCCATATTGTTAATAAAAATTCAAACACCTAGAGAAGCCACCAAAAGCCCTAACAAGCCCTAGATAGAATGGCCACACAATAAATACTTTGCACACCAACAAACACAAAACCTTTGAGATAATGAATGCAGGACATTGAAGTTAAAGAACAACAAACACGTGTCACCCATCACCCTAATCAATATTCAAACATAATACTACATGCAAATATCATTAGGAGAAGTAACAACCTTTAAACATCATAATCCTTACAAAGAGCCTCTCACAAACTAACATAAGTCAATAAGAGGGGCCCACCAAATCTGAACAATCGCAAATGCATTTCTTATAATAAAAGGAGTTCAAGACCCTCTCATGAATTTGCATGATTGTTGACAAGCATTGAAAAGGCCATCTGATCAATCTTGACATTGGCTAACAAGTTAGCTTGAATTGGGGCATCGGTTATTTGGATAAAGTTTTAGGTGTGTGCAAAAACCTTTGTTTGAGACAAAATTGTGTGGAAAGAGAGAAATAAAACAAAAATAGTAAATGTATTTTAATTATTTGTTCATTCTATACGTGAAATCTCTTGAGAAAGATGTATGATAGATATCTTTTTTATCTACTTATCTATCTACTTTCTTCTATATGTTAAGTTGTGTTATATATATGCATAGATTACATGTCATGGAAGGCCAAGAGTCATCATGGAAGTTGAACTATTCATATGTATGTGGAACTATTTCCATGCGTAACTCATCATCTCTCAATGGTTGTGGTGTGGCTGGTAGCCCCACGATGCATTAGTGGATGATCTAATGCGTAACTCATCATCTCTCATAGTACAAGCCTTAGTAGTGCCACCTAGATTGCTGCTATGGTTATATTGTCCAATGTATGAAGTGTGACATTTAGAACAATGTGGCAAGAAGTGTGAATAAGACTTTATGGTTTGGTTTGGAGGTGTAGTAGACCTTGCTAACATTGTGGTAGAAACTATAGAAGGTTTGATGGGAGTATGATTATTGCAGCAGTGTTCAACTCTATGCACAATGCTCTACACCATTACTAGAGTATTTGTGGCACTTGTTGGAGATGGGTTGATGATCCTTTTGTTATCACAAGCATTTGGGAGATATTTTGTTGTATTGTAGACCATCTGCATGAACTTTGCTTTCTAGATGCTCTTGGATTAGTCACCCCTCCTTGTGAAGCAAGAGTCCCAATTGCATTGTCTAGGAAGCAGGTGCAAAGCCTTGACTCATAATTGTTGCCTAATGAACCATTTGGCTTGTTGAGAGAGCTTACTTGCTCAAATTGCTCTATACATAGGTATGGAACAATTTAGTATAAATAGGATTTTCAAAATTGACATGTCTTTGCTAACAAGTCATGTTAATTGGAGTTGAAGCGTGGAAAGTTGAGTATGCATAGCTATGTGGCACAATCTTTTTGGGAGTTGATGTGACTTGTACTGAGCAAGAACCCACTTCAAGAATTTTATATCTATTACTATCCAATATTACAACTATGCTATTAGGATTTGTGCACACTTGTGACTGCATGTAGGGATGTCTAAGGAGTACATTACAAATCCCCATTGACACCAAATCACAAACTATCTCCTCTTTAAAAGGATGAATAACATGAAAAGTGACACTAGAGAGTTACAAGTATACCTTGGGTGTTGTAGGCATTGAAACATCCCAAATTTTAAGGCTATGGATGGGCATGTTTAGAAACTTCAGCCACTTAATGGTTGCTATAGAAATTAGGCTCTTCATGCTACCATTGTTGATCATGAAATCCAATGGTTGCTTTTACTCACATTTATCAACAAAATATTATCTCTACCTCAACTTCTCGTGATATGGAGTTGCTAGTGCAATGTTGAATAGTATGTTGGGATATGTGTCAATGGTTCTATCTGAGGTTTTGACATCATCATCCTTTGTTCCTACTTGTATGAGAAAATTCTTTTGGCAATGGCACTTAACATTAGAGTGGCTTGCTTTTGTGTTTGTTGCACCATTTATGTAGCCCAAATGGTTTACTCTTGTTCGAAGGTAGTGTTTTTCTTGGCATCGAGGTTGCTTCCCACTTCCCATTATGAACTCTCAATGGTCACTACATAGCAATAGTACTTGAGGACTTGATGTTTCCTTGATTTGAATGAGTCCATGGAAGGCATTGATTTAGGATTAGATTGATTGGTTATGTCCTTGCCAAGATTGCAATCATTACATGTAGCGATCATCTCAAAGATCTTCAAGATATAATTCATCCTTGCAAGCTTCTAGAAATTGCTCTAAGTTTGGCTCAAGTTTGTCTTTATTTGGTCTTTCTTCCACAAAGAATATGCTTACCATCACTTCTTGATGAGTGAAAAGACTTTTAGAATTGAAATCTTGATCTTCTTTTCATTAGAAAAAGTATTAATGGAGAAATAAGATTCTAATTGACCTAACCAGTTATCTATTGCATGTATGTTAATGTTGCCCCCAAACATAGGAATGTCTAGGTTTACTTGAAACCTAGGGGGAACACAACCATCAAAAGCTTTACATGATGATGAGGTCAATGAGACCACTTGTCCCAGGGCCTTTGCAAATATGTTGAATAGGAATTTCCAATGGTTCATCAGGGTTGCTTCAATTTCAATCTTGATAATCACATGTATGTATTGTTGCATTGGTTTGGCCATCTTGTAACGAGTTAGTAGATAGTTTAATGGTTCTTGAGGGTTGATGTCAATGCTCATTTTCACATTTGATAGGTTGTGCAAGATGAAGGTGAATCGCTTTGATATCATTGATTTTGGGCCTAGGTTCAATTGTAGTGGACAACTCTCTAGATGAAGTTATAGGCATGTGGAAGTTGTGAGAGACAGAGTAGTATGGAAAGGGATAGATATATAGAATTGAAACAGTAAATGTATTTTATTGATTTGTTTGTCCTCTACATAGCACACTTTAAAAGATGTATTACAACTATCTTTTGCTATCTACTTATCGGTGTGCTTTCTTTTGTATGTTAAGTTATGTTATTGATATGTATATATAGATAGATTACATAAGGCTAAGAGTCATTATGGATGTTGAACCATATCCAAATGTGAATCATCATCCCTTAATAATTGTGGTGTAGTTAGTAGTCACGTGATGTGTTAGTAGACGACTTGACATAGTGTGGCCCTCAAGACTGGTACATGGATTTCCTGATGACTACATTGTCCAATATCCAAAGTGTTACACTCAGAACATTGTAGTAAGAACTATGAATTAGACTTTGCAGTTGGGCTTGGAGGTGTGTTGGACCTTGATAAAACTATGGTAGCAACTATAGAATGGTTGGTGGAAGTATGGAACTATAAGAGTGTCTGACCCTATGCAAAGTGTTTTGCACCATTGTCGAAGTATTTAGGACACTTGTTGGAGACAAGTTGATGATCCTTGTGTTACTGTAAACATGAGAATGGTCTTGGCATTACCATAGGAACCTTGTTTGGTAGATCCTCCTGTACCACAGCCATGCCATTACCTTCTCAATAATAATGAACAAATAAAATATCTTTGAAATCCTTGCAAATAGGCAAAGCTTCCTATTAAACACCCCAAAGCCTCCAATTCAAGAAATTATATTTCCCAAACCAAGAATAACATTATTCAAATGCGCTTCTACAAGTAGTTTCCAACATCCCACAACATTTTCCATATAAACACTAGTTGTCATGTTGCTTCCCTTTTTGAAATATTGTTGATTCTAGAACCAAGAAAATAAGAACCACCTTTAACGAGCATCTACTTCTCATCTCTAAGCACAACGCCAACCTTGGACATGCCTAAGTTTCCTCTAGAGGCCTCATCAAAATTTAACTTGAGAAACACCTTAAGAAGGGGTTTCAAACACTTCTTTATTCTAACACATTACCCCATGAATGGGGGGATAAGACCTATAACATATTACATTACAGTCAATTCCATTAAAATATATTTTTCTTGAAGATGAAGTTACCTTAAAAAAATTATTATATCAAAGATAAGTTATACAAATGCAATTGTGTGGATTGATAATTTGTTCTATATCTTATGGACTACAAACAAACAATTGAAAAGTTAAAATTGTCATGTGGATATTATTATAACTATGCTTATGGATTTTTTTAATGAGGATTACATTTTGGTATAGAAGTTATGTACTTTAGGATGTAATATAACAAATCTACCCATCTTTTAAACCAAGCCAAAATGGGATACTAGTGGTAAATATCTGCAACAAGTCACATTCCTCTAAGGCTATGACAATTCAATTTAGGTTTGGCCATACCTAATCATGGTGAAGAGGCCAAATAGGCTATCAATAATGACCTCATTTCCTTGAACCGAGGTCTAGAAGACTTGAGAAGTATTCATCAATTTTCAGTTATGAACACCTATTTTTATCAAAACAAGGTTTGGAAGGCTTAGGAAGCACTTATTAGATTAGGACAAATAATTAAGTCATGCCCTTTCGATGAGCAATTGAGATGCTTATCTCCTCAATCACGCTTGATTTAGCTACTATAAACACTTTTAGAGCCCATACGACCATACTAGTTGACCAAAGCCCACCCTTGGATGTCATAAGACACATCATCTACCAAAATTCAAAAGATACATGAAGGAATTCTTTTTTGCACCCCATTCATTGGTTAAGGGTTAAGCTTGTGAACAAAGTAAAAATATATTAGATTTAAATCCAAAATTTACACCCTACTTTATTCTAAACTAAACCAATGGAAATACAAGTTTGTATTCCTTTAATCACTTATTTTGAGAAATTAAATCTATTTATAATTGGTTTTAAAGTGGTAACATTTATAAGCAATGACCCTACACCATTTGATATTTACTTGATTAAGAAGAGCCACACTTCTTACATTGTTGATCAAATGACTTTTCAAACCAATTATTCTATAAAGATGCCCACCTCTTAAAGTAAATAAAAACATCACACTCAACATTTCAAGATAGATAAATAAATCATTCCAAGTTGCACAATTGGTGAATAGTTTTCTTGCCCCATTCAATAAGCACATGCTTGAATATTGTTCATAGTAAAGATCAAGCAAAAGCTCTATAACTCAATTCGTAAATGTGGCTATATAGCATTTAGCCTTTGAACTCTAAGCTTGAAGCTATTGTTGGAATTTAGGCTCTCATGAGGCAATCCTTTCCCATAGAGGCTAGCTCTCTTAGTTGAGTCATAGGAAGTTATAGTTTTTGATAGTGACATCACATGTATGACACATCATGAGAGGATGTTGAGCAATATAAGCCCCCCTCCCCCCACCTCCACCATCTTAAACAAGATGAAGCTAAGTTAGTATAATTTCTTATTTATGAGTTCCTCACATTTGTAAATTTAAAGAGATAGGTGAAGATAATTTTGAATTATTCTCTTAATTCCCCACATGATAGTTATAGTTATTTTGTAATTAGCTTAAATGGTACATAAAATCGTCACTAATCTAATTTTTTAGAGTAAATGGAGTAAAATTCAATTAGTTTGTAGGCATGAGGTTTTCATAGCCCATGAAATTGAGAGACACTTCTAGAAAAATTGTTTTGTTGGCAACAACATTTTGGATATCAATTTGTGGTCCATCATTAGAATGAAGAAAGTGATGTCTACAAAGTGTACTATGAAATTTTGATGCAAACAAAACACACATTTTATTCCAAAAACATCTCACTCAATCCATTTAGATATCAAGTCTTGTAGGTCTATCTTGTAATCAAATAGTGAAATATGGTGGGCCAACAATATTAGGTAATAGGGAGAGGTGTGCTTACAAATAGTAACTTGGTACTTTGCATCTTTATGTTATAGGGTATGCATGTGCCACCTATCTCTCCATTTGTGGAACTTATTTTTTTAGCGGCATCTCTAGGGGCTTACACCTTGTTACAATATGATTTCTCCTTCATAGTCTTACACATTTCACCACAAATACTGAAGACATAGCCCTTCTACCTCATATGTTCTCTTCTATGTGTAAGGTTACCATTAGAGGAGGATCACAATCTGCAATGGTTGTGCATTTTTACACATTCGCCATCTAAAATCCTAAAATTACTATGATCTCTTCCCAATAATTCATTCCACATCAATCACTAGTATTACACTTTTCACCACAAAGACTGAAGACATTAACCTTCTATCCTATATGTTCTCTTCTATGTGTAAAGTTACTATTATAGGAGAATCACAATCTACAATGGTTGTGCATTCTTCCACATCTACCAGATCAAATCCTAAAATTACTATGATCTCTACTCAATAATTCATGCTCAAATGTCATTTTCTATTGTAGTGTCTCAAGATTACCTTCACAAATCCCTTTTTTTATTCCATTGTTGGCATTTGTGGAAATTAAAGTGCTTTTGCCCCTAGCCAAGGATATGTCCCACAATTGTAGACCTATATTAATCTTACACTTGTGTTAGAAACATTATGTAGTGATTGTGGTCATCACTATTAGTTCTATTCCATTTGCAATTGAATTCCTAGCTTCCCACCCATTATCTCATCCTTTGAGTTCACTAGGAAAACCACCAGTAAACTATAGGTTACATTCCTCCTTTTAGTTAGTCAAGTAAGGACTATTTTCTCTAGTAATACGAGTAGGGGTGTGTTTTCCTTGCTATTGAACTTCCTTCTTCCTCTTAGTTTTAACAAAATTTGCAAGAAACCCTACTTGGCTATAGAACTCCTTAATCTATTATTGGAGGTAAACTCCCACTAGAGTGGAATTCATCACCCTATCTTATTCCATATCCTTTACATTAATAAATAAGTCCCACAAATCTATAATTGAACAAATATTTTTTTTTGTAAGAATAGAGGAGAAACTAGCATGTTTGTGGTTTCTAAATATGCCAATAGAATCCCACTCATTTGCAATAGCCCAAGGTTTTCATATATTATCTTAACAAGCTTCAACACTCACTAATTAATGTTAAGACTTGCATCACAATCAATTAGTTTAGTAACAACACTAGTTCACTTCAAGGATCAAAGAAATGTTTAAACAAAAATTTCAGTCACATAACAATGCACAACAATAGATCGATTTTCAAAGAACAATTTAATTTAAAATTCTTCTAAGGTAATATAAGATCCGAGTTTGATACAATTCTAACAGACTTGTACAATCTCCCCAATTAAAAAGGTATCAATAAAGTTCCTAGTTGTTTGGTGAAGTCGACTTAGGAGTTTATGATGTCTTCGCTACCACTCTCTTGAAAACTTAACCTCTCATATCTACCCAATGATTTGGATCTCAACTCGGTTGTTGTTGGATAATTATATGATCACTAGGACTCTTGCCTCCTAGGTTTGTAATTCATCTTCACACTAACACATCCTTGTGGGTTTGAGATCTGAAACCCGCAAACACAAACAATTTAGTAGTTGGTGATGCTTAGTTTAGATTTTTTGAATTCCTTATCAAAATTACCTACCATGCTAGATCTGATATGGTGCTAAATATCAATTTTGGGTGTGGTATAAGTCACTGATGCTCTCAAACTCCCTCCTAAATTTACCTTGTATTAGTTAATGTTGGATGTGTGGTTGTAGAGGTATTGGTTCACTCACACCCCTTCATAAATAGGTCTTGTATTAAGTTCATTGCAATCTAGATATATCTCACTACAATTTGTTGTCACTAAGAGCTAAGCAATAAGCATGATACCTACTACTATAAGACAACAATCAACATAGTTTGAAGTGAAACATGTTCACTTTACCTATGGATGAGTGGAGATGATAATAAGAGATTGTAGAAGATAATTATTGAATTCACAATTATAAAACACTGTAAGGGTTTGATCTAATGAGGTATAGTTTTCATCCTAACCTTAGGGTGCTATAAACAAAGGTTTCTCGTCCTTGTTGGAGCAAAATAAATAGTTGTAACAACAAATGTCAATCCTTAAAAGCTGTCTCCAAAATTCCCTTTAACTTTATTGTATACTCCATTGGAAATAGGCCCCCAGGGCCAAAAATCTAGGTGCCATATTTCAAATTAAATAAATCTAAGAGCCATATTTTAAATTTAGATTTTAACTTTATTTTATTTATTATTTATATTTTATATTTAAATATACATTAACTAATATTTATTTGGGTGGTGTTAAGAAATATCTTTTGTATGAGTGTGTTGGGAGGCCAACCTTTGGTGGGAAGGGACATGGCGCATTGTTGAAATAAGATAGCATTGGTCAGATATAAATGATGATTGAATTCATTCAACATCATCATTTATATATATATCGAAATCTATCTCATCTCAAGTATACTATCGATCTACAATTAGAGGTTATTACTTGTAGATTATTGGCTTTAACTGTTCTTCATTGAAATCTCGATCATGAATCTTTTCAGCGATCACTTCCATATCGGATATTATTTATTTATACAAATCAAAGTTCAGATCGAACTTGTAACACATACGGTTGTTAAGTGACTAACCACCGATTGGTAATCAGGTGGTTAGTTAGATGAATTCGCATAAATAGAGGGACACGTCCCATGAGTGGACGTGTCTCCACTTTGTGGAGACATGTCCGCTCATGGGATGTGTCTCCCTTTGACATATTTAAAATGCATTCAATCCTCACTTGAAGACATTGAAATCGATACATGTTCTACACTTGAGGATAAAACATCATAAGTAAAATTCAGACTTAGAGATCTATGATACATGCATTCAAGAAATAATTTGACATCAACTTCTTAAATTAGAGTTCATTATTCTGATTGTAATCTGATAGATTTGATCATATTTAACATGGTATCAGAGCCACGTTGAGAAAAGATTCAATTAAATCCAGATTTTAGATTATTTAAATTGTACTTCCTCTTGAAATCACAAACACAAACATTCTTCATAATGTCAAGTGTAATTAGATTCGAGGATCGTCTTGAAGGTGCAAACAACTTTACTTCATGGAAATTCAGAATTATGATGATTCTAAAAGAAAATAAGTTAGACTCTTTTGTGAAAGAAAACAAGAAAGAACCAGAGAATGATTAGGAGAAAACTCGATGGATTGAGAACGATGAGAAAACCATGAAAATTATAGTGGATGCAGTTAGGGACCATATAGTACCTATTCTATCTAAACATGAGACTGCATATCAAATGTTTAAATCCCTTAAGAGCACCTTTGAAATAAACAACACCAGTAGGACCCTTGCTCTAAAGAGGCAACTTAATCATGTTCAAATAAACAAGGGAGAATCTATTAATGCATATTTCATGAGAATCAATGAACTAAGAAATCAACTGTCAATAATCAGATATCAAATTGATAGCAAAGAGTTAACACTAATAGCTCTAGGTGGCCTACCAAACTCATGGGAGTCATTTGTTCAAGGAATAAGTGCAAGATAAAAACTCCCTAAATTTGATAGGCTAAGAACATATTGCTTACAAGAAGAAACAAGAATAATGACAAAAGAAAACAATCAGAAAACCATAGATGAGGATATTCATGTGTTAAACACAAATTCTCATAAGAAAGGTAAGAAGAAAAACTTCAAGAGAAAGAATAATTCTTATGGAAAGGGACCATCAAGAGAAGGAAAGACATCTCCCAAATACAATGTTTCAGATGTGATCAATATGGACACTATGCAATGAAGTGCCCTGATAGAACAAAACAACAAGCATCCTTTGCTAAAGTTGGAAGGAAAAATACAAAATATGACTCTGAGAAATTTGTCTTCTACTTAGCATTATCAAGTCAAGTATCAAACAAAGTCAACAACTGGGTAATTGATAGTGGTTCATCAAGGCACATCACAGGGTTCACAGAACAGCTAGATACTATGATTCAAGAAACTGACGAAGAAGTTACTATTGGGGATGATTCTGCACATCCAGTAAGGGGGGTTGGAACTTGCACCATAAATTTGAAATCTAGCCTCTCTCTACAACTCACTGGAGTATTGTTTGTACCTGGAATAAAGAGGAATCTAATATCCATTTCTGCTCTTGAAGACAATGGATATAGGGTTACCTTTATGGATGGAAAAGTTATGGCATGGCCAAAGAACTCCACTATAAAGAAAGCACAAACTATAGGTATAAAACAAGGATATCTCTACAAATTGTGCACTGACTCTAAACAAGCTCTTATTCATGAGACCACTGATTCAAATAAAATTTGGCATCGAAGATTAGGACATATGCATTTTTGTGCCCTACCTTATGTAGAAAAATTAGTAACAGGATTGCCCAAACTAAAACAAATTCATGAAGGAGCACGCAAAGGGTGTGCCCTAGGGAATGATACAAAGGGAACCTTCCAAAATAGTTTGAGTAAAACCAAAAATGTATTAGAACTAGTACACTCTGACTTATGTGGACCTATGTTTGTACCCTCCATGGCAGGATTCTTATATTATGTAATATTTGTAGATGACTTCTCTAGGAAGACCTAGATATATTTTCTTAAGTGTAAAGAGTCAATAGAAATCCTTAAAAGGTTTAAGGAGTTCAAAGCACTTACAAAAAACTTCTCTGGGAAGAAAATCAAAATACTAAGAACATATAATGGAAAGGAATACACCTCAAAAATATTTAAGGAATTTTGTGTAAATTCTGGGATTAAGAGGGAGTTTACTGTAGCCTACAATCCTCAACAAAATGGTGTTGCTGAGAGAAAAAATAGAACTATTGTAGAAGTTACTAGAGCAATGTTGTTTGACCAAAACATAGAAACCTCATTTTTGGCAGAAGCCTCTAGGACAACTGTCTACATCCAAAATAGATGTCCCCACTCACATCTAGATAACAAGACTCCTGAAGAAGCATTTATTGGTATAAAACCTGACATAAGTCACTTAAGGATCTTTGGTTGCCCTGTCTACATTCATGTACCTAAAGAAAAGAGATCTAAATTAGAACCTTCTGGAAAGAAAGGGATATTTGTGGGCTATAGTGAAACCTCAAAAGCCTGCATAATATACATATCCAAACATAAACAAATTGAACTAAGTAGAGATGTCATATTTGAGGAAGACATTGCTTTCAAAAGGGCAAAGAGTTCAAATGAGATAGAAATTCAAGATTCTCCTAAATTCTTGGAGGAGGATCCTGCTCCTGAGATTCAGAGGGAGTATCTTGAAGAAATCATAAATGAAAACCAAACTGCTCCAAAAGAGAATCCTAACAACAACAGCAAGAGGAGACCACTTTGGGCTAGAAAGATGATTAAAGAAGCTGAGAATCATACAACACCCAAAGGAACTTTTAGAGAAAGTAAGAGACCCAAAAGTTTCTCAAGCTATGTTGCCTTAATGAATGAGATCATTAGTTCATAACGAACTAGTGTTATAGAAGCTCTCAAGCATCAAGTGTGGAAATATGCAATGACGAAAGAGTATCAGTCCATTTTGAAAAATGATGTATGGGATATAGTACCTAGACCAAAAGAGAAATTTGTCGTCTCTTCCAAATGGCTCTTCAACATCAAACATGCTGCTGATGGTAGTATAGAGAAACACAAGGCACGTTTTTTGGCCAGAGGTTTCTCACAAAAGGAAGGTATTGATTATGAAAAAACATTTGCACCTGTTGCCCGATACACCTCTATGAGAATAGTAATAGCTATTGTAGCAGCTAAAGGTTGGAAGATCCATCAAATGGATGTGAAAACTGCCTTCCTCAATGGGACCATTGAAGAAGAAGTCTATCTAGAGCAACCTAAAGGTTTTGTGATACATAAAGAAAATTCATATGTATGCAGATTGAAGAAAGCTCTAAATGGACTTAAACAGGCTCCCAGAGCCTGGTATGAAAGAATTGGCAACTATCTTTTGGGACTAGGATTTTCCAAGAATGATGCAGATCCAAATCTCTTTATTAAGGTAATTAAAGGTGATATGCTAATAATAATTTTATATGTTGATGACCTACTAATAACAGGAGAAGATCACCTTATTGCTCAATGTAAAAGGGACCTGGCTTCAGAATTTGACATGAAAGACTTGGGAATTTTACATTACTTCCTGGGGTTAGAAGTTTGGCAAAAATCAGATGGTATCATCCTAAATCAAGGAAAGTACACTATTGATATTCTGAAGAGATTTGGGATGTTAGACTACAGACCTATGTCTACACCTATGGAAACCAATTTACACAAATTGAAAGAAGCAACGACAAAATCAAAATTTGCATATCCTACTCTCTATAGACAAATAATTGGATCATTAATGTACTTGGTTAACACCAGACCAGATATTTGCTATGCAATGAATGCCCTAAGCCAATTTATGTGTGAGCCAAAGGAAATTCACCTTCTTGTTGTGAAGCACATATTGAGATACCTTCAAGGTACTATTGGATATGGTCTTAAATACAAGAATGACAACCTAGAATTACATGGATACTCAGACTCAGATTGGGCTAGAAGTGTAACCAATCGAAAAAGCACATCAGGATGCTGCTTCAGTTTAGGATCGGATATGATCTTTTGGATCAGTAGGAAACAGTCCTCAGTGGCACAAAGCTCAACAGAAGCTGAATATATTGCAGCCTCTATGGGGGAAAAAGAAGCAGTATGGCTTCAAAAATTGCTTGTAGGATTATTTGATGAGTCCTTGAATCCTACTATTATCCACTGTGACAATCAAATTTGCATTAAGCTTTCAGTGAATCCAATATTCCATGATAGATCTAAACATATAGAGATCCCTTACCACTATGTGAGAGACATGGTAGAAAGGAATGTGATCCAGTTGGAGTATATTAGTACAAATGATCAAACATCAAACATTCTCACCAAGCCTCTCTCCAGAGTGAAAGTTGAACACTTCAAGGAGAAACTTGGTATGGTTGAAATGTAAATTGTTATTGAGATTGAAATTAAAATTGTTTATTTTGTACTAATGTATTTAAAATATGTTTCATGTGTAAACTCTTTTGTCATGTGTGTGACTCCATGACTTTATGGGCCCTCTCTCCCCCTGTGTACATTATTGAAAGGTGACGATCTTTCTGATAATGAACACTTGTATTTGACATTGTAAGGTGATGACTCTACAATGATTAGTTGCACTATCATGATAGATATCATGTGACTTGATATCTGTGGATATGTCATGGTAGTATCTCGTGGACATTTTGATAGATATCATGAGACTTGATATCAATTGAAGATCATTATGATTCCTATGGGATAATCATGGTGGATAAATTGTATCCGTGCATATGCCATGATTTATTATGGTAGACATCATGTGACTTGATGTCAGTGCACTTACCATAATGAAGATGTGTTATGAAGAATGTTATGTGACTTAACACTCTTAGAAGCATACCATATCTCCTGATATCATGAGTGAGGTGATATCACTATATACTTGGTTGAGTTATCTTCCCTAGCTAAGAGGGGGTGTTGAAATAAGATAGCATCAGTCAGATATAAATGATGATTGAAACATTCAACATCATCATTTATTTATATATCGAAATCTGTCTCATCTCAAGTATACTATCGATCTACAATTAGAGGTTATTACTTGTAGATTATTGGCTTTAACTGTTCTTCATTGACATCCCGATCATGAATATTTTCAGGGATCACTTCTAGATTGGATATTATTTATTAATGCAAATCAAAGTTCAGATCAAACTTGTAACACATACGGTTGTTAAGTGACTAACCACCGATTGGTAATCAAGTGGTTAGTTAGATGAATTCACATAAATAGAGGGACACGTCCCATGAGCGGACGTGTCTCCTTTTGACATATTTAAAATGCATTCGATCCTCACTTGAAGACATTGAAATCGATACATGTTCTGCACTTGAGGATAAAACATCATAAGTAAAATTCAGACTTAGAGATCTATGATACATACATTCAAGAAATAATTTGACATCAACTTCTTAAATTAGAGTTCATTATTCTGATTGTAATCTGATAGATTTGATCATATTTAACATGGTATCAAAGCCACGTTGAGAAAAGATTCGATTAAATCCAAATTTCAGATTATTTAAATCGTACTTCCTCTTGAAATCACAAACACATAAACATTCTTCATAATGTCAAGTGTAATTAGATTCGAGGATTAGTTCTTACCAAGAATGAACTAGGAAGTGAGGATAGGCTACACATAAAAACAACTGACAGACAACTGTCGAAAAAACTAAACAAACCCAAAATCAAAGGGGACTAAACTGACTCCCTTAACCTAAGGCCACGATGTAGCACTAGATCGATGGAGTCCCTTCTTCTTTCTCAACACCGCAGACCAGAAAGGCCCAAAAGCATCTACCGAGTGAGGTGAGAGAAGCGGATCCACAATATCCACCAAGGGCAAAGAGCCATCACTCAAGGGAGATGACGGCTCAGGAGAGGAGACCAGATCAAACGAAAGATCCGCAAAGGCATCTAATAAGGTTCGAGCAGGCTTAGACAGGACATCGTTAGCAGATCGAGGCAACAAAGGCTCCGTGGAAAGAATATCCAAAAGAGGAGTCGAGCAAGACACAAGCTCTCAAGAAGACTCAATAGGGTCGTCCTCCGCAGAAGAAACTTCCAAAGGAGGAGAGCCCATCGTGAGATGATCTAAAAGAGCGTCCTTCCACCAAGTAGCAACGCCCTTGCGACGGGAAAGTGGGCAACCAGAGGCCAAATGACCCACAAAGAAACATCTCCTACATCGAAAGGGGAGACCCTCATAGTCCAAGAACTGCTTCCAAGGTTTGTCCTCCACCAACAAGACCACATCACCATGTAGAGGTTTGGAGATGTCCAAATCCACTAAAATACGAGTTACTGTAGTATGCCCAAGCTCCCGTGTCATAGAGTCCACAATTAGAAAGCGTCCAATGGTGTTGCCAATAGCTTCATAACATGAATGCTCCCAGAACTGGAGAGGGAGATTTGACAGTTGGACCCAAATTGGTCTGGTATTCAGCGGCTCTGTAAGGGGATTGAAGGAACGAGACCAAGGCCTGATGGAAAGAGAATGAATCCGCCACATGAAATTTAAAATGTTACAATCTTGTGTAGCAAACCTTTAATAATAGAGAAATAGTCACATATAAAAAAGAGGGATTCTTCATGCTAAATATGTTGTGTTTCTCTAAGTTATATCACGTTTCTAGAAAGATAGAGTAATAATACCCCTTGGCACATTCTCAATTAAATATGCTATTTTACAGGTGTTGATAAATTCTAAAAACCTATATGTCTTGGCTTGTCTATCAATTTTAACACTTGTAATCACCTTGAAATAATCTACACTATTTGCAAAAACTCATTAGGAAAAAAACTTGACTTTATTTCCTTGTAGAATTATGTAATTTATTGATACAAAATTCACACTCAAAACATAAAGTATACATCCTTAGTCATGCTATACCCACCTTATCATCATCTACCTTTCCAAACCCATATAGAAAACTACCATCGTGAGTCACGTTATGAGTATACCAAGAGTCCAAAATGAATGTACACCTATATTTTTGAGCTTGAAAGGCATGATATTGACAACACGGACATTGCTCTTATCTTCATTATGTTTTCTTTAGCCTAATTTGTGGTCCTGCAATTCTTGTTCCCTATCATGTATCCTTTAGAAACAAGTGTCTTCAATATTCCTATCAAGGATAAGCTTTACAAAATATCTCTAAAATGTTGTAGAAAATCTTGAAGAATCTTGACGAGGTGCATTAATTTTCGTAGCAAGGCATGATATTGACAACATGGACATTGCTCTTATCTTCATTATGTTTTCTTTAACCTAATTTGTGGTCCTCCCATTCTCGTTCCCTATCATGTATCCTTTAGAAACAAGTGTCAACAATATTCCTATCAAAGATAACTTTTACAAAATATCTCTAAAATGTTATAGAAAATCTTGAAGAATCTTGACGAGGTGCATTAATTTTCGTAACAAATTGATAATTATTTTGAGAAAGAAAAAAATCTCTATGACATATGTGTGATATTTTTAACTCACAAATTATAGGAGGATGGTAAAAAATCAATACCTGACACACCCACATCTGAAGATAATTTTTTTAAAATAGACCTTTGTTTTTTTTGTTGACATGAACTCCTCATGTCACACAGTCCAACAACATTAGTACACTTTGACTGTTCGTTGTGGTACATAGTTGGACCAAAGCCTTGGTAAGACTTCTTTGTATCCATTGTTCACATGACTTGATAATACAGGCAAGACCCAATAAGGATTACATGTTTGAGATATTGTGCAATGAGGGTCCCAAGAACCGTCTAATTGCTATCTATCAGAACTTCAAAGGATGTCAGAGTGCATGAGATCTCCATGTTTTGAGAACTGTTGGATGTGAAGGAGATCAAAGACACTTGGAGGCAAAGCTGGATGGAATGCACTGTCACTAAGCTATGGGCCCCAGGTCCTCTGTTTTATTGAGCACATACCAAACGTCACCAATTGTCATCAACCAGTACTGTTAATCTACTTGTTTTTCGTAAGGTTAATGTGGGTATTCAAGTACTCTTTGTTTTAGCCGTTGCCATGCCCAAATAGCTTGCAGGCACAGATGAGATAAGATACGACGTCATTGCCACTTTCCACAATCCATGACTTCAACACAGCCACTGATATGTTGCCACATAGTCAATGTTTTGGAATATATGAATTTATGGAATTTATATTATTTTATATTTGCACTTTACTATTTGATGGCGGATGGTAATTATTAACTTTTTTGGATGGGTTGATTTTCTCCATTCCACATAATTCAATGAATGAGGGTTGATATAAAGTTCTATTTGGGACATAAATATGAAAGAGAAATTTTTGGAGGAAGAAGTCTCAAAATAAGTCATTTGTTTACATCATGAGTGATGTTTTTCTTTGAAGTTAGTTTTTTTATATATTAAATATGAAATAATGTTAAAGATGAAAGATATATAGTAAGATGTGATGACTTTTGTATCATTGCATTCATTGTGGATGATTAATTTAAATAGTCTATTTTCATTACAATGTTCATTTTAAAAGGTAGAGTAGGTGATTGGAAAATACTTAGATTGGTGTCATTCTATGCACAAAGTCAAGTGTTAAACATAAAATAATAATATAATTCACATTATCCATTGTATTTGTGTAGACTAATATTCACGGTTATGTCTTACAAGACGTAGGTTTATTAGATGCTACATAACTAGAATAACTCAAACTCTACTTAGTGATCCTTTGCAATACTAGTTATTCCATGTGTTAAGCATAGAATATTCTCTATTACGATGAATATATAACAACAAATTTTACAATATTACTTGAATACCAACTAACAGTATCTTAACAAGGGCATAATAAATGTATACTAAAAAAATGAGCATTTCCTAAAGTAAATAATAAAACACGTGAGTCGATTTTAATTAATCCAATGATGAATCTCTTATATTGTTTTCTCAAAAGGAAAATATGAATGGCTTGTGCAAAATGCATTTAACACTTGGAATGCTTTTCTATTTCTTTCAAAAGGTCTCTTACACCTCAAAAATTTGCTAGCCCCCTATACAAAGCATGCACATTCTATTTATAGTACAATGGTAGCAGTCATCTCACTTGGATGACTAACACTAGTCACTTCCTATTACAATCTAAAAATTGTTATAAATTAATACTTTTAAGAGTGCTTCTTGAGTCCAAGCTCCCTAACAATCAAGGACTATTTAAATGAATAAAAATCAACTTAAGACTACAATAACAACAATGAAAGAGCATGCTCATTATTATTCTTGTTAGCCCTAAATTCCTCTAAGATCTATCAAATGAAAGGATATTTCCATAGTCGAATACCACCCACCTTGTTTCAATGTAAAAGACTAGAAATCTCTTAAGTCTTTGTCAAAGACGTCTATTAATATGGAAGGGTGGGTAGTGGCTTTGGGAGGCTACCATTCATGCTCTATATTTGAGAAGCCTTTGAAGGTGATCTCTCTATCTTATTCAAACATCCACATGATGTAAATTTTCATCTTCTTATAACATTGGGTGGAGTTTGAAGGATTCACAAGCAAGGACCATATGTATGGCCACTTACCTCCAAAGATGTGGCTATGGAGACAATTAAGGGTCAAACCATATACATTTCCAAATAAAAAAATATTGCATACTTGCCATATAGGTTCTACCTATAAACATGAGTACTACCAAGCATACCACAATGTAGTTCTCAAATACTCTTCCATCTCATATTTCTAGTATTTTCTCAAGACTTCTCACCAAATGAAAGACTTCATGCTAAATGAGTAAGCTCTTATCTCTTTTATAGTGCAAAATGCTTCATTATTAACATAATGATTATTGCCTTGATAACCTCTAATACTCAATCACATTGTTATGTCCCCTTGCCACATTATAGAATATATTTGCTAAAATATTCCCCTATAATTATGGCATACATTAGTCTTGTCATTCATTATACCATCATTTGAACAAGTCCAACACAAGAAATCTCCTTTCTCTAAGTGGTTTTGTTGACAAATTTATGCTACACTCTTAAAGTATGTTTTTTGTCAATCATCTTTACAATTGTCTTTCAAATATCTCTACTCGATTACAATTACTTTGTGCAAGAGCAATGCGAAGTAATAGCTCATTATTCAAAAGATGCATAAAGGTTATAAAAAATGAATAGAAAGTACTCACATCTATATATTTTCATCCACTCTTTATAGGCTTTCTCTACAGGTCATTTAGTCTCCCAAATTGCCTTTAGCTTGTTAATATTGCAAATATATCTAGCATCTACTATAATCCTTGCATCCTTAACAAAATATTTCATTCTTGTCTCTAGCTTAAGATTTTTTTCTAACTTAAAACTGCATATATTAAGATCAACCATTTCATCTTCTAGCAAGGGCTTAACCAACTATGTTACTATTTGCTTATATTCACTCTTTCTTGTCCATCAAAGTATCTTGTTATCTATTTCTTGTAGAGTAAGTTGTTCTCGGTTTACTAATATAGAGAAATCCTTTTCTCTTTCCTCGAGGAAATTTATCGTTTGGCTCATGAAAATAGATACATCATATAACAATTTTGAGGCATCAAAATAGGTGAAATCCTAGTGGGGTTAGTTGGGTTATATTTGGTATTACTATAGAAAAATTATTATAAGGACCCTAGGAAGCCATTTTTGTATGCCTTTTTCTAAGAAGATAACTCATCTTGTATATGAATGATGGTATTTTGAATCTTATTACAATACTCCCAAGCATTACTTGTCATCCTTATCAAATTTTGCATCCTTTCTTAGAAAATACCATTTTCAATTTTAGCCTTGGCATTAATCTTGATTATGTCCTTAGAATTTTTCAATGCATGCAACTAATCTCTTAATTCATTGATTTATTTAAGAAATGCATCTTTGACTGTAGCCTAGTAGAGGAAATTTCAAGGGTTTTGAATATTTCTCCTCAATATCAAAATTAATCTTTTCAAGAGTAGACCTTTCCTTCTTGAATTCATTTAATGACCCAACATGCTCTTACTTGCAAAGTATCATAGCGAGTTTATAATTTATAATAGTGACATTACTAAACACGGTTGTATTCACAACAAAGGTTGCAACTTATAGGGTAGATTTGTCTCCTACTCTTCTTAAAATGAGTTTCCCTCCCAGTTCTTGAGGGTTTTGATAGATTCAAGGTTTCTTATGATTAGGGGAAATAACCTATATTGCCAAGGTTTCAAACTTGAGGTAAAATTTAGAGCCAAAATACAAACTTTTGGCATGTTTTTCATTATAAAGAAATCCTCTTAGATAGTGTCTCTTCCTATAGTGTAGGTAACATTTGAGAAAATGTGTTCCATCTAAGTAATAAAATTCAACCACTATCTTGCATAATTATCCTTCCTTATTCAAGAGTGATTTTATCAAGCTCTTTCAGCATGCTCTAAGCATCTTCCTATTCATCAAGAGTAAAATCAAAATTTTATCCCAACTATTGATTTACCATATGATCCTTATGCTTCATTCTCAAAACCAATAATTTGAACTCTTTGGTCTACATAAACTCATCATTTGATAGAAGTTCTTTGCATACCCTTTTCCTTAAATATTGTATAGTAGGGTCGCTTTCAAGGATGACCATTAACTAGTGAGATTATATCATCTAAAAATCTTGGCTTTGTAGCCTTGGAGGACAAGCAAGGTTGTACACTTCTTTTGAGCCTCTAAGATATTACCATTAAATTATTTATTTTCTACATAATACACTAGTGTTTGCACAAAGACTTCTCCCACATTTATCTGATAAGGAGCATTTGAATGCATTTATGGTGATGCACTATTAGGATCATCCCTTGTTATAGGTGTTTCTCCTTTATTTTTTTATTATTTTCTTGTTGGGCTAGGGAAGCTAGGTTTGAAGGGTGTCAACCTAGGTGGAACTATTCCTAAAGTACCCATATTATACAAGGCTTCAAATTTTTCCATTATTTTTGGCTTCACATAAAGCCCTTTTGTGCCCAAGATCATTTAGCTTTCTCCTCATTTTTTCTTTCACTATGTTACCCATGTTTTCTACCTTATATCTCTTTCAACATTAGTAAGACATTTTCTCATTAGCTCATCTCTTTTAAAATAATCATGCTCAAATCTTGGTCTACTTACACTTCTCTTTTTGTTATCATAAAAACCCTCATGACCAAATCATCAATCTGCATACCATATGTTTTGATCAATTCTATTGGAAGCATATATCCTTCTTTCTTGGAAGAATAGTCAATCTCCTAACTTTACTTGGGGAGGTAAGAATATGGCTTTCTTATGTTGTTTGAAATGAAACTTATCCACCTCACACATTTGTCACATAGTTTCCAAAATGGTAACCTTATTAGGTATAAGCATAGGCAATTAATGGGAAATACTAAAACACCATACACCCTTATAATAATCTAGTTTTCATGATAGAACCAATCGCTCCTATTGTGATTCGATACAATTCCTTCAAAAAATGAAAGGGTTCTAAGAAATCTAATTAAATGGTCTATCAAGATCTCCTCCTCCCATATCGAAGTTTGTACAAAACATGAGTTATTAATAAATTTATTGTCTTTCCACCCCAAATTTATAAAAAACTTGTTTTTGGTGTCAATGATTAATTAAAATTACTTAATTGCATTTTTGAACCTTAGGTTATGTTCTCTTTCCATTTCTAAGCCCTTAGGGGTTATTTTAAGGAAACGAGTCAAATTACAGAGATGTTGATTAAGGCTTTCTTTATATAGTGAATTACAACATTTTGAGCAAGCATACATCTAAACCAAGAAGTCACCTTTGGATACATAGCATTGTGTAAGGGGATTCAATTTTTCAAAGTTACCCAAGTTTTGAACTTGGCCTGAACATGCCTTCGGGGGTTTTGAACCTTGATGGATGGATTTTTCATCATATACCATCATCCTCACCAATTGTACCCAGCCATTTGAACTACAACCATTTGGCAAGCCCTTAGGGTTTTTAAAAGAGACACAAAATTCTCAAAAGTTGTATGTAATGTTGTCATGCACTAGGCTCTCAACTTGTGTCTCTATTTAATGTACAAGTGCACAAAGCCCTAGCTGAAACCCTTGAAACTCTATGTTTTTTTCCTAATAGTTAAATTTTAAGCTTTAATTGTTTGTTCTTTAGCGACTCCTATTATCTGTTGTCCTCGTTTCTTGATTGAAGCCACACTTCATTGATCAACCCACATATTATATTTAGTAGGAAGAATTAATGGCTCGCTATTTGTATTCAATACCCTTGCACCCTTGCAACACTGAATTTTATATTGTCAAATATGATTGTGGTGGGTCTTGTCTTGCCAAGAGGGCTATGAAGAAATAATTAGAATATTGAAAGGAAATCAGAGTGCGGGAAAAACCTTTCTAATGTAAATCAATCAAGAGAGGGTTGCAAAACTTTGTTTCAAATCCTTTTACACTTACAATTTCATTTAGATTGCACATTCATTTAGTTATTTTCATATTTAAGCATTAAACCATCAACATAGAATTTACGTGGGAAAACCCTTTTGGGAAAAAACCCACACACTAAACCACATATCAATTGTATTATAGTAAAATATATTACAATACAACTTTCAGAGTCTATTCTCTTGCAAGTGTTGATTCATTGTGATACAAGATTCTAGAGTGAATTTGACAACATAACGATATCTTAGGTATTACAAAATTCTCTACACACAAATGCACTAAAGCATCAATATATATCTTTCACTCATACATGGGCGTCCAAAATTGCCATATATCAATCCTACAATCTCCACATGCATGCAAACTGAAATCGACAACATTCACGAGTCCCAAGTCACTCAGAAAGCAACCTGCTCAACATGCAGCTACATGCAACCTCATGCAACAACATGCAACCACATGCAACAACATGCAACCACATGCAACCACATGCAAAAACGTGCAAGGCATGAAACTCTCAAAAATAAAATAACCTAACATGTTAGGCATTCCATAGAGAAAATCAAGTCAACTGTCAAATTAGAACTCAACCTCGACTCCTAGTCACTCCCAATGACAACTCAGTCTCAGTTTAGCAACATTCCCTTTTGAGCTTCAATCAAAAATTCAAACCAATGCCACATGGTATCATGGTGCTCCTCCTTGAGGTTTTCATAATGCTCAATGCTAGAATGAGTGCCTAGGCGACAAGTGTTACCCTTCTTTGCTTCCTCTTTTAAAAGAAAGGAATATGCTCACAAGTGGGCCCCACCAAAAGCTTACTTCCAAATTAGACTACCACATGTCAACATGACACACAATTTAGAGGTTTTAATATTTACCTCTTCCCAACTGAGGGCTTATGTGACAAGTTTCACATTCTCATCCTTTGCACCTTGCATATAGGATACCAACTCTCCGTTGGGTCCCACAAAGTGACTTAACAATATGGAAACGTATAATTTTGCATTTAATAAATTAAATTAGTAGCATAGGGGAAAATAATTAATTATTTAATCATGGGACTCAGTAAGGTTGAGACACCTTAATCCCAGTATTCTCCCACTTGTCGAAGACCTTATATGAGTCGTTGTATCATTGTTCAATCCGCAAGGCCCATAGAACCAACACACCATCTAAACTTCTCTATGCTCACTGGCTTCATCAGTACATCTGCAAAATTCACCAAAGTGTCCAAATTTTCCAAGTTCACCTTTCCATCTTCCATCATACCACGAACATATAGCATTATACACATCAATGTGCTTTGTTTTGGCATGGAAAGTAGGTTTTTTCACTAAACATATAGCATTCTGGAAGTCACAACAGATAGTAATCTATCCTGCATCAAAACCAATATCCAAACACAACCTCTTAAGATAGATGGATCCTTTGCAAGCATGAGTAACTGCCATGTACTTTGCTTCTATAGTGGGTAAAGTGACTAAAACCTATTGCTTACTCATCCAACTTATAACACCACCAAAAATTGTGAAAACATATCCACTGGTGGATATTTTGCTATCAATTTCACTCGCTCAATCTGAATCCACATATCCACGAATGCTCACTAAATATTGAGGTCTAGTAGGTTAACCATGAAAACATAGGGAATACTCAAAAGTACTTGAACACTTTGTTTACTGCATCTTAGTGCACCCGTCCAAGATTATCCATAAACCGACTAAGGACTCCCATTGCTTGGGAAATGTCTAGCCTCGTACAAACCATAAAATACACCAAGTTATCGAAAACACTTGCATAAGGAACACTAGTCGTGTCCTCCATCTTACAAGGAGATTTTGGACAATCCTCCACATAAATCTTTGTCCCCTGTACTACTGGAACAACCATCTATCTACAAGTAGTCATGTTGAATCTCTCCAACACAAAGTTCACATACTTACTCTAGCTAAGCCAAAGCTTTTTGTTAGCTCTATCTCTTTTGATCTCAATTCTTAGAATATACCTTTCTACACCTAGATATTTCATCTCAAACTATGCTAACAACTAAGACTTCAAATCTGAAATTATGCTTTTACCATTCCCAATAAACAACATATCATCCACATACATGATAATAATGAGAATGTGACTATTATCAATCTAGTAATAGACACCATGGTCAGATTTGGATCTCAAAAATCCCAAGGACAACACATAGGTGTTGAACTTCTAGTACCACATCCTAGGAGATTATTTAGACCATACAAAGATTTCTTCAACTTGCACACCATATTCTCTTTACCTTTCACAATGAAATGTGCTGGATGTGACATATAAATCTCCTCCTCCAAGTCACCATGAAGGAAAGTTGTCTTCACATCGATTTTCTCAACTTCTAAGTCATAAGTTGTTGTAAGTGATAACAAGAATCAAATGGATGTCATCTTAGCTATAGGAGAGAAAATCTCCCCATAATCTATTCCCTCCACTTGGAAATATCCCTTCACGACCAACCTTGCCTTATGCTTCTCAACACTACCATCAAGACCCATTTTCTTCTTGAACACCCATTTTCATCCAACAAGTTTACATCCATTAGGAAAAGGTATCAGATCCCATGTATCATTCTTCTTTAATGCATCCATATCTTCATTCATGGCTTCCATCCAGAAATCTACATCATGCATACCCATAGCCTCTCTAATAGTCCCAGGCTCATTAGTGTTAGCAAACAAATAAAATATACAACTAGAATCAAACATAAAATACCTAAATCAATTTGTTTGTCACCTTTCTCATGTAGACCTCCTGAACTATTAAGGTTGAGGTTCTTGCTCTTCTTTAGAGATTTCAAATCGGGTAGAACTCTCCTCATCATTAGGTCCACTAAGAGTACATAGTTCATCTCTCTTAGGAGTAGGTGGAATTTGAGCTACCTCCTTCTCTTCCTTCTCTATTTTTAGATCAACTATGGAAGGTTTCAGCTCATGAAAGATCACACTTCTAATATAGGGCCCCTTCTCTGCAACTGGATCCCAAAGTTTGTACCCTTTCACACTGACACCATAGTTGATAAATATACACTTCACTACCTTGTTATCCAACTTAGATCTCTTCACACTAGTCACATGAGCATATGCCTCACAACCAAAGACTCTGATATGCCTAATTGAGGGCTTCTTTCCAGACCATGCCTCAATGGGTTTCTTTTCAACAAGTGCCAAAGTAGGAGATCTATTAATCAAATAACATGCAATGGCTACAACTTCAACCCAAAATTTTTGTTCAATGCCAACAACACTCAACATACTCTTAGTCCTCTCCATCAAATTTTTGTTCATCTTCTCCACAACTATATTTTTCTATGGGGTGTATGGAGTTGTCTTGTGTCTCTCAATCCCATGGTTCATACAAAACCTATCAAATTATATGAAACAAAACTCACCACTATTATCCATCCTCAAGCACTTAATTTTTCTACTAGTCTGGTTTTCAACCAAGGATTTGAATTCCTTAAACCAACTGAAAACTTCATATTTACTTATGAGAAAGTACACAAATGTCCTTCAAGAATAATTATCTATGAATGAGACAAAATAGACAGATCTAGACAACGAAGGAGCATTAACATGACCAAACACATCAAAATGCACATAATCCAAAACCTTAGATGACTTATGAGAACTAGAATAAAAAGAAACATAATCTTGTTTTCCATATATACAATATATGAAAAAAATGAACTTGAGATTACAATCATCAAGGTCTTCAACAAGGCTCGTATTTTTTCAGGGCTCTAAGACCCTTCTCACCAATATGGCCAAGTCTTTGGTGCCATAACATTGCCTTCTTAGCTAGGAGATTCATCTCCAAAATATTAGCACCCTAAGGTATCGAGAAAGCACATGTAGACACCACAATATTATTCTCTACTTGATCTGATGGTGAGGATGAAGAATCAAATGCTCTTTTCTTAGACTTCATAGAAGTACTATTGCATTGAATCATGCATGCATCCAACTTATACAAAGTGCCAATCCAAACACCCTTAGCAAGAACCATAGAACCTTTGGTCATCTTGCATCCACCACTCAAGAATAAAACTTGCACTCCCACATGACTCAACTTACTTACTAGAAGTAGGTTTTGTGCCAAAATATAGACATGCAGTTAACCATCAATCCCCTTCACTGTACCACCAGGGAACTAGATCTTGAATTTCCCATGACCAATAATTTTTAGGTGAGAGTCATCACCTAGATACACCTTCTCACTGTCATACTCTTCATACTTTGAGAACTAACTTCTATGAGAGGTCATGTGGAAAGAGGCACCCGAGCCTATCAACCACACATATTTCGATGCATGTGTTTCCAAGTGATAAATAAATTTGCATCATCTTGTGAGGATTTAGAGTCAAAGGATTTGTAGTTTTTCTTCTTTTTCTCCTCTTTACATCTTTTCGGAATGACCGGATTTGCCGCAATTCTAACATTTAGCCTTGGAATTTTTACTAGGAGACTTAGATCTCTGTGGAGATTTGGACTTAGACTTCTTGTCCTTTTTCTTGCCTTTTTCCTTTGATCTACCACAAACAAATAAGGCCTCCTTGGCCATCTCAGAAGATTTCCTCCCCATCTCTTCAGACAACAGCAAAGCAACCACATCTTCCATCTTGAAAGTGGTTTTTGTACTTCCAATAGCCATCACTAGATGGTCCCATGAGTTGGAAAATAACATAAAAAAAGCATGCAATGGTCGTCATCATCAATATTCACACCAACAAAATCTAGTTAAGCAACAAGCATATTAAATGCATTCAAGTGATCAACAACTGATCCTCCTTCATCCTCAGAGAATACAACTTCTTTCTCAGGAATATCTTATTTACAAAAGATTTCCCTTGATAAATATCACCAAGCTTCTTCCAAGGCTCAACTGTAGTCTTCTCCTCATGGAAATTCAGGAGCACAGAGTCTTATCAAACCCTTGGATTTTCGATCCATTAGGTTCCATTTCTCTTGTGAGGTTGTCCATAGATCTTTGTATACGAGCATATCCTCCATTTTGAGTTTCCACAACTCAAAAAAAAATCATTAAATTTCTCCATCTCTATCCTTCCATATGTGATTTCCATCTTAAATATACAACAATATTAGCAAATATTTCTCTAACAAACTCCCACTAAAACTAGATTTTCACAAAAAACCCTTCAAATCCAACAAGGACAAGAAATTTGGCCAAGATCTAATACCAATTGAAAGGAAATCAGAGTGTCAAAACAACCTTCCTAATGAAAATCAATTAGGAGAGGGTTGCAAAACTTTGTTTCAAATCCTTTTACACTTACAATTTCATTTAAGATTGCACATTCATTTAGTTACTTTTCAGATTTAAGCATTAAACCATAAAACACATAATTTATGTGGGAAAACCTTTTTGAGAAAAAACCCACACACCAAACCACAAATCAATTATATTACAGTAAAAGCTATTACAATACAACTTTTAGAGTCTATGCTCTTGCAGGTGTTGATTCACTGTGATACAAGATTCTAGAGTGAACCTGACAACATATTGATATCTCATGTATTACAAAATTCTCTACACACAAATGCACTAAGGAATCAATATATATCTTTCACTCATACATGAGACTCCAACATTGCCAAGTGTCAATCATGCAGTCTCTACATGCATACAAACTAAAACTAACATGCACAAGTCCCAAGTGACTCGAAAAGCAACCAACTCAATATATAGCTACATGCAACCACATACAACAACATGCAAGCACATGTAAGGCGTGCGAATCCCAAAAATCAAGTAACCTAACATGCTAGGCATCTCATAGAGAAAATCAAGTCAACAACCAAATTATAACTCAACCTTGACTCCTAGTCACTCCCAGTGACAACTTGGTCTTCGTTTAGCAACATTCCCTTCCAAACTTTTGTCAATAAGTCAAACCAATGCCACATGGCATCATGACACTCTTCCTTGAGGTTTTCACGATGCTCAATTGTAGAATGAGTTCCTAGGTGACAAGTGTCACCCTTCTTTGCTTTTGTTTTTCTCAGAAAGGAATATGCTCACAAGTGGGCCTCACTAAAAGCTTACTTTCAAATTAGACTGCCACATGTAAATATGGTTCACATTTTAGAGGTTTTAATGTTTTCCTCTTCCCAAATGAGTTCCCATGTGAAAAGTCTCACATTCTCATCCTTTGCACCTTGCATGTAGGATGCCAACTCTTTGTTGGGTCCCATAAAGTGACTTAGTAATTTGGAAACATATATTTTTGCATTTAATAAATAAAATCAGCAACATAGGGGAAACTAATTAATTATTTAATCAAGGGACTCACTAAGGTTGAGACACCTTAATCCTAATAAATATGAAACATGTTGTTCTACTAATTGCAGAGTTGAATCATCAACCTAACAAGGGTTTAGTTGTGCATTTTTTCCATATGGCGTTATCTTGTCACCACACACAAGTGTCTTCACCACACTCTTATGTAGGTGGGCCACCCCTCTCTTGGGTGTAATGACCTATGGGCATATGATCTCATGACACATGGTCACCCAACCAAAAAAAAAGTAAATTTCGATGCTCATATGGAAGAAACAACTATGTAAAAGGATTGGCAGACTTGAGGATGCACACATAGAGACAAAATTAATGTCATGGAATCTATACAAACCAATGGGGATCCTATGTTTTAACAATTCACCAATTAAATACTAGACCTCTGTGGATTTGTGACACCACTGATCTAAGGGATCAATAGGAAACCAACCATTAAGAGCAAAAAATATTTAAATAATTTTCCATGCTTGCCAAAAATAATGCAATTTTATGTGTCCATTAACATTTATTATTCAAATGAGGTGACAGTGATGGGGTTTAGGCTTCATGCCAAAAAAACACAAGTGTTGATCCTCATGCAAGATGTTGATCAAATAGGGCTCTAAGTCATTACTAATTTTGTATTTCCATAGTTGAAGTTGAAGGTGTTTAAAACTCTTTGTAATTGTGGGAGGTTGTGTAGAGGTTCAAGCCCAATTTAGTTACTAGTGAAGATAAATTTTGAAATGCACATTAATTGGTAAGTGCATATCCACACCCACTCCTTCTTGAAGGAAGGAGTTTCATTTTACTATAGATTTTTTGGATATTCCACTGTCTTTTTAAAATTGGACAAGGCTCTATTTCTAGGTTGTTTCCTCCAAAGCAAAAACCCTGGTTAAAAATTATCCTCAAGAGTGATATATCTACAAAAATAAAATAAGATTTGGACCTATCTTAAAATATTTCCTTGGGCCCTAATCTTGTAAGCGAGCCATTGGCCATGATGTGCTTACAAATTTACTAGAGGAAAACAATTCAAAAGTTAGAGACCCCATTACTTATACTAGAGGAGGGTCCCTATTCAAGGCATTCTATGATAAATCCAATGAGAAAATTCCTATTTAAAGTTCATAAAGATTTGATTTAGGAAATTTTCATTATTCCAAATTGCTTCATTGACCCAAATATTGTATAATGGACTACAAAAACATATAATCCCCAAGACTTCTTTATGATAAAATTTAGTGTTACCAAATTATTTATTGTTGATGAGAACCTCTTTCATCTAGTCTTCTTCCTAAACCCTAAGGTCCATACCCATTATAATTAAAACCCCTAGCTATAGAATATGGCTAACATAGGTATAACTATAGGGTAATGTGACTACCAAATTTTAGGTATAAAGGGCATGGGAAAGGGCTTGAATGAATTCAAGATGAAAAAATGGAGCCATTTTATGTAATGTCATTCACTCCACAATTCAAAGACAGTTATGATGGCATTTTTTAGGTTATGGGGATTGATGATGTTCCTACCATGACCAAAGGATCCTTGGTCTTCGCCACTCACATCTAGAGTGTGTATCCAAATACATTATTGGAATATGTTGGCTATTTTAATAAGCACGTGAGAGAAGGGTTGTATGGTGTTAAGAGATAGGTTGATGTGAAGTCTTTCAAATGGTGCTCCTTACTTTTCATGTTCATATTTGTGTCTTTGTTAGATCCTAGAGTTAAATATTGATGGTATAACCATATAAAGACATGAATAAGAAGGGACTTTATAGGCCTATATATCTATGTACCCTAGACATAAATAAATATGACCCTAGATCCCATTTGTACATATTTGTAATTATTGTATTGCATTGAATAGGTTTCAAGAGACCTCAACTCCTTATTGATTTTTAGGAATTTCTCATGCCTATAGATTATCAACTAATTGTTGAAGGGTTACACGATTGGGAAGATTAGTTCTTATGTGAAGGATACATAATCATTTATGGATATGGCTTGACCAAGGTGCCACATAAGTTGTCATTACGAGTGCCAACTAGAATTACCTATCTAGAGGCCTTATGGAAAATGATTTCAAAAAATTATGCAAACTTTAAGCTACATAAAAGGAAGAATGTCCTAGGGTGGGGTATTTTACAATATTGGGCACATAAGGATATGAAAGGGTGGTAGACATCATCAATCATGTGTGATTAAATTTACCACTCAATTAAGATATAAACCTAAGGGTTCCATCAACAATATGAGGCAAAAAGTGAGTCTTACTGGATGTGAACATCAATTTGATGAATTGGATGACCTTATCAGGAGCTATAAGGACATTGGTGAGAAGAGAGAAAGAAAAACAAAATGTTTCAAAATTAAAAGTGCTAAGAGGAAACTAATGGAGGCTAACCCTCATAATTTCAAAGAATTTATTCTAAAAATCAAGGATCATCTCCATATAATGAAAGCCTTTTTGAAATATTGGACTATCTTTTGTGAAATTTTAATGAGCCAACTCCTTGTTTTTGCATCAAATTTTGGGAGTATAAGTCCTTGAACAAGTAGAAAGAAGGTCGTTAAAAAAGGGTCATGTATCGAACCAATCTAAGAAAAAATAAATGACATACTAATTGAGGGATCCTTTGGATTGTAACCAAAAGAGAAACTAGTGGAGGTTCTTAATTTCCTCAAGTTCTACCAAGATTTGAAAGAGGTTTTCAGGAGGATGATATAGCTGATGCGAATATTATTAAAGTCATAAATCTCTAGAGTACTCATGGAAGATTCAATTTACTACCCCTAATGTTAAGACTATACTGAGTGAACTAAAATCAAAAGATTAATTGCAAGACATCAAGACAACTGAAAAGTGAGACATCGTGATAGACAACCAATTCATCAAAACTAATGAATTCAAGAGATTTGTCCTAAGATTAAAAATATTTTTCCATGATGATATTGAGGCTAGACATGATTATGCAGTCTTTAGTTTTAAATCTTGATGTTAAAGGGGATAATTAAGTTTTTAGTGTGAGTTTTATTGAAATCAATCCAAACAAGCTAGGAAACTAGTAAAAGATAGTGGATTCTTGTTGCTTCTTGGCTAGGATTTAGCCTTTTCTTTAGCTCTTGACACCATG
The DNA here is from genome assembly GCA_007115665.2 of Sequoiadendron giganteum. Taxonomy (NCBI): domain Eukaryota; kingdom Viridiplantae; phylum Streptophyta; class Pinopsida; order Cupressales; family Cupressaceae; genus Sequoiadendron; species Sequoiadendron giganteum. Next base: position 100,022,988 of record CM021110.1, on the reverse strand, counting down.
TAAAGGAATTTTGAGGGAGGTGATCTCTTCTAGGACCTTGAGTAGGTAAAGAAGTTTTATTTAGGTTCATGGATTTTTCCTATGGGGAACACCTTAACTATGTGGTAAATTTCCCCAAAGCATGACAAGTCAATCATTCAAGAGGCTTTCCAAGGGTTGATTGAAACCTTAGTGGTCAAGAGAGTGGCAGATACCCTTGCTTCTAAAGCTACAATATTGAGTGTGCATACTACCTAATTTAGTGAAGATATAATAATGAAACTACTTAAGGATCATAATGAACTCATTTAGAATGTCATTAGACTAAATTACGAGTTGGGGGAGAAAACAAAATTAAAAATATATATGCACTAGATCATAGAATTAAATATAAGCTTGCCTCAGGTAAGGGAAATTCAAGATAAAGATGACTCAAGTGATCAATAGGTGTTGCACGAGAAAATTGAAAGCTTGTAGAGTGAAATAAAACAATAGTCCATCATTGCTCTCTTCCCTAGCTTCCTACCTCTTCTGGTTACACAAGTATTTTAAATAAACTTTGCAAACTTGAAATCATCTTTGAGAGTAGGTATCCATAACCAGTGCCTTGATTTTCATCCCTACAATTCTTTGCAATTTGAGGCCAGGAGAAATTTGTATCCCTTGTGTTATCCTATCAAGGGAGGATGAATGAGGATTTCCTAACAACATGTTGCACTAAAGCATCCAACCCACTATATGACCAATAATTTTGAGACTTTAGAGGATGGAGATGAGGATTTAGTGGAATTTTAATGTGCATCTTCAAGGTTTCCATTATTGGAGGATTGAAGGAATGTGATGTGTTATTTTTCTTTTCCTGCTATTACCTTTAGTAGCTCTTAGATGAACTAATTTCTTGTCCAAGTGCATTTGGATGGTACCATATGTAGTTGGTATTAGTCTATTATCTAAGAAGCTATTTTGTAGTTACATTTCTCTTTTGTTGCATGTGACAATCAATGAGTTGAGCTAAGAAAATTATGACAAACTTATTCCCTATGTTTTACTTCTTGTGCCCTTCAAGGGGATCCTTTACCATGTGTCATCTCACTCAGTCAGAAAATCAAGTACACATGAGATTTCATGTGAATGTGAACTATTTAAACATTTCGTATTATATGGGGAAGTGACAAGTGTTAATCATTTGTGTGAGATGAGTGAACTTGCACCTTTTATAAATATAATCTTATAATATTTTTACAAGATATTTTTGGGAGGGTATTTCATGTAACTAGTGTAAAGAAATATAATAGGAACAACAATAATTTTTTTTTCTATTTGTTGTACTTCTTGTGATTTGTGAAATTTCAAAGAAAGTAATATAATAAATTCTTCATTTATCATCTCAAAATTATCTACATTGCTTTGAGTATTATTGTGTGAGCTAAATGTTACCTCTAAATGCATGTTTTTTTATCTTTCCTATTGATAACATGTTTGTTGGATAGTCTCTTTCATTCTTCAATGCTATGTTGAATGTTGTGTTTAATGTAGTCTCTTTCATTCTTCAATAGCAAGACTATTTTCATTATGATGGATAATTGAGCAAAATTCTAGATTTGATGAATCATTTACTTTTGACATTGATCATATAATGCACAATCAATTATTTTGAGAGTTTCTTGATAACTGTTATGCATTTCTTAGGTCTTCATTTATAGTTAAGCATCAATTATTGACTTTATGACTTGGAATATAATGACATTGATATGTTCCTCCTAGATCTCCACTTATTTTAAAAAATAATGCATTGTCCCATAATAATTTATATAATAAATGAGTAATTATGATTAGCATGAATGTTATAGGTTGATATTTATTTTATTCCATCTTTAAACCTTGTATCTATTCATGCATTTATATACCTTATTTGATATCCTTTATGCACTTAATAATAGGTTAACTAGTGTGTGCTAGTGACAACTAATTTGGATGCAAATCTACATCATCAAGTTTAGTCCATGAATTAGTCACCTTGTGTGGTCATATTTAAGAAATTTTATAATCATTTATATAAACAGGAATATAAGAGAATATCCCCTGATCTCGACAAAGCTCAAAAAAAAGGAGAGAGGATCTCTCTCATGTGCCAATCTTGTCCAACCCTAGTGTAGAGATATGTTCAATCAATTGTTGTAGATAACATACATAAACCCCTTATTAAGAAATTCATTATATTAGAGGCGCTTCATTTTAAATTTTCAACCAGGGAATCATAATCTTGAGATGATGTTGGCACTATATGTGTAGCTGAGAATCCTAAAGCTTCTTAGTCGATTGAGTATAGTTAAGTAATAAAAATAAACTTAATTGAAATAACTACATCTAGAAAAAATTCATATAAATAACAATTACTGTAGGTAACTATAATAATTGCACTACAAATGACTATTCCTACGCAAATAGTAACTTAATGACTCACTATGTTGCAAATTGATTCAATAACAATTACTTGTTTATTCCACATCTCAATAGATTGTAAATCAAAAAATATAATTTGTAAATTTATTCTAATACAAATAAATAATTTAAACTACAATGGACATTGTAGTGCCTCAAGTGGCCTTCCTTGAGTTGTTGCAATCCCACAAACTACTTCTCCAAGTTCTAACTTAGAGATTCATAGAAAATGTTGTATTCTTATTTATTGAAAATTTAAAATACAAAGACTTATAGATAAAGTATCTAAATGGAAACACTTATATTCATATCTATTTCATATAGAAAATATAGCTAGTTCAGTCTCTCACAAGATCAGACATATGAATAGAACATGTGAGAGTCCTATTATTTCAAAACTGAAAACAAACTACAAGCAACTTCCAACTCTCCTAAAAAAATAAGAAGAGGGCTAGGTCTTAGTTCAACAATAAATGTTATTGGAAGTAAGAGTGTAAGAATTTGATAAGGACTCTACATTGATTAAGAAGATGATTATAACTGAAGATGTGCCTATTAGGGCAAGACTTACTGCAAATCACCCACCATTGTGAGAACAAGTCTCTTTTTTACTCCATGGTTCATTTATAAAAAAATTGAATAGATAATGTTCACACTCTCTGACCATCGCCTGCATCGGCTTCAGAAAAATATACGTACTATAATTGATCACCTCCTTTGACTATGGCAAACCGATATCCTTCTACTACAGGTTGAAAATCCTTTTGTTTTGGGTTGACATATCCTTTATTGCAGGGGTTAGTTTATTCCAAAGGCATATTTCATCATTAATAACTATAACTAATCATAAAACTCCATTAAATTCCATAGATATTCAAGAATTCACACAATCATTTGTCAATATAATTGAAACATAAAAAAATAAGGTTTATCAAAATGAATGAACAGGATGATAAAACACTATTTTTCTAGGGATGTTTCACTCAATTATAAAGGCTAAAATGCATAAATAACAATTAGAAATCAATCCTAACTATTATAACAACAATGAGAGAGGTTTTGAAAGGCTAAAACAATGTGTACCTTGCTGAAAAGGTGTTGTTTTGAGGTCGCTGAGGATTCATTCACCCCAAGTGGCGAATGGGTCCGTATTAGGTTTTTTGAAAATTGAATTTTGGGTTTTGTTCTTCAATGTTTGCACTTCCAATTCCTAGGTGACCAGCTCCCGAAAGTCAGAAATTAATTTTGTAGGCAAATTTTCGTAATTTTACAAGATAGATGACAACTTTACAACTTTTCAACTTTGACAACTTTGCTTCAATCTTGTTCTCCACTTGATCTTCAACCTAAAAACCTGCAATCACACATCAAAGAGGAGAAAAACTTGTTGATTGTTAGAGGATAGGGGTTTTCCTTGGTCAAAACCCATTTAGGTAATTAAACCTTATGATGAAACAATGAAACATGAACATGAAACAATGATACTTTGAATGAAGTCTTGGAATGTAAATCAATAATCTAACATGAAGTGGCCATGTGGAATTTAGATCTTGATCTTGAATTGGATGTGAAACAATTCTTGCAAATGAATCTTCAATACTACATCAATACATTAGCTCAACAACATGCTTGATGCACTATACCTTTGACATGATGATATGATTTTGAATTGTTGCAATAAAACTTCAATGATCTACCTTTGAAAATGCTCTTGAAGTGCTCTATAATTATCTTATGAAATATTAGGGTTCTCTCTTGAAAATCTTAGATGAAACTATGTGAATTAACCTTATATTATACTAAGTCTAAGGATTAACCTCGAAATTCAAATAATCAAAGCTGACATCATATCTAGGATTCAAAACCATTAAAATCCCACCACAAATAAATTCAAAAAGGGGTGTCCTAAGTAAGGAGGACCCATTCGCCTAAAGTGGCAAATGGGTCCTAGCATAATTTTCTAGGACCAAGCTTCGAGGAGGTGAAATTACATTAAAACCCACCTCAAATATGTCAAAAAAGGGGGGTCCTAGGTTAGGAGGATGCATTCACCCAAAGTGAGGAATGGTTCCTAGCACAATTTTCTAGGTTTCCAACTTTTCCAAATAAAATGCTATGCAATATCGTTATGGGTGTCGAGATAGATCCTTTAGAAAATATAATTAATAAGGCTTAGATTTGAATTGAAGGGTCCAATTAACCTCAATTAATTAATGAAGCCCTAGATTAGTGTGAAAGTGTAAGAAAACACTTTAACAACACCCTAAATAAGGCACAATTAAGTCTATTTTATCATTAGTCATTCGTTTCCACATTAAGTGTGAAAAAGGGTTACTTTTTTCGACTCTACATTCTGCCCCCACTTTAGTGAGAGTTTTCCGCCATGATAAACTCACACTAAAGTAGACATTCAAGAAACTTAAGTATGCATCAATAACAAAGATACATAGTCATACCCTATCAAAGACCAAGAAAAACAAAGGAAACAGAGGATCAAGCTTCGATTGTTCCAACACAATGTGTGGTTGTTTGTCCAAGAAAAAGGATCAAGCTTCGATAGAATGCCCAACACTATGTGGACCAAGTCTAGGTTGTTTGTATGAGAAAAAGGATCAAGCTTCGACAATTTGTCCAACACTATGTGGACTAGGTTTAGGTTGTTTGTCCATAACATGCGCGCTCACTCTAGGGTAGTGGAACCTCAGGTTGTCCACTAGGTGAGTTATCCCAATGAGGTGGCAAATGAGAGAATCATATTAGCCTCCCATACCATATTTAATTTATCCTTCTGACAACTTCGATAGGGCACCACAATGCAATTCTTTTATTAATGCTTTTTGAATGTTATGTCTATACGATTTTGTTAAAGGGGATTTTTCTTTGTTTGTGTAACGTCTTCTTCTTAGGGAACATCATGCCTAATGTCTCCAAGAGAGGACAAGTCAAAGAGTATCAGATCACCACTTATGGTATGCCTCATTCATATCGTGCCACCAAGGGAAATCGTATGCTTAGAAATATCACACTCTTGGAGGACATCAAACCTAATGACACCACCAAGAAAAGGACACGTCACAAGAAAAAATAAAATCATGCCATGAAATATGACGAAAGATGTCATCAATGTATACCCCCACTTTAAAGCAGTTGCTAACACCTTGTTGTGAGCAAATTATTTAAAGTAGCCAATGTTTTATCCTAAGACATGAGAGCTTTCCTCGGAAAACCCTATTCCAAATCATATGTTTCCAAAATAAAGTTGCATCATGAATAAGAAGGGAAGGGTTGCCCCCAAAAATACAATGCTAAACCTAGAAAGAAAAGTATGTCACGTGCAAGAAAACTTAAGGCATGGTGTCCACATCCCAAGCTTGCTCTTATATATATACATGGGAAGAGGTCAACTAGACAAAAGAGACAATGACAAGTACCATATGAGGACAAGGCTACCTAACCCCTTGCCCCCACTTAGTGCAAGACAAGGATGAGCCGAGATGATTGATGAAAAACATGAAAATCAGTATCAATTAGAGGAACTAGGCACTTCAACACAAGGAAGAGTAGCACAATCCTTAAGATGTTGAATTTTATCACTCAAAGCTTTACATTCATTAGTATAATGACCATAAACTCTATGATATGCACAAAATGAGCTCTTGTAGTAAAATTTCTTCATGTTCTTGGAGGGAGAGATATCAAACGATCTTGGAGGAGTCTCAACAAGATACTTTTTTGATAAATAGTAGAGAATGTTCCTTTATCTTGTGACAAAGATATCTCTTGCTTAGTACAAGGTGTCATACTTACACAAGGCTCTCTAGATTGCGAGATTTTGTTCTCTCCTTGAAAGGAGGGTGTAAAATCTAACAAACTCCAATCATTACTAAGACATGTCCTAGGAGTGCTTTGTGTGATGAAATTAATGTTAAGTGAAGACTTCTTTGTTTCTTTTGGTTCTTTTGAAGGACAATAACCAAGACCACTAGTTTCTATCAATTCAGGATGCACTAATGTTAAAGTTGGCTTAGAATAATCCTTTGTAAGAGTGTTTATATTGATTGAAGGCTTGTTTGTTTCTTTTGAGTGACAATAACCAAGACCATTAGTCGTTTCTTGCGTGTTAGGCTCTATAGGGACACAAATACCTTGTTCTTAGCACCACATCCTTTTCCACTATAACCAAGTTGTCTCATAAGTTCATAACCTCTTCCATAAAGATTTTTTATTTCTTTCAGATTCGGTGGTTGTTCATAATCAACTTTATTAGAGTTTTTTGTGTAATTTGCTTCTTCTTCTAAAGTAGTTGAGGTGGATGCTTTCAAATTTTGTGTTGAAATTACTGATTTTTCTTTTCCCTTGTCAAAATATTTGTTTATGATCTTGTATTCTCCCATGAATTTTGGTGTGAAATCTAAGGAACCCCAATCATTGTCTAACAAATTTGTAACTTCTTCAATATGCTTCTCTTTTGCTTTCTCTAGCACATTTTCCACTTGTGTAGTTGGTGTTGATGCAAAATTTTGCATGTAGCAGCAGTCTTATGGGAAACTTAGCTAGGGGGACATGGTGCTCTAGCTAAGTGACCTCCGGGAGTTTATCGAAGCCGGCTCTTCGCTTAGTGATTTGAGGAAAAAGATAAGGAGAATAACATGAATGTAAAGCTTACACTACAAGTGATGCGCCAAAGTCTTAGATGAATTTTACCAGAGCACAGTGCATAATGCAAAGGCCCGAACTACTAAATTGCTATTAATTAAGATAAAATTTCTCAAAAGCACTTGTCATTCAACACCATTTTTCTATATGCATAATGTAATTGAACATAACTTTGCTTTAACATAGAAGAGTCGAAGAAACATGATCTATATTTATATTAGCTATGAAAAGTTACAAAAACTGAAGAACAGGCATTCATACAAAAATAAAGACAATAGCACAGGTCAATAGTACCAGCAAACAATTGAAAACAGAAAGGCCAAATCTATTTGGCACAGTCTGAAGTCTTTGAATTGAAAGTAACTATTACACAAGGCTTAATCCTCAGTGCTTGAGAGATCTCTTAAAATTTTTTAACCACTTGATAAAAGAAAAACCAGGCCCCATAAATAGGCCATCCCACCGCCTGAAAACAGCATCATGGAAGAGTAGACCACGCGTGGCAATCTTTGGCCCAGATGATCCGAGCCGCCACAACAAACATCTATCGATCAGCAATACGCTAGCGAAGCCACGATCCGAAACGAAAAACCATGCAACAATAGGAGAAGACACGCGGCAACAGGAAGCACAAAAGAACCGTCGGCATTTCCAAGGCAACTGACGCAGGAAACATAAATGCCACGTGTCATCTAGACGAAGCTCGACAGAAAGCAACAAAAATGCCCAGTAGAAAGCCGCGAGAGGGAGCCACGTGGAGAGCTCCGAGCAAAAGCGAAGAACAAGGTGGAAAGCAAAAGACGAGGTGGGTCTGGCTCGGAAGAGCAGCCAGCATGAGCCATGCGACACACAAACGAAGACTGCCAAAAAGCAAAATGAAGCTAAAGTAAAAAGCTTCGTGAGGCAGCCACGTGGCGAGCTCCGAAGACAGTGAGCATACAAAATTAAGGCGTAGCTGCAAAGGAAAAGAAAACGGCCAAGGCATGGGCGGTTTTTTATTGAACAGTCTGGTGACTCATAGGGGCTTTTCGCTTTGCGGAAAGGAGAACCCCAAAAACCTTTGGCTCAACAACAAAATGCTCACAACTTTGAGAGGGCGGCCTGCAGATTGGTCCATATTTCGTTTGATGGTGCGAAAAGAGTTCGCAGGTGCTCGTGAGCCAGTCGAAGATCGATGATTGCTTTGAAGGGCAATCCACCTGATACTTTTGTCTCCAATTCCAATTGGAAGAAAAGCTATGCCAGTTGATGTACGATCGCCTCGATCTCTTCAGCAGTCGGAGATTGATCAAAGGTTTGGAAGATAGAAAGGTCCTACTTCTTCTCTTCGATCATTTCAATAATATGCTCCACTCCTACTATTGCTTGGTCTGTAATGAAAGGCGAGGGGAGGCCTCTTTGAGTCAAATGGGAAAACTTTGCCCGCATGTTGCTTGTGACCTGGTTCAACCGAGCTCTATAATCTGCCACCTATTGAACGGCCTCATGCATGGAAATGAGGCTACTTGCGCCCAAAGCTATTGTCGTTTGGTCGTTGATGCCCATGCTATTCAATGCTTCATCTGAAGCGGTGTATAACTTACCCAATAATATCCTAGCCTCGGGAACCTTGTCAGAAGTTAACTCCTGAACCTGTTGTATCGATTCACTCACCGTTTCACAGAGGCTAGCCGCTTGCGCCATAAACTTTAAAGTGGGTTGCAGGGTAAGGCACAAAACCTTTACCTTATCCCAATATGATGCGTGCAGCCCCTTGGCAATTTCCAAGGAATTCATCTGAGGCGCAATGGGTTGAGTTCTTAGGGTAGCCAACTCTGCTTCTTTACTGCCTAAACCTGCCACTGCTTCCACAAAGCTTTTATCCAATGCAAACATCTGCTCCTTTAGGGCAAGAACCTCCTTTTCCCTCTCTGCCAAGGCCTATTCGACCTGCTTAGCCTTTTGAACCTCCAACTCTAGGTTGGCATTCACTTCAGTAATCTCGGAAGTTGTATTCTCTCGGAGCTCTTTCATGCCTTCAATTAGCAGGTCAGACTCAGCGCAGAGCTCTTTCTCTTTTGCTTGGAGTAGTTCAACTTGCTTCTCAAGAGTCAGAAGTACTTCTTCGCCCAACTTTTGTAACTCTTTGATTTTATTTTCGAAGGTACCCCTCTCCTTCTCTAGCCGACCTATTTCATTCTCTTGGGCCTTGAATTTGTTCACCTAGATGTCGACCTTCTTTTTCAGCTCCGCAATTTGATCATCTTTCTTCCTATCCTGCCGGCTGAGTTTGAGGAAATCAGTAGTCACTATCTTTTGAGTCTCCTCCATGAGTTCAACCTTATCTTACGGTCGGGCCTGCCGCAAGTCTAATCCTATAGCATTCACAGAATAGTCATTGGGCCGCATCTCGCTTACTGCCCTGATTACATTAGGGGTGATCTTCGCGAACATCAAGGAGTTCTGGGTTTCATTGAAAACAATTTGCAAATGGGGCTCCGCCTGCTTGGTTGCGTCCTTCGCTCTTCGCTTGCTAATCCGGTTGGCACGGGCACTTTTATTTGCATCGACTTACGAGAAATATTCCTGGGTCGAGATACCCAGTCCACCGGCAAAAGGATACTCCTGAGGGACAACCAGCGGGAAAGATAGTGTAGCTGATGCATCAGAGGTTTTGCTGGGTCGCATTATAATAGCCGGGGAAAAAGGCGGGATGAATTGGCCACTCGGAGGGGGTGAAAATGAAGTGACGGAGTAGGAAAAAACTAGAGATGCACCAACCGCAGGGCTGGGCCTTGGGGATAAAAATTGTTGACCCACGAGCCTGGTACTGACACTGAATTGCGTTCCGGGTAAAGTAGTAAAAGCGGAGGACACAGGAGGGAAAACAGGAGGAGCAAGACCAGAATGACTGGAAAATCCAGGAGCTGAGAAGACTGGCGCGGATGAGATAGCAGGGGCAGACTGCAGTGGGACCAAAGACATAGAGGAGAGAGAAGACGGAGGAAAGCTTACCTGATGTTCTGGTGGAGCCGCAGATGTCTCGACCGCTTCCATTGCTGGTTGCTCTTCCTCCACACCAACCTTTTTGGTACGTTTTCGCTTCTCCCTCAGGACATCATCGAGGTCAAGGATGACCCAACTCTTACTATTGGTGGTCCTTGTCCGCTTTTGTTTTGGCTTAGGAGAGGTGGCTGGAATGGATGCCAACGCGCACGACTCTTCCTCCAGTACAGGCTACTTACCGGTGTTTCTTTCAAGCACTGGACTCTTGGCGACGGCGAGGGGAATCTGAGTTACTTCCTCCTCAGATTCCGCAGTAGCCTCCTCTTTTCCGTATTGCTACATGGATGTTGAACGGTTCGAAGAATACTCAACATCTGGATGCTCATTCTCCCAAATGTCATCAAACTTCTCATCGAGGGCGACCTCATTGTATAACTTGCCAAATGCCAGAATCTCCTGTCGGTATATCCAGAAAGCTTGCATCTTGTCGGGTTCCCAATTGAGCTTCTTCAATTGGGTGACCAAAGGGGGGCTGATCAGGAGCTTTGGGTTGACCCTCCCTATGATGTGATAAAAATTCAGTCAGGGTGGTCGACCATCCACTGTAGGCAAATATTCAAGGCCTACATATCTACTTAGGTTTCTTTCCTCGGGATCCCTCCGGAGATCCCAGAATGGCCAAGCTGAGTGCACGATCTTGATCCCAATGTCCAACAAATTATTGTCAGGGATATAATTCCAGGAATCATCTATCAGTACCAGTCCGAGATGACCCAATTTTGAAAGTAGTCACCGAGGTATCAAGCTGCGGGGTCCTCTTCTTTTCCAGTGACACTGAACCAAACATGATTGGCAACAGTAAATAGGAGGTCTGGTGTTTTCCTCCCCAATAATCATCATCAAGGGTACATAGCTGTCTCATTGCCTCCAAGGCTAGCACTCTATAGGAGAGGAAACGAGGAAGCCGAAAAAGCTCCCGGACGAAACTCGGCAACCGGAGCATAGTGAAATCCATGCCGAAGAACCAGTCACAGGGTGGTACAAGCTTCGCAAGCTAGGACCTCTGGCGGGGTGAAATGCATTCGGTCATATATATGCCAGCCTTATCCAAAGCCCTCATAGTCGGGGCTATGAATGCATCTGAGAATGCATAATAATCAAAGGTTTTTGACATGACGGGAGTCCATGTCGAAACCGGCTTCCTCAAGCCATTCTCATAAAAAATAGACAGGGGCAAAGACGTTGAAAAGTAATCCAGATTTTGGTGCAAAATTAAATAGGCCAGGAAAGACGAATACCTGAACCTAGAGCCGACCCCAAATTCCTTTAACTGCAGTCGAATGCCATCGCTAATAATCTTTACAAAATTAAAAAGCGGGCCCTCATGATTTTTCCTTAACATAAAACAGAGGGACATTTGAAACTGATGGACCTCTTTGTCGGAGTCCAAACCGCACACCATTTCCAGCATAGAAACGACAGATTATACCGCACCTCTCAGAGCTTTCAAACCAAAAGGGAATTTAGGCAGGGCTGAGCTGTTCGGATGTTGAAGCTCGGAGCGATAAAATCGTGGCCCCAATTGGAACTCTCCCCACTTTTGCTACATTCTTTCCATGTCAAAATCTTCAACCTCTTTACCCAAAGGAAATGGGACACACAACATATCTTGAATAGCCATGGGGCTAATGACTACCCGAAAATCCCTGCCATTGATAACCCCAATGCTTGGGTCGAACTGTGTCACGCATGCTGCTACAATCTCTGGGAAAGGGTGCACCAAAGGGACCATGTACTGTGCAAGCCCACAGTACCATAGCCGTTTGGAAAATTGGTCTGTTGTATTCTTCATCCTTTCGCATGCAGCTTCCCGAAGGCTCTTAGGATTGCTCGACATCTCGGGATCAAAGACATTGTCCCAATCCTCCAAAACCACTACCTGGTCTCTGTGAGGAACCGTGCTCAACAACCTCTGGTTTACTGGGTGAGTGAAAGGCCAGTTAGGCTTTGTAGGTATGCTTGGAGTGGCATAAGACTCTCCATCATAAAGCCACACGCAGGGCGCATTCTTCATCTGTTCGCTTAGAGCTACTTGAGCTGAAGTATGTGCAGGGTTTTCTGCAATTTCGGCCATTTTGTCTCCACAAGGGTCTCTGTGCAAATCTTTTGGAAAATGACTTAGCTTCTTTTCAAACTTTTCTTTTCTTGCGAATGCCTTAATTGCTTAATTCTTTGGAAACTTTTGCAATAAATATGTTTCCCTGTATGCTGTAACTTGCCTTTTCAGCTTTCTCGAGAATGGCGGCCGAAAAAGGTACGTGCCAGCTATTTACGCCAAGTTGTTACTATCATTATCAGCTTTAATCGTGTGAAAAGATCACCAACCAGCCGAACTGCCTAAAAATTAAAAGACAATCTTTCACGTGTGACTGGAGTGGATCCTTGTCTTGGAAAATGAACCCAGGAAAACCTCGCGAGCATTTCTCTACAGGCTATTTGTATTGATTGAACATAATGCTCGTAGAAGACGTATTTCCCAACAGAGTCTTTCTCAATAACTTCATCCGATCGGATGAGACAGCGACACTTTGTATTATTGACAATTGGTCGATCGATGAATGATGTGGCAACTTAGCGGAGCAAGTTGCAATCTGAGCCTGCACCTCTCCGTGCTTCGCACTCTGCGACACGAAAAACCAAGGCGAAGTGACCCACTCCATGAAATTATTAATCATAATTTCTTTAGTAAGCACAGCCTAACCAACCTATAAATTAGCCCCTTGTTCAATATTGTGAATCACAATATCGACTAGCCCTTTAGTTTAGCAACCTCTTGCTGGACAGTATTTTTAATCTTTTAGCTAGAAAAGCAGAAATCATGGAAACACCAATGAGGCTCACTTGCAGAAAGACCCAGGCAGCATTCCTTGGCAAGATGACACTTGAAGTGTATGATAGGTGCAAAAAACCTGTTGTATGTGAAAGCCATCAAATGGATCCTCGAGAAGGACTGCGTGCGTTACGAAGAGCAATATCAGGTGAACACTAGCATTTGTTCCCACTTTGTCGCCTCGCTGTTGGACATCAGCGTCAGCAAATGTAAAATTATAAAACTGACAAAGCTGGTGTTCCCTGCACGCTACCTCGGAGGTTTGGAGCAGATTGTGCATGCAACCCAATTGGGTTGAGGCATTCTTTCAGTCTGGAATATTCGCCTGTAGCAGTTGCGTGGAGGCATTGTCCCAACTAGGCCCTTTTTGTTTGGCTTCGAGTTGGAAACCCATGAAGAGCACCGCGCCAGGGTTCGCGAAGGCTGCCATTTCCTGATGCGCATTCATTATCTTGAGCCTTTCTCCAGTTTTCAATGGTACGAAAACTTTGAGAGAATGGTATTTCCAGAGCCCGAGCTGCCTGCTGCTATGATCGCCAGTCCTTCTCACTAGTGTTCTACAGCCAAAAATGTTTTACCAATTTTTCCTCTTTCTGCTTACAAGTCCCGCGCCTTACCAGGCATATGTAAATGTTAACCCAAGGCCTTCCGACCCCACTATATTGTAAATTTTTTACCTTAATGAATATAATCCACTATGCTTCTTTTGTTAACACTTGGTTCATTTATAACTTCTATCAATTGCTTACACCATTGCTGTATTATTTCAATCTTGTGCCAAGAAGACTCAAAACTTAAAGCGACAAAGAGTAATTACATATATACAAATGTACAAAATTAACATATATACAGAATTAATAGAACCTTTTAAGATGTATTCTATTAACTGCAATACTTAGAGCATTGCCTTCCATATCTTCTAACTCAAAAAAGTTAAACTGTTTGCACTGGTAGATCTTGAATGGTCCTTCCCAGAGGCTGCCGAATTTGCTATGTTGTCCGAGTTTTGTTCCGCGTTCATTGAATTTGAGAACCAAATCTTCGCGTTGCAGTCCCTGAACTAAAGCCCTTTTGTCAAACCATTTCTTCACTACCTATTGGCGACTATTCATTGCTTCTAGGGCGTGTTCTCTTTTCTCTTGCACCTCAAGCAACTCAGAAAACCTTACTTCCATCGCTCCATTTTGTTCAACTTCTAGAGACTTGAGCAATTGTAGGGTGGGAATCTTTGTGGCAATATGCAGCAATGCTTCCCTTCCGTATACCATCTCATAAGGAGATGTTTTCAATACCTACTTGGGCGTAATTCGATCTACCTAGAGTGATGTCCGAAGATTCCTATGCCATTCCTTTTGATGTTCCGAGCCTATCTGTTTGATCAACCGGATGAGGTTTTTATTAGTGGACTCCGCGAGACCATTTCCCTGGGGATAATAGTTAGAGGAGGTCTTCAAGAATGCCCTGTATTTTAGAGCGAACTGACTCATTTTCGAGCTGAGAAAAGCTTTGGCATTGTCAGAGATAATTGTCTTAGGCGGGCCGAATCTGGCTACCAGTTCTTCTAGGAAATTAACAATCTCTGATTCAGTTGCATTTTTTAACGGCACTGCTTCTGCCTACCTGGTAAAGTAGTCAGTTGTTGTTAATATCCATTTATGTCCTACTGAAGAAAGAGGGTTGATCATCCCGATGAAGTCCAAACCCCATTGAGCAAAAGGTTCTTCTGTCACTATGGGCCTTAAAGGCATAGCAGCATTCTGTCTCCTTCCAACATAGAACTGACATTCTTTGCAAGACCTAATTAAGGAAAATGCATCATTAAAAAGTGTTGGCCAATAATAACCGGCACATATGATTTTAATTGTTGTGGTTCTTGCAGAAAAATTTCCTCCGGCAGGGCTATTATGATATTGATCTAATATCCTCCGGGCCTGCTCCTCGTTGACACATCTTAGCAGGATGCCGTTGAATTTTTTTTTAAACAGGACACCCTCCAAAAGGACAAAATTGCTATTCTGTAAGCGATAGAAACGCCTTTTAAAAGATGGGAGGTCCGTCGAATACTTTCCTGTCTGCATAAAATTTATCCTGTCATCAAGCCAGTTACTCTGGGGATTCTCTTTGTTAATTAACACAGGTTCCGAAGCTTCACATTCTGCCGCTGTTTCACTGTTTTCGGTGATATACTCACACAGTCCTTTCCCCTTGACAGTCTTGACAGGTCTGACCTCAATGTCGTATTCTAGGATCTTGGTGATCCAGTTGGCTCTTTTTTCTGTGATTTTCCCTTCCATGATATATTCTTGCACGCTTGGGTGCGGAACACATACAATCACCTTATTATATAATATCAAATGCCAGAACTTCTTAAGCCCTTTAACAATGGCGAAGGCCTATTTCTCTACAAAGTTATACTTTACTTCGTATTCTTTTAAAGTTCGTGAATAAAAGACAACAGGGGAGTCCCTTGCATCTTTATCATCCTTCTGCATAAGCACTGTAGCGATACTATTATCACCCCCAAAAACATACATGATAAAATCTTTTGACAGGTCTGGATTAACCAGCACAGGAGCGAAAGAAATAGTCTCTTTTATAAGTTCAAAAGCTCTTCTAGCTTCCATTGTCCATTTGAAAAATTGGTCCTTCTTCAGCATTAAAGTGATTGGATGAACAATGCCTGCAAAGTCTGCAATAAAACGACTAATAAAATTAACCTTTCTCAAAAAAGACTGCACACCTTTTTTGTTGACGGGCAATGGAAGCTCTCGGATTGCATCGACTCTCTCTGGATCAATAGCAATGCCCTTCTTAGAGACAACATATCCCAATAGTTTCCCTTGGGGAACTCCAAACACGCACTTCTTCAGATTTAGGGAGATTCTGAATTCCTGGCATTTCTGGAAAACAAGCTCCAGATGATCAAAATGATCATCAGCAGATTTGAGAATACGGTTAGGTCGTCCAGGTAGATGAGTATTATCTTGTGGATCAAATTTTTAAAAGCAATGTCCATAGCTCGATGAAATGTGGCTCTGGCATTTGAGAGCCCAAAAGGAATTTTGGCATAAGCATACGTTCCCCACTTCGTGGTGAACACCATTTTGTATTGGTCTTCTTCCTTTACCCGTATCTGGTTATACCCTGAAAAACCATCCAGCATCGAAAATATTTCGGAACCAACTACAGTCTGAAGAATTACCTCCATTGAAGGTAGGGGGTAGTGATCCTTTAAGGACGCCCTATTTAGGTCGCGGAAGTCTATGCACAAGCGTATATCTCCATTTTTCTTCCGGACTGGCACCAGGTTAGACACCCAAGTGCTGTGTTTGATCGAAAACACTATCCGGGATGCGATCAATTTGTTCAGCTCCTGTGACATTAGGGACTCTATTTTCGAATTCACAGGCCTCTACTTTTGATGGACTGGCTTTGCCCCCTCCGTCAGCTCAATAGTATGCTCAATGATCCCAGGATCATATCCTTTTAAATCATCATATGACCAGGCAACTATACTTGGATATTCTTCGCATAAATGTCTTAGTCTATCCTTATTCTTTTTCGACACTTCTTTTCCAACTTTGAGCTTTCTATCTTTTCTGACATGCAGATCGGTATAATCACGTTTGTCAGCCACGAGCTTCCTTTTATCTCTTGTTGCATCATCGAAATCAAAAAGACCTTCTAGAATGACCAAACCCCTCGGAAGATTATTAGATTTCAGCTCAATAATTTGATCTCCATAAGCCTCGGCGATCTTCGACTGCAGCTGATCGACGAACTCTCCGGATGACTGAAGGAATGATGCAATATGAGCATCACTATCAAATACTTGCCAATCTTGATTGTTATTTGGGACAGCGGGTCTTATAATTACCTTCACAGCATGTTTATTTTTAAACAGGTTCGATGCCGGCTCGAACTGAGCTCCAATAGCTGCCATCTTGTCGGCTTCGATGTTTGATTCTCTCAGAATTGCCTGAATGTTGAATGCCTCAAAACTGTCGATCAAATCCCAGACTCTATGCCGGTAAGATCGCATGCAAATATTCTTCACAGCCGAAGTTCTGCGGACCTGATTAACTACCAGCTCAGAATCTCTGAAGACACTTATTTGTTTTGCACCCATTTGCTCCACAAGGTTTAAATCATGGACGAGGCCTTCATATTCAACTTCATTGTTGGAACATGCAAACTAGAAGCGGTAAGACCTCAACGTCTTTTCATCAGTTGGGGATATCAAACAAATTCTCGCTCTGGCTCCTACTTTACATCGAGCTCCATCGAAGTATAACGTCCATATTTCCAGAGACTCTTCACCCTCAGGTTTTTTAGTAACTTTGGGTATGATTTGCCCTTCTTCATGTATTACATAGGTTCTGAGGCCAGTTGGATGATAATTTCTGAAAGGATCTGTATCAATAAATTCTTCCAACAGCTTTTCTTCATCTTATGTCCGGGAGCTAGTAGCCTCTTCGCCTTCAAGGAACTCTACATTGCGCCTCTCTTCCTGAGAAATAGAAGTGTGTGCTGCTTCAAAATTTAGCAAAGCTTCATCGGCAACATGTGTAGAATGCAGGTTTTCAGTCAATAGCTTCATCTTAGCACTGCGCTTCGTCCTCAGAATCAAGTGGGACCAATCTAAAGCTAGATATCCTCCTATGTTTGCAGTGAACTCTCGGGATAAAAAGATCCTGAATAAAGGAGGGATATCGATAAGTACAGTATCTTGATTTATAGTGATACTAGGGTAGGCAAACAGGGTCATAGGTAATCCCTTGATTATCCCAATAGTATCGACCTTGTTTCCATCAAGCTGCATGACTCCTTTATTTAGCGGCTCATACTTTAGTCCCAAAGCATCAGCGACTTGCTTTGGCATGACAGTGGTGCTAGCACCAGAGTCAATCATACAGTTGTGTAGTAATTTTTCACCAACAATTAGTGTTAGAAAGAAAGGCCTAGGCTTAGGCTTACCTTCCTTTTCGGATTCTAGCTTCTCTTCATGTGGAATTGTCAGCACTTTACCCAGGTCGGGTTTGGATAACTTCTCTTCAGGGGATTGAGAAGAAATCTTCGCATCTTCTTCACCCGATAACGCCTTTTTTAGCAGCATCTTCTGCTTCGGAATAGCCAAGACATCCCACAAAGAAGCGTTGGCGGATGAATTTTTTAGTTGTTCCACTACGTTGAATTGCACTCGGGACTAGTGAATTGCAGCGGTTTGCTCCTTTAGTTTGACAGTTGATACATGCCTGATGGCCGGTGTGTCTGATTGTTTAACCGCAACAGGGATGACTGCAGGAGTTATGACCTTCGGAAGAAGTGGCTTCGGAAGGCCAGGAATAGTCACTTTAGACTGTGGTGGGATGGGCAATGGGCCTGCTGCAGGACCAGGCGCCGGTGGTGCTGACGCTTGATTAGATGAGTTCGCAAACTCTTCGGTGAATCTTCGCTTTGAACACGTATTGTAATCTGATTGCACTCGGGTACTTTATCCATAGGGATGTCATTTGGAAATGCTGACTCTTCTCCCTCCATCCAAGAAAAGAGAGCCTAGTCATGAACAATTTCTGATTCTTGTTAGATGGACATGCCCTGCATTTGAGTTGCAAGGACAACATTGTTCATTTGTTGAGAGGCATATGGTGTGTTACCGGAAACGGATATGATGCCCTGGCTACGTTGATTTGCAATTGTTGTTGCAAATTTTCTAGCGGGCAGTTCTGCGACATATGTGCATCATTGTAAGGAAAGCACCATGAATTAGCATCTTCTGCCAAATTGTTTTGTCTTGCTATCAGCTCCTTATTTGAACTAGGGTGAACAATCTGCATAGGCAAGGTTACCGGAACCATCTGGTTACTCGATTGGGCTAAGGTATTCCCACGTGACTTATCTTGCCACTGATTTAATTGGTACAGAGGCTTTCTGCCTTGGTAATTTTGATACACTAGCTTTTGGTAGTTGTATTGTTGTCGCTTCAAAGTAGTTAGTTCATTAGTCATAGCCCGCATCTGTTCTCTCATTTCGTTCATCTCAGCAGCCATGGGGTTCAGCATAGGAGCTGTCGTCGGGGCTGTGCTTGAAGCACTCTCGGGATAGACGTACATAGATTGGGGGGAAGTCGTAGGCGCGCTGCTGGAAGGGACCTCAGCTTCTGGAGCATTGCACTCGGAGAATAATGGCATGATCGGTCTTGGCGCCAATTTCCCTGCATCGATCAGATTATTTTCTGCAGTAACAGCTAGAACATAAGCATCAGGAAGAGTTTCTCTGCCTAGAGCTTGTAACATCATAGAGATATCAGCATTTATTGACTTCAGGTAGAACATAAAAGCCAAATCAGGAGGTGGTCGGCTACCAACAAACACTCTCTGCCAAGTTGAGTGAAATCTTGCATTAAAATCGGGCAGAGCTTCATGAGGAGCTCGCTTTATGTTGGCCAATTGATGGTACAGCGAAGATCTTTCACCAGCATTGGAGAAACATTCATAAAAAGGGGTTCCGAGCTGGTCCCAAGTAGCTATAGTGCCTGCTTGAATGGTTCAGTACTAGTTCAGCGCCTTTCCTCTGAATGAGGCGACCAACAATCTAAGGGCTACATTCTCATTTGATACGCCATGTACCAGACATATGTCGACTACATCTTGCAGATGCTCTGTGGGTGTTTTTGATTCATCCCCAAAATATTTAGGAATAGCTTTTAAGGCCGAAACAGGGATGGGAGCCCATACTGCAGGAGGCACAGGTGCTACCAACGGACTACCAGAGTCCCAAGCTACATAATTTCTAGCAGCCATGGGCACAGGTGGATCAGGTGATAATGGAGCAGGAGGTGAAGGTTTATTTCGACGACCTCTCTGATGTAGAAAAACTAAAGGCAGTACAAACTAGCCAGGGAATCTTGTAGATTGCGACCTAGTTACAGGCCGATGGCTCATACACACTTATAAAGATCAGGCGAATGTGCTAGTTCGCGGTCCCACTGGGCATGCCAGAAAAAGAACTGTTGACGCAGAATTTTGCATGTAGCAGCAGTCTTATGGGAAGCTTAGCTATTGGGGGACATGGTGCTCTAGCTAAGTGACCTCCGAGAGTTTATCGAAGCCGGATCTTCGCTTAGTGGTTTGAGGAAAAAGATAAGGAGAATAACATGAATGTAAAGCTTACACTATGGGCGATGTGCCAAAGTCTTAGACGAATTTTACCAGAGCACAGTGCATAATGCAAAGGCCCAAACCACTAAATTGCTATTAATTAAGATAAAATTTCTCAAAATCACTTGTCATTCAACACCATTTTTCTATATGCATAATGTAATCGAACATAACTTTGCTTTAACACAGAAGAGTCGAAGAAACATGATCTGTATTTATATTAGCTATGAAAGGTTACAAAACTGAAGAATAGGCATTCATACAAAAATAAAGACAATAGCACAGGTCAATAGTACCAGCGAACAATTGAAAATAGAAAGGCCGAATCTATTTGGCACAGTCTGAAGTCTTTGAATTGAAAGTAACTATTACACAAGGCTTAATCCTCAGTGCTTGAGAGATCTCTTAAACTTTTTTAACCACCTGATAAAAAAAAAACCAGGCCCCATAAATAGGCCATCCCACCGCCTGAAAATAGCATCATGGAAGAGCAAACCACGCATGACAATCTTCGGCCCAGATGATCCGAGTTGCCACAGCAAACATCTATCGATCGACAATACGCCACCGAAGCCACGATCCGAAAAGGAAAACCATGCAGCAATAGGAGAAGACACGTGGCAGCCGGAAGCATAAAAGAACCGTCGGCATTTCCAAGGCAACCGGCGCAGGAAACAGAAACGCCACATGTCATCCAGACGAAGCTCGGTAGAAAGTAGCAAAAACGCCCAACAGAAAGCCGCGAGAGGGAGCCACGTGGAGAGCTCCGAGCAAAAGCGAAGAACGAGGCGGAAAGCAAAGGACGAGGTGGGTCCGGCTCGGAAGAGCAGCCAACATGAGCCACGCGGCACGCAAACGGAGACTATCGAAAAGAAAAATGAAGCTAAAGCAAAAAGCTTCATAAGGCAGCCACGTGGCAAGCTCCGAAGACAGTGAGCATACAAAATTAAGGCATAGCTGCAAAGGAAAAGAAAACGGCCAAAGCATGGGTGGTTTTTTATTGAACAGTTGGTGTCAAAGGATTTTTCTTGTTTTTCTCAATGAGTAAAGAACTATAAGGCTCAAGATCAGCTTTAAGTGTATACACTTTTTTGTTGTAGACATACTTCATTTTACAATGAAGAGTAGAAGGCACCACATTCATCTCATGAATCCACGGTCTGCCTAAGAGGATATTGTATGAGAGATCATGAGGCATAACATGAACTTGAGTTTGCAATGTAACCTTTCCAACTTTAATAGGTAATGTGATGACTCCAAGCAATTGTTTTCCTATGTTGTCAAACCCACAGATAGACAAGGAATCAGGGACATTGTCACTCTTATTCATATCGATATTCTCCAAGAGGCTCACACTACACACATTAAGAGATGAACCATTGTCAACAAGGGTTATCTTTATCCTAATCCTATTAATATGGGGTGCTATCATGAAAGAATTTTTTTTTTTTTTCACTTCTAACGGAGGTAACTCATCATGATGGAAAGTAGTGTCTAAGTTGGTCGAAGTTATAGCTTGAATTTGGGCTACCACATCATTTTATTGCACATTAGGAATGGTAGGGACTTGTTGTAAAGAAATTTGAAGCATGTTATGATAAATAGGTGAGGCTTGAATAAGGCCTCATAAGGATATCTTAGCAGAATTATTCTTAAATTTTTCAACAAGATCATACTCCTTTCCGCTTCGTAAAGGAAAATGAGGAGGACCAGGTAAGATAGGGTTAGACAATGGAGAGATTTTTGAGTTGTTTGTCTTGGTTGTGGATTATTCCTCATGTTATATGTATGAGCAATGATATTGTGACTCAATTGTTGTGAAACATTATCATTATCAAGTTGCCTTTTAGGTGGTTCTAAGATAAGCATGGGTTTGTTTTGAACTTGCGGTTGTTGCGAGGGTGGATAAATGATAAGTTTAGGCTTAGGAGAGTACTTCAAGGGATATCTAATGTGCATAACCTCATAAGACTTATCCTTATTTTCATGATCTCTTAGTGAAGGGGAGTCTAATGTCACTTCATCATCTTCATCTAAGGAAGTTGTGTTACTATTATTTGAAAGACATGTGTCAATGTTCTCATTTTCTCGCACTATGAATTTTTTAGGAGAGGTACAAACTAGATGTTCATGACATTCAAAGGTTGGCTCTTTGAAAATAACTTCATCACAAGTAAGGGACTCATCAATGGTTGAGTTGTCTTGATTTTCAATGATGGTACTATCTTGTTCAATAATGTTTTCCATAGGGGAAGAGAGACAAATATGACTCTCATAACTCTCATTGATTTGGTCTTCTAACACCAAAATATCTTATTCGCAACTAGGAGAGATATTAGGAGAAGACCAAATTGGATTGCCATGATTATCCACCATTGTATTCTCTTTCACTAAAGCATTCTCATGAGGGTGAGGGATGGATTGTTTCTTGGAATGTTTAGAAAGATATGCTACTAACATTGCTTGACCAAAAATGAAAATTAATTCTAACCATCTTATGCTATGCTTCAAAAATATAATCAATGTATATCCAAAGACGAAAAGTACTTTTATCCAATTTATGCAAAACTTCAAAAATGCTAACAATGTGTATCAAAAAATGAAAAGCACCTTTATCAAACTTATGCAAAGCTTCATGAATGTAAACATTGTGTATGCAAAAGTGAAAAGTGCTTTTATCCATATTATAAAAAGTTTCAAAAATGTAAACATTTTCAGATTCGATGGTTTTTGCTACTAAAATGATTTTGGAATGATTAAACTAAATGGATGATTTTGAACTAGATGCATAAAATAGAAGTTCCTGAAACTTTCCAGACTGATACTATAGGTTACCAACAAGACTAGGAAGTATAGAAAATCACCAAAAAGCTCAAAAAAAGTGGTTTTTGTAGGCCTCCAGGGTCTCATTCACCCAAGATGACAAATGGGTCCTGGTGTGCTTTTCTAAGAAGGTCTGAATCTAGAAATGAAGCTTGTAAACTGTGAAAATTTGATGCCTATGTAACCCTATCAGGGACTCATTCACCACCTTGGGAAAATGGGCTCTAGATTAGGATTTTTGAACTGGTTTTTATTGATATATAAGCTTTTTTCAATGAGTTTCAATTTCAAGTTTGTAACAATAATTTTTAGTTTCATATTTCTCCAAATGTATTATGAAATACAAGTTAGAAAGGGTGATGAAATGATGAATTAAAAAACCTAGTTTGATATGCAATTTTGTTTTAATTTTTAAATGCAAATTTATGTGATCTAAATGATATGCAAGATGACTGATTTATTTTGTATTTTTTCGATTTAAAAGAATGCAAAACAATGCAATTATAAAAACCCTAGATGAGATGCAAACTTTAATGCAAACTAGGACACCCTAAATGAGATCTAATTCAATGCAAATGAAATCAATATCTAACCTAGGATGAGAAGAAATACTCCAAGATCAGAAAACTACAATGTTCAATAAGTCAGGTTCACCAAAATGAAACATAGAAAAATAGTGTTTATCAAAATTAATGAACAAGATGATAAACCACTATGTTTTTCTAGGGATGTTTCACTCAATTATGAGGGCTAAAATGCATAAATAACAATAAAAATTCAATCCTAACTATTATAACAAAAATTAGAGAGGCTTTGAAAGGCTGAAACAATGTGTACCTTGTTGAAAAGGTGTTGTTTTGAGGTCACTGAGGAATCATTCGCCTGAAGTGGCGAATGGGTCCCTGTTAGGTTTTTCGAAAACTATATTTTGGGTTTTGTTCTTCAATGTCTGCACTTCCAATTCCCAAGTGACCAGCTCCTGAAATTCAGAAATTAATTCTATAGGCAACTTTTTGTAATTTTACAAGATAGATGACAACTTTACAACTTTGATTACTTTGCTTCAATCTTGTTCTCCACTTGATCTTCAACCTAAAAACCTGCAATAACACATCAAAGAGGAGAAAAACTTGTTGATTGTTAGAGGATAGGGGTTTTCCTTGGTCAAACCCCATTTAGGTAATTAAACCTTATGATGAAACAATGAAACATGAAGATGAAACAATGATACCTTAAATGAAGTCTTGGAATGTAAATCAACATTCTAACATGAAGTGGTCATTTAGAATGTAGATCTTGATCTTGAACTGGATGCGAAACAATTCTTACAAATGGATCTTCAATACTACATCAACACATTAGCTCAACAACATGCTTGATGCACTATGCCTTTAACATGATGGTATGATCTTGAATTGCTACAATAAAACTTCAATGATCTACCTTTGAATGCCTTTGAAAATGCTCTTGAAGTGCTCTATAATGCTCTTGTGAAATATTAGGATGGTCTCTTGAAAATCTTAGATGAAACTATGTGAATTAACCTCATATTTATACTAAATCTAAGGATTAACCTCGAAATTCAAATAATCCAAACTGGCATCAGATCTAGGATTCAAAATAATTAAAATCATGCTACAAATAAATTAAAAAAGGGTGGTCCTAAGTAAGGAGGACCCATTCACGCAAAGAGGTGAATGGTTCCTAGCATAATTTTCTAGGACCAAGCTTCAGGGAGGTGAAATAACATTAGAAACCCACCTCAAATATGCTAAAAAAGGGAGCTCCTAGGTTAGGAGAAACCATTTGTCCAAAGTGGTGAATGGGTCCTAGCATAATTTTCTAGGACTCCAACTTTGCCAAATTAAATGTTATGCAATATCATTAATGGGTTTTGAGATAGATCCTTTAGAAAATATAATTAATAAGGCTTAGATTTGAGTTAAAGGGGCCAATTAACCTTAATTAATTAATGAAGCTCTAGATTAGTGTGAAAGTGTAAGAAAACACTTTACAACACCCTAAATAAGGCTCAATTAAGCCCATTTTATCATTAATACTTCATTTCCACATTAAGTGTGAAAAAGGGTTACTTTTTTCGACTCTGCAATAATATACTATCTTCAATGCTTTAAATACTTAGAATATATGAAAAGGTATGGAAATGTCTTTGAAAATTAACATAAATATAATGAAAAGTATGAAACCAAAAAAAGGAAAATAGAAAATTTCTAAGGCTTGTCACCTAGTAGCACATAACACTGTAATATTTGTAGTCATATGTAAGGTCTAACATATCCTCAAATTCCTTACAAGCCTAGAGTATAATCACAACTAGGTAAATGTATAAAACAAGGAGAAACCCCAACATGAGTGATAAAGAAGTCCTAAAAATATAGTATTTTGTCCATGTGCATAATTCACAACTAAACTAGTGATATATGCCCTTGAGCATCAAATCTGATACAAGTTATACACTCAATGCATCATCCCACTCAATTTAGAGAAAATACAACAAGATGTGGTATAATATTGAATACCACATAACAACATAGATAGACTCACTCTTTTCGAAGTTCATCATCTCCTTATGTAATATTTTTTTCATAAGTGAGAAATAGTCAAATAATCTATTCACATGGTAATTTTGAATATCAATTACAAGTGTCACCATTCTGATTTGGATATGTTATTTTTAGTTTATTCCCATGACCCAACATAATGGTTGGTACCTTATCTTGAAATATCCTTCAAATTTATCAACATCAAAAGGCTCTAGATCATCTTTTGTAATATGTTATAATAGCCTTTTATTCTTTTTTTCTCTCAACCTATGGTTAGGAAGTCACTTCACCCTATATCTATGTTCATATTTGTGATATTTAGTGGATAATTCTACCACATTGACCATATAGTTCATTCTTGGGTTCAAATTGAAAGTAATCACAATTAGTTCTTTGTAGATTATAAAGAAAATTATTTTATATATGCTTCTAAATTCCTTGGTACTTGGGACATTTTGCTTACACAAATACCCTAACAGGTATTTTTTTTAAAAACAATTGGACACAATAATTTTTTTAAAACAAACCTACATGGATTCTTCAAAGGGATGGATTTGAAAGATCTATCAAACAAATACTCAAACAAATCTTACCTCTTTAATAAACATTGGTGCATCCTACAAATAATTTGTTACAACTCTCTTCCCTAATGGCTTCTTGAATTTATTAGGCAATCTAATGAATTGGTTGCTCAAATCCCTGAAAGCTTATTTCCTTGAAGACTTGGAACACCTTATGAATGCAAACGGGTTTTTCTAAGTTTCTTAATTTCTAGAATTAACACAAAAATTACTTTTTTTATAGGTAAATGAAATAATCCCAATTCCTTTATAAATGCCAACCCACAATTTTATGCTTCACTTCCACTTTTATATCAAAGATAACAATACATATTTTCATAGAGATGGAATGGAAAAATTGTCAAATTGACTACAATATATTCTATCAAATTAGAGATACTAGAATCCTATGTTTTAGAAAATGACAACAATGTCTTTTAAATCATTGAATGATTTAGTGAAATTTTACTAGAATAAAATATTCATATAGTTACCAACTCATATGAATGCTTTTTAGAAAGTATGCTTGTCTAAATTGTAAGACTAGGGATTCATTTAATTGTTTGGTAAAGACTAGATAGCTTATTAATTGTGTCTCACTCTTGGTTAACTTCTTTGAACATGTTGGCAACACAAGGGTAGACAACTGAGAGGGGGGCGGGGGGGTGAATCGGTTGTCACAAATATTATAGTTATTAAACTTATTCTTAGATCTAATAATTAAACATGAAAGCAAAAACCATCACCACATCAGAAACACACATAACACCAAAAATTTTGCGTGGAAACCTTGTTAGGGGAAAAACCACGATGGAGGTTAATCCACAAGTTTATACTCTATTAAAAGTATAGTAAATAGGGAATGCACATGCATTTAGGAACACTGCCTAGAGCTCACTGCTCAAGTATAAAAAGGCTTACTGCCCAAATGAAGACACCCTATCTTACAATCACATTCCGATTAAATCCCCTTGAGAGATTTTGAACTGAGAATATAGCATCTGCTAATGCCTGATTATAGTTCCGGTTAAGCACATGAACACTCTTTATTCTGCTCACTCTTCTTCACACTTTACTTCTAACTTTAAAAGATCTAAAATTTATTTTCACATAGCATTCAAACTTCACACATCTCTCATCTATCTCTTGTCTCAAATGATGTAAACAATCGCACATATATATCCGCAACCAAGAATAACATCATCTATATGTCGGCTTCAATAAAATATAAAATAAATACAAACTGTCGGACCAAAACATAAATGATTATCAATGTGAATCAACCAATGTTGGCCACAACATAATGAGGACCCAAAAAAACATCCTCGAACACAAAAAATCTTCAATAATTAATCCTTGAAGATTTACAACACGCTATAATCACCTTGTCGGCCATGAACATGAAAAACATGAACACACAAAATAAAATCACCAATTGCGAGCACAAAGATCAATGCAGACATACAACACAAATAGAGCATGATCTAGAAAACATCCACAATCATCATGGATCACCAAAGAAGCATCCGCAACAACTGAACTTACTGGAATTACATCACCTGCTTTCAGGAACACCAACTGAAGTAACAAAAAAATTATCAGAACACAGATACTCATAACTCGATCAAATATTTATGCGGATCTCTAAAAAATTAACATGGATAAACTAGATATACTCGACAACAAACCCTTTAATCCAAAACCTTTGATCATCAACATATTGAGCTAGCCAACATACTGAACTTCACTTCACCATTGATAACTTGCAACTTATTCTATTTCAATTTTCTCAATATCCTTGACATATACAACCTCTAATGCATTAATGCCAATAGTTTTGAGATCAATGACAACCACATATCAAAAAATCCAAAAATCTCCCCCTTTGGCATTAATGGAAACACATGATTTGAAAAACATCATCAACACAACTTTCTCTTAGAACTTTCTCCCCCTTTGATTTTGACTCTTCTCCTTAGATAACTCATAATTTTTCACATGAATCTTCTCCCCCTTTGAAATCAATGACAAAGATAATGTGTATCTTTCTCCACACAAGCTATGAACCACATTTCTAAACATCTGACTACTCCCCCTAAGTAGCATCCACCACAACATCAATCTAGATCAAAATATGACTATGAAATACACAGACTGATGCAAGTCAATGCACCTTAGTTCTGATTAGGAGGGGTAATAACCCCTAGCTTCCCTTTGAGATACTCAAAAGTATCCTTAGGCAAGGGCTTGGTAAAGATATTTGTAATCTGTTCCTTAGTAGGCACATACTCCAATCTGACTTCCTTCTCACTCACCTTCTCTCTCAAAAAGTGAAACTTCGTAGATATATGCTTGGTTTTTGAATGCAGCACTAGATTCTTAGAAATGTTAATTTCACTTGAATTATCATAGAATATAGCAATAGGTTCATCATACACAACTCTAATATCTTTCAACATTTGCTTCATCCACAATACTCGAGTACAATTTTTAGCATCAACAATGTATTTTGCCTCTGTAGTAGATAAAGAAATTCCATTCTACTTTTTACTTAACCATGAAATTAGCTTCTTTCCCAAGAAAAATGCACCACCTCTAGTACTCCTTTTGTCATTCACATATCCTACCCAATCAACATCAGTATAAGCACTCAAAGTAAAATCATATTCTTTAGGATACCATAGGCCAAAATCAACTGTCCCCTTCAAGTATCTAAAAATCCTCTTCACAACAGTTACAAGAGATTCCTTAGGATCAACATGAAATCATGCAACAATGCATATGGCATTCATGATACTAGGTCTAGTTTGAATCAAATACAACAATCCGCCAATCATGGATCTATATCTAGTCTAATTTTTCTTAGGAGAATCATCATTTTGTGTCAACTTACATCCAATCACCATAGGTGTACCAACTGGCTATGAATCTTCCATACCAAACTTCTATAGCAATTATTTCACATACTTGGACTGATATATAAAAATACCTTTATCTAACCGAGTAATTTGCAATCCCAAAAATAATTTCATTTCTTCAATCATAGACATCTCAAACTCACTTTGCATCTCATCAAAAAACTTCATGCACAAACTATCATCTCCTCCAAAAATGATATCATCAATAAAGAGTTCAACAATCAAATCTTTATCATGATCAATCTTGAAATATAGATTACTATCAATAGTACCTTTGTCAAATCCAAGCTTTAGCAAGTACTTATCCAATCTGGTATACCATGCTCTTGGGGCTTGCTTAAGTCCATACAATGCTTTCTTCAACCGACAAACCATATCTCCCTGATTGGTGAATTGAAATCCTTCAGGTTGCTCAATATACACTTCTTCTTCCAATTCACCATTTAGAAATGCTGACTTGACACCCATCTGATAGACCTTGAAGTTTTTGTAAGCAACATAAGCAAGAAATAGTCTCACAACTTCAATCCTAGCAAAATGGGCAAAAGTTTCTTCAAAGTCAATTCCTTCCATCTGAGAGTATCCTTTGCATACCAGTCTTGCTTTGTTTCTAAAAACTTCACCTTGCTCATTTAGTTTGTTTTGAAAGATCCATTAGTTCCAATTACATTTTTGTCTTTAGGTCTAGGAACAAGAGTCCATGTATCATTCTTCTCAATTTGCAATAGTTATTTTTCATTTCTTCCATCCAATGTTCATCTTTGCATGCTTCATTTACATTATTTGGCTCAGTCTTTGATATCAAACAATATTCTTTTGCAATTCTTCTCCTAGTTTGAACACCTTTGTTCTTATCACCTATAATATGATCTTCTGAATGATTCAATCTTGCATACCTTGGATTCTTAGGATGTTCTTTAACTTCAAGCTCTTGTGATATCTCTTTTTCACTTTCACTAGTTCCTTCCTCTTGGTTTTCCTAATTCACTGGAATGATCTACACTTGATTTCGAGTCTGAACTGAACTGACATTTTGATCACCTGAATCATATCCACAAGTTCTGAATGGTCTAACAGTGTCTTCATCAACCTTGACATTTTCACTTTCGACTACTTTCCTCAATCTCTTGTTGAAGCACCGATAGGCTTTACTTTTAGTGGAGTAACCAAGAAAGATTCCTTCATCACTCCTAGCATCAAACTTTCCTATATCTTCATCTTTTTAATATAGCATTTACTCCCAATTTTTTTGAAGTATCTAATAGTAGGCTTATGACCAAACCATAGCTCATAAGGGGTCTTACCATTATCACCTTTGATATATACTCGGTTGAGAGTATAAACAACAATAATCACAACTTCTCTCCAGTAGATATGTGGGACATTTCCTTCTAGCATCATAGTCCTAGCAACATGTAGAACTATCTTGTTCTTCCTTTCCACGACTCCATTTTGCTGAGGGGTCTGTGGGGTAGATAATTGTCTTTTTATCCCATATTCTTCACAAAAGGAATTAAACTCTCCAGAAATGAATTCACCACCTCTATTTGATCTCAAACATTTAATCTTTAGATCTATCTCTGTCTCAACCTTAACCTTAAAAATCTTGAATTTCTCTAAAGCTTCAAATTTTTCCTTTAAGAAAGCAACCCACATCAATCTAGAATAATCATCAATGAGTAACATGAAATACCTATCTCCTTGTAAACTTCTGACTCTAGAAGGACCACACAGATCAGTATGCACAAGCTCCAATACTTCATTTGAACAATGTTGTTTGATCTAAAACGAAACTCTAGTTTGCTTCCCTAACTAACATTCCTTGCATATTATATTAGTAGGCTTTACCAACTTAGGAAGATCTCTCACAGAATAAGTAGAGCTTATCTTGATAATATTGTCAAAGTTTGCATGACACAATCTCCTATGCCACAACCAACTTTCATCAACTTGAGCAATCAAACAACTTTTACTAGCAACACTCAGGTGAAAGATGTTACCTTTTGTTTTTGTACCTGATGCAATCATATCTCCAAGACTCCCCAATATTTTACATTTTCCATCCTTGAATTGAAGATTGTATCCCTTGTCAACCATCTGTCCAACACTTAAAATATTATGCTTCAAACCTTCCACATATAAAACATCATCAATATTATGCTTACCATCAAAAGAAATGGAATCTCTGCCACAGATTACACCAACTTTATCATCACCCAAATCTTACAACACCACCGTCATACTTTTCAATCCTCAAAAATTTACTTTCATCACCTGTCATGTGATGAGAGCATCCACTATCAATCACCCATTCATCTTTTTCTTCAATTCTGGCAGCTAGAGCTTTCTCCACATTCATGCATCTACAAGATTACTTTCCTTGATAGCAATAAATACAAACTCATCTTCACTTACATTTCCTTTATCAGATTCATCATCTGTTACACCTTCGTTGGCAACAAAATAACACTTCCTTTGGAATCTAGGCTTGTTAGATCTTGGCTTAGGAACTCTTTCTGGACACCTTGAGGCAAAATGACCTATCTTATTGCATGAAAAAAATTTAAGAGGAAATTTACCTTTATACTTACCTTCTCCTTTGGCTACCCACTTGACAATAAGTGCTTCGAGCTCATCTAGTTTTCTTTCTTCTTCTTCAATCTCTCTCATTTCCTGCTCATACTTGAACATAATTCTAGAGGAACTTTCTCTCAGATCATATCTTTGTTTATCTTTTGTGGAGGTAGTAGCTTTGAATGCAAATTCTATCTTAGGAAGAGCATCACCAAACTCACTTAACTCAAAAGAAACAAGCTTACCGATCAACATGTCTCTGGTTACATTTGTCACAGTTTGGATCTCCTCAATAGCAAAAACTTTGTGTTTGTATGCAGTAGGCAAGGATCTGAGCACTTTAGCAACAATCTTTGATTCTTCCAATGTTCCACCAGCACATATGATATTACACACAAGTTCATTCAGTCTCTACATAAAAGCAGTGTTGTTCTCATCTTCACCCATTTTCAATGTTTCATATTTCCCTTTCAGGATTTGCAGCTTAGCCATCTTCACTTGAGTATCACCTTCATACAAATTTTCTAACTTTTTCCAAATCTCATAAGTAGTCTTCAACTCCATCATATTTTTCATTTCGGAATTAGTCAAAGCACTCAACAATGCTTCCTTAGCCCTGATATTGTACTCGACATCTTTAATCTCGCTTGTAGTAGAAGGACCATTCTATGGGATGATGTATTTATTCTTTGTAATGTTCCAATAAGGTTCACCAATGCATCTCAAATGACACTCCATTCGAGTCTTCCACAGAGAATAATTTATTCCATCAAATCTCAGACTATCCTTCTTATATGTCATCATCCCAAATCACCTCAAGCTATTAAACTTCTTCCAAGGAACTTGCTCTGATACCAATTGTTGGCAATACAAGGGTAGACAACTAAGAGGGGGGGTGAATCAGTTGTCACAAAAATTATACTTATTAAACTTATTCTCAAATCTGATAATTAAACATGAAATCAAAAACCATCTCCACATCAAAAACACACATAACACCAATATTTTTGTGTGGAAACCCTGTTAGGGGAAAAACCATAGTGGAGGTTAATCCACAAGTTTATACTCTATTAAAAATATAGTAAATAGGGAATGCACATGCATTCAGGCACACTACCTAGAGCTCACTACTCAAATAAAAAAAGGCTTACTGCCCAAATGAAGACATACTTTCTTACAGTCACATTCAGATTAAATCTGCCCGAGAGATTTTGAATTGAGAAGATAGCATCTGCTAATGCCTGATTACAGTTCTGTTTAAGCACATGAACACTCTTTCTTCTACTCACTCTTCTTCACACTTTACTTGTTCCTTTGAAATATCTGAACTTTATTCGCACATAGAATTCACAACTCACACATCTTGCATTTGTCACTTGTCTCAAATGATGTAAACAATCGCACATATATATCCGCAACCAAGAATAACATCATCTACATGTCGGCTTCAATAAAATATAAAATGAATACAAACTGTCTGCCCAAAACATAAATGATTATCAATGTGAATCAACCAATGTCAGCCACAACATAGTGAGGACCCAAAATAACATCCTCGAACATAAAACATCTTCAATAATTAATCCTCGAATATCCACAACATGCTACAATCACCCTGTCGGCCATGAACATGAACACGCAAAAGAAAATCACCAATCGCGAGCACAAAGATAAATGTGAACGTACAAAACAGATAGAGAACGATCTAGAAAACATCCACAATCATCATGGATCACTAGAGAAGCATCCACGACAACTGAACTTACTGGAATTACATCACCTGCTTTTAGGAACACCAACTGAAGTAACATAAAAAAATTCAGAACATAGATACTCATAACTCGATCAAATCTTCATGCGGATCTCTGAAACTTAATGTGGATAAAATAGATATACTCGAAAACAAACCCTTTGATCCATAACCTCTGATAATCAACATACTGAGCTAGGCAATATACTGAACTTCACTTCACCTTTGATAACATGCAACTTATTTTATTTCAATTCTCTCAATATCCTCGACATATACAACCTCTAATGTATTAATTCCAATAGTGTTGACATCAATGACAACCACATATAGTAACATCCAACAAAACCTATTTCAAACTAGACCATTGATAAATTTTTTGAGGAGAGATAAAAAATTGTATCATATATAAACAAGAAAAGATTTAGATTTCATTGGCTCTTATTGATGCAAAGTTGTAATGGGATATAATTAAAAATTATCACATATAATTTTCTTGCAATAACAACTTACCTTTGTCATTATCTATAGTTGTAGATGGGATAGTCGAGGCACTCATTATCATATAATTGTATGCTCTAGACAAGTGGTGCTTTATTCATTTACATTGCCATGGTGAAGCCAACATGCAATTTTGTATTGGACCATTACACATTGGTGAGTGATTATTGTTCTTAGGATGACACTCATTGATGTAAAAGTTTTATGTGATTCAATGAAAAGATACCACACTAAATTATCCAGTTAGAAAATTTTCATAAGGGGTCGATATATGATTTGTGCTTAGTACATGACAAGGATTCGAGATGGATTCTTGAGACATGAAAAATATTGTTATAGGTAGGTGAATAAAACAAGAGAAGTATGCATAGACACATGGAAAAATAATACGGAAAGAAAAGTCTCACTTAGAAAATGGTAGGGTCCATACACAGGCTTATTGCACATTGATAAGTATTTAATCATGAAGGCACTCATTGGTGTGAAATATCAATGTGATGCAATGAGTACATTTCATGTATTTTTTATTACACTTAGGTAAAGTTGGGGCCAATGGGATAGTAACAAAGAACTTTGGGAAAATATGGAATTACCGCATGTAAGCATGATTTCAAGAAATCCAAACAAGAATCACCCAACAAGTAAAAAACTAACATGACGCCACATCTTAATAGACAACACAACAAAAACTACTGACCAATAGCACACTAAGTGCAAATATTGTTGGTTGAAAGAACTTACTAGAATATGAAAGAATAATATGTTGAGGCTACTCACCTAATGATAGTACATATATAAAGTGACAAGTTAAGTGACTACAACTAGGGATATAAAGTCATCAATACAAAATAACATGAATTTATAAGGGATGACACTTGTAAAGTGGTTTAAGGGTTACACCATAGCCTAAAAATATTATGCTTTTCATGAGACTAGAAAATAATTATAGATAAAAATACTATAGGTAATTAGAGCAAGGACAATGTGATTAAATTTGGGATACATCCAACATTGGCTTATATTTAGGGATGTGTACATCATAACACGTAAAATGGGAAATCAAAGAACTTCAATAAAGACTACCATTAAGCACACACAAAAAACATGAAAAAATAACACAAGGACAATCAACCACAATTTATCTTGAGCACAACAATAATCAAGGCTACACTAGAGAGTAAAAGAACCTAAAATACTTAAAAATATATGTATGAAGCTTGTTTAGGAAAAATGATGTTTTAGATGTTGTAAATATTGGAAACTCAAGGAACTCTTCATTCATACTCCTTAAATAAAACATTCCATTCCTATTAGTTCTCAATAATATAAGGGTGCAAGTAGAGATTTTTATTTTTTTTATGTTTCCTCTTGTCCTTTGCTCTGAAATTTTACATTAGCACTAGGTTAGTCAAATTGAAACTTTTATCTTTGACATTTCTATCAAATATGAACTAGAATTTTTTGCATCTACATATTTTGGGCATGAGATTCTCTTCTCTTATTCAATTTGATTAATTGATTAAACTTGTGACTTAGTGCATGAAGTTCTTCTCCTCTAATTTTTTGGGTAAATCGGTGCATTGGAGATCAAGATTCATAGGAAAAAAATCATTAATCCCATATATCAATTCAAAAATGTGAATTTATTGTATATTTATTTAGGTGTCTCCTATTTACCCATCTTGCCAATTTTAGCTTATCATCCCATCTCCTCTTGTTTTTCTCTAAAGTCCTCTTGATGAATTTTATCATATTTTTATTATTGGACTTTACCTAAACATTCCCTTAAGGATAATAAGGATATGAATGTGTCAGGGTGATGCCATATTTATCACATAAATGAATGAATCTTTCGCCCTAAAACACACATGATTATATGTTATGACTCTTTAAGGAATTGTACACCTAGTAATTATGTTGTCTATGAAAATTTTAAAAGTGGAATTCTTTATACAAGTGTACTCCACCCACTTGGTAAAATAATCAGTTCTTACTAGAATCCACCTAAACTCATTACAGGATTTATCGATTATTTCCACTGTGAAGTTAATTCCTTGATATTGAAATGGTGCTTCAATATTTAATGTTCTTAGTGGCAAGGTTCCCACATAATATTTTTGAGAACCTTTGATAAGAGTCACATTTTCTAATCATTTTTATTACATCAAAAAATAGAGAGGGGCACCAATATATTTCTCTCAAAATCTTATGTGTAGTTTTTATTGCATTGGAATTTCCACCAAATCCCCTTAATGGAATTATAAAGTTACTCTAGTATCCTCATCCTATAACAAACATCTTAATAGCACTCATTGAAGGTTTCCTCACATGAATATTATATTAATAAATATGTATATGCGGGTTCCTAAGTTTAATCTAAGTGAGGGAGATAATTTAGGTTAACCAAATAATAAACAATGTCTCTATACCAAGCATATGCATCAAGGTTGCAACTAATAAAACTTAATTTTGTATTGATTTTGTTAATGACCACTACTTCTAGGTTAGAATTTTCCATCAATTTTGCTAATCATTTTTATCTAACCAACTTGGTGATTTGGATGTCCATTTCAAACTCTTGGATTTTATTCATCCATATCCACCTTCTCCCTATAACTTCTTGCATGGTAAGAATGTCCTTGACAACTAAATATGGTTTATAAGTAATCATTTTTTCTCCCACCAAGTATGCTCTAAATATTTTTACTACCTCGACCAAAGTATAAGATTTTTTCTCCCTAACATCATACTTCAATTCAACATTCTAAAAAAAATTACTAAAAAATAAAATAGGTTGCTTATAACCTTTAACATTCTTTTGGAGTATCACAATGATAGAAAATATGCAAATGAGATCAAGAGGAACAATTTTAAAAATTTAGGGCTAATGAATATAGGAGCTTGTTTGATGGCCTCTTTAATAATTTTGAAAGACTCAACATGCTCTCCATCCCAATTCACGACTTTCCCTTTCTAAGCATTTTGGATATTTTCTTAGTATTCTAAACAAAATTAAAGATAAATATCCTCACAAAATTTACTTGACCAAAAAATATTGAGTTGATTTTACTATTCTAGGCTTGGGAATCTTATCTATGGTTGCCACCCTTTCAAAATCAATCCTAACACTATCTTTACAATAGGACCTAACAACTTACCTTCTTAAACACTTAACATAGACTTCTTAGGAGTAAAATAAATCTCATATTCTAGACACCTCTACATTATTTTGCCAAGTATTCATAGTGTTGGTAAACCTATTTAGAGAATATAGTTAAATAATCTTGATATACTACCATTACCTCATTTATTAGTCTAACAAAGGCCCCATCCATAACTCTTTGAAATATTCTTGTGCATTAGTCAATCCAAATGGCATCCTTACATAAACATAGGTACCCCCAAGAGTAGCAGGTATAATTTTGTACTATTTATATTCTTTGAATTTAACCTAATTGTAGCTAATAAACCCATGCATCATTGTCAATAATTCAGACATAGTAAATTTCTGCAATGTGGCTTCCAAATTTGGCAAATGATAATCATCCTTAAGAGATGAGATGTTTTGGTTTCTAAAATTAACAAACGACCTTATTTTCCCATACTAGGAATTAATTTTGACACCTAAGTAGAATACATAATTGGTGGGTGAACCCACAATAGTGAGTCCCACTTGTGGGGAATCACATTTTTGAAGGCGTTGGGTGCTCAAAAGTTTCAAACACCTACATTTGAAGGTTTTTCTTTGAATGAAGGTTCCTTCAAATGAAGGTGATGCACAAAGCACCTTCGAACAAAGGTTACCTTTGTTTACGGAATATTTTATTCTTTCTCACACCCATCCAAGGTGCCTTCATTCAAATGTACTTCGAATGAAGGTTCTTGGATGGCCTGTTGGTTATTTTTCAAGAACCAAGATGATCTTCAAAGAAGCTTATGGAATTGCCATTTACAATTCTTAGCAACCTGAAGGGATTGGCGAACGAACAAGTGAAAGCAACAATGCTTTCCTTCTACACTTTGGGCTCTACAAAACCCGACAGGGTGATCCCACAATGTACCTATGGGTTCATGCACCTAATAACCAAGTACATTGCAAATAACATACGCATTCTCACAACTTAAGCTCAATAGATGTAATCCTTCAAGAATTTGGCATATCCTTTACACATTAGACATCTAGAGTAGAGAACGATAACTTGACATGAAATACTAACAATTACAACTCAATAGAAGGTTCGATTATGAATTTATATAGCTGATGAATGATCAAGAATGATGCATCACAAACACAAAACCCAGACCAATGCCTTAACCTAGGAAACATAGTCAATCTCAACACAAGTATAATTTGATTTAACAACTTAATACTTAGCATCATAAAGCTTCTACAATACTCCATTACAACATCATATCATTGTATCCTAAACTATAAATTCTTATACAAATCTCGATACTCAAATTAAATGAACCTATAGCTTCATTCAAGAAATTTAATTAATTCTTTAAATTAAAACAAAGATAGATCCATACATTCATTGAAACACAATGAAGATTAAAAAAATAACCTTGATCATTTTATTAATAGCTCATATAACGAATACACCAGGAGAGAAATGGATTTGAATTTGCACCATCTTCTATATTTAAATGTTAGTACTATTATTAAAAATTACAATTGCATATCAACAAAACTCAAAAACCTAAGACAAAACTCTAGACTATTCTTTGTATTTTCTATTATAAAATTGCTCTCTGATCAATCAACAACCTATACATCTAGCCTTGAATTCCTTCTTATAGAAATGAAGGAGAAAAACAAGCTTTAGACCAAAATGTACACATGTCAAATATTCATATGACCGCTTCAAAACATACTAGCCAATGTGGTTACATTTACAACTTGAAGGAGGGAAAATATCACGTGGGACAAAAACCATTTGCATTTGTTGATGAAGATTTGTCCCATCTTCCAAAAGGCATCTTTATTTGTTGTAGCATTCTATCCACGTGCTCCAAAATCCTAAGACATAAGAATAGAAACATGAAGAGACAAACTACCACCACACCTTCCACATCAACATCACTATCATAAACTTTTAGGCCAAGAGGAGATAATTTTTTGCAATACTTTATCCAAGGCTTAATTTGTAAATTTTCTAAGCCATGTATTATAATCCTCCTCGGTGTGCCATTAAGTATCTAGTAATTTCTATACTTTGGAGTTGTGCAAGTTATACCTGGCATCTATTAATATCCTGGCCTCTTTAACAAATACATCCATATTCACCTCCACCCTTGTTAAATCATCCATAAAAGTATTCAACATTGTATAATCACTGAGACTTACAACCTCCTTGGTACTGGGAAGCATATTTACTATCTCTTCCTTCCATGTGTCAAACTCAAGTTTGATCTCCCTCCTCATTCAACATCTTAGGCTTCCCACATTCCTCTATATCTTTGAACATTTTCAATTTAGCCTGGAGCTACACACCCAACTTTCCATCGAATGCTAAAATATCCCCCAATAAATCAATTGCCTTTATCAACTCTGGTATATTTGTAGGAGCCTCAAGACCATCCTTCATGTTGGGCATCTATCTCCTTGAGGGCACCCACTCTTGCACTCCACTTCCATCATTTTGAAAAGCACTTTGCACTTGAGTATACCTTTTGTGAGCCTCATGAATGCTCTTATACACTTGCAAAACATTTTTTGATTTATGCACAAGCTTGGAGAGCTTATGCCCTAAGACATTCTCAAATATGTCCCCTACAACCTTTGATGTCTCCTCCTTGGCCTTCTTTACATTTTCCTTTTCCATTTTGAACTCTCCTTTTAGTTGGCTAATTCTCAATGATAAAGTTTCCCTATCTTGTGATGACAGATCAAAGGAGGAAGGAGAGGGCAAAGCCTTTTGTGATGAGCTTGCTTGTGTATTGGACTTCATCTTATTGTACTCATCAAGGAGAGTGTTGTACCTGTCCAACAATTTGTCATATCTCGCCTGAGATATTTGTGTAGTATCTGCACTCAATATTGCAGAATTGATTGTTAGTTGTGCAACCTAGGTGGGCGTAATTTTTGTAGCTCTCTTTATTACAATGACACCAATAACCCCTTCTACTGACTTGACCACTTCAGGTTTCCCTATATTGGGTTCCATTGAACAAATTGCAAGAGTATACAACTTGGGACTGAAGCCTTATCCAAATACCTTATTATCAAAATGCTCCTTTGATAGGTGAGCAATTGGATCGTTTCTCATTGCATCTAGTGCAATAGTTGATGTAAGATCCCATCTTGGAAACAACATTACACTACTATCTTTTACAAGTTTCCTAGCTTCAATTGGGGTAATAACTATAATTTCATCCATGATTTTTGCTTCTTTTTTCTCTACCTCCTCTTGTAACGAGGGGTCCACACTAGCTTTTACATCCTCAATTCTCTTGTTTAGGTCTTGAATCTTGATTTGAATAAAAAATTCCTTGAATTCTTTGGTTCTAATAAAAGAGTCATCTGAAGTAAATTATTTACATGCTTTAACCCTAACATCATCATCTGCATCTTCATCATATTCCCATTTAACAATCCTACTCTTGGGAATGTAGGGATCAAAAGCATCTTTTATCTCAAGCGAGGGAAATCTTTGTTCCACCTCTTGCTCACTAGGCATATGATCAATAGATTTATCCTCTCTAATCAATTTAGTCACTGAATATTTAACCAATGAGCTAGTCACCAAACCTTCACCAATTTCCAAGGGCTGATCTTGAGTGCCCTAAGCCTTTGACTGAGTTGGGAGACCTTGTTGCTCACTAATTACCATTACTTGCCTTTATGATTTCTTATTTTTTCTTGAAAATCACCACTTTGGTATTCTTCTATTTTAATCATAGCCTACTTATTGAGATCCTTGATCTCATCATAAGGGATCACATAGACTGGATACTTCTTCATGATTTTCTCTACTAGACTGCAAATGTTTTATCATTCTTTCTTCCTTGTCACCACTGCAACATCCAAAGGCAAGTTTCTAATCACATCATTTGAAAAGAGGAAATGGTGTGAGAATAAAAATCTACCTTTATTCTTCCTTGCCTTGTCCACAAAACCCTCTGGTTCAAAATACCTCAAGTCATCCACTGGCATCCTAAGGTTACTCAACATGATGCCAAACTTATCATATCCCTCTTTTGCAATAGCAAGGAAAAAACCAAAAGAACATTGTGGGGCTATGACAAATGCTTTCTTAGCATCTCTAAAGTGTTCTTTGTCCATATCATCCAACTTCCATATTATTTCCACGAATGCTAATTGGTAAGAAACATATAGGGGAAGACAATGGGGTGGAACCCTTGCACCATAAACCCTGATAGAAGTGTAATGTGAGTGCAAGAAACAGTCTCCTCAATTGTGATCTTCCTTGGTGATTTCACAAAAATTCCTTAGACCTCAAGATCTCCTTGATAACTCTAGAAATCCTATATATAGGCTTCATTCCTAGACTTTCCATAACACCATACTTGAAACCATTACAAAATGCCAAATAATTGGAATCAGGGAAATTTTGATCCCATATGTGCATCCATATTTGCACATGCAATTCATTTCCTATTTCATCAACCTCCCTCAATCTCATAAACTTTTTCCATGCCTCACGACCCATCCACAAGATCATATGCATCAAAAGAGAGTAGTGTTTGAAACCTAGAGGGGGCTTGCCCTCCTTCAATTCCATTAGCTCCTTATACATCTCATTTGAAAGGCAAGTTGATAGTCAAACCCCCTATTTGAACTTTTGTTTTATATATCAATGATCATGACCATCACGACAAAATTCATCCTTAAATCATTTTTTTCCCAAGACTTGGCATAGACAGTAGTAAGTGTTCTTGAAGTAGTCTTCAAATTCATCACATTCAAAGGGATCAACATCCTTTGGCCCAAACCATGTGCCTTTCATACCACAATCCTACCTTTTGTGCCTAGGCAGTACATGTCTCCTATATCCATATTGATTTTTTTCGTATTCTTTGAACAATTCAGAGAAATTAATATTAACGGTGGTAACATGATTCAATCTAAATATCTCCACTATTTGACTTTTGGAAATGTCTAACAATGGGGCTCCATTTATACTTTTGATGATCCTGTCATCTGGATGATAATTTCGTGCAATCTCCAACATCAAATCAACTTCCACAAACCCATGAGGAACCACAAGTTTACCCAAATCAAACTCCCATATATGTCTAGTTGGACACTTTGCAAATTTCCTATTAAAGGTATACAAAAACAACTCCCATCTAGATTATGGCACTACAACTTTACTGATCCTAGTTGCTAAATCTATCAATCTACTAGTCATGACCCCTTCTCCGATAGGTCTCTTTCCAATTTTATTCCCTGATGAAGATGTTTCATGTGCACTTCCCTCCATGAACCAAGCAAAATATCTCTTTTCACCCTTTTCTTTCTTTTCCTTTTCAGAAGCCTCTGGCTTTGGTTTAGCAACCTTAGCCTTTGATTTTGAGGATTCACTAGGTTGGCTCATTTTGGAAAATTATTTTCGGAAGGCTAGGGTTTGCAACTTAGGATAACTAGGGTTTTAGATTACAAAATTTCTTGGGAAATTTTAACTGCAAAATGTAGAGGAAAAAAACCTTTCTACATTGCCAGATAAGATCAAACCCTAAATAATTCCTTAACAGGATTGATAAATGCTAAATATAACCTTAGGTTCACAATTAACTTTTATTCAGATTACCAATTCTTCAAATCATATATTTTTCTAATGAAATTCTTACAAGAAAGTGTGATTTTACTTACCTGAGAAACCCTTCTCAACTTCTGCCTTTCGAATTTTGCTCGGCTAGACTCCTTTCTTCTCTTTCTACTTCAATTGTTCACAAATGGTGAAAATATGGATCAATTTCCTTCTTTATGGTTCAAAAATGATCAAATTAACCATAAATGACAAAAGACTTCTCGCACGAGTGAAGTGAAGAGCTTCTAACAATCATTTTTTGTCATTTGAACTTCAACCATTGATTGAATTTGATTTAAAACAACATCAACGAATCTCCATGATCCTCATGCTTTATCTCTTGCTTTTGGTGGCCCACATTGATCAACGATGTAACCCTACCTAGCGATGCCTTCAGAAGTTGCCACGTTGGTGCTTTAAAACTGTTGTCACCTTCTTCATCGTTTATCGCTATTTGGAGTTTCATTTTTACAAATAAATCCATGATGCATTAGAGCCAAGCGATGGAAGGAGAGACTAAGTCTTCCATCACTCATCACTCATTATTTCTTCCTCATCGAAATGCCATTTGTGATGTACACAACATGCGTGATTATTTCTTAGCCCTTGGATCAAAATATACGCTTGAGAAAACCCACATCTCTCATCACTAATTAGAAAATGAAAGGCAATGAGCAATTAGCAATGGGTCATGAGCAAGAAATACAAAGGACTTTATTTATAAGATGCCAATGACATAAGGTAAACCTAAGACAAAGACTTAGGAAAAGTGATGAATAATTGGCAACCTCAACCATAGGAAAATAAAACCATGAGGGAAATATCTCAATGCAATCGGTGAGACGATAATCCTAGAAACAAGGGACCTCAATACAGGAATCTTAAAACTCAAGTTCTTTTTAAATGATCAGAAACTGACCACATCAAGTCAATGAGATACTAGAACAAAAGGTAAAAGGACCAAGGTTTTCTCCTTCAAATATTTAGAATTGATAAACCCTAAACCTCAGTGACATAGACCTGAACTAGTGGGTAAGAACAAGGTCTATGAGACATCCAAACACAGTTCCAAGGCAATGGAACTTGGATTTTTTTTTTAGGGTTCCACCATGGCCTCTTCCCTTTCATGTTTGAGATTTTTATCAAAATTTTCACTTTGAAATCCAAAATCAACCAAAAAATATATTTTATAGGTTTGTAGCACTCGAAGTAAGCTTTCTAATGAGTATAATATTGAATATTTTAATTTTATTATATTTATTTTATATTTTTCTAGTGAAGATAGATTTTTTAGCAATTATGATGGCCTTTGTTCTACGAACATGGAAAAATATTATAATAGATTAAAAAAAGTATAATCATCCTCTAGGTATTGATGTTCTTATTTCAACCAAAAAAGAGTTAATTAAGACAAATACAAAAACAAAATTGCTATATTGAATGAACCTATGTCTGAATTATAGCTAATCTCACTTCAAAAAGTTATAAAATTAAATCATGCAAGAGAAACTTATAGAAAAAAAATTCTACCCTAGATATTTGTGTTACATATCTACGTTTAATTTTTTTATAATTTTGTCCTTCCTACAAATAAGGTTATGTTATACTGTAGAAATGCCACTTTTAAAAATATTGTTAACTATAAAAAAAATGTTATTAGAAGTTACGTAAAAAACCCACAAATTATTTCTTAAATTTTAAAAAATATATATATATTTATAATCAATCTACAAAAAAATCTCAAAAATCACTAGTT
The DNA here is from genome assembly GCA_007115665.2 of Sequoiadendron giganteum. Classification (NCBI taxonomy): domain Eukaryota; kingdom Viridiplantae; phylum Streptophyta; class Pinopsida; order Cupressales; family Cupressaceae; genus Sequoiadendron; species Sequoiadendron giganteum. The sequence goes on along the minus strand of CM021110.1, from coordinate 99,978,653 downwards.
CATGTCATCTTCAAATTATTAATGGTTCAGTTTCTATAAGTGTTCGAAAGTGAAATTTTTGTGAATATTCTGATTTCAATGTTCTAATTTGGCCAAAAAGTGGGACACACTATTGTGGGATCACCTTGGTTTGATTATTCTGCCATATCTAAGCTTGGTCAATTCCTACCACATCTTTGGTCCTCATGTCAGATTAATCAGTCTTTGCTTCTACCTAAATGTTTTGACATCTAAACTTTATTGTATCTCATGTTGAAATGGATCTTCCTGATATGCTTTGAGCTCATCAAAAGGATAGGAAAATATTTTATTGTATTTTTTTAACAAGTCAATCAACATATTTGGGACATTGACGTTAAATTTCTTCATAATATACATGTCTAGGAGTTCAATTCTAAGTTTGATCTCTTCAACATCTTTTTAATTTATGGATTATGTTCATGCTTTAAACCTATCTACATCATCAAATGCATTCTCCAAAAACAAATCCTTTTAAGATTATATTGGTCTTCAATTAGATTACTTCATTTCCATATAATTATTCTTTTCTATTTATAACTTGTATCATTGGTTCTTAATCTATGGATTTCTTATCAAATTCTCTTACACAATTTAAGAAGCCATCAATTTGTTATCATCATTAAATACTTACCAATTGTAAACATTATAAGTTATGGTTGGCCTTGTTAGTACCTCTACCCCTATTCATGGGAGATGTTCAATTTTCCTCAAGTTTGACTAATAGGGTGGCTAATAAATTTTCTACAACATTCCTCTCTCTATCCACCCAAATAAATATTGTCATATTATTAGGTTAAACTTAATAAAAATAAGGCCTTTAGAACCACTCTTGATGTTATTGGGGAAAGATGATAAAGGCACACCTAAATTTTAAGTTTTTTGGGGCACATAAACTGCTTTAAACAATCTTCTTAAAGCTCTAACAATATAACATTGTTTGACTAGGCTATCTCTTATATAATTACTTGGGGATTGTTGAGACAATCTATTAATTTTTATTTTGGTTTTATAACTCCACTTAGAATCAACTATTTTTTATCAAAATTAAACCACGTGATTATGGATAATTAGGTCCAAAGATATTATATTTTCTACATACTTTGAGAGGGCAATAAGGTTGTGTATGTTCTTGCAAAACATGCTTCCTATCTTGAGTCTCTAAAAAATGAATCACTAATGTAGTCAATCTTCCTTATGGTGGGCTTATTGTAGCCCTTATGTAGTTACTAATGGTTAGTGACCTTATTTTTGATAAAGGTAAATGCTTATGAAAGCCCCAAACCCTTTTACATCAAATCAACCAAACAGTGAAGACAAGTTCCACAAGGATTGGAACAACTAGAAGGAAACAAACATCCAATAGAGAAAAAAACAAAACAAGAGCACAATACAAGATCAACACAAAAACGATCAAGAGAACAAGTCTAGCAAAAGATACCACTAGCTAAGATTAGTAAAACTTTTGGAGACCAAAGGCTGCTTGCCACTCTTTAACAAGAAAAATAATGATCTTTGAAAGACATATCATCAACATCATGCTCAATAACACCTAGATTATACAAAGAGGTTTTCACTTTACTTATTTAAGCAAGCGCTTCATTATTGGTATGCCTTTCCCTATTTTAAAGCTCACTTTGAAGAATAAAACCTCTAGTTGTGATAGGTCATCCTTCCTAAAGTCATTTTGAAATCCACTTGTCTTCTCATAGTTTATGAGAAAAGCCTCCATATGCTCATGATTTGTAGACTTTATAGTTATTTATTTATTTTGAGATTATCCATATCCAAGCTTGTGACATAATAAATGCCTCTAACATACACCACCCTACTTTTCTAGAACTATGCAACTTTGTTAGATAGTATTGGATTGTACTCGTTAATGGATTCCAAGAAACAAGGGATCCCACCCTCTTAAAGATGTTTCAAATTGTGGCATTTTTTTCTAATATGTTTGTGAGATAATGTCTTAATCCTAAGTTTGTTGGTACCCATTTTGTTGGCTCTCACATAAACACTATTTCTATTATTGTAATTCTAGGGAAGAGAATTGGGATGAAAGTGGAGTGGCTTCTTTTCTCTTAAGTGAAAAGACATGAATGATACTTATATCCTAATATATGAGAATCTCTAAGGTGAAATGATTACTAGTTTTTTGCTACATAAATGGCTCATGTCTAACCAACCTTCATTCAAGAAAAATAATGACATAAAACTAAGAGAAATTATTGACCTTATTTTTTTATTTTTTCTCTAATATTTGAGGGTAGAGAATATACCCCATACCAATATATGGGATTGCTATTTGAGCCTCCCAAATTGACAAACCAATCAACAAATTGATTACCATGTTTGCAAGTGTGATGAATTTTAAGATTCTTGAAGGGTTTAAGAAGGTCCATTACACCATAGATGATGTTCTTTAATGACCAATGGCTAGAAGCTCTTGAGTTCAATATTTCAATGATATTATTGGAATCTCCTTCTATCTCAATGTTAGATATGTTAAGATTCTTAGCAAGGGTAGTGCCTAAGAGAGTAGCGGAGGCTTCCATCATGTTGTTGGACTAGATGACCAAGTTTTTCCTAAAAGTTGTAATTAACTCATCCTTCCAATTTCTAATCACTCCTCTTCCTTCAATCTATCATAGTTTACCCTTGGATGATCCATCAAAGTTAAGTTTGAACCGATCATTATTTGGAGGCTTTCAAATAATGACATTTCTCCTTTTTTGTTTAGTTGTGTTGACATTGTCAAGAGATGACTTGAGATTCCAATTTTTTAGTTATTAGTCTCTTAACAACTATTGGGAAGGCTATAGTATTTTTTTATCTAAGAAGACTCTACAATTTCCTAAATGGCATTATTTTTTTTTGCAACACCCTTTTCCAAGGTTTACTTTATTCTAAAATATCACATTGTTCCTTTCTTTCCAAATTCCCCAACAAAGGTGAGGGAGAGCTTGTATCCAAATTTCCTTATAAATAAGCCAAAAAGTAGATTTCCTAAGGCCGAACCCACTAAGTTCCACACTTTCTTAGGACAACTTGCCTCAAGTTCCAAGAAAATTGGCATTCAATAAGTAGATGGTTGATAAATTCTTTAAATTTCTTACATAAAATACATCCAACAACAAGGAAAGACCCTATTTGCTTAAGGTTGTCAACCATGAATATTTTACCATGAGAAGTGACCCACCAAAAGAAGATAACTTTAATAATGAGATTATGGTTCCAAATAGAAATCCAATTTAGTGGCTAATATTTGTCAATTGGCTAATAGATGAAAATTGGGAATCCAAATCTAGCTAATAGTTCAAGTTGTAATGAGACTTGAATCGCCACATTTTTATAAAAAATTATTTTAGTCTTTATTTAAATTGCCAAAGAATTTATTGTATTAAAAAATTTAACTCAAAAATTCACCACGGTATTCAATACATGATTAGATCAAATTCGCCTACATTTTATGTTATAGTAGAAATCTAAATTAATTCACCAGTATTATGTCATAATTATTCATTTTTTTAGGGCCATATTTCTAATCTTTAGTTTCCTCCATTATTGACAATATAATATAATGATCCTCATTGTATTTCACAAGGTAAAATGTACCTATAATCTGTAATGCTCATAGGGCCTGAAATAAAAACAATTTTGGGTCTCATGAGCATTATAGATCACAGGTACATTTTACCTTGTGGAATACAATGAGGGTCATTAGATTATATTTTAAATCAATGGTGGCAACTAAATATTATAGAGTCTTCCCCTTAAACCCATCTATCATTTCCACCCTTGAGCCCCTACTTCTCCATGAGAATTATTTTTTAAAATGGAAGGATTTGCCATCACAACTAATACATTTTCCTATTATTTCCAAGATTCACCAATATTTTCTACAAAATTTAAGTGATGTGAAAAAATCACCAATAAAATTATTATTTTTTTCAAAAAAAGGAAAGATTCGCTAATAGAAATTAATATTTTTTTTCAAAAAAAAAAATTCGCTAAGATTTTATATTTTTTCTTGAGGGGGGTTTCTTAAAGTTATCACTAGTTAAAATCAAGGGCAGGCAACTCCATGAGAAAATTAAATCTAAATTTCACTGAGTACATACGGGCATCAAGGTTGCAAACCATATAATTTCATCCTTCTTAGGAATCAAATTGAATTTGAAGGGTTTGATTTTATTAATTAGATTATCCAAAATAATAATGTTTGGAATATTAGACAAGTATTTAGAGATCTTCCAATAGTTACCCTCCTTAGTGTGATGCTAATAATCAACAATGTGGCATCCAGATAAGTCATACAGTATCTCTTTTATATAAACACAAGGATGTCAAGAATTAAGAAGCTCCTTGGATAGTTATGGGTTCTCCCAAAACCAAATAATCTCTTTGTTCTCCACTTTCCACTTAATTTATTTTTCCAAAAATTGTTTGGTTTTAATTATGTTATGTTATATGAATTGGTCAAAATATTAGCCATAAAAGTGTAGGAAAATCTATTTTGGTTGCCCAAATATTTAGCTTGCATAATAGTGCTCCATTTACTATTAATTATCATGAATTTCCATCTAAATTTTTGAAGAAGGACCTTATTAAATCTTTTATTTTTTGTAGCCCTGAAGCACCATGGTTCTTAAGAAAGAAAATATGGTCCCATGCCACAAGGTAAATCATCTATTTATCCTCTATTCTAAACCATTAATTTGTGTACACTTGTTCCACTTTTTCAACCATATGTCTAATAATTTTGAAGAGGAATAGAAGATACATCAAAATATTATGTAGGGAGATTTTGATGAGTTGAAGTTTGTCCACACAACTTAGAAGGCAACCCTTCCAAGAAACAAGCTTTATTTGAATTCTTTCTAAGAGGTCGTTCCAAGTATGACCAAATATTTTACTTGAAATTAAGGATATTGCTAGATGCAATAGGAAATTCTTTTTTGTTGCATCTAAGGATGACAACAATATGATTTTATACGTACTAGCTAGTGTTGAAGAAAAAGATGCCACTTTTATCCAAATTATTTTTTATCAAAAAATATATAATTAGACAATATATTCTTCTATTTATTATATTCTTCTAGAGTATCTTTCCCAAGCAATATTGTATCATCTACAAATTTTTGGTGGGAGTTGGGACTTATAATTGAGGTAGGTTTGAAATCTTCAATGTCACCATTAACCATATTTTTAGTAATGTTTCTCCCAAGCACCTCAACAAGGATAATACAAAGGTACAAAGAGAGGGGTTCCCCTTGCCTTAGCACCCTTTTGAAAGAAAACATTCCTTTGGGAGTACCATTAATGATCACCAAGTACATAGTAGTAGCAAAACACTCCCTTGAAAACCAAATTTCTATAAGATTTTTACTAGTAAATCCCAAGAGAAATTTTCATATGATTTTGATATGTCAAGATTGAGGACCATACTCTCCTTCCAACTCTTATCCATTGAATGGAATACCTCATGGAAATAAATGATTCCATTCAATATTTTCCTATTAACGACAAAACCATTTTGGTTTTTGTGGATGATCTTGTCTAGAAAAGGTTGAAGTCTTAGCATCAATAGCTTGAAGAAGATTTTATAGATAGTGTTACAAAGGTTGATAGGGAAAAATTGAGATTATTATCACTGATATTCTTAGAAATAAGCACCAAGAAGGTATTCTTGAGCTCCCTCAAAATATTTCCCCTAGCAAAGAACTCTTTTGCAACCTTAGTAATATCCTTGCTTATAATGTTTGAATATTTTTGAAAGAATGGAGGCAAAAAACCATTAGGGTCTATGGATTTGTAGGGATACAAATAAGAAAACAATAACCTTAACCTCTTATCCTAACACTTCATGATCCACCTCCTCATTATCATTGTTAGAAACGATATTAGGGCTAACAACCAATAGCTCCTCCTATTTAGAAGAGTTTGTGTTAGGTATTAAATAAAGTAAAGACTGGTAAACTATGATTCCATCCTTTTGAATTTCTTCTTCCTTTGTGATTCTTGTACCATATTCTCTAACCAATTCAAAAACTTTATTATTTATTCTATGCTTTAGGTCTGGTTGGCGAAAAATTTAGAACTTGTGTCCCTTCTTTCAACTATTCCATTGAACTCTAAATTTTTGTTTCAAAAAAATCTCCTTCTTTTCAATGATGTTGGGAAGTAGGAATGAAGCCTCTTTCTCTTCTCAACAATGTTCTTTAGAATCTCCATAAAAATCAATTTCTTGTTGAATTGCATGTAGTTTATTCTCAGCCTTTATTTTATATTAAAAAATATTCTTATTCCAATATTTGATATTCCTCTTAATATTTTTTAGTTTCTTGATCAACATGTACACAACATTATCTTTAACCCAAGTTTTTCAATAGATTTTAATATTTTCCTTGTTATTCGAGTGGAGGGTCCACATAATTTTAAACCTAAAAGGATAATTACCTTTCTCATTGCCCATGTTCTAAGAAAATATAACAGAATTATGATCTAAAATTAATTCTAGGAAAAGGGATGAAATGCAACAATTATCAACAATAGACCAATTAGTAGAGATGAAGAATCTATCTAATTTTAATTGAATGAGGTTTTAACTATCTCTTTTATCGGACCAAGTGTAAGAAGAGTCATGTAGCTCAATATCCATTAGGCCTTTTGTAGAGAGATAATCTGCAAGATCCACCATTATATTGGAGTACTCAATAACTTCCCCATGTTTTTTTATAAAGATGAAGAAAAGAGTTAAAATCACATACCACCATCCATAAATAATACACATAGTCTTTTTTTAAATTACTCAACTCTTCCCAAAGGTTCCTTCTAAAGGATCTAGAGTTAGGAGCATTTCCATTGGACAAGTTCCAAGATTTTCTAGTGACCTTATGACAAAAAAAAAATATGTAAGAAATTCCTATATATGGAAATTAGATTATCTTCAAGCAATGAAGGCTTCCAGATGGTGATGATACCCCTTAATGCTCCTTCAACAACCAAAACTATCAAATTTATATAAAATAAAACTTTTTTACTGATATCAAGAAAGGAACTTGAAACATCTTAATCTCTTGTAGCAAATGAATGTTTGAGAATTTATTTTAGATAATTTCTAAGGATCTCTTACTTATCGGAGTTGTTTATCACTCTTATATTCTAGGATAAGAATTTATTTTCTATATTTTTTGGAGGATGAAATCTCTAGGGATTTTTTTGTCTCCCGTTAGTAACCTCTCAAGTATATTCCTTTGATCTTGCTTTCCTAAGGAAAGGCATTCCAATTTTTGATTCAAATCCAATATTTGCTCTTTTTATTCCTTATGATTTTGAATACCTTTACCCTACCCAAGAAGGGAAGAAGGGGAAGGTTCTCCTTAACCCAACGAGTCTTTGACTTTCTTTACAAACTCTATTTCTTGCAATCTTGACCTTTCACAAGGAATTGTTATTGAAATAATTGGAGCAAGGATACAATTATTATTGTCTTCATTCATAATATTCAATTCATAGAAACTTGATCTTTCACAAGGTGCATACAATTTCATCATTGAGGATCAATTACCTATGTCATTGCGCCACTTAAAGGGGGTGTGAAAGTTCTTTTATGACAAGACTACCTTATGGGAAACCATCAAATCTTAGGGTACTATATCTCCTTCCAATTTTTTTATTCACTAGGATGATTTGGTTAGGGATAAACTCAAAAAATTCCTTATGAATTCCTCCACCTCAACATTTAGATCATGATTTTTTCCTTTTGGCTAATACACTAGATTTTTGTAATCCATTTTTTTTTGCCAAAATAGGGCACAAATCAACCAGATCACCAAATTTTAAATACTTTTAATAAAACAAAAGAATTATCATACTAGGTACTCTGAACCAAATGATATAACTTTGATTCCAAAGTAATAGAATTAGGGAGCACCTTGTTGATGGCAATGTTCACACATCTATCAAACACCATTCTACTCCTGATCTTGGCAACATTATCCAATGCCAAGAACGTCTATCTAAAAGATTTGGCTATACTCACAATGATTTCCTCATCATAATATTTTAGGGGATGACTTTGGAGGAAAATCTAGGTAGGGGCCATGGAGTAGAGATCAACATCAAGATCAAATTCCAATTTCCACTTACACAAGGATAGGATGGATTTCCCTATGAACCAAGGGCCACCAACCAAAATCCTATTCCAATATTCCTTAAAGGAGAAGGAGAAAAAAAGAGACCCTTTGATAAAACACTCACCTTCATACTCCCTTTTATTTTTCCATTTTTGATAATCCATCTTCGAACCAAATTAATGTTTGGGTGGTGACCAAAGAGCTTACCCATTGGTGTACAATTCATCATGGTGATTAATTTGTCTATAGTCTTCTTAACAATTTTTAGGGATAAACACTCCTTTTATATGTTGATTGAAACTCCCATGTCCTTGGTAGGAAGAGGACTATGGGACTTGAGTAAATCTACCCAAGCTTTTGGGCGCAAATTCTCATCAAAGCCAAATTTTTTTCTAACTATCTCTCCCGAGATAGGTGATGAACCATGTTGGAGGGAGGACTTTTTTGCAATGGAGGATGACCCATCATGTTGTAAGAATTATTTGTCCTGCTCCTTTTCACTCACTTTGGTTCAAAATTTCATTTCTTGCTTATTGCTAAATGATTATAATTAGTGATCTTGTTATCCCTAGAGGCATATTTTTATTTTAACACACCCAAACACATCTTTATAAAATTCAATGTGAAATATATTATAAATTTTTTATGTACTTTAAGCTAGTAAAGATAAATTTTATTCTTAGTAATAGATATTAATGTTTCTTTAGTCATTTCCATCCTTGTTCTAGTATATCATTCCTTGTTTGATCACTTGATGTATGAGAGGAAGTTTAAGCATGTCACGTAAAGTGAACCATGAGCAGATTTGATTTTAATTATTATTCTTTTCATTCTCCTTATCCTTATCTACATTTTTAATATTTCATGTTCTCTAAAACTCTCCTCAACTTGTATGCAAATAATTATTCCATGCTCACTACCATCCCCTATAAGTCTTTCATATTATCTAAGTCCTTCCCTCACCTAATCTTTTGTTGTATTTATATTTTCTTGGTACCTCATTTTGTTGTGTCTAAGTCTTTCCCTCTTCTACTCTAAAGGTCTACATTTTTTATTTTTATTGGCCCAGGTTTATAACCAATTTTAGAGATTCTAAATAGGAAATCTTACTTAAAATTGTGCCTTTGGTTGTTGCATTTAATCCCCTATTTTATGTTTTAGTAAAATACCCAAGTTGAAAAACTAAAATTTGACCAAGTGCTGAGTTTTTTGAAGTTTCAGGGTTTCTCATTCCTACGTACATTCTTTATTGATCCCAACTCCCTACTCTATCTTTCAAAAAAATGGCAAAGTGTTGATTTTTTCCTTGTCGATATTTCAAGGGTATTCATCCTTGCATGAACTTCCTATCACTCCTAAAACCCCACATTGAAACTTTATAAAGTATCTAAGAGTCAATGTTGTCATCCTTTCAAACTATTATGGTTGCCCTTTCACTAATGCCTCCTAAGCATCCTTAACCCTTGACATTTGAAGGCTAAAAGTTACCTTTGTGTTATTTCAATAGAGTTTCAGGGTTTCACCTTCCATGATACCATTCCTTTGCTTTTGTAACCCCTAAAGCCCAAAATTCTTCTAAAAGGCCCAAGTCCTTTGCACTCTTACTTATTCATCCATCAATACTTTGCTTCCCATTTTTTGACTCTTCGATTCCTCGATGCTCCAATCCTTGGCATGTGATGAGTTTTTCCCGATCCCTGAAGTTTGAAAGTATTCTAAAGATCCTAAGTATTATGCATTTATCAAAATTTCAGACTTCTCCATATATACTTCCATCCCTATTAGTCTTGTCATCCTGGTCATCATGCTTCCCCCAACAACTTAATGCTTCATTGATTGCTTTATGTATCCTATCAAAGTTAGAATTTTGGCCATCTCCTATTCCAGTAACTCTTTCCATGCACCCCCTATGGTCTAAAACTCCACCAAAGTCTTTGAAGTTCACCTAAGTATTTACCAATTTTAGAGTTTCAAGATTTATCTTATCTTCCTACCATCTCTTCCTTCCTTGATTGCCCAAAATTTTGTCTTTTACACTTTCAAACTTCTTCATTCCTCCATCCACATCAGATTTGTAATCTTGGTCATGCTTCCCCCAACAGTCTGACATCCCATAATCCCCAACGCCAGTTCCCTCCAAGTTCGATTTTGGGATTTTGATGTTTCTCATACTAATATGCTTGTCAAAATTTTAGGGTATTTTTCCCCTCATTCCCCTTTTGCATGTGAAGTCTCAAAATTTGGATGTTTGAACAAAATCCCTAACTACCTTCATGCACAACCTAGGACGCCATTAATGGCTAGAAGTGACACCTACAAATGGGAGATAGACTCCCATACTTCATCAATACAATAAGGACGTGGTCAAGGTATGTTTGAAGCATATAACTTATTAAGAATTTGACAAGAAGTCATGGTTGCCACTTATAGTTGTAGGAAATCACAAATTTCTACGACCCTCATACAAGTTTGCACATTTCCCATTTTGGGTGACTTGTAGAGGGATATATGCAGATGGAGTTTCATTTTTTAGAGGGAGAATGATATTTGGATTGGACAAGGGCATACTAGAAAGAAGAATCACATTTTAGAACTAGAGGGTTCATAGTTCAAGGTATGAGTATTTCATTTTGTTATTGTAATGATCTAGGTTTATCCCAAGTATGTAAAAATACATGCAACCATTGTAGATTCAATGATTAAAGGTAGATCCAACCTTGATTGAAAGTATTCCTATGCATGGTGTGTATTTATAGATATGTTTTTAATTAGTTGGTTAGCTAGATGATAGTAAAATCCTTATAAATATTTTACAAGGTATCTTATTAGAGCAATAAATAAAATGTATGAGTATATTCATGGATTACATGTTGTTCATTTTGAAAGGCATAGTTTTTGTGATATCTCGATTAAGATATCACCTTGGTTCCAATTATTGCATGTTTGAATGAATTTAGAGACTCTATTGCCCAACTCTATAAAGGCATTGGTTTGTTACTTGTTTTTTGAACTCATCATCCTCTACATTCACATAGTACACAAATTTAAACATCTTTTCAGTTTTATTATTTTTAGTGTGTTCCAACTACCATGTCTAAATGTCCATAACATCGAAGGGCTTATCATAGGACACATTAATTGATGATCATGTGGTTAATAATCTATTTTAATAAGGTGCTTAACCTTGAGTCTCCCAAACCAACACATAGGCATGAAGTAACAATCAAAATAGGGGTGCATTATGCGGTGGGTATGGTTTGTCCAGGGTAAGTGTTGTGCTTCTACATGATGATATATTGCAACACCTCATGGAAACCCCCTTGGTTTAGTAGAGCTAGAAGTGAATGAGGTCTTACCCACCTCAATAATTGGTCCTTAGTTGCCCAACCCAAATATAAATTTTGTGGATTCTTCCTAGGTTTGACACCCCTTTGCACTTGAAAGACTATCTAGCCTTAGAGATTCAAGATCCATAACTTAGATCACCAACACATTTCTATTATATTTAAGGGTGGTGAAATGATGTTCTAGATGATATCCACTGACCTCAAGTTGTGAACACATAAAAATATTTATTAGTAAATTTAAAGGTTTTTTTATCATCTTTTAAACAATAATCTTGTCTCTATGGTTGATGCTCTTCTCTTTTCATCTTGTTTAACTATTCTAGGCTCACATTCAACTATCATTAATAAGAAACTATCCAATTTTAAATGACCTCACAAGGCTAAAATGAATTCTACTAAAGTATGTATTTAGTGCCCTTTTATTCCTAATCTCAACCTCCTATCAAATCTCAAGTTAACCTTAGTTATCAAATGTTTAGCTAGCCACCACAATTTTGTTTTAACTAATAGTAGTAGGGTGTTTAAAAAATTGAAACTTCAATTCTAGACAATGATTCCATGAGATAGATTTATTTGAAAACTCTTATGGTTCCAATCCCATTCTCATAATATCCCTAAAACACTCATGATTGCCACTTCGTTTCCAATGTCTATCCAATTTGAATATGACTAAATTACAATTATCTTAGAGATAACTAGATAAATGTAAAAGATTCTATTAACAATAAGCTCCAACCTCTAAATAAAGATGTAATTAGTGGTAAAGACAACCTCACTTCCCCACTCAAGCTACCATGTCGTTAAGATGATTCTAATTCTTCTATCCCTCCTACCATAATCTACAATCAATGCAACCCTCTTTAAGATTTCTGAACTCTTAGTAAGGAAGTGTAAGACCTCAAGAATAATTAATATATTATAAAATAATTTTTTCTTTTAAAATCATATCAAAGTTCAACATCTTTATACTTATTCTCAAATTATTATATCTTCTAAAAATCACACAATTTTTTAATATTAATTTTTAATTTAGTATAATTCAACATATAAACATGCAAGTTATTCGACAATTTTTTTTTTTTAAAATTTTAATTATTTAAAATTAATTCTTAAAAAAAATATTTTTTACAGTATTAAATTATTTTTGAATATACAAAATTTTATTTTGCTCAATCAATTATTTAAAATTTCAATTAATATTTTTAAATTTATATATCTATAACCTAAAAGAATATTATTTATTAATATTAATTAATTAATTAATATTATTTTATCAATAAACATAAAAACCTCACCTCACATTTAAAAGCCTTTGACATAATATTATAGATACCCAAACTAAAACAAGTTAACAACAAATGACATAAAAAAAATACCAACCACAAACCATCCCTTTCCTAAATAACACCCTTATCCGAATGCAAAAGTACAAATTTCTAAGAACTCATCAATCATTTTGTTATGTAATAAGTTTTTTAATTATCTTTCTTTTTCTTAGTTAGTTTTATGATCATGCAATTTTTTCTTACATCATTGTTGTTCGAATACAATTTGATGTAAATGTTCAATTATAAATAAAAGTTAAAAATTGTTTTTTATATTATTATTTGGAATGGTGGAGTAAAATAGAATAAAATGTTTATAAATATTTATTTTAGTGTTTGGAGCCTATTTAATAATTTATCATTAAGAAAATGATTAAATTAGATATCTAATTTCTTTTAAAAGCATAAATTTTATTGAAATAAAATATTTTTAAGGAAAAAATGTGTATAACTTTTTTTATCAACATTTTAGAACACAATCTATGATGATGAAGTCAAATTAAGCTCTCGAAGAAAATTACAAATCTAGCTTCCATCCTCTTCTTAATGATGGATCATGGAGTCTGATTCAAAACATCAATGCATACAATCTATACACAATTTTCTACCCAAAGTCTTACAATATTTTACATGGATTGTGAAAATATTATTATTTTAGTTTTTTGTATTGTTAATCTATTCTTATTTATTTTGATTACAAATTCTTTTGTTTTCTAATTTTGTTTTTATTTTTCTTCTCCTTGAACATATTTTATAAGTAAATTGTTGCTAATCTATTTGTATGTTTGGTCTAGTCATTATAAGCTTCACAATCTAAAATAAAGTGTGTTCCTATGATTCAACTATTCAAATTGTATAAAAGACAAATTGTTTCTTTCTATTGTTGTGTTGACCTCTTCTATTTACTTTTTGTCACATTGAAAATAATATAAAAGAATTTTCAATTGAACTACAAATATCTTTACTTTCCAAATAATATCTATTTTATATAAATTTTATGATAATTAAATTCATCAAAATAATATTTTTTTAAAATGTAGACTAGCCTCTTATCTATCTATAACTAAGGTTTGGAGGTGTGACTCATCATGCAACTTGCCACATCAGCGCATCTACTGAGAAGTGTCCAAAATTTGACTTTTGAAAAATTCAACCAAAACTTAATCATGCTATCCCTAATAGCGGAACACAAAATATCATTTGGTGTTTGTAAAATATCATATTTTTATTTAAAATAAAACTTATATGCAACTTAAATGGGCCAAATACCTATTGGTAACCATAAATCTTTGTTTTCTCTACCTTTTATATTTAACACAAATGGACCAATAGTTGAACACATAAAAATTATTTGTTGTTATAAAAACAACACATAATTATTTAAATTACAACTTATATCAAACAAAAATGGATCAATAGTTGAACATTAATTTTTTTTGAAAATCCTTCACATTTATTGAAAAAATACATGGTTTTTATTGTGCTCACCTTTTATATTTGTGATAGGACAAATTATAAATATTAAATATTCCAATGCTTGTACATTGCTACCCCAATAGTTGTACACATAAGAACAATATTTGTTCATATGATAACAATACTTGTTAAATCAATGTCTTATTTTATCAAATAAACATTTAATTTTATAAATAACACATTTATAGTGGATAGTTTACATATTTTATTTAAGACAAAAAAATATTTATTTCACTTGTTTATGAATGTATTTATGTTTTTTTTATTTGAACAACTATTGGTCCCATAATGTCACGTATTTGGTAATATTTTGTTCAATATGTGAAATGAATATATACAAAATATAATATTAATTCATTTTAGTATTTATATGAATAATCACAATTGACTGCACGATTATTGGACCCCGCACAAACACAACAATTGACTCCTCTCCCGTATATCCTAATACGTAAAATCCCGTATATATATATTATACATAATTTATGAGTACAAAATCCCGTATATAAAGCATCCAACAATCATGAGAACAAAAAGTCTTATGACATTCCATTACTTCCATTGGATATTGCAAAGTTTCAGGGGAGCCAAATATAATTTGATCAGGTATAATTTCCTTTCTATGCCAAGAATGTAGGAGTTTCGTATGCAATGATTGATGATGGAGCATACGAATTAGAATGGTAGGTCCGGGAAAGTTGTGGTGCAAGATAACGATAAATAAGTGGTGGAGAGGAAGCCACTCACTATAAAGGAGGAAATAAATTCATTTATTGTGTGGATGGCATGAACCTTTATCCTCACCAATATCAAAATGCAAAGCATCGACGGATCAAACTTAATCCGCACAGATCCAGCATTTTCTTCCTTTATGGAAAAGCGAGTCCATTTCGATTCCTGCACGAACATATTCTCTGATCGGAATTATCCAGAGGTTAATTGAATAAATGCTGAGAGGAGTTATTTAGAGCTTCCGACTTTAGTAAATCATTTATAGAAAAGAAAGGAAAAATGCCTAGTACAAATTGTAGCATAGTTTGGTTCAGAAGAGATCTGAGGATTGAAGACAATCCAGGGCTTGCGGCCGGTGTGCGAGCAGGGACAGTTATTGCCCTGTTTGTTTGGTCGCCAGAGGAAGAAGGGCACTATATTCCTGGCAGAGTGTCAAGATGGTGGCTTAAGCAGAGCCTTGCTCATCTTGACTCTTCATTGAGAAGGCTGGGTGCCCCTCTCATTACAAAGAGATCTGCTGATAGTCTATCTGCTATTCTTCAAGTTATCGAAGCCACTGGTGCCACTCAGCTCTTCTACAATCACCTTTATGGTAAGCAATTTCGGACACCTGACCCATCTTATAGTTTTCATTTTTACTTGTTCTATCCATGATTGCCCATCACAAAACTGATTTTTGACGAGTAAAATTGTTGATGATAGAAACTTTAGGTCCTAAACCACACCCATATAAGAATTTTACTGTTGGAACAGTGCCATACTTCAAAAATTGAGGCTTTTTTTTGTAATTACTCTTTATAATAATTTGATTGCACGTGTGTGTATGAGTTCTTAATACCATAAGCTAATTAACTTCTGTTTCAACCAAGTTCTGCAGTTTGTGGAGCTCTGGGTCAAACACACCAAGGACTTGCACCTAGGTGGATGGCCTAACATGCCACTATCCTCACCATCAGGCCACAGCACCATTAGTATTATATGGATTTAATCTCTGAACTGTACAACAATCGATATTGGGAATATCAGTTTTAGGTGAGGTATTTAGTGTAACATTTTTTGAGAAAACTAAATATTAATATCATATGGGTTGTCAATGGGTCTTGTCATGTTGTTGAAGTTGAATGGTTTTGAATGAGTTCAATAGAGATCAAGTCTTGTTGAGTGCAATACCCTGATAAGAAATGAAGGTGGGATTATGTCCTGGACAATTTTGGTGGAATGGATACCCTTTGATCCTCGGCTCTCATCTGAATAGATTTCAGTCTATCTGGGTTGATTTAAAAACCCTCCATAAAAAAAACGAAAATATCACATGGGTTCAAGGTTTGAGCTATACTGCTAGTCGATATTGGGAATATCAGTTTCAGGTTTGCCTGGTGCTCCTCTCGAGATTTTTATTACTAGCTTTGACCGTAACTGAGACATCGAGTTTTGAGTCATACTCATCATAACTTTTGGGAGTTGGAACCTCTTCTCCATAAGAAATTGATATGACGAGGGAAAACGATTAAACCGCAATTCAAATTCTACATATTGCATTTTGTAGGAATGCCAAGTATTTTCTATTTCTTTGGTTAGGATGAATCTTCAAACATACTCTTTCGGCTACATAGCACACATGGACTTTTAGGCTTAGATGTCAGGTCTGCAGGTGTCTATTATGGCAGAGTTGCCAGCTACTTGCACACGGCCTCATCACTTCTATTAACCTGTCAATTGGGCCGGACAGACTGCAGCTGTAGGGGAATCTGGAGGGCAGTTTGAAGCCTCGTTAAACTCACCAGGGAACCATAACCTGGTTGACAAAACTTTCTACTTTGAATCATATCACTCATATAACTTATACTGTTAGAGCATTCTCTGCAGTAGTCATTTCAGGCTTTGAGTGATACTTTTCATTCTTTTTCATGCCTTTAGTGGCATCTATTGCAGACAGCCAGGTCCTGAGGGACACCCTTCATAAGATTTCAGTATGACAGTGCTGCCCGTAGAAGATATTTTAGGATTGAGTTATATGAATTGTTGGACATTGTATTCTCTAATTTTTTCTTTCCATTTGGGTATTACCGTATTTTACGTAGAAGCATGTCCAATTATTGTCTATATTTACTATTTATGGTCTATAGTATATGCCATATGGTACTATACACCAGGTGATTATATGTCAGTCTTGGTTTTGTGAGCTTATATGCTTTTGATATCGTGAAGATCAAAAACTCTGTTTCCCTATACCATTAATGGTTAGAGGCGGTGGCAATGGATATCATATATTTAATATGACTTACCAGTGTTTGCTTTTATACTATGAATAAAACAAGTCATCTAAAATCAAGGTTTGGAAGAGATCAACTCATTTGATATTTTGTTTTGGAAAAAAGTCAATATAATTAGTCGTGGAACATTACCTGTTAATGTAGTTTCAGTTTCGGGACTCTGCTCACCATAGAAGCTTCTCTTTTGGAACATGTCAAATAATAGAGGCTTAAGCATTGCATCAAATGAATTCACAAAATCTGAATATAAAACACCATCCATTATAATTTATTATTGCTTTAGTTTGCAAGTCTCACGGTATGACGGGATTGATATTTTTTAGATTACTGCCAATCAAACAGTTTACTTTCAGAACAATGCCTATCCTTAAATATTAGTTTTGAGACACAGCTTCTAATTGTTGCTTTTCTGTGCTTTTGAATATTTTAGCTATCCAGTTTCAGTTTCTGAACAATTTCAATCATAAAATCACTGGCAGAATATTTTTCATAATCTGAAGTTTAATTTATAGTTATCATAGGATTCCAGTTTTAAAACGTGTTAGAATTACATACCATTTAAGTGATTCTATCGTTTTATCAATCTATGGCTTCCTGAAGTGCCTATTAATTATAATTAAGGTTGATCAAGATTGAAATACTGATCACATTTTTTTTTAATTTTTCTGGATCAGACCCATTGTCCCTTGTTCGTGATCACAAGGTGAAGCAGGATCTTTCTTCACGAGGGATATTGGTGAGATCGTTCAATGCAGATCTACTCTATGAGCCTTGGGAGGTTAATGATGATGAAGGACGTCCATTTTCTACTTTCCTGTCTTATTGGAATAAATGCCTTAATATGCCATATGATCCAGCAGCACCTCTTCTTCCTCCTAAAAGGATAGTTGCAGGTTTACACTTGGTGCATAAGACTCTTTTTTAAATGATACATTAAAAAACAAAATTTGTTTTATTTAATTATATTCTAGTGATAATATCATTTCTACTGCATTAGTGTGAAATCTCAGCTTAAAGATCCCTTTGATTCAGTTATATGATTTTTGTTTCGATTCTGCCTTTTCTGGACAAATTGAATTTGCACCTCAGCGAATGCTGCCAAATGACTGCCCCCATCATGCAGGTCCAATCATATAAGACATGTTTACATATCGATTGTTAGGATTTCTTACAAGGGTGTGGTCATTTAAATGATTACTTGAGTTGTTTGTGAGATAGGACTAAATAAATATTACTATTTAACTATGTAGCCGGGTTCGCCTCCTGCAGGGCCGGATCCGGTTTCAGTTCGCACCGGATCCAGGTCCTGGTTCGGTTCCTCTGTGGGTTCGCACTTTTCCACGTGTGCAGGAGTTGTCATTAGATCAGAAGTCAGGCTATGATAATGTCACTGAGAATGAGGACCACATGATAACGGGTGATGATAATGTGGCTTTGATGGAGGAGTATCCAATCCAACCACCACAAGCGATCACAGCATGTAATAATCTAGTAAATGAAATCAACAGTGATGGATTGCAGTGGCAGCATTGTATGACTCCTCAGTCGCCACTCAACCCACAGGTGATGTGGTCATATAAATGACTCTTTGAACTCGAAGCCTCTTTCCATGATGAAAGGTAGGGTACTTAAGACTAGGACTGAATGGAGAGGTTGTAATTTTTCTATATAGAAAGTGGAGGAGGCAACAGTGATGGATTTGGAGGCTGATTTCTTGTTTATTCTATGATGGATTTGGGTTCATTCTGAGCTATATGCACTTTTTTTTCAAACAGTGACCTCTAAGGGCAAATCCTCCATGTCTTTGATGCTCATCGCTGAAGCATCTCATCCGTGGTTACTGTTAAGACATGCAGTTATTTTGCTCTCTGTTTTTGCTTCAAGATATTCTATCTGTATCTTGGTCTCAAGACCCCTCAAGGATTATCTAATATATGAAAGTAGATGCTTTCCTCCAATAGATATTTTAAATGACATTCAAGTTTATGGTGGTTTTATTGTTTATATGATGTTATGTGATATTCTAATCCTAATTCATGCTTCTAGGCTGAAAATATATATATATATATATATATATATATATATATGATTTTGTATGAACAAACCCAAAATGAATCCAAACCCCCAAAGAAATTTTAGCTGAACCTGCAAACCAAACCCCCGAACGTGAACCAGTACCAGAACCGGCAACTTAGCTATTTAATCCTATTTGTTAGAGATTGTTAAGCTTTAGTCTATCCTACAAAATGGTTAAGTGGTTGTATGTAGAATGGGTTTGGCTGAGAAATAAAGGGTTAAATCCTAGAAAATAGGATTGAAAACAAACTAAATCTTCGTATAAATATTAAATTATTAATACCTAGAAAATAGGAAAAACTAATTCTTTTTTAAAAATATTCCTCTCTATTTGATTAATTAAACATACTGGTACATTTGTTATTTTGTATTGCAGAAATTCAATTTGGTATCAGAGCAGGTTAGACAAGGAGAGATTTAGAATTGTTGTTTGAACTTTGAAGATCTAAGGGGTAGCTCCACTGTGTTTGGTTGCCCTAATTGGTGATGGACATTCTTTTTAGATTAGATTTGCTTTTATTATTTTTCAGTTAAATTCCAGTTGCACAGTGATGAATTTCTGTGATAGACATCTAAAGGGAGAAATCTTCATTATTCGCATTGTGGTGGTTACTGTAACAGTTTGAGACAGCGTTACTAAAACTATGATATCTGCTTCCATTCGTAATGAAATTTAGTGATTTATAATGTTTTGGAAAGTAACACATAAGAGAACAAAACTTAGAAATGTTTTAAAGAGACGTTTTGAATTGAAAGAGCAGTTTGATGCAGAATTAAACGAATATTTGTTGATACGAATGGCAGAAGATTGCCATTTTCTTATCTTGTGTAGTTTGTAGATTTCTATTAACAATCAGGAGGCCATCATTTTAAACAAACAGAGAGCAGTGAAAAGATCTGAGAATGTTATCGTAGCTCTAGAAGAAGACATCAAATTTGAAGGAAATTGTGATTCATTTTAAGTCACTTTCTGGTAGCATTCAGGCTTGAAAGGATTGGTAGTTGTGGTTATCGTAAATGAAACCACTTAAGGAAAGAAATTGTGCATGATTCTTGAATAGATGGGGTAGAAATGTGAGTAGTAGTATATTAGTATTTATATATAAATATGAGATTTGAACCAAGTGCAATAGAAGATTGCAAATACAAGGCATGATTGAGTTGTGTGGGTGTGAAAAGAGGGTGAAGAGAACATTTAGCAAAGTGCCGTAAAATTGCAGCTTGGCCTCACCATGAGAAGCATGGAATTTTTGGTGTGAATGCAAGAGGCAACTGAATTTTTTATATAGGACCGTTCTTATAAAACTTGAGGTTTTAGTATTTTACATTTAAATAACAAATAAAAATTCTATAGCTTGTACTAAATATTTTTTAATTCTGCCTGGAGAAATAATATTTATTTTGTATCTTTCTATCTGGGTTGAATCTCTTGATAAAACTTTGCCATCATGGGCGGAATTAATTGTAAGACACCCCCCTATAAGGATTCAGCTCCAGCTTCTTTAGTTTAAGACATTTAATTGTTTTGGTTGTTACTATGGTGTAGTTTATTCTTAAAATATTGTTCAGAGGGTTTGTATTAAATTCATAACTTTTTATTTGCAAGGCAGATTCTGACTAAAGCTTGCCAGATTATGTAAAGTTCTTGTCCAAACCCTGCGGCAAAGGGGTCTTTCTCAAGTCATTGTATCTTGCAAGATATAATTATTTTTCCTCATAAATACCAACAAAAGATCCTTAATTTTTTTGTATATGGGTGCATTGTGACACCATTACAAGCCTTTTTGTTGAGGGGGGAATTCTATTTCTATTTCTACGAAGAGGACAATCATTAGGAGAAACACTGTCAAAACTGTCAGAGCACTTCATGCAGTGGCTTGTGGTACACAGAACCGTCAGGATCAACCTGCCTGAATGAAGCCGAAATCTGCAGTAAGATAAAGAATTACTGGGGGATGGAGGACAACTTCCAATCTTAAGATCGTTGCTTGTTCACAGATTGGAGTAATTGCTTTAGTAGCAAATTTGGTTCAGAAAAAAGAGGGTTTAAGGCCCAGACCAACCGAAGACTAACATATATGTCAAGTGGAGACCCATACCACACTTGTTGTGAATGGTCAAGTTTGTCCCTATTCATGGAGTGTTGTAGATCAGTAAAGGCCCAGGCTGGTTGATCATATTTGGCTAGTTGTGTGCCCCTAGTCACAAGGTGTTGTGTACAGTTGTGTGTCCTTGTTCACAACTTTGAAGGAGGATAGTTGAGTCCATATCTTTGGTCAAGAATTCAGCGAGGTTGTCTCTTGATGAGGAGGTGTATTGTGGCCATTCCACTACTAATTGTAAGGATGTCGAATTGAGGGAGGCTGTCTCTTTAAGAGAAGGTGTATTATGGCCATTCCATTACTAATTGTATGTATGTCGAACTGAGGGTATGTCCCTGTTTCTCTCCAGTATTAGTATTATATGTAATAGTGGGGAATGTTAGGATCTATAACATATATTATACTATTTATAGTAAACTGTACGTTGCTTTAGTTAATTAAATAATTACTTGAGTTGTTAGTGAGATAGGATTAACTTATTATTTAATCGTATTTGCTAGAAGTTGTTAAGGGTTAGTATACCAAAGGAAATGGTTAAGTGGTTGTATGTAGAATAGGTTTGATTAAGAAAAAAGGGATCCTAGAAATTAGGAGTGGAAACAAATTCAGTTGTGTAATACTCCTCTCTATTTGATTAATAAACATACTGGTATGTTGGTTTGTATTGCAGAAATTCAATATTGATGCACTTCTGTTTGCTGGGCTATGATTTGGTGGCACGGTGGAACACCTGCTACACACATGGCCCAATTCAATTCTTAATGGTCAAGTGGCAATACCCTGTACCAATGTTGGATGCAGAACCTGACAAGTCTGATAGTGGGTTACATCCTAGATATTAGGAGTAGAAACAAAATGAGTTGTCATATAAATATTCCTCCCTATTTGATTAATAAAACATACTGGTACTCTGGTTTGTGTTGCAGAAATTCAGTATTGATGCACTTTTATTTGGTTTATAAATAGCATCGAGTACATATGCATGTATTGTTTGCTGGGCTATGATGTGGTGGCAAGGTGGAATATCTCCTGCACACATGGCCCCAAGACACAATACAGTGAACCAATGTTGGGTGGAGAAACTGACAAATCTGATAGGGGGTTACATCCTAGAAAATAGGAGTGTAAAGTTAACAAACTAAGTTGTTGGATAAACATTCCTCTCTATTTTATAAATAAAACATTCTGGTGTGTTAGTTTGTATTGCAGAATTCAATATTGATACACTTTTAGTTGGTCTATCAATAACATCTCAAGTATATATGCTTGTTTTGTTTGCTGGGCTATGATTTGGTGGCAAGGTGGAGTACCTGCTGTATGCATGGCCCAGTTCAATTCCTAATGGGCAAGCCACAAGACCCTGTACCAAGGTTAGGTTCAGAACCTGTCAAAGCTGATGGGCTAGGGTTAGTGTGTCTCAATAGATGAGGATAGTTGCAAGTCATGGGTGACATTATGGAATAGATGTGTCTCAGTTGTAGTACTTAACTTGAAGGCACACACTTCTTTAACAAGATTGCATTTCCAATAAAATATTACAAAAAAACTAAAAAGAGATCAACTTTTGCTTCACAAGTATACCTCTTAGCTTTTTTGTGGACTTTATTTGGAAGTCCAGTTTTCATGAACAAGACAGGTGTAGATAGTGCACCTCTTTTATGAATTTTAAAACTTGCTGTCTAACTTTTTGATGTCATGCTTATTTCCATTGATTTGACTTGCTTATAACATTTATTCCATCTGTTTTTTGGTTGTTTTTCTTGCTGTATTTACTCTACCTTGCTTTGTTTTTCTGTATGTTAGAAGTGTTTTATTCTTTTACACAGCTATTCCATCATGTAATAGTAGTGTTAATTAATTTACTTCATAAGTATGATAGAGGAGAAAGCTTAGAACCTTTCTTCAAGCTAAATAAAAAAGCTGAATGTACTTTCCCTACACTGGGTTGAGCAATATTTTTTGTTGGGTTTGGGGAGGGCTTTTCTGACCTATTAAAGTTGTGGCAGCTCAGAAAATGTCTAATTCACACTGACGGGTGGATCTGAAACTTTGCTTTGGTTCATTTCCTTATTAGTTAACATTGTTTAAAGACCCTTCCCAAAGGCTTGGGTTTGGTCCTTAGTTTTGGACTTTTCAATTGCATTTAAAAGTAAAATTATCCAGGATCTTTGGTTTTTGGGCTATTTAGGGTGGGTGATACCCAACATTCTTTGCAAAAAGAGAGTAAACAAAGAGAAAAATCTTCATGGGAGAGTTTGTCTTAAATTCCTAGATCTTCATTCAAATACATCTATTTTATAATTTTCCAATGCAGAAAATGAAAAGGTACAAAAAAGTAAGAAAGCAAGGGTTCTCATCTAAGTTACCGGTTCAGTTTTGGTTCGGGTGAGGGTTCGAGGGTTCGTTCACGGATTCGATCAAAAAAAAATTTGGAGCTGGGTTTGTTGGTACAAAAACATATAAAATATATATATTTATAGATATAATATACATATTTTTAATGTACAATATTATTATATTATATTTATAAAATTTTGTATTATAACATCATATATTAATTATTAATTTTATCAAATATTATATTATATTTAAACTTTATTAATAATTATTTATTAATATTAACCTTCTTTTATAGTTTTATTATTATATTATAATTAATAATATTATATATTATTAATATTGTATAACGATTATATATTACTAAATATATAAATGTTATAAAATATTAATAATACATTATGTTGTACCCAAACCGAAATTTTTGCTTCATTAAAGCATTTTGCTTAAAATGGTCTAAACCTTGTAAAAGTGGGGTCAAAACTCAATTTTCGGGCAAATAAAGTATGGGCTTTTAGTCAGTGTGATGCCAGGAAGATACTGGCAAAATTTGAAAATTTTGAAAATTAGGGTTTCTGAAATCTATTTTTAGCCCGAAACCCTAAAAAATAGGAACTTGTCAGAATTGGATGAAATTAATTTTGATTGGCTTATTTCACATCACAATCACAGTGGTGAAGTCAGTTTCAGTTAAAAGTCAGTTTAAGGCTGGTGGGTAGTTTTCACTTTTTTAGGAGAAAAGTTAGGATCTTCGGGGTCATCAATGGCAGTTGGCCAGTACCAGGTGTCAATATCTAAGCCTGAAACTCAAAGAGGAACGCTCTACGATAAAAGATGTTGGAAATAATGCTTTTTGATGGAGGGGATTTTCAGATTGGCAAAAAGTGCTAAAATATTCTAAGTCTGGGAACTTTTCACTATGTAACGTAGTAGACACTTGCGCAATCAACGTGCAAATCAACTTTATAGTGTCCGTACATGTGAAAATGATGAAGTATAGTCATCCACACACCTCAGCAGTCACAACGCTTCGACATGGTCAACCGCAGGGATGGATACAGCGTTTGCAAAGCATAAAATGGTGAAAATCAATGAATTCAAAACAAATCCGCTCCCCTGTAGCCTAGGGGCGCCCTTCCTTTTGAAGGTCAAGATTGGAGTATTTTGGATTAAGAACACATTCATTATGTTCAGTTTTCAGTCGGTTTTCCGATTAGCCATGAAGCAAAATTATCCGAGTTACAGAACTCCGGCAAACGAAGACAGAAGCCGAGGTTACAAAGAGTGTTTTCATCAAGGAGGCAGTCTAGAGATGCAAATCCGCTCCCTTCTAGCCCAAGGGCGATTTTCTTTTTGAAGGCCCAGATCTAGATGCATGTGTGTTTTGATGGTTTCAGCCTTTGCAGAATTAGTTTAGCTTTTCAACGAGCTATCAAGCGAAAGCGTATCCAGTACAAAAATCCGGTTATCGGCGGTGGAACTGGAAATTGCAAGCAAGATACATGTCAGATGAAGTTTTGTAGAATGCAAATCCGCTCCCCTGTAGCCCAGGGGCGATCCTGAATAAGACCTGTTTGATGGATGAATTTGCAATTGAGGTCTTCCTGAGATCTCTTCCAGCTCAGTCCAGCTTTGCAGTGTATCCGTTCACAAGACGATCCGATATTCTGAGTAACTGTGACAGAGGTCCTACCGAGCATGTAAAACAGAGGATGGTGAAGCGTAGCTACACAAAGCTGCACAGCTGTAGGCTAGGGGCGATTCTCCTTTAGGCCTGCCAGACGGGGTTATTTGCAATTACAGTCTTCACAAGACTTGTGTGCAATTACTCAAGCTATCCAACGAGTCTAGCCGACAGCCTCCGGGATTTGGCGAATGCTCGTACGTGCGAGGTCAAGATGATAATGCTGTGAAGAAGAGCTGATTGAAGGCAGTTCAAAGAACGACTAAGTGTAAGAATGTTATTTTCTTTGAAAAAGGCGATTTTCTTTTAGAGGCCTTAAAAGCAATTTTCTGGCTTCGTCGTCTCCAAGAACATCTCTTGCAAGTTGACCAAACTATACAGCAAGACAGACGGCACGCGTATCGGAACATTCCAGTTCCCGGTATCAAGGGTCAAAATATGGTGTTCAGTTGAAAATCACACTTTTGTCAAAATGGTGTTTGAGCTATCACAGAATAGGGGCGCTCATGCTTTTGGGGTTCTTAATACAATTTTCAGATCCTTCACATACAGTCATTGGATGCAGGATACTTCTAGTCATGCAATGAATCCATTATTCAGTCAGTGGAGTTCATTATTCATTGTCAGCGGCAGTTTGAAACATCAGAAGGCAAAACTAAGAAATGGCTAAGTCTGGAGTCAAAACATCAATTTAATCAGAGGCGCCTTATTTTCTAAGGTATCAGATGAGCTCCATAGCAGTTGTTGCTCCCAGCAGACATTTCATCCTTGTCATACAAGCTTCGCGGTGGATATCTCAGCACAGTCGCAGGCTCAGTCAGTCAGCCAGAAATCAGAGCTGAACATGGTCAGTTGTAACTTTGCAGTCAGCTACAAAATAGGAGATTCTTAAAAATCTCATAACTCTTGCAAATGGAAGCCTAAAATATCAAAATTTGACTTTTTGGAATCAGGGAAGTGTGTTGAACACAGCAAGATGCTATTTTTGGCAAAAAATGAAAAAAATATTTTTGCATGCAGAGCATTAAAAAGTGACGAATTTCTTCAAAGACAGATATTGGCGCCATTTTTAGTTTTCTGCATGTGTTAAAAATTAAGATATTATTTTTAGTCTGAAGACTCAGAGACAGTGGCAGTTCAACTGGAGAGAAGCCAATCGATTTTCCTTTTTCTAAATTAGGGTTGCATTATGCATGCATGATGGTACGAATTGTTTATTTAAACAAGCATGGCGCCTTTCATCATTCACACAGCTTTGAAAGTTCGAATTTCTTCAAAGAGATTGGCGAATTTTCATCAAAGGATCAAGTTCGAAGGTGGTAAAATATTCTTTTGCAGGTACAAGTTCAGATTCAGCATCAGATTCAAGGCAGAGTGGCGATTTTGACAGAAGAAGATAATAATTAAATAAAAAATTTTAAAAAAAATATATCTTTCTTCTTCTCTATATTTCTTCCATCTTCTCGTCTTAAATTCTCTTGCATGTTCGAAGTGTTGGCAGATTTTGGCAAAACAAAATATCTGGGTTGATTCAGAAGAGCTTTCTCAGCAAAACCCATGTGCCAGAATTTTTCAGGAAAATTTGTTCCAGAACATCTGTTCTTGAAGCTTTAATTTTCTCAACCGAAATTCTTTTGCATGGCTGAGTAAAGGGTAAATTTTTGCATTTCTGACGTTCTGGGTTGTCTTAGAATCATTTTCTGGACAAAACCCATATCTCAGATTTTTTCGTAAAAAATTCTCATCCGACAAGCTATTTTTAGCCTCAGCAGGCTATTTTTGGCTTTCCAGAAAAGTTGTCAGAATATAGCCGTGTGCACAGTCAACAGGCAAGTTTTTCAGAAT
Source organism: Sequoiadendron giganteum (assembly GCA_007115665.2). Classification (NCBI taxonomy): domain Eukaryota; kingdom Viridiplantae; phylum Streptophyta; class Pinopsida; order Cupressales; family Cupressaceae; genus Sequoiadendron; species Sequoiadendron giganteum. The sequence continues at coordinate 99,951,300 of CM021110.1, read as the reverse complement.
GCAGTTCACTCAGCTCGAATTCAAGACCAAATCGGTCTTAACCCATGACTTCATCGGAACAGTTGATACAGATCTACATAAGGTGTTGCCGGAGGTGGTTTTGGATCCACTCAAAATCAGGGATTCAGTTATCAAGAATATTCAGCAATCCGGGTTGCTTGAGGCCGCTTCCATACCTATTTCGGTGCATTGCGTGGAGTTTGTAATATCTTGCATCAAGCATTACAATTCCGCTACACGAGAGATACGGTCAATAGATGGACGTGTTATATGCAGTCTCAAACCTCTTGATATCGAGCGAAGTCTAGATATTCCTCAACATTCGGATGGGATGGTTATTTCCATGAGTCAAAGCGAGCAGGCATTCAATGCTGGACTGGATAAGTGTCAAAACAAGATGATAGAGAGATGGCTGAAACAAAAGAAGAGCAAGTTGCCAAACAACTTGGGTCGTGGCGAGTGTAAGGATGAATACAATATTTTGATTACACTGCTTAATCGTGTCTCAGGTCATGCAGATGCGAACAAATTTCACCCGTGGATGTATTATATCATTGGTAGAATCATCTCGGGGCAAGAGCATTATGACTGGGCATCCTTCATCAGCGATGTTATTCATGAGCAAATCACCGGTTTCCTAGCTGCGCATCAATTTCATATGTGTTCTTACCTGGTGTACTTGATTGCTTATCAGAATCAGTTTAATGGTTTGAATACGGTGGGCATACTCAGTGTACAGAAAGTCTATCGTTACTATGACCAGCTTGAGTTCACAAAGGCTGAAAGTCATTTTAAACGTGTACAAGAGGCTTTCTTAACTTATACAGTGAGAAACTTGGACCGGGAGTTGCATATTCGCATCTCGACAGTTGCCAGAGCAGCAATGAAGAATTGGGCAGATTGGTACATTCAGTTCCCTACATACACCTATATCCGTGTCTATGGATACACAGGAAAACCAGCTATGTTACCACGTTATCCTTCGGATAAAACAATATTCATGGAGTTCCTGAGGCAGCTATATGAAGTTCACAAACGTTTGCGCATCAAGCGTAAACCAGCTGCCGAGTTTCCTTTGCAATTCGGGATGTATTGGTGTAGGACGGCAGTTGATGCTAAGACCGCAGGTCAAGAGTTAGAAAATTGCAAACTCAAGTACCTGGTGGATACACGCACATATGATCCTTGGGGTCATTACGCAGCTCGCCTGGGTAATCTCTCTTATCACAAACCTACGATGGAAGATTATTGGGTGAATTGTGAGGATGATTTCGAAGTTCGCAGACGTAGCTATAGCAGGTTCTCTCTTCCACAAGTTTCTGTTTTCTTGGCAGAAGATGTGGAAGGATTGACAGAGGATGAGGGAGATACACTTCCTCAATTTTACAGAGAGCAGGTTGATGGACAACCACTGCCGTTAGTAAACTGGTATGCCAAAGAGTTCGCATCAGTAAAGGAGAGATCGAGCAGGGTCATCCAAAATAGTATGCTTTATTTAGAAAGCAGAAGGTTGAGAAAGGCATCTATGCCTAGAGCAGAGCCGCCAACAGAAGGACTTGTATTGCCTTCTTCTTCAAAACCTAAGCAGAAGAAGAGGAGCAATCCTCCTAAAAAGAATCCAGCGCCTAGTAATTCAAAGGGAAAAGCATCTGTTGCGATTCCACATGTAGAGCCAGTCAGAGAAGTTATTCAGACTTCTCCGCAGCTTGAGGTTCAGCCCCGTATGCCGTCACCGACACCATTAGAGCAGCCTCCCATTCCAATTCACATTGATTTGGACGTAGATTCACCTCCTCGCAGCGATTCTTTTATACATTCACATTCATCAGATCCTCCTACGACTAGTACAGGTCTTTCCAGTGGGATTAGTCGGGATTCATCTTGGCTTGAGAGTCAGCTGGGAAGAAAAAGGAGGCAACCATCTTACATACTTGATCATTCAGATTTTGATCATGACCATCAAGATGTGCCTGAAAAGAGGATCAAGAAGCAGATACATATTGGGAGAAGTGCAGATAAGGAATTCATTGTTGAGACTGCTGTACCTCCAGAAGATAAGAGTCTAGACGAGATGGAAGCTCAAGACTTCGAGGTTATCACAGTTCATTTCGGTAAGAGTACTCGTCAGACAGATATTGATCTCCTACAGGTTGCTACAGATAGCGTCAAAGATAGGATGGTGAAAGATGGTGAAGATAAATCAGCTCTCAAGGCTGAAATACAGCAGCTTCGCCAGTACATTTCTAGCCTTGTACACAGGACAGGGGATGTTGTCACCGCGCTTCCACATATGTTAGAACCACCAGCAGAGCAGGGTCAGATTGATCTCTTGGTTGCATATGGTAAGCGATTGGAGGAATGGGAAGAGGAGTTTGTTGCTAGAGGTCGCCTTATACTTACAGAATTGTATCAATTGCGGTATAATGCACGTGAGCTTCGTTTACGACTTCAAGATGAGGAACGTGATTTGGCTATTAGTAAACCCAGGGATGAGATTCTGATTGCCAACTTGGGAATGTCATTTGATTCAGTCACAGAGGCAGAAGATAAAGAAGAGGTCTACATTTGGAGAACACAGTTGATCTTCAAGGCAGAGATAGAAGGAAAGATCGTATCTGAGGTGGCTGAGAGCAGAGAGCATGTTACTAGTGCACTCCGCTATATAAGAGACTTTGTGTCTCAATTACCATGTGTATATCAGCGTGTGGGTGGTGACTATGTTGAGCTTGCTGACATCCAGTTAGAGCTCCAAGCACTTATTCACGGTATTTTCAGTGGTGAGACCATTGGCTGTAAGATGAATCAGCTTACAGCCATGTCAACATTGTTTGATGAGGCAATCAGGAGAAAGGGTGAGTTCCAGTGTCAGATGACTAATGGAGAAGACATGCTGCACAGACATAGGATTCTTCGCCAAAGCTTCAGTTCCCCAGATGGAGATGCAGTCAACGACCTCGTAGATGGGTTAATTTCTCAAGATCAGGGTCAGTAGACTTCAGTTAAAGGCGTCCCACCTTTTTCCAAGATAGACATTAGACACAGGAGTTAAACTCGAGGCTTCTTTCCGAGTTAACTGGTTGTTACACATTGCATGTCTTGTCTGTCTTGGAAATATCTACAAACACTTGGAGTTTAGATTAGATCTTTCAGTCAACTGATGATAGCATTCCAGTTGATTTGCTTTCAATAAGGACGTGCATGTTGCACCTTGTCCATTTAGATTAGATGTTTCAGTTAACTGATGATAGTTTCCCAGTTAACTGTATAGTTTCATTCAATTAGGGTTTAGGAATAAGATCTTGCATGCATTGCAAGACTTTAGTTGACTCAAGGTGATTTTAGGGTTGCCTACACCTTGAAGTCTATAAATAAGAGCTTTAAGCTCATTTGTAATTTAACTTTTGCTTGATAGCATACATGCTGCGCCTACCTTGCCTGTAGTATTGCTATTATTGTATCTGTTCAAAGAGTAATTGCTGTTATAATAAATTGCTGCGCCTACCTTGCCTTCATGTTATTGTCATAGTGTTTATTCGATCTTAGTTAAATGGGGTTGCTGGTTTGATCGTTATTGCATGCGTGTTGCGTCTATACAATCTACTGTCCCAGTTGCTTACCTTTTTGTTTTGTTTATTATAAGCCTATTCAGAAGAGCAAATAGTTGCGCCTACCTTGCCTTCATGTTGCGAAACTGTACTTAAAGCTTATCGTTTGATGTGTGTGATAGTAGACTCATTCAGCCAAGCAAATAGTTGCGCCTACCTTGCCTTCATGTTGTGAAGCTGTACCAGGTTTACCGTTCATTTGTTTGTTTTAATAAACTTCTTCCCGGATTAGCAAATAGTTGCGCCTACCTTGCCTTCATGTTGTGAGCCCGCACCTGGAGTTTATCGTACAATACATTCCTGCTCCATTTCCTCATGCTCTGTTTCTTGAGGAAATTGGATAGATATTAAAGAAGTTAGCTTAGTTGTAGTTACATGATCTGCGAAACCAGAAAATACTTAGCTGCAACGTTCTAGGTTTTCTTAACCTTGTGCCTCTACCAGCTGAGAACAAAAAGATAGGACATTAGTTTAGTTTTCTATTTCATGCATTCCAGCACAACGAGGGAGCTTCCCCTCCTAATTTGAAGAGCACTCATTACGTAGTGTGCATAGCTGTCCGTACGAACTCACACTCCAGAGGTGTTAGTTCTTACGCCAACACATTATAAATATATAAATGTTATACAATATTAATAAATTATACCATATAACAACATAAAATATAATATAAAAAATAATTTTAATATAACGAGATATAACAATATAAAAAATAATATTAATATAATCTATAGTAATATGGTTATTATACCATTAATATTAATATAGCGAGTATAAAAATAATATTAATATAGCAGATCTTGGGGCTTCAGTTATAGCATAGCATACCCGCCTCGCCTCTTTATGCTGTTCAGGAAAAGCTGGCGCCTCCATTGATACACGTTTCCAATCCTCAATAGCTCACCCTGGTGGAGACGATGGGATTGCCGGGTTGGGATGGTTAGGGACAAGAGACCAGCCTTTCTCGGAGTGGAGAGACACAGATAGACACAAATAAGTATTGGTATCAGACACATGATGAGTTTGCTATAGCAGACTGGAATATTACATTCTTGCAGGTGTTTCTAGGGATTTCAAATTCGTTGGCAACACTCTACAAAAATTCAAAAAAGTAATTAAAAATGCAAAAAAACATTGAGAAATGCATGGCTTGGGCGTGAAACGACATGGGTTTTGCTTGGGTTCGAACCGGGTCAATGAAGTTGAACCCACAGTCAAGATTTCGTACCCTGACTGAACCCACAGTGACAAAATCGAACCTTGACCGTTTTTGCATCGAACCGAACCAGACTTCCGTACCCGAGTCGAATCAAACTTGAACCAAGGGTCAAAATGCTATGAATTGGTAACATAGGTTCTCGTTGAGATCTAAAGAGACATTCCTCATTTGGATGGTTTGTTTTTCCCTGAGAAGTTGAATTGAAATGTTGAATAAGTACAAATAGCATGGTAACTCAAATTAATTGGAGTGGTACTATTATAGTGGTGACCTAAGTCACAAGGTTCAATTCGGCGACATTGAAATTCGGATGGCAAGAAAAAAATTCGAAAAGTAAAAAAGTCGGATTAAATTCGTAAATATATAAAAACTAGTAAATATTATATATACTTGAAAATATATATGATGTAATATATTTTTTTATATATATAATAAATAACATATATAAATAAAAATAATTTATTAAATAAAAAATAATATTAAAAATATATCAAAACACAATATAAATTAATAATATTAAGCTAAATAATATTAATTTTAAATATATTAAATGTTAATTTTTTAATACAAAATTAATAAAAATATACATGATTTAAAACATAAAATATAAAAATTATTGAATTTTATTTAAAAAATTTATAAATGAAAACAAAACTTAATATTTAAAATCTAAATATTTAATCTAAAACTCAACAAAAAAAAAAAAAAGACTAAAATTTAAAACGTAAAAAAAATAAAAAATAAAATTCATGATCATGGGACCCGAAGATAGTAGAGATACGCTGGCTGAAGCGGCAGATCGAACCGCAGCTGCTTTGCCTCCTCTGTGTCGACCAACTGGTGAAATTTCATCTCTCTCGCATCCATGTCTGGGTATTTTTCTTCATCCCTTTTTGCAATTGATTGTGTACGGGCCAGGTCTCTAGCTCTAGGATGTAATTGATGCCAGAGGGAGACACCAACTGTTTCGAAAGTTGTCCGCGAGGAAGTGAAGGAGACAGGTGTCAGCCGATCGCGTGGGATTGAAGCGGAGAGGAAATATCTCCGACCTGTTCAACAAAATAGCTATGAACCAAGAATTTGCAGTTGCCGTACGAATTTGCCCGAATTTGAACGAATTTCATGCATTTTTTGAGGATTTGCCGAATTTTGAATTTGAAGCTTCGAATTCGGCGAATGCTGTGACTTAGGTGGTGACACTTGGCAGAGTCATAACTTCTTGACCTTATAATGGAATTTAAACTTTTGATATATGTTGAGAAGCTTAGGTTGTGAATTAGCTTTTTCCTTCAAATAGAGCTCCACTATCCTTTTGGGGCATTTGGACAAACTTCCAAGGGAAAATTCTGCCTTGTAGGGGCATAGAAAATACTAAAAAGCAATTATCAAAGTATCGTAATTTTGTCAAAAATTGCCACCTAAATGACTTGAACTACTTCTTGGATCATTTGTCCCTCCTTGAGAATGGATATTATTACCTCCATCTTTTGTACTAAGTGGAGAAACTTAAATTGAATTTGGTTCTTGGTGAATCATTTCCAGCAATCGCTTTGCCACCTTGGAGAGTGGAACATATTGGTGCTTCATTTATTGACCATTGGATCATTGACCTGATCAATAGTTGTGTTTGTGACACAATCTTTATTGGTTTTTGTGATCTCTAGTTGCTCAATAACATTTGATGTGTCAAAAAGCAATGGAAATGGAAACAATGGGTGAAGCAGTTTTGCATTGAACATTGGGTGCAACTTGAGGTAGGGTGGCAAGTTGAGTGCAAATACATTTTTGCCCACTTGGGTGATGATGGTATATAGCAATAAAGGGTTTTAGCTCCTTGTTTGGACCTTGAAGCATTGCATTAGAGAAATTCTTATTATGGCATTTGATTGGGTACCCATGCTAGGTGAGCACCACATCAAGTGCATATACCGGGGCATCCATCTTAATCTCAAAAGATAGTTGTAGATTGGGCAGAACAAGGACTATTGTTGGTTGGTGTTCTTTTTTAGTCGTGCAAATGCTTGATTTTGAGCTTTTATCCAAATGAACTTGGATTTTGCTTCTCGTTTCACTGCATTATTTAGAGGCCATGCAATGCAAGATAATTGATGCACAAGCTTGTGGTAGAAGTTGGCTAGAGCGAAGAAATTCATGAGTTCTATTAGTCTTTGAGGCCAGCTAGTCTCTATGCCCTAGATTTCTTTGGTTCAATGCATGACCACCTTTATCTACCTAGATATTGGATCCTTGTCACATTGAAAACACATCTCTTTATGTTGGCAGAAGGCATCAAGGTAATGTAGAACATGTTGCAAGTGCCCCTTCCATGTCTTATAGAGATGAGGAGGCCATCTAAATGGATAACCACAAAAGACTTGGCAAAAATATTGAAGTATTATTGTAATATTTAATGTTCATCTTAGTTGTTAGTTAGTTGCTAGTTTACTTTCAGTTAACTTAGTTTGCTTTAGTTAGTTTTAGCAACTTTCGGTTTATTGTTTTTGTTCACTTTAGTTCACGACTGTTTCTTTTTAGAAATATCGTCTTATAATTTATTATATAAGGAGTATTCCTCTCCTTTGTTTAATAATGAATAACGATAATCAATTACCATTTCATGGTATGAGAGCATAGGCTCATTATTGGCAAATTTTTGCAATAAAATTCGTGGTTTTTCCGAAGAAATTTTTTTAGATGTTTTTAAAAAATCGAAGGATATCTTGGCTGTTAAAAATTGCAAGGGTTTTTTTTTTCCGAGCATTAGAGTCTGTTTTTTTTGTCGAATTTTTTTATAAATTTTGTGGCTGTTTTTACTTGAAAAATTTGAAAAATCTTTTCGAAAGATTTGTCCAATTTTTTGAAATAAAAATCGTGAGGTTTTTTTTTTGTCATTTTTCACAGATTTATTCCTCTAAAAATTGAGGGTTTTCTAAGAAGAAAATCATGGAAATTTTCAAGGTCTAAAAATCGCATATGTTTGCTTCTTTTCGGTGCATGGATTTTTTGAGGTTTGTGGGTGCCTTTTCGAGGGTTTTCTAGGCATCTTTTTGGTGGATCTTTTGAAGAACATTGCAGTTTTTTGCAGCAAATCACGTCTGTGTTTCTTTATGCGTGTTTTTTACTTTTGCTTGCAATTTTTTTCCAGGTGTTTTGAGTGTTTGCTTTTTGGGTGCGTGAGTTTTGTTGGAAATCACGTCGACTTGTTCTAAGGTGTGTTTCTATGCTCTTTTTGATGGGATTTTTGTAGGGTTTCTTTTCACCGTGCCCTATTTCGTGGGTTTTTGCAAGGTTTTTCTAGCTTTCTTCTTCAGATTGAGTTTTTCTGCAACTAGGTTTTTTTGTGCCCTATGAAAATCGTGGGTTTCGCATTGCAACTTATGGTTTTTTAAACTGTGTCAAGGTTTTTGAGGGTTTTTTGCCATGCCTTGAAGAATTTTGAGAGTATGTTTTGATGAATTTCGTGGTTGAAGTTGCAAGTTTTTTGAAGATTTTTTTTTGAAAAAAATTGTGCCCTATTTTTTGATGAATTTTTGGAAATTCGTGCCTTTTTTCATTGTCTAGGGTTTTTGGGCAAAGTTTGTTTTTTGACTGATTTTTTGAAAAATTCATGCCTCTTGCTGCATCTTTGGAGAATTTTTTTGTTGATTTTTGAACAAATTCGTGGGTTTTTGAGCCTCTAATGTTTTGTCGATATTTTGAAAATTGTGGGACCAACTGATTGCCTCGATATTCGTGCCAATTGATCACCTTGTTTTTCATGCCTTTGGAAAATGAGAGGGATGGCATCTTTGACCAACATCATGTTCGGAAGTAGCCAGAGGTTCAATTGTAAAAAGTAAAAACTACAACACGTGGAAGTAGAGGATGCTTACTATTTTCGAGTACTGGTGTTTGGATTCACTTGTTTTGGGTACAAAAGCTCATTTTGCCACTACGGGAAAGGACTAGGACAAGTCTGATGGCAATAATTGAGAGGTGGTTATGCTTCTCAATTTATCAGTCACTGATGAGATGCTACTAGAAATACCATCTGGTAAGATTGTTGCAGAGATTTGGAAACATTTGAAGGATCTTCATGAAACCTCAGACAAGGGTAGGGCTCTCTTCTTGAAGAATATGCTATTTTCCATTATGATGGATGACAAGATCTCTTTGCAGGATCACTTGTCTAAGATCAAAGACATTCACAATCAACTGGAGGCCATTGGTTGCAAGATGGAAGAGGAGGATATGGTGGTTATCACGTTGAAAATCTTACCACGATCCTATGAGCACTTCATCGAAACACTCAACATTACCTCCACCAATGTTGACCTCAAGTTTGATGAGCTATGCAACAAGCCCTTGCAACAAGATAGGTGGAAGAAGCAATTTGGGAGCAATAGCGACACTCTCAGTGTTGAACATGCGTTCACTGCCAAAGACAATAGCAAAGGCAAGTCCACTCAGCAGAAAGGATAATGCAAATCGAAGGATACCTCCAAGAAGTCTTTCACATGCCATTATTGTGGTAAGACTGATTAGAAAGGAAGAAACATTGCAAGAAGCGGTTGGCTGATAAAAAATCCAACTAGGAAGGGTCTTAGCAGTAGGCCCATGTTGTAGAGCATATTGAGCAGAAGGAGTCTGCCTTTTATGTATTCATGGCCAAAAGACCATTAGATTATGGGTAGACTTGGTTTAAGTTAGTAGAATGACCATTAAGGGAGGGTATTAAAGTATTATTGTAATATTTAATGGTCATCTTAGTTGTTAGTTAGTTGCTAGTTTACTTTCAGTTAACTTAGTTTGCTTTAATTAGTTTTAGCAACTTTTAGTTTATTGTTTTCGTTCACTTTAGTTCACGATTGTTTCTTTTTAGAAATATCGTTCTGTAATTTATTATATAAGGAGTATTCCTTTCCTTTGTTTAATAACGAATAACGATAATCAATTACCATTTCAAAGAAATCATTCATCATCCTGATGGATATTGTTGGTACATTGGTGAGACTAAATGATATTATCTGCTTTATTAGATTGGTTATGGTGGCACATGTGGTTTTGTAATTATTTGGCCCACCTCAGATCTAATCATAAGTAGGGATATTGACTTGGTAAAGGTCACTTCTAATATACTATAGAGGTTATCAACTTGTATAGATAGAAGGAAAGCATAATTGTACTTGTGTAGAGTTGAGTGTGGAGTGTGGATATGCTTTTGTTCTCTCAGTATAAATGGAGTTGTAATTGCGGAAAATAATGTTGTGCCTAACTAATGATTTTGTCATAGATGTCTTTTAGCTCAACATTCATTTGTTGTACCACTTGCACCGGTTCTTGCTTTACTTGTCATTGTCTTATTGTGATTTCTTGCTTGTGCCATTCTTCTTTGGCATTTGCTTTTGGTGTGGAGCATGTTTTTTTGGCCACTTATTTGAAGGCTTAGTGTCATCGTTTTCCTTAAGCTATGGCTTTGTACTTAACAAGGATTTTTTCTTCTTTAGTACAATTTTTTTCTTCAATCTTCATTGCATACTGGTAGGCATATACCAAACTTTTAGTAGTCAAGACTCTTAGACTACCTTCTTCATTTGGATTTAGTGATGAAAGTCACTCTAATATTTGAGGACTTGGTGCTTCTCAATTATTTTTATGCCAAGATTTGTAAAAATGGAATGAAAGGTGGAAATGTATTCATGAATCCACTATTTCTTTTATTGCAACAATTGCTGTTTGATATACTTTTTAAAATATTCTTTCTTGATGGCCTCCACAAAGCCACCTCCAATAGAGTTAATCCTTACCCTCATAGACAGTGATTTCATCTACTTCTTTTTCTAGAAAGTAGGTCTCCTACCATTATTGAACACATGACTTGGGATTTTTTAAGTGAAAATGTGGCTTTCTATGAATTTGAGAAAGGGTTTGCAAAGACACTTTTCCAATTTGGAAATGCAATCATCAATTGCATATGCATGATTTTTCTTCTCAACTATAAGAATACCAGAATTTACTTGAGATTTGAAGGGAGTTGGATTGCTGAATGGCTTGTCTATTGAGACTTGTGATCCATTTAGGGCATGTTACCACGTGCAAATATTGGTTCATCATCTAAGCCTTTTGTTTCTTTGTCCAGGAAATAGAAGAATAAGCCAATTTTCTTTAGATAGCCATTTATGACTATTTGTATCTATTAGAGAGGTAATCAAATAAAACTTGTCTTTAACCCAAGTTTTTGATCCTAATCATATTCGATGGTACATAAATGGAATATGTTTAATGCCACTGATCTGAATTGAAGTTGTTATTAAGGGGCAATACACTAGATGTGTCGAAATGAAAATTAACAATATCCAAATTGCTTAGCAATAGGATTTTTTGCCATAGAAGGATTATTCGAAGAGGGAAATATTTGTGGGAGAGAAGATTATCTTTAACTTTGAGTAACTTCATTTTAATTTATCCATTTTATGGCTTTACAATGTCAAAGTTAAAAAATTACTAAAATTAGCAAATGAAGGGTTCTCGAGAACCTAAGCGTCATCCCTCATGGGGGTGACACAAAAGTTGAAATGAATTGTCAAATAAGGACAAATAGCTTGGAAACTGAAATTAACTATTGGAGTGGTACCATTATGGTGGTAGCTCTTGTTAGGGTGAGAACTCCTTGATTGTAGGTAGGAAAACTTTGGATATCAATTGGGAAGATTAGGCTTGAATGAGTTATGATGCTTTCAAAGGGGGCTGTGCAATGTTTTAGGGGCATTGAAACAAACTCCGAGCACAAGTTTTGCTCCAAAGGGCCCTAGAAATGCAAAATAAGAAAAATGTAGAAAATAGTAAAATATTGAAAATTTGACTTTGTTTTTTTTTTTAATTACTAAGTTGCTGGTTTTGGTAGGGGAACGGGCATAGGTACGAAATACAAGTATGCTGGTACGACAATTTTTTATCCTTGGGTATGGTACGTTTGGGTACGACTATATATATATATATATATATTAAAAATATACAAAATTGTAAATACATTTGATAGTATGAACTATGATACTTCATCAATCATCAATCATTGATCATTGATCAATGCTAGTGATAAAGATGAATGCCAATTTATAGTTCAAAATTCCAATACATATGTCATACTCATATACCATGTATGTCTCTCTAGTCATGATTCAAATGAAGATCATTACAAATATTCATCAATCATCAAAGGGATCTAGATCAAATTCATTGTTTGGTTCAACACCATTTGAACCACAAGTAAATGCATTGCCACTCGTAGTAGGTGCATCATGTGTAAGAGTCTCATCATCATCATCTATAGTGACTCTAGCAAGCTCTACAATAGATGCATCCAAGTTGGCACAATCAGGGGCTATGTCCCAATTCTTCGTTGAACCATCCTTGTACTCATCTTGCTTATGTGATAGAAAACGGAAGTTGGAATGGACATAAACCAAGTCTTTTGTTTTTTTTGCAGCCAACTGATTATGCTTCATTGAGTGGATATAGGAGTATGTATTCCAATTCCATTCAGCCGAAGAACTTGCAACTTGTTGAAATTGGAGAGAAAACCAAAACAACTTAAAAATAAAAAATGCGAAATAAATTAAAGAATGGTAATTACTAAACTTAAAGTCTACAATACAAATGTTAAATAATAAAAAATAAAAAATACTTGTGATAGAATCTTGATTGCAAGAGGTTGGAGGAACATAAAATCTTGCCCATGGAGGTACCACCATGTACAAGCATCTTGCATTGGTCTTGAAGAGCACAAAGACTATGATTCCATCTTGAGATGAACAAGCCAAACTCTTTCTTAACATTTTCCACCACTTCTGGATTTAAGAAGAGTCATTTGAATGCTCGCTTGTACCCATTAGCAACTTCACTATCTCTATATGGTGTTCTCCCTAGCAAAGCAAGTATTTGTGCCCTATATTATCTGGGAGACAGTGCATATGCAAGGAGATGCAATGGTGTGTTCAACTTTTCCCAACGGTGATGAATGATTTTTTCAACTCTATGAAAAAATGTCTCTTGGGGGTCATTCTCTTTTTCTGCTATTATCACTTTTGTTTTTTCTATCATGGAGTCAATGCCATCATAAATTTCCTCTAAACATGGTTGACTTGTATCAACAAACCTGATCATACTCATGACAGGCTCAGTGAATCTCAAGACATAGTCCACACGAGCCCACCAATCATCGTCTAGGATCAATGACTTGACCTTCTGGGCCCTCTTTGAACTTGATGTCCTCCAAATACTCCATTGGTTGCTAATAACCATGGCACCCAATGCCTCTCGCACCTTCACAAGTTTCAAAATGATTGTGTGTGATGCAAATCGGGTCTTAGCAACCTAGGATCATGTAAAACATAAGCACATTAAAATATACAAATATGTTATACAAGTATACATGGTATAATTCATAAATGATAAATAATATTAAAAAACAAATTAAATTTACCTTCAACAATTCCAATCTCGAGAAAGTCCTGAAGATGCTTTGTGACATATGGTGGTTTGTCATAAACATTTGGATCTCCTCAGCCTCTTGGTGTATATCTTTCACCCACTCTATTTGAGTGCCAATTGCTTGCATCACCAAGTTAAGGGAGTGTACAGTGCATGGTGTCCAAAAAATGTGTTCATACCTTTGCTCAACCAAAATACCTGTAGCCCTACAATTTTTTGCATTGTCTGTAATGACTTGAACAACATTTTTCAGGACCCACCATCTCTGTGGACTCAATGAGGATTTTTGAAATGAACTTTGCATCCTTGATTTTCCCCTCACAATCAATTGCCTTCAAAAACATAGCCCCCTTGGGGGACACTGCAATAACATTTATCAAAGGTCAGTTTTTGCAATCTTTCCATCAATCAGAAACAATAGACATTCTTGTTTCAATCTAAGAATCCCTAATTGGTTTGAGTGATGTCTCTACATGATTTTTTTCTTTTCCTAATAAGGTGGTGTGCACCTTTACGTACCGAGGACCCTTGAAACTAGTAGGTGCATTATTGATTGCCTCCACCATATCATGCCGATATGGTGATCTCACCAAGTTGAAAGGAAGACCATTGGCACAAATGCAACGTGCAATTTTTCCCTCTTCAATGTCTCTCGCTTCATTTTGAAATGCCTTATCCAATGGGCCTCTTTTGCAGGAAGGTGTGGCGTCTTCTACTTGGATAGAGGGTGTCTCCAAGAAAGGATGTTGGGAGGCCAATACTGAATCTGTAGGTAAAGTCATTGTTGTTCTCTTTGCTAAAGGATGTGTTTTAAATTTTGGTTTTTCACACATAGCGTCAATTTCTTCTTGTTCTTTAATGTATGCCATAATTTTTTTCTTTGGCAACCCCTTCTTAGTTGGCCTTGCACATATTTTAATCCCTTTCCCACTCTGTGCACATAAGTGAGCTTTCACTTGACTATATGAGCTCTTAAATTGGACTCTACACTCACCACAATCCCAAACAAATGCCCCACCTCTTGGAAGTTGTTAAAGCATCGTAACATGATTCCATAAAGGAGATGCTTGATCAATTTTTTTTTTTTTCGTTTCTATCAACACCCACTAAACTTGAACTTGTAGCCATTTGAAGTAGTTTGCATTTTGATTTTGCTGTTATAAGAAATATTGAATCAAATTACAAAATGAACACCAAAACACATTGAAACAAATAGAAAATCTTATTTCTTCTTTTCTCTGTTACCGGGTTCTTCATTTTAGCCCCCCGAACCGGCCAAAATACGTGTGGGTTCTGGTTCGGGTTTGGTTCTTCTCTGGGTTCGCCTGGGTTCTCCATTTTCCACCCGGGTTCTTTGTGGGTCCTTCTGTGAAGAACCCACAGAGAACCCAGGTGGAAAATGAAGAACCCTGGCCGAACCCGGGGAGAACCCAGAAGGACCCAGGAGGACCCAAGTCATCAAGCCTAGAAAAAGGCAAAAACTCAACTTAAAAACAAAAAATAAAACCCTAAAAAGTGCCTAGATTGCCTTATAATGACTTGGCCGACCAAATGAGGTGGAATTGGAGTACATACTCCTTCATCCACTCAGTCAAGCACAATCGTTTGGGTGCAAAACAAGTAGAGGATTTGGTCTATGTACACTCCAACCTTCGTCTCTTATCACATAAGAAACCTGAATACAATGAGGGTGTGTCAAAGAATTGGGATCTCACCCCTGAGTGTGCTGATTTAGATGCTACAGTTGCACAACTTACCTTGGCTTCTATAGATGACAATGAGGCAACTAATGCACCTAGTGGGAGTGGCGACGAATTTGAAGAATAGTAATACTAAATTAAATATTGTCTTGATTGTAATTTGAATTTTCAATGTGTAATGACATTTTAAGACTTGAGTATTTACTATTTAGTAATTTAGTAATTTACTATTTATATTTTTGCAAATTATGAATATGATCACAGATTATATGAGGTATTACCGTATGGCGTATTTCATTGTTTCAATGGCATTATGGCATTATGGCATTATGATCATATGATTATAATTTTGAGCATGCTTATGAGTCTATGACATTATCATTATGTTTATGTTTATATATATATAGTACGGCCGCACCCGTACCCGTACCCGTACCCTAGGAAAAAAATAAAAATGCCGAACCGGCGAACCCGAACCCGAACCCGAACTTGTATCTGACCCTGTACCCGAACCGACAACTTAGCTTCTTTTCTATTAAAAAAAAAAAAAACCTTGAAAATAATCATCAAAAACTTGAAAGAATGAGTTAAAATGCATACCTTAGGTGATTAGATTTCCTTTGTGGAGGCTATCCTTGATTCCATTTGTACTTTATCGATCTCCTTCAAAAAACTAGCAACCTTCAAAATGAGAAAAATGGAGGGCAAATATGTTTGTTAGAGCAATGAAATGTTGAATGGAGGGATGAATGCATATTATGGAGGCGTTTTAGGATTTTTAGAGCACTTTATTTGGTTTAATAAATGTTATTTTTTCACTTTTTGGCTGCCCAAGTCTGTGGGAGCGTTTGGGTTCTCCCAAGAGAGTATGGGAGCACCTAGGCACCCTTGAGTTCCCTGTGGGGGAGCAGACTCATAGGGAACCCGGGGGTGCCCAAGCGCTCCCTAGACGCTGCCAACCGCTCCCAGCCCACTCTCACTCCCAAACGCTCCCGGAGCAAGTTCTCCGGGCAAAATAGAAGAACCGGGAAACATAGTTTAATTATGTCCAAAACTGCCATGTAGATGATCTGAATTGCTTCCTAAGTCAGATTCGCTCATCATAATCCACCAATGTTCATTGTTGACCATTTATGCTTACATGATCTTCATCAACACACTGAAATTTCTATGAAATTTATTAGTGCCTTTGTTTAACATTGATAAGATTTCATAAAAGGTACATAGTTTTTAGATAAATTATATTTGCTATAGTCATTATTTTCTCTCATGTAATTATAAATAATAAATATATTGGAACATTGCATATTCCACCTCACTTATAGTATCTTAGTTTGAGACTCTCACATATCCATCTCATCTAGTTGCAGTCTCCTAGTTTGAGACATCTTCTAGGATAAGTTGAGTCACCTCAACACTTTTGTGGTTGTTTGACACTTGTTAGGGTGTTCTTAGTTGGGTTTGTCTATTTATACCCATGCATTTCAAAAGCATTGAAAACTAGAATCCAAATCTAGAACTACTTTGTAGTAATTTGAAGCAGCTGTGTTTTCACAAGCATTCTTGTGTAGAAACTTATTTCTGTTTTTTTGTATTTCATAACATAGCTTCTTCTTTTGGATATGGTAATTGAATGTTTTTAGCTTTCTGGTGCAGATTCTTTGACACACATCATATTGTAGACCATAGTAGCAAAACTCAATTTTTGGGAATGAATTGGCAAACTAAAAGATTAAGGTTTTTTTCAAAAAATGTGATTTAGTTGTGAAAAAATGGGGAAAGAATTGAAATAGGGTAAAGTTTTTGAAAAAAAGAAAAAATAGGGTTAGGGTTTTAGTAAAAAAAATTGCCAAAAAAGTCAAAATTGTGAATTTTTTTTAAAAAAAATGTGATTTTATGCAAAAGAACATGTTTGTTTTTGGCAATAAAGTGGACAACAGTGAAAAACCTGCAATATAATAGTTTGGTCTGATTTATTGGAAAAGCCACGAGTTTTTAGATTAAAAATCAGCATGGGGACTGAGGTCTGATTTCTCCCAGTTTTTGCATCTATTGTGTAGACCTCTGTTTTTCTGTTTTCTGCTTGGTTACCATATCAAACCTTCCTAGGTAGATATTATCTGGATGGATCACATATAGTTGCACAATAGCAGAACTAGTTGTATTGGAGAGTCAACTATAGTATGCACACAGACAGTAGTGGTTCTTGTATAACGACTTTTTGGCATATAAAATATTTGCATTGATCTAGTCAATCGTGCACTTAATCTTGTTGATATCTACATAACCACAGACACAACTTACATCTACTATGAGTATAATGTATATAACTATCTAATAATACAAATGCATAAATAAGGCTTTATTTCACCATGTGCAGCTTAAACACTTGGCCATTCCTAATAGTTTGAAAGTAATTTAGTATTATAACTCTCCACCTCTCGTTACTGAAACTCTATATCTGCTTGAGATTCATGATCAATCCTCATTGATTGAAGATATTCCAGATTTGTTGTGATTGTTGAGTAGTCACTTTTTCCAAATTTCTGTGCAGACACAAACAACTGCACTCTCTTATAGTCATGCTCAAGGACCAAAAATGACAAGGCCATATATATAAATTCAAAAGAGAAGTATGCACTTTGTGAAATAAAGGTAATGTATGTTTGGTGGGGTGATATTCAAGGCATCGCTGTGATGATGATGCTGTTTTCCCTCCTCTCTTCCCTGGTTGTTATAATTGATTTTGTGATCAATGTAGTTCTGGAATTGTTGGTACTGTCAGCGGGGATGGTGAGTGAGGACAATGATGGTGAACATTGATTTCTTTGGGCAACACACTGGGGAAGCTGAGAAGACCTCAAAGATTGTTCATAAGTTTGCATCAAATTGCAATATGATTTTTCAGTGGTTTCAAACAAAAGGCTTTAAGATCTATTTGTACAATTTCTAGAAGTCAATCATCATTTTTTCTGTCTTCATTTGACTGGACACCTCAAGTTGGATGCATTTTCTGAGTTTGTAAGCTTATGGGGCAATCTATGGTAATTTATATTGTCTATCAATGATTTTCTTAATATTTGAAAGGCAAATTCAGTCTCACACGTGGACTTATATGATGCTTTTCCTCCTTTTTCACCTTGATTATACCAACAAGTCTTGTTTCTCAATGCATTTTTGCAAATATTGAACATTTTGTTGAAACAATGGGCATCATACAGAAGCCTACTTAGGATCAATATGCATAGAGGTACAAACAAATGTGATGCATTTCTTGTTAAACCCTGTAAGCTTTTTCAGAAGATGAACCCTAGCATACTGGAATCGGCTAGCCCCAAATTTTATACTGAAGTAAAGAAAATATTTGAGAATAGTTGTTCTCCTCTGACAAATTAGAATTTATTGATCAACAGCATTGTACACAAGAAGCAATCCAATCATTTACTTAAAACTAAATTACGAATGCCACTGATAAACACACTGCTCCTGTTACCACTGAATTAGTTAAGAAGTAAATTGCATATCATATAAAAAGACTGTAACCATGGATTGATAAACTGCATACTTAGTTTTGAGCAAGGTCTTACTTCTCAGTGATTCTAAAACACTAAAGATTGATTCTGCACTCTAGCTATTTGTTATTATAAATTTATTATCCATTTTGAGGTTGAATGTGTCATAAATTTTTCTTATTGAATATATCTCCATGTGTATTTAGGTAATGTGTCTAACTGCCCGTCAGAGAATCTAGGTCTGGAGGATGAATCTGAAAAGGGTAGCAATGCCCTCTTGGCAAGGGCATGGTCACCTGGTTGGACTAGTGCTGACAAGGCATTGACTGCATTTATCAATGGACCTTTGATTGACTATGCCACAAACCGTCGAAAAGCAGATAGTGCAACAACTTCTTTGCTATCACCTCATCTGCATTTTGGGGAGTTGAGCGTTCGGAAGGTGTTCCATCTGGCCCGTATTAAACAAGTTTTTTGGGCTAACGAAGGTAATACTAAAGCAGAACAGAGTGTGAACTTGTTTTTGAAGTCGATTGGACTTCGGGAGTATTCAAGATATTTGAGTTTCAACTTTCCTTGCAGTCATGAGAAGCCACTTCTTACCCATCTTAACTTTTTCCCCTGGAGGGTTGATAAGGGTTACTTCAAATCTTGGAGGCAAGGTAGGACTGGCTACCCACTAGTTGATGCTGGGATGCGTGAACTTTGGGCGACAGGGTGGGTGCATGATCGGATACGGGTTGTAGTGTCTAGTTTCTTTGTTAAGGTTCTCCAGCTTCCTTGGCGATGGGGTATGAAGTATTTCTGGGACACATTGCTGGATGCTGATCTTGAATGTGATGCTCTTGGATGGCAATATATTTCTGGATGTTTACCGGATGGTCGTGATATTGTTCGTATTGATAATCCTCAGGTATATCATAATGCAACATCATCTGTGCACTAAATATACATATATTTCTTGTGTTTTATCCTCATAACAGTTGAGGTATCTCAGGACTTGTCTGGACTTTTTTGACTGATTGTGTTTTGGGACTTCTTCCAGTTTGAAGGCTACAAATTTGATCCAGCGGGAGAATACGTCCGGCGTTGGCTTCCGGAGTTGGCCAGGCTACCTACAGAGTGGATACATCATCCATGGGATGCTCCACAAGCTGTTCTTCAGGCTGCTGGGATAGAGCTGGGTTCCAACTATCCACTGCCCATTGTAGAGATATCAGCAGCTAAAGAACGGTTGCAAGAGGCCCTTGCAATGATGTGGCAACGTGAGGCAGCTGAGAGAGCTGCTTTGGAAAATGGAACAGAAGAAGGTTTGGGAGAATCAGTGGACAATTCAAATGATGCATTGTCAGAGCATATGGAGGTTGACAGGGAACCAGTTAGAAACAATGCAGAGTTTGCAGCAAGGTCACAAATGGATCAAATGGTTCCAAGTATAACCAATGAATTTCAAAGGACACAAATACCTTATAATTCAAGTCAGGACACATCTGATGAGGCTCCAGCTGAACGTGCAGAAGTACCTTCTACTATAAGTCCAAGAAATGCTTCTTTAGCTTCATCTGAACATTATTTGGGACAGCACATGACAAGGATTTTAACTGAAGATAATCCATATGTTGCTCATAATAATCGTTATGTGCACGTGGTAGATGCGCAGAATGAATCCCAGTCAACTGCAGATTCTTCTAATAACTTCAGAAGAAGAGATGATGTGAGCAGTGGAGGCATTGTACCAATTTGGACACAGTCATTATCTGGTCATTCCCAGCAGTTTCCAGATGAAGGAACTGTTCCCGGAAGTGCTGAATCACACCCTCAGCGGCAACTACACTCTCATTCAGTGAGACCCTGGAGACCTAGTCACAGTCAAGGTGAGATTTAAATGGTACAACTACAGCCTCTTGTATCAGGTACTTATTTTGGACTTAATAATCCTTTTTAAAGCATACAGTCTGAGATTGTATCCTTTGGATTTTTCTCATTTTCTGTAGCCAGCCTCACAATCATGCTAAACCAAGGAGCTGGGAGATAGAGAATTGGCTGAAGTCAAGCGCTATACTATAATTATAATAGTCTTATGGAGAGCAGCAGTGGTTGTTGAAATTTATTTTTCTGAAATTGCTAGAAAGGTACATTGTTCACATAAACATTGCCTTAAGCTTCAAAAAGTTTTTGTTTGTCAGAGATTTTATACTTGTGATAAAAGGAAGTTTTATCTTTTAACATTTTCTCACAGTCAGCTGTTTGTATCCTTTTGTAGGTCTGCAGTGTAGAGTAAGCCCCAATGTCCAAACAGAGGAAGAAATACTAGCAAAATTGGCAGTTTAGATGTATTTCTGTAAAGTAAGGAGTTAAAAAATCTTGTACAAAATACAGTGTTTGCATATCTGAGTATATAAGCTTCATTTTACTCGTCAACTTCTTTATTGACAATGTCGGTGTATATATATATTAGTTTAGCATAAATTGTTTCTACTGTTCTCCATTAGGATTCTGAGTAGTTGGTCAAGGCAAAGTTCTACATTTTATTTTTATAATTTAGAGTGAAATTTTTGTTGTATTGTCATTGAATTAGTTATATTATGCTAAAGTGATAACAAGTCCCTTCAATTAATGTTTCCCAAATTTGAGAATGTAAGCCTGGAATCTGCTTGAATATGATAAAGAAATATTAGAAATATTTTGAAACAGGGGGCATCCCTCCATCTCAATCATGGTGACTGGACAGTCAGTTTTAATTCAAATACGCATCACATAGTCCCTAGTCATTCTGGCATCTACCTTTTTTTTCTTTGGCTCCTATATCCTCTGGATTTGTTGTACCTTCATAACGTTCAAATTAGTTATCATATTTTGGACCTGCCTAAATCATCAAAGAACTACAATCTTACTTTAGTTTTTCTGCTACCCTGCTTTTTTCTTTGCCATTTGTTTTCCTCCATGTTTAATTTCTTTCATCTGAAGCATTTGGCATTCATTGCTTGCATCCATGCAGGAAAATACACAGCCATTTTTTGCTTGTTTCTACAAATCACAATTGGATTCTTGCACAATTTTCTACGAAGATGAAGATAAAATCTGGATCAGAAATGTTGAAATGTCACATTATTGTAGTTTTTCATTGAAATTCTATGTAGAGACTGGGAAAAAATTCCGCTCATTCACGGTCCACTAAATAGTTTCATTTTTTTTTTGTTATTGTTTAAAATGTTCCTCCTACAGTGTCCATTCATCATATAAGCTGCAATGTAGGAGATGCCAAGGACATCCCTTTATACCCTTGATCCACTATTTCCTAGGTGGAGTTCAATAGTGTGCATCCTTGTGCTTGAGAAACATGTTTTGTAAGTAGTATCTACATAACTTGTCATGCTTATCTCAATTGCCCAAAGTTTCATCAATGCTTGGTTACAAGCAAGCTGCAATATCAAATTAGTTGCTATTATCTGATTATCTGGATGCAACCATAATTTCCTTTGTTACTATTTGAAGAAGTTATTTGTTATATGCAGAGAAAATGAGTGAATTTCATTACTTTGCCCTTCATTGGTACTTCAAGAAGCAGCTGTTCTTTATTGTTTGAAAGTTGAAACTACTTTCTTGCTTTTTAGCAGGTGTGGGTTCGGAGGAAGTTATTTATTTTATACAACTGGTTAATCTTTTCAATAACTAGATTGGAGAGTACAAATATTAGAGGAGTGTCTTGTTATAAAAAAGAGTGTTAGCTGCGGATATATCAAGGATACATTATTTCAGAATCAAAATCTCCAAGGTTTATACTGATGAGGATTTCCTAATTTATTAGTTTAAGTTCTGGAAAAATGGAGACATCTTTGTTAGTTGACCAAGAATAATTTTGTAATACCTTTTGCTGGTTCATGTAAGTGACAAAGCAATTCATAATATTGCAAGTGCAACGATTATTATAACTTAGGAGGAAGAGACATTGATTGATACTATTGGAGATTTTAGTTGTTGTAACTAATCTGAAAGTAATTTTAGTTGTTGGCTCTTTGCTTCTCGGCCTGTGATTCATGTTTATTTTATTTAACAATAATATGTTATTGTTATACTTTTGTCAATAATATCAGCACTCAATTGCAATTTCTCAGTGATGTTGGTTTGCCTCCTTTATTGAGATCCGTTTCGCTCATCTAAACTTGTACATGTCTCTCATTTCTGGAAAACGTGGATGACCTCTAATAGTCCTTCCAGATTGGAGTCTGTCTACAAATTTCCTGTCTGGAGTTTGTCTACAGATTTGATTTTTCTGATTATGTTGTAGCTAGTCTGAAAGTACTTTTAGTTGTTGGCTCTTTGCTTCTTGGTTTGTGATTCATGTTTATTTTATTTAACAATGAACATGCTATTATTTCACTAATGCCAATAAAATCATAACCCAATTGCAATTTCTCAGTGATGAGGATTTGCTTCCTCTATTGAGACTCGTTTGGCTCTCCTAAACTGAAATTATATGTCTCTCATTTCTGGAAAACATGGATCCCCTAACAGTCCTTAATAGATTGGAGTCTGTCTACAAATTTCCTGTGTGGTGCATTGCATGTTTTTCCTTCTTATAAATTCATGAATTGAAATGCTCACACCTTTATTTTTTTAAGGTTTGGAGGATGTGAAATGCAGAAATCAATTCTAGATTTAGTAGATGGCAAATATTTTGCATCATCTACTCATAGGCATTCTCAAATCATTTTGTGTACCTAGTTATGCAGATGGAGAAAAGCTAGAATCAAGTATTAAGTTTGGCTTTTCACACTAGGTGCCTGATTATGCAGATGGACAAAAGAAACTAGAATCAAATATGTAAAGGTTGCCTTTTCATGCCATGTACGCAGTTATGCATACGGAAGAAGCTCGAACCAAATATGTATGATGCCATTTTCATGCTATGTACCTAGTTATGTAGATGGAAGAAAGCTAGAACCAAATATGTATATTCCCCTCCATACTATATCATATTTGATATTTTTTCAAAAATTGTTGATCATTGATGGGAAGTTAAGTTCACTGAGAAGGGAATGTGATTGGTCAAGGATGCCTGCAGTTCTTAAAAGTATTGTGTGTTTTTAGAAAGTCTCTATTTCTAGTTGATGCCTTCTTTACCCTTGCTCATTGACAATAAATTTGCGATTCGACAAGACAGATCCAAAAATGAGAATATTTAACACATCCAACAAAATTTAAACGCACATTGATCAAGTTGGTTTCTTAAAGCCTTGATCAGAGGACCAATATCTTGATGACTGAAAGGAAGTGATCTTGTAATGCTCAATCCCTTAGTCGAGTTCAGGTCGCCCAATGGCTGGTGATTATGTTAAGATTGTGGCTGCTTATCTCTTTGATCTTTTTCACTTTTGTTTTCAGTAAAATTTTGTAAACACTTTGGAAGATTTTGTGGCTGTCTATGTATGCCATAATTGTCTATGTATGCCATCTTTGGTTCTTTTAATATTGACACACTCGATGAAGATATGATAATTTTAGTTATCTTGTCATACCCCCGAAATTACAACAATAAAATATGAATATAGACATTAAGAATATAATAGTATTATTATCATTATAATAATATGACACTATAAGTATTCAATTTATATATAAAATAAGAAAACGTATAATACATTAACATAAAAAATATGTACATAACATAATATATATAAAAGAGAGTAAACCACGATTACCATCAGGCAGCGATTCACAAGGTGAAGGCAAAGGCAGCGATTTCTATCTTAAGAAAACTTTGACAAGTGTGAACAGGCGGCGGCGGTATTTAGTCAGCGATCACGATTAATAAGGCAGGTTTGTAATAAAGGGACGCGCCTCTTTGAAAGGTTGTTTTAATTCAAAAGGATGTCTATTTAAAGAGATAAGGATATAAAATGAGCGGAGTGTGGAAGAAACGAAAGGAGAGAGGAATGGGGAATGGGGAATGGGGACAGAAAGAGGAGTTGTTTTGAGCATAGTAATAGATACATTAATATGATATCAATATGATTATGTAATGATAATATTTACAGTGATTATTGAGTTTTAGAAGTAATTATGATTCTTTAATGTGAATGTGGATAATAGATTTTGATTTGTTGATTTACACTAAGTAATATCTTTTGAATGTTAAGAATAGATTGATTGACATTGAAGACTTATCTGCAAGCTGATATCTACAATGAAGTGCTTGGAATAATTATCTACACAATTAATTATATGCATTCTTGACTATAAAGTAACATAGTTCACAAATGTTGGTATGCTATTTAATTTATATATCTGAATATATTAATTCAATGTATTTCCATGCATTTAGATATTTGATTATATATATGAATAGGAGTTGTAATTCATATTGTATTATCAATCTAAATTATTAATGCCTCTATAAATCATTCATGCGAAGTAGGAAAAACTCCTAGCATCCGGATCGAGGTTCACTCTCCAATCTTATCCAATGATTGATTATCGAGGAGATAATAATTCAGAATCAGCATTATGAATTATTCATCTAGATTAGTATATATATATGTTAAATAATGTAGTGGATGTAACAATACCAATAATCAGTTAATTATATTATGTTATAAATCATTGGCTAACATTATTGCAGGGCTAAACTAGAGTCTATCAGAAAGTTGCAATTTAATAGAAAAATGTCTCTTACTTGGAAATAGTGATTTTATGGCATAATTCTAAGTACACCGAATAGGGGCATTACATATCTGCACATTGAATGTCAACATTACGAACAGTAGAGGATTATTGGAAAAATGTAGAAAATTGCATTCATTGAACATTCATTGACATAAACTAATTGTAAGTGATGATTATAAAGTATTCACGACATGAACCAATTGTAAACCATTATTTAAATGAAGGCTATTTAAACTCTTATCATGTTGAGATGCATAACTTCAAGTGGTACTTGTAGGGAGTGGTGTTTGGTGTTGTGACTATAAAAAAAGACTGTTTAAAATTGACATTTATTTTATAAATAGAGAGACATTAAAATATTAGAATATTTACTATTCATTTCAAATGAAATTAAAATTTATGTGTTCATGTATGTGGTAAACAAAATAGTTCTGAAATAAAATAAAATAACTTAAGATTGATATCTATGCTAGTTAAATTAATCACCTTTGAAAGTCAATGTTAGAACTTCGGAGTTGGCAGGTCAAAAAGTATGAATCATGAATTTATTTTAAATGGAGGTGGTTTTAAGGCTATTGAAAATGGAAGTGGCTTTTAGGCTTGTTATGTGAAATTATTGTAAATGGAAGTGCTTCAAAGGTCTATAATGTGAAATTATTGTAAATTTGGGTAGTTATAAGATGAAATCATTTTAAATTGAGTTTAATTTCAATTAGATGAGCTAAGTCAAGTTTCATATGAACTTAACTAATTGAGAATATTAGTCATATATAATCCATATGAACTTAATTAATTGAGAATATTAGCCATATGCAATTAAAGTCACAAACTATATAGTATGGTTCAAGTAATTAGGTAATTCAATTTGTAAAGTTGAAAGATTTAGTAGTGTGTTTGTAAAAGTTGAATTGAAAGCTATGAAAGGTGATTAAAAGCTGTAAAAACTATTAACTAGAGAATTTATATGTAAAATTGATATCAAATAACTAACAAATATTATGTTGTGGTTAATACTTATTTTAATTTTTTTTTATAGTTAATAAATTATGTAGTTAATAATCTTGAAAGATTCAAATTGTTTGTAAGGACATCTTGTTCTACCAAAGAATAATTTTACTACTTTCAAAAATTATTAATACAATCAACATTGAAATGAATTTTTGATTAAAAGAAATATCATAATAATGAGTGTAAAATATTACAATATTATTATTATCTAATACAATTAAAACAAGTGCCACGTAGTGACTCATACTTGCCTTTATAGTATTGTAATTTAATAAAATTAAATATTAATTTTGTTAATTATAGTATTAACATAATATTTAAAAATGTCACATTTAATTTTATTAAAATTATATAAACAATTAATTGTAAATTGAAATTATATAAATAATTAATCATTATGATAATGTGTGACTATATTCTAACTTAATGGAATAAAAGTAGTTACATGCATTTATATTAATATTAATAATTATTAATTTTATCTTAATTATATTATGTAAAAATCAATTATATATTAAAATTTTAAATATTATAAATATAAAAAAAAATTTAAAAATCAAATGATAGTATAATATAATTAAAAGAAACAATGATAATTATATAGATATAAAATTTATCTAATAATTATGTTACATAATAATATGTATATACACTATAAATTTATTATATTATATTAAATAATATTTATTGGTTATATAATATAAATTTTAAAAATAAATTTTTAAATTATTTTATATTAAATAAAATATAAATAAAATGAAATGATTATATAGTATAAGTATACTAAAAAATTAAATAATAATTATTTAAACATACCTTGTTCCTCTTCTATTTCATTATTACATTCAATCTCATTTATATATCTATTTTATTTTTTTATACGATGATTAAAATGTTGTCTATAGTTCTTTTTAAAAAAATATTCAAGTTAAATTAATTAGAATTTTATTTTTAAAAGATAAATTTAACCAATAGATTTTCCCTATTACCCAATAATAAAGACTTATTATAAATAATCTTTTTATTTTACTTGTGAAAACTAAATGGGTGAACATTTATATATAATTAGTTAGTAGTTTAGTTTCATCAATATTTATAATTATTAATATTATTATAATTATAAAATTGTATTAATATATAGTTATTATATGAATATTATTGTATATTAAATTTAATATTATATTGTTGTTATATTATGATATATTAATAATTATAATAATTTTAATCTATATTAGTAATTATTAAATTATTATATTATTAATTAATATATAATATATTAATATATTTTTAATATTATTAGTTAATGTATTGGTATATATTTAATAATATTATCAATATTATAATTAATATATATATTATTCTCTATTATATAAATACATTAATATTATATTATATTTAATTAATATTATTATTAATATAATTGAAATCAATGTTGAAATTCATATGTAAGAGAGCCCACGTTTCCTGGTGGAGATATTATGCAGCGTTACCGACCTAATAATCGAATCACTTATTCCTCCACTTGTCCGTTACTAATTCTAGGCGATGCCTCTTCCATTCAGGTAACACGCGGGTGCAGACTTGTGACTAGCGAGGTTAAAGATTTATTACAAAATTGTAATCTATCCAAATATATGGTAACAATTTATTATTTTTTCTTAGATTTAAGGAGGTTTTTTTAAGAGGATGTATTAAATTTGGTTTCTTAAATGTAGACAAAATAATAGTTCAAACTTCTGAATAATAGACAAAATAATAGTTCAAACTTCTGAATAACAGACAAAATAATAGTTCATTTTCACTTTTCCTAAAAATCCGTCAATAACACACAAAATTCTTTAACCAATCATATTGAAGAGAAATAATTTTTATAATTTATAAAATTAAATATTTTGCAAGTTCACTTTATAAAATTGAATTTTATTTTTTTTCAAAAATAATTGTTGTTTTTGATTGGTTAAAAATTAACTTATTAATAACTAATTAACTAAAAAAAACAAAACTCATTGCAATAGTATTGCCTAAAGGCAAGTACTAATAACACTAACAAATTTAAAAAAATTGATGATTGATATTTTTGATAAAAATAAACTATGATGATATTATAATATAATTATAATATTGTTATTATTTAATTACACAATTGAAATAATAATATCAAATGGATAATAATTATACAATTAAAATAATAGTATTAATTGGATAATGATAAAAAATCTTTGTGGAATGTGTAGTAAATAGTTTTAACTTATTTAGAGAGATTAACCCACATATGCTAAGTATTAAAGCAGCATTAACTACAGAAGGGAAAGCAATCTGCAGTCAAATATTGATCCTTTAGACATTGTTTTCTTAAAACTACTTTTTATAGGAAGGAAATTAATTGCAGTTATAAGTTTTCAGAATACCATAATGGAATTGGAAGTTGCAATAGGCCTGATGGCGGTTAATTACATTTGAAATTGAAAAGATCGAGGTGATGTGACCATAGTAGAAGTCTTTAAGGATTTTTTTTTCAAGAGACTAAAAATCTTTGCTTGATTGTTGCAGTTGTAATTGGGGATTATTATTGGTTTTCTTATAAAGGTCTTTTTATTTTCCTGTCTGCGGCTTAAAAAGCTTTTTAAACAGGAGAAACATTGATAGAATTTGGAAAGAAATGTAAGGTGTAAGAACAGAGGAAACATTGATAGAATTTGGAAAGAAATGTAAGGTGTAAGAACAGAGGAAACATTGATAGAATTTGGAAAGAAATGTAAGGTGTAAGAACAGAGGAAACTCCCAGGCAATGACATCAGTGTAACATGAAGCAAAGCTCAAAAATGAACTAAATTTAACACTTTACCAATACACAAAATCAGATTCGAAGATAGCCAGGTAAAATAATAAATACTAATATACAAAACCAGATTCGAAGATAGCCAGGAAAGAATAAATTATAGATAACCTGCACATTGTCGTGTACTCTATTATCCAGTATTCCTCAGCTCTCAAGATGAGGTAATAGAGGATCTGTGCAAACTATATGCCCTGGTATAAAAATAAAATATTTCTAGGGCTAACCATTTTGACTCAAGTGCAGACTCAAGAAACTAGACAAGATTTCAGTACCAGCTCTTACTCAGCAATATAATTACTTGAAAATGCAAAGAAAAAATTGAAGTTACAAATTCTATTTAAGGATTGGTTTCTATTTGATAAAATTAAGGTCTTCACAAGAAATCCAGAAAATTTAAACTCTTGGAATTCTTAGCTTTTCAACTTATCTGTTATAAATAGAAAGCCAGAGTAAAGGGTTCTTCTGCTTTTGCATGCGATCTCTAGGGTTAAACAGCCATTGTAAATGCTTCAGTCCGATTTTAGTTTCTCGAGTGCGCATTTGAAGGAGGGCGTTGAGGAATCATATTGTTCCCTGTTAAGTGCTCAAATCCCAGGCAATACCTATTATCCTAAGTTCTTAAGAGTATCATTTTGGGAAATTTTAATAAATGTTATCAAGAGCTTTATAATTTTTAAAATGTTACGTATACATTGATTTTTTTATTTTTTTATTATTTACACTTGTTTAACAGAATAGATTGACCTAAATCTTTATTCTTAAAAGACAATTATTTTGAGGGGAATCTATTAATCTATTTTTAGTGCTAGAATTGGTTTTTTTTTTACTTATGTTACATTTGATTTATGGTTCTTACAATGATGTTAACATTAATTATATAATACAATTGTGAAGTATAATCTAGTTACAAAGTAAAAACAATTAGTAATGGTGAGAATATTTTATAGATGAAAGTATAATTCTTATACAATACTAGACATATACACAAGCTAATGATCTATCATACAAATAGTTTTTAATATATAACTCAAGAAGGGGTCTATGAAGGCCTTCACCCATATTATAGCAGGACACACATATACATGATAGAGTTAAAGAACACGTCACCTAGTCTATGGAACTATAGCACTGAACCTTGAACATGAATTTGTACAAAACATAATTGTAAACAAAAAGAGTTATTGAATAAACATGGGAGCTTAAGCTATAAGGTAATATAATCATTCGAAATAAAGAATAAAAAAAGTGCGAGACTCCACAAGCCTCTTGTTGTGATGAGAAAGGAGACCCTCCATAGTCATTGTGTTCCTTCTTCTATCATTTATCAAGCAACCCTCTTACATTTTTCCACCTTTAATTTTTACTACTACACTTCTTTGGATTTTCCACCAATGTTAGATAGCAAGTAGATTTTCAATATCAAATAAAAGCCCCTTTGAATTGGTAATGAATACTCCATATTCTCCTAAATTTTCAAAAGCTTTACCAAACCAACTAATACTACTTCCTCATCATTTTTTTTTATTGTTACATTTTTCTCCTAATCTTTCTCAATTCTGTAATACTTTCTAAAGCAAAAAAACTACCATGCTTCCTTCAAAGGAACTCTTTACTTGACTTGTATTTTCTGGTGATCCAATGCAATGTCAAACCCCAATGCCTTCTTATTAGTGGAGCTTTCAAATTGTTTGTGCCATGGGGTGATCCCACAATAATGGGTTACACTTTTTGGCCAAACTTGACATTGAAATCAACATTTTTCACCAGATCTTCACTTTCGTACGCCTATAGAAGCTAAACCATTAAGAATTTGAAGATGAAGCAAACTAGTGATTTGTGATATTTTATGTTGAAAATCTAATTATATTTAAAAAAAAAATTAAAAAATAAATGTGAATTATTTTATGTAGTTTTTATTAACTTATTTTTTTTACTAAACATCATTTTCAAAAACTGATGCTTACTTTCCACTGCATAACTTTTTTTTATAGAAACCATACAATTCTAATTTTTTAAATATAGTGTTTTCACAACATTATCTAGGGGATGGATATTTTTTCACAATTTTTTGTTGAGCTGCATAACTTTTTTGTAATCATTTGAATTAACTTATTCTTTTTTTGTTGGAATAAGAACATCAAGCTAGTGTACATGGATTTTAAAGAATTTTTTTTTTCTCTGTTTTCCTATTTTTCCGTATGTGTGAAATAAAGACCTCGATGTTCATTGAAACCTACATTCACAAGAAATAAAAAATAAATATAATAATAAAATTAAATATATTTAAAATTATACTTTTTTGGGAAGCTTATAATAAGGACTGCATGTTTACAAAAAAATAATTTTAAATAAATTAATTTGATTCCCTAAAACATAAATCAAAAGTGATTTTTTATCAACATTTTGATAGGTGTAGAGGAGACTCCATTATAGGTATGGTTTAAAAATAGTGGTTTTTTATCCAAGGGGGTTTGATATAAGTGGGTTTGATCAAACCCTCTTCAATTAAAACCCTTAAAATGAAACATTTTTAAGGCTTAAATCATTATATTTTCTAAAAATATGTGATTTCAACAAAAACCAAGATGTCCCAAAAAGTGTAACCCATTATTATGGCAGCACCCATGAATGATTGCAACAAAAACACTTGAAAGGAAACCCTTCAATATATAGAAATTGTAGTTGCGAACCTATCAAAGATAAAATTTGAGTAGAATAAAAGACTAGTCTTGAGAGGTTTAGAAGCAAACACGCTCTATGTAGCTACTATGAGAGGCATCACATCCAAGATCCATTTTGATAAAAGTACCAAGAGTTGAGGAATTGTTAGAATATAATACTAATAAGGGACAAAAATCCTTATAATATTTAATGATATTTGTCTATGCTTTTTTAAAAAGTATGTACTCCTTATAACAATTAATAAAGTATAAATATTAAACAATTTATTAATTTATTAATTGTTTATTAGGATAGTTTTTGAAAGGCTGGTAACTACCCTTTTAGGTATTTTACCATCCCTTTTCCCTATATTTAAGGGAGGATTCTTCTCAAACAATAGAATGGGAAGATTTTTAAAAAATAACTATAGTTTCTCCATAAGAGTGTAAAGGTTGTGGAAGTGTGGTGAAGTGAATATTCTTAAGTTCAAATCTATCATTGATAAATTATTGTAAGTATTCTTAATTTAAAGTTTCTATTTGTAGATTTTTTTTTACCAACAACATTTTTCTCCATGTAAATATGTGTATTGTGCAATATTATTTCTAATTTATCTTCATTATGTTCAATACTTGAATCTATAAATTAATATTTGTGATATATTCAAATATTAATGGATTAGAATAGTCCTCTACAATGAAACAAAGGTCCTTGATTCTAGATGCATGTAATGCCTTCTTGTATGGAGTAGTAAAAAATGATCCATTTAGTCCATTTATTTTCGTAGATTAATTTTGGACAATATGAATAAATAAATAAATAAAATAAAGTTGTTCAATAATTTTCTTTTACCAATAACATTATTTAATTAATTTTATAAAATGATTTAAGTGAATTAAAAAAAATTAAAAGTCACTTTATAAAATGCTTTAATGAAATATTTTAAGTGAGAAATTAAAAAGGTCCGTTGGAAAAAATATTTAAGAAGAAAATGGAAAAGGGGGGATGCAGGGAGGTGTATGAGCTCTGCTAGGGTTTTCTTGTGTCTGTAGTCATCCTTGGCCCCTCTTGCATCATACCGCGCCATTGGCGCAAGATTTTTCTCTTTTTCTGTGTGTACAACCGCATTTACTACGGTTTTCTTGTTTTAATATGCCTTCAACCGACTCTAACCCAACAATTCTTGCTGGTGTTGGCAGTTTGACAAATTTTCTCAATGGATCCTCCTCCAAACAAATGACCTTGAAAATTTGTTCCGAAAGTGTTTCACGAGGTAAATCTTTTGATTCCCCAACTGATGTGGTTTTACTTTTGCCTATTTTTGATTTTGCTTGTCAATGGCTTGAGAACATACCCTTGTTGAGTATTTTGTGGGGAGGGATCCCTCTAAAATTTTGCTTAAAGAGTGGGTCCACAAGGCCTAAGTCCCTCATGGGCCGTCTTGATATGGTCCAAAATTTAACCAAGGGTTTCTTCCTTTTATGTTTTGCGGAGGTCAGTCATATTCAGGCAATCCTGAATCATGGTCCTTGGTGTGTCCGGTCTTCTCTGTTGGTTCTCCAGTCATGGACCCGAGACTTTGCTGTCTCGGATGACACCAAGTTGT
Source organism: Sequoiadendron giganteum (assembly GCA_007115665.2). Taxonomy (NCBI): domain Eukaryota; kingdom Viridiplantae; phylum Streptophyta; class Pinopsida; order Cupressales; family Cupressaceae; genus Sequoiadendron; species Sequoiadendron giganteum. The sequence continues at coordinate 99,918,015 of CM021110.1, read as the reverse complement.
GGGTCTCGGTTTGGATTGAGTTTCCAAGTTTGCCTTTGCCTTGTGTGCCTTTTTTGAGTCATATTGTGTCCTCTTTGGGGAAGGTCGTTTACATTGAGCCATATAGGTTTTTTCAGGCCATACCCTAGAATGGGTCTATGTTGAAGTGGACCTTTCATAGAATTTGAAGGACTCCATTGATATTCAAATTGGAGCTCTCCGACATATCCAAAAGTGTTGAAAAATGGAGGTAATTATGTAGCTTTAAAACTTGTAAAACTATTATACTGTAGATCTAAATAAGTGTCTTTTGTTACAAATTCTTCGTGGATGATTATTTGTTTAGATTCATTTTACCATTTGTAAAAATAGACAAAATATTGTAGAAGAAATATAAGATAGAATAGAAAGGACACATGTACGTGGAGAAACCCTTTCGGGAAAAAATTCTACCAGAAATGGTCTTGCTTGTATTATTTAACCTTTGAATAAGATTATAGTAACATTGATTCAATTCTCCTTGATACACTTTCTTTGCCTTCAAGAATTATTCTTCACAACCTACAATAAAATCTGATAAAACACTTTTCGACTTGCTGCAATTTATAGGTTTACAATTACAAAGCATAAAGCTTATCTCAAAACCTATGCCTATTCTTTGCAAGTAGAGTTCTTCCATGAAAAATAATGTCAAAACAAGTCCATCAATTTGGGCATCCAAAACTGAAGTCCTAACTCAACGTTGATTACAAAGATATATTGTAAGCTTCTCCTCAAATTTGGCGCCCAATAATGGGCCCACTTAACTCAGCCTTATAAAATATCTTATCATGCAAAAGTGTTAACTGCAAGATGCCAACTTGGGCGCCCAAGGTGGTCCCAAGTTAATCTTTGTTAACTGGAACATATCTGCCACTGATTCATGTAAAACAATATGCATGAATGATCCTCCATCTATTAACTGAATGTATCCACTTGTTATCTGTCCATGCAACTCAAGTCACTGAAGTTAACTAACATGCAACTGAAGATAACTGAATCATAACTAAACTGAACCTTGTAAACATCAATCCCTATTTTATAGGAACTCAACATGCATAAATCAAAATCCCTATTTTGTAGGAACCTAGGATGCATTTTTGAAGTGTATTCAATTCACCAACCAATTAATTGAACCAAGGTGGGTCCCACCTCCCATGTAGGTGCCCAAGTACTTCTATTTTGTAGGAGCTCTCCCAAGGCATCCCTACATGCTCCTATTATTTAGGAATAACTACAAATGTCAAATCAAATGTTTATTTCATTCCAAATTAATCTCTTCCTAATCCTAGTGTTGTGCAAGACATTCCAAGGACTTAGGAGATACACGAAATATGTTTAGAATGCAATTAAATGGCATCTTGTTCCCAACATTCTCCCACTTGAAATTATACATTACAATTATTCCAAACAAGGAATCATTATTATAAATCAAGTACATGACTCAAGACCAATGGCCTTCCTGCACCAACTAATCAATCCATGCCAACTTCAAATGCAACCTACATAATCATGAAGCTCCAAGCAAATGATTAATACTAAAAACCAAGAGAACTTATTTGTAGGAACTGGTTTCGTAAGATAATCTACAACATTAATTAAAGTGTCAACTTTCTCAATTAATACCTTCCCACTCTCAACCATTTCTCACACAAAGTGATACTAAACATCAACATGCTTATTACGAGAATGATACATAGGGTTTTTGGCTAAACAAATAGAACTCTGACTATCACATTCAAGTATAAATTACTTGCAATTAAAACCAAACCCTTTCCCAAGTCTCTGTAACCAAACTGCCTCTTTGGAGGCATGTGAAACCATCGAGTGTGTTGAACTCACGTCCAACCAAGGTGTAGGCTTCTCGGTCTTTATTGTTGAATTTTTTTTTCTTACAATTAACCATTCCAACATATATCTCTTGCCATAAGAGAACTCAAGCCTCACCTATTTCTCCAAGTATCCATGACGACTTGTAACCAACCAATCCATGCCAAACTCCAAATGCAACATAGTACTACCATGAATTAATCAAGCAAAGGATTAATGTACCCAATACATAAGAGAACTACACAAGATCAATGTCAAAGCTCCAATCATGAATCAAAAACATAAACATGACAACATGATCTAAGCATCTCCTCCAAGGAGATCACATGCATCATAACATACATAAACATCCTAGTCTCAAGAGAAAAAGTACCATGCCAAACTCTAAACACATATCAAGAGTAAACCATGACATAATAGCAACCACTCTAAACCAAGAAAAAACATATCCCCAATCACATGAAGATAACCTTACCAATGATGCATCTACGTCACTGCCAACAACTCCCACTAAATCATGGTACGAGCTACACATGGCATCATCACTACCATCCCCTTCATGAAGATTACTCTTTAACATCAAGAAAAGAGTCATCACTAAATTTTTTACATGAAATGATCAATGCATGATTATTATCATCCGAGGATTCCTCTATAGAAGAATCAAAAATATTTTTCTTGTTCTTACAATCCTTCTTCACATGTCCCGGTTTCCCATAGTTCCAACACTTTACCTTACTCCGTCCTTCTAACTTACCCTTCCCTTCCTTGTCTCCCTTAGGTTCCTTTTTCTTAGGCCTACCTTTTACAAACAAGGCATCTTGGATTTCTATTTTAGACTTCCTCCTCATCTCCTCTAATAGGAGAGTAGGAATTATATTGTCCGTATTTGGATCTGCACCACTACCACTGTTAGCAACAATTAGATTTTCCTAAGACTCTGGTAAATAACAAAGTAACAAAATGCATTTATCTTCATCTTCTAGGTTTACATCTATAGATGCTAACTGACTTAGAATCAAATTAAAATCATTCAAATGATTTGCAACACAATCACCATCTTTCATCTTTAAAGAATACAACTTTCTTTTTAGATACAAATTATTAGTAAGACTTTTGGTTTGATAGATATCACTTATTCTCTTCCATAGCTTATATGTGGTAGTTTCATGTGAAACATTCAAGAGAACAACATCAACAAGACATAATTGTATGGTCTCTCTTGCCTTCTTATCAAGCTTAGCCCAATCCTCATCTGACATCGTTGTAGGTGACTTTGTCTCATTACCAACAACTAACCACTGATCTCTCTCTTCAAGGAGATCCTCCAGTTTTAGTTTCCACATCTCATAATTAGATCCATTGAATCTTTCAATATCTAAACAAGAAATAAAACTCATTGTAACAAACTTATTTTCCAAAATCAACAATAACACAATAGTAAAAGCTCCCACTACAACCAAAACAACCTTCAAAATTTTAAGAGAAAGGTGTCCCAAACTCTACCCCAACCGTTAGCTCTGATACCCAATGTTGAAAAATGGAGGTAATTATGTAGCTTTAAAACTTGTAAAACTATTATAGTGTAGATCTAAATAAGTCTTCTTTGTTACAAATTCTTTGTGGATGATTATTTGTTTAGATTCATTTTACCATTTGTAGAAATAGACAGAAGATTGTAGAAGAAATATAAGACATAATAGAAAGGACACAACATGTACGTGGAGAAACTTTTTCGGGAAAAAACTCCACTATAATTGGTCTTTCTTGTATTATTTAACCTTTGAGTAAGATTACAATAACATTGATTCAAGTCTCTTTGATATGCTTTCTTTTCCTTCAACAATTCTTCTTCGCAACCTGCAATAAAATATGATACAACACTCTTCAACTTGTTGCAGTATATAGACAATAATGAGCCTTGTAAACTCCAAAGAGTTTACAATTACAAAGCACAAAGCTTATCTCACAAAACCTACGCCTATTCTTTGCAAGTAGAGTTCTTTCGAGAAAAACAATGTCAAACCAAGTCCTTCATCAATTTGGGCATCCAAAACTGAAGTCCTAACTCAATGTTGATTACAAAGATATATTGTAAGCTTCTCCTCAAATTTGGTGCCCAAGAACGGGCCCACTTAACTTAGCCTTATAAAATATCTTATCATGCAAAAGTGTTAACTCCAAAATGCCAACTTGGGCACCCAAGGTGGGCCCAAGTTAATATTTGTTAACTAAAACATATCTATCATCGATTCATGCAAAACAATATGTGTGGGTGATCCTCCATCTGTTAACTGAATGTATCCACCTGTCATTTGTCCATGCAACTCAAATTATTGAAGTTAACTAACATGCAACTGAATATAACTAAAACATAACTGAACTGAACCTCGTAAAAATCATCCCTATTTTATAGGAACTCAACATGCATAAATCAAAATCCCTATTTTGTAGGAACCTAGGATGAATTTCTGAAGTGTATTTAATTCACCAACCAGTTAATTGAACCAAGGTGGGTCCCACCTCCCATGTAGGCACCCAAGTGCTCCTATTTTTTAGGAGCTCTCCTAAGGTGTCCCCACATGCTCTTATTATTTAGGAATAACTACAAATGTCAAATTAAATATTTATTTCATTCCAAATTAATCTCTTCCAAATCCTAGTGTTGTGCAACACATTCCAAGGACTTAGGAGATACATGAAATATGTTTAGAATGCAATTGAATGGTATCATGTTCCCAAAAAGGTCACTTATTTTAATATGCCAAACACATGTTACAGATTGCAGTTTGCAGACCACAAGATCAAGGACTGTCCTTTGGTAGTGCCTCGTACTCCTTCTCCACTGCAGGAGTTTGAAAAGCCCCGTGAGGTGGATAATTTTTCTGCCAAACTTGATGAGAAATAAACTACGGTTACGAACCATAAACACAAGTCCAATGACTCTAGGAAAAATTCCAAAGTCCTTAAGCCAGCTAAATATTATTCAAAAACCCTTCGACGAAGGGGAAAAAGGCTTTGGTAGGATTTGACAATATTCTGGCACGTCCCAGGCCTAAGGCTATGCCTCAACCTATTGCCGTCATGATAGCACAACTGAATGATTCTCCTCCCATGGTGGGAGCTCAACGGATGTCTCAGAGCCCTTCTCTGCCTCTAGAAGGAGAATATGTGCAAGAGAAACGAAGATTTTTCTCTCTAAACATTCAAATTGGGTTAGTTCTGCCATAATTTTTGTTGAATCACTTCTCCACTTTGAGTGAGGAGCTGGAATTCGATGATATGGAAGAGTTTCACTCATGAATTTCCTCTCATGGAATGTTCGAGGTTTGACATAACTCTCTACGAAGTATTTTTTTAGGAATACTTTGCAGAATTATACTGGTATTGAAGTGCTTTATCTCCAAGAAGTTAAAATCTCTATTTTTTTGCTCGTGTTGGCTTGTCTTCTATTTTAACAACTAGTCAAATGTTTTGTACTAATCATGATGTTGGATGTGGCAGAGTTGTTACCCTTTTGTCCCCATGGCGACACGCTTGTGTGGTTGACCATGGGTCTGACACCACACATCAGTTCGTCTAGATCCTCCTTAACATTGATAATCACTCCTTTTGGATTATTAATGTGTATGCTTCTAATGATGTTGTGGAGAACTCTCTACTTTGGCATTGGATTTTTGATTCATTGGTAGTTGCTACTTGGGTTTTTTGTGGGGATTTCAATATGGTTGAGATGGCATATGATAAATATGACACTCTTCCATTCACATGGGCAACTGGTGAATGAGAGACATGGTTTTACATGCGTAATAAATTGGGGCTCTTTGATCCCAATATTGGTCGCCGCCATTCTCATTCCCTCTGGCACACTTGGTGTAATTATCAAGTTAAATCTAATAGAATATTTAAGTGCCTTGATCATGCCATCATCTCGATTCAATCTTTCTTCTCTTTTGATAACTCTTCACTCCCGGTTAAGCCATTAGTTGATGTGACATTGTTAGATCATTTCCCCATTTCTTTTTACATTGAATGGGAGACAAGACAAATTCGTGCCTGCAAAACTTAGTTATTTTTTAACATGTCTCTGCTCTCTCATTAGCCCACGCTGGCCCACATTCGTAGGGTTTGGAATTTGGAGTGTAGGTCACCTCATAATACAAGCTGGATTAATTGGTGGAATGATGCTATCACTCGCATGACAAGATTTCTTTGCATTTGTGGGCATTGGTTGACCATTTTCCGCTTCTGATCTTATGAGGCTACCATAGCTGGCGTGCGCTCAGCCACTGAGGCTTTGGCAGCCAACCCTTTCTACCCATCATTACAAGTCAGGGTGGCAAAATTAAGGCACAAAAAGAAAGTTACAGACAATTATATTGCCAAAGGTGCACAAATCAAAGCAAGATTGCACTAGTTAAAAATTGGTGACCGTGTCTCCAAGAAGTTTTTTCTGGCCTTGCATGCCAGACACTCTTCTCCTGTCACCAAAACAAATAAAGAAGGAACCCAGGTGCTTTCTGAGCTACCTGACATTCTCTAGGCCTTTGTCAGGCATTATGAACAAGTTTTCACTGCTTAGGAGTACATGCCAGAGCGACAACGAGCCCTTCAATATTTTCTTGTTATTGTACCAAATAGGTTATCTTCAACCCAAAAAGATTTTTGTGAGTAATTGCTTACTATTGAAGAATTGAGGAAAGCCATTCATACCATGGCAGATGACAAGGCCGTGGGTGATGATGGCTTCCTGTGTGAATTTTACAAGGCCCTTTAGGATTGTATTGGGCAAGAGCTTTAAAAAGTCTATCTTGAGGATTTTCATTTCAAAACCCTTGGTAACATTATTAATAAAGGAAATATTAAATTCATACCTAAACCTGGAGATCTCGAGGATATCTGCAATTGGCAGCCTATCACATTCCTCAATGTCTTTTACATGATTATAGCAAAAGCTTCGGCTCTGAAGATCCGCCATCTTCTGCCTCAGATTGTGTGCTTGGAGAAAACTAAATTTATTAAATCTAGATTTATCCTGGATAACATTATTGTTGTGTGGGAAGGTATGGAGTGGGCCAGGCGATCGAACCAAAAATCCATTTATCTCAAAATTATTTTTTCCAAAGCCTATGACCGCATTGAGTGGCCTTTCATTTTGGACATGTTGAAATCCTTGGGGTTTGGGTATAACTTCATTCAGGTTGTCCAAATGCTTTTCTCAAATGCCTTTGCTTGCATCACCATCAATGGTCGCCAATATTTTGCCTTTGGCGTATTCCGCTCATCTGACAAGGATTTTCACTTGCTCCTTCTCTTTATGTGCTTGTTGCCGAAGTTTTTGGCTATTTGCTTTCCAACACGGTTTCTCAACAACGTGTTAGAGGCATTACCTTTCCTAATTCTTAGGCTCAACTTGTTAATGACCATTTTGCCGATGACTCATTCCTCACCCTTCTGGAGGAGGAGAATAATATTAAGGCAACTCTTGAATGTCTTAACAATTTTTGACTTGTACGTATGGCTCCACCATTCAATGGCGTAATACGCTGTGTTACAGAAAATCTATTCTGCCCACTCCTCACTGGGTTTAGCAGTATGATTGGAAATGGATTGGACCAGGGGAAATATTTTGGTTTCTGGGCATTCCCTTCACCTTTCAGGCCTCTCCAGCCGAGTTGTGGCAAGTTGTTCTCTCTAGGATTAAGCAAAATTTGGCCTCCTAGATTACCAAGCCTCTTTCTTTGGCAAAAACATTCCATGTGTGCTCTAAGATCTTGGCTGCTATGCATGTTAATTACTCCTCTTGTTGGGCTCCTTCGAAAGTCACTTATGCCAAGCTTGAAAAGCTGTTACAAGACTTTCTTTGGGCCTTTGCAGAGACCCATAGAGGGTTTCACCGTGTTGCTTGGGGGTTTTGCTTCTTTCCTAGAGACTCTGGAGGGATTGGTCTGCTCTCCACTCAATGACAAGAGAATTTCTTGTGTGTGAAATGGATAATTAGAGCCCTTACTAGAGATGAAGCTTGGAAAATTCTCCTCAAGCTTTGCATTCAATCTGGCTTTCCTATTCACAAACCAGCCTAGAAGGGGATTGGCTTTCAAACCCTTTTGGTTATGAAGGAACTAGCTCAAATTGTGAGAACTTTCATGGCCAAGAAAATTTGGAGAGCCTGGGAAGTGGTTAAGCCTTGGCTCCACTGGGTTGACTCTGGTTTCCGTGATGGGCTTTTGCTCAATCAGTAGAATGTTTGGTGGTCACCCCTCTTTGCTAGTAATGGTCAACCATTGGCCAAATCACCTTGGCTTAATGCACTAAGGTTCCACAAGAAATACATTCAAACTTTGCTACATGTGTTTCACAGACCCATGATGCACATTATACCACGGGAAGATTTTCATGCTATCTACAGTCTTCAAAACCAAGACTGTGATACTTATGATGCTATTCCTAAAAATATGCTTCATATGGTGGGAATTCGTGGGTTCAAGCCTTGTTGGAAGGACTGGAAGTGGTACCCAAACACCCCTTTTAGAAATTATAAGCCTAGGCTTGGTTATATGTGGCTTTCACCACACTTTCCTATGATTGAAAGTTTGAACCAAAGGTGGCATTTTCAATCCTTCGCCCATGTTTGGTGAAAATGATTTTTTGCCACTTGGTCTTCAAGTGTTGAGCTTAAACTCACCCACTTTGATTGGTATATTCTTTTCCAAGGCTTACCTATGGGGTTTCGGCTTTTTCACTTGGGGGTTCAGGTCTCTCGATGCCCTTTTTGTGGGCAAACTGAGTCTTTTAAGCATCTCTTTTGGTTTTATACTAGAGCTCAGTAGTTTTGTAATTGGATTCATGACTTCTTTCGGCCTTTTAGATTGGAGCCCTTCTCTTGGTATATGGTTTTGCTGGGAGATTCGCCTAGGCTTCCTACTAAATACACCCAACTTTGGCACACTTTCAGGGTGAAAATCCTCTTCAATATTTGGAAAGATTGGAATTCTTGCATATTTGGTCACAACCAAATGGATAAAAATGTTTCTTTGTATTCTAAAGCTATTATTTGATCTAATGTTCTTTTATAGATACAAGTTCAAGCCAATAAAGTTGCACTTGAGGTGTCTCACCTTTAGGTGCTTCTGGATCATTGGGGCAATGCCCCGTGTATTGTGGCTCAGGTGCATGCTTCGCCCACTTCCTCCCGCGGTCATTGCCCTCTCGGGGCTGGCGATAGAGTGGCTTTGCTTGCCCCCACTCTCAGCCTCCTCTTCAATGTGGTCCCCACCCTCCTCAACGATCTCATTCTCCTCCTCTGTGGACTGGCCAAGGGTGGCCCTCTGGAGGAGTAGCGGGGAGCAACAGTGGCGGTTCCAGGTGCCCCTCTGATAATTCTCTTGGTAGCGGCTCTGGTTGGCCAGACACTGGCAAATTTTTTCCGATTCTGGTGCTTGCAATCTCGCCTTGGGCACGAGGAAACCAAAGATAAAGAAAAAGAAGTTGATGATGGCTGGGGTCCTCTTGACGTCACTGTAGGCTGCGTTGATGTATGGGGGAAGAAAATGGATGAAAAAGACCCTCCTGGCTCTGCTAGTACTGCTTTAGCCGCTTAATGGCCTTTTTTCCTTTATGTTTATAATCATGGACTTTTGGGCTAGACCCATTTGACTGGTTCTTTTTGGCTTTCTGGGCGCTGCCCATGCGACTCTTGGGGTGTGCCTTCTTACCACCCACTTTTTTTGTGAATATGTATTTTTATCTTTATAATTAATATAGATAATTGCCCATTCATCAAAAAAATAAAAATAAAAGAAAACTTGATCATTTAATTAGTTTCAATGCTGATGAATGATTTCTCAAGTACCATTTTGAGAGTTCTAAAAGTTAAAGTTGTGACACCATTTTGGAAAAAATTGTTAAAGAAAATCCTCCATATTGCTTGGTGCCTAAGTTAAATATTGTTGGGTGACTTCTATTGATGGTTGATAATTATCATTTTGTGGCATTAGAGTTTTCCTAACCTAGCTTCCATCCATTTTGGAAGAAAATCATGGCACTCAGGGCGTGGGAGTCAACCTTATTGCTTTTGTTGGACATTTGCATATGTATTGAGGGACACATAACTCCATTTGCTGGTGAATTCAACGATAGACTACCAGGCGTGGTATTTTTGATGAGTTTGGAGCTGTTTTTATATATTCGAAGGTCAATACACTAGCTACCATTAACATACAACATATTAGAGGGATCGATGCCGAGCATAATAAATACAGGGTTAATATGAGGGATTTAGGGAGTTTCAATAGTAGTTTAAGAGAAAAACTTTAGAATTAGTGGATTGCCTTGAAGCTAGATGCACCCCATATCAAGTTTTCTGCAAGCAACATTGACGTGAGAGTAGGTTTCAAAATTGCAACACTTCATTTTTGCTATCGATTGAGGTCAGATCCTTGTATATATTCTTCCATTATTTGAATGTTAATTCAACAGGTTGCAATGTTAAACTTTTATGTTTATTCAGTTAATTTGAATGAATGCAAATTATTTGTCACAACGTCTCTTTAAATTTATGAATTACAAGTTAAACTTTATGAAGGAGAATATGCTATATGATAGCATTAAACAAAACATACAAGTGTTTACACTAAAAGTCCCCTCATATTCATATGCACTCCAACTGTTTGACAAAATTTCTGGACATCACATATGGTGAAAATTATAAAAAACTGGTTTAAAAATTGGTCTAGGGTTCTTAAAGTGGTATCAAAGCTATTGGTTTTCCTAGTCTAGAGGGTTTTTAAAATTGTGGAATGCCTGAAATAAATTCATGATTCGCAAGGACAAAGAATACATCACTTACATGAGAAGACAATTTCTTAATTCAGATTTTGAAGAGGAAGACAATATGAGTGATAAGAATGATCCACAACATCCAAGTACTATGTAGAATTTAAATGATTTTTCTAGAGGGAAGCAACAACTGTTTCAATTAATGACTCAAATGATGCAAACATTAATATCAATAACAATGAGAATGATGAAAATAATGGGACTAATGGAGACAATGGCGACCGTGGAGAGGCGAGAAATACAAATAATACAACAATTAAAAATTCCAAGGCATCCAATAGAACTACACATACCACTCAAAGGAAATACATGATAATAAGATGATCTGAGAAAGGGTTTGTAGATTATTTGAGGGAGTACCAATCATTAGGAGAGGAATTTCACGCAACTATGTCCTTAGCATATTTTTGCCAGGTTAAGTACAAGAATAGGTCCAAAGGAGATAACAGACATGGGCCTAATTAGGAGTTACAACATAGAGTGGGAAAGTTGTCTATTCCTAGCTTTGATGGTTCCAACAAGTGCACTCCATGTTCACAGGTGCATACATTAGATACATATTTTCAACACAATCCCATGTTAGAAACTATGATGTGGAAAAAGAGACCCTAGACCTAATAAATAAATTAATTGGTCAATATTTCTTCGCATCAACATTAGAAGCTCCAAGCCAACAATGAATTAAGATTGGATAACAACCAAAAAGGAGAGCCAAGCCAATCTACCCTAGAATTAACTATGAGCCTAATCTGAAAACACAGTTTATTCATAGAAACAAAACTAAAAACATACAAAATGATTTTTTTTTTGAGAAGGGCAGAGTTTTGTGCACCTGTCTTGAAAATTTGGAGCTAAATTAGAAGGTCAATGGTAGTGGCATTGTGTCTAAGAAGTACAAATTGAGATTTGCAACTTTATGGGATGTAACATACAAGTTCGCTCTTCACTTTCCCACTCTACAATTTGTCATCTTTATATCTGAAGTTGCAAAATCACAATTAAGGAGGGAAAAGGGGTGACAAACACTTGTTTTGGTATTTCTACCTCCACGAATAGCCAATTGATTGATAGATAAAGTGTGTGTGCTCTAAACCTTAAGTATGAATAAGGTTGTGACAAGCTAAACTATAATGTAAATGATTAAAACCCTACTCAAGCGTGTTAGATAAGGATTCCTAAATGATACAAGCAAGATCAACCCAAGAGAAAGTCAAATATCCTAGGGAAATCAAATGCTCAAATACCTCACATATGATAACAAAGAGATCAAAGTCAAAAAATGAGAACATGTTGAAAGCAAGTCATTAGGTGCTTGAAGGGAGCCAAAGCTATCTCTAAAACCTAGATTCCATCATGTCCTTCTATTGGCATCAAATTCCAATCATTGTGATAACTCGAATAAATCTGAGAATTCCTTTGTAATTCTATAAAAATGGATGTATTTTGGTAGAGCTTTGCTAGATTATAATTTCTTCTTCTTCTTTTTTGAAATAATAATTCATATATTTATAGTGGAACATAGGAATAAATTAAAGTGTAGGTCGACTCATTTAAATTTAATTTTTAGGATTAATTTATAGCCAAGCCCCAAATTTGAATTCACATCTTCGAAATTAGAGACTGACATAAATAAAAATTAAAAAATTGTTGGGAAAAATACCCGAAATAGGATGCTAACACCCTTGTTCAACTATTTTACACACATTTCAATTTGATTGATGTGTTTAGTGTCTGCTTAATCATGACTCATTTAGAAAATGAGCACTTTCATTAGGGTAGCACTAACACGTTCAAAGGAAAGGTCAAGGCTAAGGAGTGTTTCTAAAATGCACTAATGGAGTGGGCACTAGAGCGAGTTGCAAATAAAACATAAAATTGTACTTTCACCTTTAGGGAGTACAATTTCTGATGCTACATTTAGCCCCACTTTAGCGGCCATATGACACTACGTGCATATGCAAGCTAAAGTACTGAAAAGTAAATTGTACATCATAAAAAGGATGCCCAAAAGAATATTGTAGAGTATGTAGAACATTTACGAAGGAGAGAATGAAGCCCCTTGCATAGTAATCTATAAACCAAAACATTAGGAACTACATCCTGCAAAACCAACTTGTTAGCAATCAAAAACCATTCTGCACATACAAACAAATGCATTAGTCCAAAAATTCTAAGGAGAATGAAATTTGAGGGTAGATGTGTGCCCCCTTATTTATGCTTGCTTTATGGATGTCAAAATAGGGTAATGATCTCCCCATGTCAAATTGATTTAGGGGTTGGATGAAAATGCCTCTGATAGGGTCATGTAAACATAATACCAAGGACCAAAAAGAATACGACTTGAACTAGGGTGGAACCAAAATTCCAAGATAACACAAAAATAAAAGTTCGTAATCCCAAGTTATGACAATTTGGAGAGAGTATGATATGAGTCATATATTGTCAATTTTTACTATAAGTTATAAAAAATTCAGCTTTTTCCCATTCATTTTAAATTTTGCAATTCGAGAGCATCTTGAGCTAGGCCAAGCATCTCAAGGAGTTAAATTGCCACAGCAACGACCATATCACACACCGAGATTGGAGGCCTTGAGAGAGCGCATTGCATGAGGGGTGTTGACATGAGAGGTAAGTTGTGTTTTTACTTTCCACATAGGTAGGAGCTAAATTTGTATTTTTAATAATTTTGGTGAAAATGGGGTGCATAGAACCAAGTTTGGTGCCCTAGTCTCTTAAGGACGCCCTTGACCAAAGAACCCTACACCAACATGAGCCCTAGTCCAACTATGTTGCCTGTGACTAGGCATACTATTTTTACAATTGTTGCATTACTTTGATATGCCATTTGATGCATGAACTAATGATAGCATACTTGGATAATTTCTAGGGATCACCATGCATGGGGGAGCACCCAGGGGGTCACTTATATAACCTTTTGTGTGACCACACCACATTAATTTCCGTAGAAGAGCATAGTCGCTTGCGAGATGTTGGTTTACTATGGATCTACACCATGCCCACCATGAGGTACCATGACACAATGTTGATGGCACTCATGAAGCAATGGGATGTAAACACCTCTACCTTTCATCTTTAGATGGAAGAGATGACAATGACATTGGAGGATTTGTATCACATTCTATGGTTACCCATCTGGGATAAGACCATGACCTTGAGGAGGGGAGAACATCAGAGGATATCGTCACCAACTAGTTCTATTGTATTGATTGCCACATGCTAGAGGATACCATGGGGTGAATAAAGCTATGATGGCTTCTCTATGAAGATACAAACATCCCCATCATTCATCACATCATAATTGTGACCACAATGCTAGTAGTTGCACCAGATTGGAAAGAAACACACCTACATGGGGGCCTCGTACATGCTAATAGGCAATTGAGGATCGAAAAACCATGTTCACCTGGGGGTGAAGCATGCTAACAAACCTCTACTATGATCTTAGATGGTATGTATACTATGAGACATAGAGCTTGATGACATGCACCCTTCTCCAGTTCTAGGCATTCAAGCACATCTATTGCATGTGACTTGCAAGATATCTGATAGAGGTAGCATGGACATATCCTCGAGCCTACTCTTACCCTTTGAAAAGACCATGGAAACATGACAATTTACTATATTCACGCATTACATTTGATTTATTGAATGTCGGGGATGTGATTTGGAGGCCCTATAGGACACTACAACCCTAGACAAGCTTATCATGACAGCTTGCGAGGATGCAATGTGATCATTTATTTGTTGGTCGCTATAAGTATAATGTTATGCCATTCTATTATGATCTAAGTGACCAAAAAGTTCAGTCACCCTGAAGGGATTCCCATCCTTCGACCTACTTCTCTTAGATCAACTTGCAAAAACTCTAGACCACAAGACATAGCTCGTTTGACCATCATGGACGTCCCTTTGAGTGACTCTAATGATGAGGTGAAAGATACACACCCTATTTTTTATGCAGATCATGTTGGACCGAGTATCCCATATACTAGGTAGTGGGATACCACATGTCCATATCCTGTATTTCCTGTGGAGCGTCCTACTGGTGATCTCAAGCCATGAACACATCGAGCGGAATAGAGGAGGATGAAGACGATAATGGTGATGTAGACATATATGATGAGGAGGAGGATCAACGAACCACAACAATAAGAGTTGATCCAGAGGATCAGGAGGAGCTCGATGATGCGACCCTCGAGGAGAGACCTAGGTCTTTCCCTTGCGTATCATGAAAACACCCTACTACACCCAAGAAATTGAGCATGTGGAGACAAGTAGAGAGACATATACTGTGCCCCCAACATCACGAGAGAGCCCAAACATAGCTACAGTTGTCTCATGCATGGATCCTCATTGGCGAGTTGGCGATCCAAGTGATATGATATGCTTTTCATTTTTTCTTTCATAGTATAGTAGATGTTGCACTTAATTTTGATTTATGTCTTCTATGATGATATCATTTGACATTGTTCTATGTTTTTCTCTTTGCAATTGGAACTTGAGATTGGCTTGAATTTCTGGGTCAAGTGATGGTAGAGGTGGTTCTTGATGTACAACTACATCAACCAACACACAAATCAATAATAGGCCACAAAAAATAGTAGAATGTCATGCAAAGATTTTTGAGCCTATAGTGTGACTATGAGCTACATACAAGGAGCTTAGAGAGAGATCAAGCTCCCATCGATGATCATGTACAAATGATACTTTAGGTGGAGCTAGATAAAGTGTGAGCCGAGAGAGATCGACTTTAGCAGTAGTATACAACAATAGTCAAGGCCCTTGCAAAGCTTAGGAGTGAGCTCAGGGTTGTATATGCACGAAGTAGCTCTAGGACCTACTCACGATCTACTGTCTCTCGTCGAGCACCACCATCAGGCCCTGAAGGGTTTAATAGTCACAGACCTATATAATGTAATTTATGTACTACACACCATATTTTTTTAGCATGGTGATATGCGGATGTATATGAACATAACATTATGATGTATATATGAACATTTTTATATTTTTGAGTATGTGTTTACTTAATTCTTTTGTATTAGATGTGATCTAATTTAAGAATATGCACTACGTTTCTTTGATTAAATGCTAATTAACATGTATAGAAAATTGGCTACACATGTTATTTATTCAAATGATGTCATCAAGATTATTTAATAAATGCAACCTTGATCCAATTGATGCATGTAATGGATATATGGAAAATGTGATCTAACTAAACAACCTAGTAAAATTATTTAATTAAATACCAACTTTTGAAAAAGTGTACACATGTTGAACTAGATATAACTATAATTTAATTTAAAAAATTAAATACCATAATGATCTAATTAACATGGTACACAAATTACTTAGTAGTATGTGAACAAGTAATTATTGTCTTTAAGAAAATTACTCTAAAATCCAAGACACACAAATCTTTGTCATGAATGAAGCAAGAAATATTAAATAGAAAGTAAATCTATCTAACCTAATCTACACGCTTTAAGTAACAACATATCATTGAATGATTGAAATGAATCTAAGCATAAAATCTATGCAAATTCATAACATTAATATGTTCTTTGAGATGCGTACCATCCACCATAGAGATATTATATGCACCCAATCCATATTCCTCAGTGATGATGTAGGGTCCTAACTAGTTTGGGTTAAACTTTCCCTTTTCTCCTGGCACGACATTCACATTGTGTTGATTTTCATAAAACACCAAATCATTGATTTTAAATGAACAATGGATAAGACCTTCATTATATTTGCATCAAAGACCTTTGTAATAATCTTGTAGATGTTTGAGAGCATGCATATGTTTTTCATCAAGCATCTCAAGCTATCAAAATCGTTGTCTATAAGAAGTGTCATCTAGAATGCCATTGAGATAAATTATTAATGAAGGAATTAATAAATCCAAAGGCATAACAACATCAATACCATATACCAAGTTGTATGAATTAGTACTTATAGCCGTACAAATACTTGTGTGATAAGCCCACAATGCATAAGATAGTTGAGTATGCTAGTCTTTACCATGTTTGTTAAAAAAATTTGTAAGACTTGTTCAATTGTTTTGTTAAAAGCTTCTGCTTGTCCATTTGATTATGGATGATATGGTGTAGAAAAATGATGTTCTATGCAAAAAAATTCAAGAAATTTCTTCACTTCTTTGTTATTAAATGATGCACCATTATCTAAAACTAAAGTGGAAGGAAGACTAAATTGTGATACGATGTTATCCAGTATAAAGTGACAAATAAATTTAGTTGTCATGGATTGAAGTGGAACCACTTCTACCCATTTCATGAAATAATCTATAGTTGTAATGATAAAAGTGTGTACTTGAGAAAGAGGAGAGACTTTGTCAATAAGATCCAAGTCCCACATGGAAAATGACCAAATAGACACTTGGGCACGAAGTTCGTGGATAGGAGCATGAATCAAATTTTTATGATGTTGACATTTATGGTATTTCTTAACAAAGGAAAATTAATATTGTTTCATATTTTTCCAATAATAAACGATGTGAAGTAATTTTTGAATCAAAGATTGACCACTAAAGTTTCTTCCACAAGCACCTAAATGGCTTCTTCAAGGGAAATAGGGGTCTCTAATTTGTTAAGGCAATGAAGAAGGCCATTATACACCCTGCTATATAATACATTAGCTAAAATTATGTATCGCACTGCAAGCTATCAAATAGGAGCTCAAGTGATTTTTGGAAAAAGATTAGAAAAAGTACCATTACATGAATATAGAAATATATGGGATTACCATTCATCTAAATTAATAGTAAAACAAACTATCTCATCTTTAATATTTTTTGATATTGACGAAGATATGAGATTATGAATAGTAAATTTGAAACCCACATGGAGCATCGTCAAAGGAAAGAAGGGAGGCAATGCTCACCATTGTATTTGCATGTTGATTATATTTTTGCAAAATATTGTCAATGGTATACAAGGAAAAATGTTATCATGTTGCTAATGCTAAGTCAAGATATTGGGATAGTTTATCTTGATAGGATCCATTAATTTATTTTATGATTAGTTGAGGATCTCCAAATATACACAAAAATTGAATATTAAGGGACAATGTTGCACACAAAATGGCAATAAGAGATTCATATGCAGCGATATTATTAGTGCATAGAAAGTTAAGATGGTACGATAAGGGAATTGTCTTACCTGAAGGAGGTAATAGGATAATACCAGCACCAAAGCTTGTTCTACACTTGGAACCATCAAAGTATAAGTCCCATGTTTTATCTTACAATATTATTATTAAGATGGTATAATAAGGGAATTGTCTTATCTGAAGGAGGTAATAGGATAAGACCAGCACCAAAGCTGGTTCTACACTTAGAACCATCAAAGTATAAGTCCCATGTTTTGTCTTCTTCTAATGATAGGAAATGATCATTGAGGAATAAATCTTGGTTTGGTAAAGAAAATGGTGAAGGAGCCTCAACTAAATGGTTGGTCAATGCTTGACCCTTAATTTATTTTTGAGAGATAAAATTAAGGTCAAATTTCGTTAAAACATCACCCATTTGGATAGGCATCCAAATCGATCAATTTTAGAGAAAGATGCTTTAATAGATCCACAATAAAGCCTAATAATTTTCCATTGTACACACCAAAGACACATTTTCTAGGATTCAACCACATGTTATAAATTCTCAAAGATTTTACGAGGGATTTTTGACATGATCTTAATGTGATATAGATTTGGCGAAGATATAATCGACATAGTCCTCTAAGATATTATGAATGAGATCATGAAGTATTAATGTCATAGCCCTTTGATATGTTGCTCCAACATTTTTTAATCCAAATGACATAAAAACCCAACAAAATATTCCCAAGGTGTAATACAAGTGGTTTTGAGTTAATCTTAAGGATTTATCAAGATTTGATTATATCTAGAAAATCAATCCATGAATGAAAGTAAACCATGCTTAGTGGTAGAATCAACAATCATATTCTATGTTAGGAAGACGAAAATTATCTTTCAAAGACACTTTATTAAGGTGCAAAAATATGTACACATTTGTTGGCAAGAGACATTGCAGTATCACTTGGTGTTGTCATTGATGGCAACTCTAATCAATGACCAGATATGCACACTATCATTTGATCACACCGACAAAAAGATTGAAGATTTATCAGGAAGAACAAAGTATCCGGTAGCACAATGTTCATTGATCTATATAAACATTTCATGCTATTATTTTGTGTTGCACATCTTAGGAAATGATTTTTGGTATATTATCTCTGTTACTACTAAAGCGCAGTGGATCGTATCAATTCGCGTGGAAGTTAGAAGATCCGGTTGGCTTATTCTTAATTTTTCTTGTATTGGAGCTGACTTGATGAATTAATTATGTCGCAAATGTATAAGGAATAATTAACTAAATGTTTTTTGTGCTTGATTATGTTTGTTTGGGTCCCCTCTATGTCTTAACCTACTTTGGAGGATGCACAAAAAGATTTAATCAAGGATCTAGCCGACAATTGCAATTATTTTGTGTGTTCTATTGAAGCCGACAAAGTGAAATTGAATTCTATGTTGCGGATATATATATATATATATATAAGATCGTACGTATCATTTTGAAGAAAGTATAAAGTGTGTGGTGATGCGAATTGTGAATTAGAGCAGAGCAGAAGAGCGATAATGCACAGTTTCACTTACACATAGAGAACTTGTATTGCGAGTGTGAGCAAAATAAAGCAAAAGTGCATAATTAGTCTACAGGACAAAATATTGTATATTGTGCTTAACCAAAACTGTAATCAGGCATATGCAGATGCTATTTTTCTCAGTTCAAACTCTCATATGCTTTTAATATGAATTTCTTTGTAAGGCAGTGAGCCTTCCCTTTGAGCAGTGAGCTCTAGGCAATGTGCCTGAATGCAAGTGAAATCCCCTTATTGTAATATTCATTTGAGTATACTCAGATTAACTTTTGGATTGGCCATCCATCGTAGTTTTTCCCCTAACAAGGTTTCCACGTAAAAATCCTTGTGTTATGGTGTTGTGTTCATTTGCTTCATGTTTATGCATTATGCTTGAATGTTGTTAATGCTTTGAAGATAAAGGTTAATAAAGTCATTTTTTGCACAACATTGATTCACCCCCCCTCTCAATGTAGTTGTTTCCAACAACATTCAAATACAATTATTAGGTTTAGCAATGACCATGATGTTCAATATCCAAAATGAATAGTCAATAGGGCAGATGAAATTGACTTGTAAAATCTTTTCAATCTTAGACTTAACCAACACAGACACTTCAAGATTCATTTTGTATTTTTTTCTTACTAGTATAACATCATCTTGTAACACAATGTTATGCGTAACTACCTTATGATCTATGCCAAACATATTGGAATAAGACCAAGTGAACAATTCAGTGAAACTCATGTAAAAATGTAGAATGTTCTTGCTATTAATTAGAGTCAAGACATTTTGTAATTAGAATAACCTTATATGTATTAGATGGATCCATCAAGATGTCAATGGTATCTCCTACAAGTAATGTACTGCGGTCTGGAACATGAGGGAAAGTTTGGGGTATGCCTTGATAATTCACTATATCATCTAATATGTATGCTTCAAAATTTAAACAATAAGGAAGACCACGATCATGATGATAAGTGGGAAAGTTGTCATAAACTCCCAAAGTTTTTGCTAAGGATCCATTTGTTAGAAATATTCAATGAAAGGTATTTTTTTATTTTATTTATCAATTCAGGGTAAACTAAATTGAGTGACACTTTAAGAGATTCTTGTGTTATTGTGTTCACATTAAGATAAGGTCTATGGGAAGATTTGGTGGGATTTTAACGATGATAACCAAGACCATTTGTTGCACCTTGTGTGTTCAATTCTAGAGGGACCTTGATACCTTGTTCCTTTATACCACAACCATTTCCTTTATGCATTTCTTTTGAGGAAGGTAGTTTTTCATAATTTTTAACATCAAAAGTTGTATAATTAGCATCATCCTTAGTACTAGAAGTTGTAAAATTATATGCTTGATGAGATTCTATTGAAGATTATGTAGATTCTATTGCAACTTCATTTGATTCTTTGGGTGTAGATGGTGATATTATATACTCCCCCATGAAAGGGAGTGTAAAATCTAACCTCGATCATTTCAAAAGAGTTTAGTCATGAGTGAATCACAATCATCAATGTTATTATCATTGTAAGACATAGTTCCCACTTTTGAAGATGGAATCAATGTGTTAAAAGGATTTTTATGTCCCATTTCAGATTGTAAACAACTTTTAGACTTAAGATCAAATTTCACCATATAAACCTTATTGTTATATGTATACTTAATTATGTGGTGAAGGGTTTCCCATAGTAGGAATCCATGGTCTTCCAAGGAGAATATTATATGAAAGAGAATCCGGCATGACATGGATAAGGGTGGGTAAAATTACAGGTCCTATCTTAATAGGTAATGTGATTGTTCCCAAATGGTTTCCAACCAAAATTATCGAAACCATGAATAGAGAGAGAATCAAGTTGAGTGAGAGACTTATCCACACCAAGTTCATTTAAGAGGTCAATTCTACAAATATTAAGACCTAACCCATTGCCAATAAGAGTGAATTTAACCCCAATTTTACTGATGACCACAAGTATCATTAGGGCATAAAATTGATTTTGAATTTTGATAGGAGTAATTCACTTTGATGGAAGATAATGTCTTTTTTTTTAATTCATACCCTCAAGCAAGGCTGATACATCATTTGGTTTGACAAAAGATAGCACACAAATCTCTTGTAAAGCCTCTTGAAGCATGCTATGCTAAGTTTGAATTAAGTCACATAGTGAAATCTTAGCTGAAGTAGCACAAAGTTTCTCAACAAGTTCATACTCTTTACCATTACGATGAGGTAAATGAGGTGCAAGAGGAAGGATAGGTTGTGGGAATGAAATTGATGAATGAATGATTGTTGTTTCTAGTGTTATATGTATGAGAAACGACATGGTAATGATGTTGTTGTGATAATTTTTTTTGTATGTGATTATGTTTAGTTAGTTGTCTTGCAAAGTTTAAGATATGACCATGATATTTCTATTTTTCAAGGTGGTCCAATAATAAACACAAGTTGGGTTTGTGGCTGAGGTTTATGAGTAGGAGGATAAATATGTTGGCAAAAAAAGAATAGACAAATGAGAGAGGGGGGATGAATCAATTGTCACATAATTTAAAATTTATTCAACCTTATTAGCCCTTAATCTCAAATATGATAATTAATAGTAAAAACATGAATCAACAACACATCAAAAACATAAGAACACCAAGATTTTATACGTGGAAACCCTGTTAGGGGAAAAACCATGGTGGAGGTTAATCCACAAGATTATACCCTGTTAGAAGTATAATGAAAAATGAATAAGGAATGCACATGCATTCAGGCACACTACCTAGAGCTCACTGCTCAAATGGGAAGGCTCACTTCCTTACATAAAAAAATCAGATTAAATCCACTTGAAGAGGTTAAAATGAGGAATTAGCTTCTTCAAAATCCTGATGACAGTTCTGGTTAGGCACAAAAATACTTTTTCACACTTCGCTCAATCTTCTTCAAACTCTACTCTGAAATCAAATGATCTGATCTTTATTCACACATTTTTCATTTACACTTCATGCTCATATATCATAAATTAAGAAAAAAATCTCTCTTATATATCCACTACATGGAATTACATCAACAACTTTGTTGGCCAAAAATAAAAGAATAAATGAATTACAGTCTGTCGGCCCAATTCATGAACAAATCTCAATGTGCACCAATCTAAGTCAGTCACAACATAATGAAGAACTAAAATAGCTTCCTCGAATATTCCAAACATTAAAAGATTAATCCATAAGGATTCACAACACGCTGCAACCACCAAGTCGACCAAGAACATGAAAACTCGAACACACAATGAAAAAATCTTCGATCAAAATCACACCAATCAATGTGGACGTGCAACAAGGATAGATCACAATCTAGAAACATCAAATAACATCTCATGAGAATACACAACAATTGAAATTTCCAGAATCACGTTCTCTTCTTCCAGAAACATCAACTACAGTAACATAATAACTGTAGGAACACAAAAACACACAAATTTCAAAAATCTTGATGCACACCTCTGAAACTTCCTGAGTATAAACTAGATTGGATCAACAACAAACCCTTTAAATAACAACACCTGAATAGAAACACAATGAACTTTCCACCATTTTGAGCTTCATAGTATTTCATAGCTTCACAGACTGCCTTCAACATTTTTATTTTTATTTTCTCAATATCCTTGACATATACAACCTCTAGAATTATCAATTCTAATAGTGTTGACATCAATGAAAACCACATATCAGAAACATAACCACAACATACAATAATCTCCCCCTTTGGCATTGATGGCAACACATGATGTGAAAAATACCATCAACACAACTAACTCTTTTCAAATTGTTCTTCTCCTCCTTACATTACTCTTTTATCTTCTCCCTCTTAGTACTTATTGCACTTCTCCCCTTTTCTTCTACAAAGTTTTTTCACATTACTCTTCTCCCCCTTTGACATCAATGGTAAAGGTACATGAGATTTGAACCACATAACTGAATCATCTAATTACTCCCCCTGAGTAGCAACCACCACAACATCAATCCAGAACAAGATATGACTATGGATGCACAGATTGATGCAAAGACTTGCATATTAGTTCAGATTAGGAGGGGAAATCACCCCTAACTTGCCTCTGAGATACTCAAAAGTATCCTTAGGAAACGATTTAGTGAAGATATCTAAAATTTGTTCCTTAGTGGGCACATACTCCAGTCTGACCTCTTTATCACTCACTTTGTCTCTGAAAAAGTGATACTTGATAGATATATCTTTTGTCTTTGAATGTAACACCAAATTCTTAGAAATGTTTATTGCACTTGAGTTTTAGAAATGTTTATTGCACTTGAGTTGTCACAAAATATAGCAATAGGCTCATCATATTCAATTCTAATATCTCTCAGCATCTGCTTCATCCATAATACTTGAATACAATTGTTTGTAACAACAATATATTCTGCCTAGGCAGTAGATAAGGAAATGGAATTATGCTTTTTACTCAACCAAGACACCAACTTATTCCCCAAGAAGAATGTACCACCACTAGTAATTTTTCTTTCATCCACATCTTCTGCCCAGTTTGCATCTGTAAAGGAATTCAAAGTAATATCATCATCCTTAGGATACCAAAGACCAAAGTCAACTGTCCCTTTCAAGTATCTAAAAATTCTCTTTACAACAGTCACATGTGATTCCTTCGAATCAGCTTGATATCTAGCAACCATACATACAACATTCATAATGTCTAGTCTGGTCTAAGTCAAATAGAGAAATCCACCAATCATTTACATGTACCTTTTTTTATTAGCCTTAGGAGAATCATCATTTTGTGTTAACTTGCATCTGGTAACCATGGTTGTAGCTACAGGTTTTGAGTCTTCTATGCCAAAATTTCTAAGTAACTGTCTTACATATTTGGACTGAGATATAAAGATTCCATCCTCTAACTGAGTAATTTGCAATCCCAAAAATAATTTCATCTCTCCAATCATTGGCATCTCAAACTCACTTTTCATCTCATCAAAAAACTTCATGTATAATTCATCATCACCTTCAAAAATGATCTCATCAACAAAGACTTCAATAATCAACTATTTATCCTGATCCATCTTGAAATACATATTGCTATCAACAATACCTTTATTGAATCCAAGATTCAACAAGTATTTATCCAAACTAGCATACCAAGCTCTAGGGGCTTGTTTGAGTCCATACAGTTCTTTCCTCAATCGACAAACCATGTCTCCTTTATCAGTTAGTTGAAATCCAACTGGTTGCTCAACATATACTTCTTCTTCTAGCTCACCATTTAGAAATGTTGACTTTACATCCATTTGATAGACTTTGTAGTTCTTAAAAGCAGCATAAGAAATAAATAATCTTATAGTTTCAATTCTAGCAACAGGGGCAAAGGTTTCTTCAAAATCAATACCTTCCATCTGTGAGTACCCTTTACATACCAGTATTTCTTTACTTCTGACCACTTCACCTTGTTCATTCAACTTATTTTGAAAGACCCATTTGGTTCCAATCACATTTTTATTCTGAGGTCTGGGAACAAGAATCCATGTATCATTTTTCTCTATTTGCATCAGTTATTCCTTCATTGCTTCCATCCAATATTCATCTTTACATGCTTCATTGACATTGCTAGGCCCAGTCTTGGAAATCGGGCAATATTCTTTTGCAATTCTTCTTCTAGTTTGCACACCTTTTCTCTCATCTCCTATAATCTGATCTTCATAATGATTTAGCCTTACATACTTCAAAATTCTAGGATTCTCTCAAACTTCTGGTTCTTCTGTTCTTTCTTCTACACTTCCACTAGCTTCTCCTTCTTGATTCTCTTGAGTCATTGAAACAATCCGAACTTGATTATGTGTTTGTGCATTCTTTCCATTATCAGTACTATCATGTTAGTCATCTGAATCATATCCACAATATCTGGATGATCTAACAGTTTCTTCATCAACTCTGAGATTTGCAATTTCAACCATTTTCTTCAATTTTCTATTATAGCACCGGTAGGCCTTGCTCTTAGTAGAGTAATCCAGAAATATTTCTTCATCACTCCTAACATCAAAATTTCCAATGTATTCATCTCTCTTGATATAACATCTACTTCCAAATATTTTGAAATATTTAACAGTAGGCTTATAACCAAACCACAACTCAAAAGGAATCTTACCAGAATTAACATTGACATTTACCCTGTTAATAGTATATACAACAATGCTTACAACTTCTCTCCAGTAGATATGAGGAACATTGCCTTCCAACATCATAGTTCTAGCAGCATCTAGAATTGTTCTATTTTTTCTCTCAACAAATTTGTTCTGTTGAGGGGTACAGGGAGTAGATAATTGTCTTTTGATTCCATGTTCTTCACATAATGAATTGAACTCCTAGGAAGTGAATTCACCACCTCTATCTGACCTTAAGCATTTAATATTCAAACCTGTCTCATTCTTTGCCATAGCTTTGAAACATTTGAAATTTTCTAGTGCTTCATGTTTTTCTCTCAAGAAAGAAACCCATATCATTCTAGAGTAATCATTAATAAATAACATAAAGTACCTTTATCCTTGTAGACTTTTGATTCTGGATGGACCACATAGATCAGTATGTACCAGCTCCAGTATACCATTAGAATGATGTTGTTTTCTCCGAAAATAAATTATTGTTTGCTTTCACATCTAACATTCCTTGCATATAGTGTTATTAGGCTTCACTAACTTAGGAAGATCTCTAACTGCTTGAGTGGAGCTTACTTTGACAATTTTATCAAAATTCACATGACACAGCCTCCTATGCCATAACCAGCTTACATCAACTTGATTAATTAAACAAATCTCACTAGCAACACTTAGGTGAAAGATATTACCTCTTGTCTTTGTACCTAAAACAATTACATTTCAAAAAATTCCCAATATCCCGCACTTACCATCTTTAAATTGAAGATTGTATCCCTTGTCTACCATATGTCCAACACTCAATAAGTTATGCTTCAATCCTTCAACATAAAGGATATCATCAATATTATATTTACCACCAAGAGAAATAGTGCCTCTGCCACAAATCACACCAACATTGTTATCTCCAAATCTTACAACACCACCATCATATTTTTCCAAGCTTATAAAATTTCTTTTATCACCAATCATATGATGTGAGAATCCGTTGTCAATCACCCATTCATCCTTTTCTTCAATTTCGGCTATAAGAGCTTTCTTAATATTCTTATCACTAGCAGATTCAGTGGACATCGCACCATTTTATTTGATAGCAATGAATACCCATCCATCTTCATTTCTATTTTCTTTATCAAATTCATCATCAGTAACACCTTCTTCAGTATAATAACATTTCTTTTGAAATCTAGACTTGTCAGTTTTGTACTTAAAAACTCTTTCAGGACACCTTGATGCAAAATGACCTATCTTACTGCAAGAGAAAAATTTAATAGGAAACTTTTCTTTGTACTTACCTTGTCCTCTGAATTCTCTTTTCATAATCAATGCTTCCAACTCTTCTAACTCTCTTTCTTCATCTTCAATCTGTTTCATCTCATCTTCATACTTGAATGCCTTTCTAGAGCTTTCTCCCGGATCAGATTCTGTCTTAGGAGTAGATTCACCAAATTCACTCAACTCAAAGGCAATAAACTTACCAATCAACATGTCTCTTGTCACATTTGTTACTGTCCCAAGTTCTTCAATAGCATGAGATTTTGTTTTGTAAGAAGTAGGCAATGATTTGAGCACTTTAGCCACAATCTCATCTTCTTCCAAGGTTCCACCGACACATCTAATACCCAACACTAGTTCATTTAATTTTTGCATGAAAGCAATAATGTTTTCATATTCACTCATCTTCAAGCTTTCCCACTTCCTTTTAGAATTTACAGCTTAGAAACTTTCACTTGTGTATCTCCTTCATACAATGTCTCCAATTTCTTCTAGATCTCATGTGTTATCTGTAGACCCATCACATTTGTCATCTCTGAATCTATCAGAGCACTCAGTAATGCTTCTATAGCCTTGATATTATTTTCAGCTTCCTTGATCTCATCTAGAGTAGAGGGACCATTCCAAGGAATAGTAAATGAGTTCTTTGTAATCTTCCAAAAGGGTTCACCAATGAACTTAAAATGACACTCCATTCTAACCTTCCACAGAGAGTAGTTTGTACCATCGAATCTAGGACTATACTTCTTGTATGATGCCATCTCAAATCACCTCAAGCTTTTAGACTTCTTCAGAGGAACCTACTCTGATACCAATTGTTGGAAAAATAAGAATAACCAACTAAGGGGGGGAGGGGGGGGAGGTGGTGAATCAATTGTCACATAATTTAAACTTTATTCAACCTTATTAGCCCTTAATCTCATATCTGATAAGTAACAATAAAAGCATGAATCAACAACACATCGGAAACATAAGAACACCAAGATTTTATATGTGCAAATCCTGTGAGGGGAAAAACCACAATGGAGGTTAATCCACAAGATTATACCCTGTTATAAGTATAATGAAAAATGAATAAGGAATGCACATGCATTCAGGCACACTGCCTAGAGCTCACTGTTCAAATGGGAAGGCTCATTGCCTTACATAAAACATTCAGATTAAATCCATCTGAAGAGGTTGAACTGAGGAATTAGCTTCTTCAAAATCTTGATGACAGTTTCGGTTGGGCACACAAATACTTCTTCACACTTCGTTCAATCTTCTTCACACTCTGCTTTGAAATCGAATGATCTGATCTTTATTCACACATTTTGCATTTATACTTCATGCTCATATATCACAAATGAAGAAAAAAATCTCTCTTATATATCCGCTACATGGAATTACATCAACAACTCTGTTGGCCAAAAATAAAAGAATAAATGAATTACAAACAATTGGCCCAATTCATGAACAAATCTCAATGCGCACCAACCTAAGTCGATCACAACATAATGAAGACCTAAAAAATCTTCCTTGAACATTCCAAACATTAAAATATTAATCCATAAGGATCCACAACATGCTACAACCACCATGTTAGCCAAGAACATGAAAACTGGAACACACAATGGAAAAATATTTGATCACGATCACACCAATCAACGCATATGTGCAACAAGGATAGAGAAAAATATAGAAACATCAAAGAACATATTAGGAGCAATCACAATAATTGAAATTTCTAGAATCACATTCTCTTCTTCCAGAAACATCAACTACAGTAACATAATAACTGTAGGAACACAAAAACACACAACTTTCAAAATCTTGATGTGCACCTCTGAAACTTCCAGAGTATAAACTACATAGGCTCAACACCTGAATAGAAACGTAATGAAATTTCCACCACTCTGAGCTTCACAACACTTCACAACTTCACATATTTCCTTCAACATATTTATTTTAATTTTCTCAATATCCTTGACATATACAACCTTCAGAATCACCAATGCTAATAGTGTTGACATTAATGACAACCACAACATCCAACAAAATATTAGTTGTGGTGGCATTGAATCTATTGTATTTATTAATCTTTGACATATTGAAGTTTTTGGAGTCTTAGTGGATGACTTAGATGAGATGAAATCATCAAGGGCTTCATCTAACATAACAAAATCATCGTTATTAAAGCATGCTCATTAAATGCATGAAAGTCCTATAGAAAGAGACCTAACATGATTAGATGACTTAACTTTCTCCAAGATATTAAATACAAATCCAATTATAAGGTTCATTTTTTTATGTTTTTTATTTTTAAGATAAATTATGACCAGACACAAAAAATTGAGCCTGTTACATAAATATTTTTTAGAAACATGGTACAAATTTGAGCAGAGAAGACACATATCAATTTGCCTTTGAAAATAAGATAAAAGTAGGTAGGTCAATGGCGGCGGCGCCTTTGAACAGAGGTATAAATTCTTGAATTTTAAAATTTTTGAGAGGTGATACAATATAAAAAATTTTGGGACTATGAAATTCTATGTCTGATACTAAAAAATTTGCATTTTTCTCAATTTTGTGAAAATGTGACCTAATGCAATGAACTAGAGTTTTATTTTATTTTTCAAAAATTCTATTATTCTCCACCAATTCATGCTTTAACTCAAAAATATATCAATTTTATCTATAGATCTAATGTATTGAAATTCAAATGAGATAATATTTCAAATTATTACAAAAATTTAAAGAAACAACACTTCTTTTTCAATGCAAACAATTTTTTTTGCGAACATAAAGAGATTCAATTTTTGAAGTTATTTTGATTGGTAATTTAGATCTAAGCACATACAAATAATAATATTTTTAAAGTGTAGGATATGTTAGATTCAAGGTGCTGCCACAATAGTGTGTCTCACTTTTGGGACATCTTGATTTTTACCTGAAATCACTTATTTTAGAAAAACTAACGATTTAAGCCTTGAGAGGTTCCAAAAAAAGGGCTTTAATTGAAGAGGGTTATATAAGACCCCCTTAGATCAAACCTCCTTGGATAGAATCCCTCTAGTATTAAATCATACCCACAATGGAGTCTCCTTCACACGAATCAAAATGTTGGAAAAAAAACACTTTTTCTTTACCTTTTAAGGGATTAAATAAAGTTATTTAGAAATTATATTTTGTAAGATCGTAGCCCTCAAAGTGATCTTTCCAACAAGTATAGTTTTGATATGTTTTTATTTTATCATGTATTTAATTTTCAATTTTTACTAAACATAGGTTTTTCACTGAACATCAAGTTCTTCATTTTATAGAGGTGGAAAATGGTAAACCAATATTAAAAATACTCAAAAAATACCTTTTCCCTAAGTATTGATGTCCTTGTTTCACCAAAAAATAATAATTGGTTTTCGATATATACACAAGTTATGTTTGATGACATACACTTATGTCCAAATTATAGTTATAGTGACATCAAAAATTAATTTTTAAAACATATGTAACAAAAAATTATGAAAAAATATCCTTTCCCTAGATATTGACATTAAGAATCTATGTTTTAAAAATTAGAATTTTATCCTTTCTAGATTTTTTCTTTATGTTTGACGACATAAACATTACTTTTTGAAAATGTAGCTGTGGATAACAAAAAATAATATTTATCAAGGAGGTGTAGTCATTTTGTCTCAATTTGTAATATTGTGATATTTTGGCTATAAACCAAGCATAGTTATTTTAATATTAGTATGTTGATGTAACAATGGATTTGATATCATAATAATAGAGTGGTTTCATGCCAAAATATTTATTATCTAATCACGATATTGTTGAATGCACAAGACAACTGAGAGGGGGGGCGAATCAGTTGTACCTTAAAACTTCAAAACCCTCACAAAAATTCAGATCCAAATTAATCCAATGAACCCTTATTCTTTTAGAATGATTTATCATGAAAAAAGATACCATAATCATAACCAAATCAACACCATACACAAAGAAACACCAGATTTACGAGGAAAACCCAAGATTGGAAAAACCAAAGTGAGGATTAACTCACAATATAAAGTAATATCAACACCAAATACAATAGGGCTCACTGCCCAAAAGAACGAAGGCCTCACTACCAAAGACTCACTGTCAAAATAGAAAAGAAGATAGAGAAGAGTGTTACAATGAGGCATCACCTTGTTTTTGACCACTTCTCCATTTCATTCAACTTATTTCTGAACACCCATTTCGATCCAATGATGTTTTTGTTTGTCGGTCTTGGGACCAATTCCCAAGTTTGATTATTTTCAATCTGCATAAGTTCTTTCATAGCTTCTATCCAATGTTCATCTTTACATGCCTCACTTAAAGTCTTCGGTTCAATCTCATAAAGTAAACATAGATTAACTTCAACAACAACTCTGCTTCTAGTTAATACACCTTTAGTCTTATCACCGAAATCTAATTTTATGAATGATTTTTCTGTACATATCTAGGTGTCTTAGGGGACACCATTGTAGATTCCTCTTCTCTTTCATTCTATTCATCATTTTCTTGTTCTTCCATAATTTATTATATTCTTACACAATCAAGTTCATCAGATACATATCCATCAATATCAATACAATTCTTCATTGCTTCATCAACCTTGACATTAGAAATTTCTACAATCTTTCTCAATATTTTATTGAAACATATGTATGCCTTGCTATTCATAGAATACTCAAGAAAAATTCCTTTATCACTTCTTGCATCAAAATTTCCCAAAGTCTCTTCATCTCTTTTGATATAACATTTGCTTCCAAATACCTTGAAATACTTAACAGTAGGAATTCTTCCAAACCATAGCTCATAGGAAGTATTTGTATCGTTTTCTCTTGCTTGAACTCGATTGAATACATAAAAATCAATATGAATAGCTTCTTTCTAGTAATTTTTTTGTAAACTAGCCTCAGTCATCTAACAACCTCTTGAACCGTTCTATTTTTTCTTTCAACAACTCCATTTTGTTGAGGAGTTCTTGGGGCAGATAACTGCTTTTTTATTCCATGCACTTAACAAAACATCTTAAACTCATGGGAGGTTAATTCTCCACCTCTGTCATATCTTAAGCCTTTTATCTTCAAGTTTAATTCATTTTCAACCATAGCTTTGAATGTCTTGAATCTATCTAATGCATCTGATTTCTCTCTAAGAAATGTAACCCATGTATATCTAGAATAATCATCAATCAAAAGCATAAAGTATTTTTAACCAAGTAGACTTCCCACTCTTGTAGGACCATAGAGATCAGTATGAATTATATCCAATATTCCAGTAGTAGATTTTTCCTTTGATCTGTAATGATTTCTTGCTTGCTTTCCAAACTGATTTTTTTTTCAAATAGCATTAATAGGTTTTGCAATCCTCAGTAAATCTCTCACAACCTAAACAACACTAATCCTCACCAAGTTATTAAAATTAATTTGACATATTCTTTGATGCCATAACTATCAGTCATTAATCTAAGTCATAGAACATTGTCCATTAACACCCTTCAGTTGATAGATATTTCCTCCAGATTTCTTTCCCACAACAATCAATTTTCTGGATCCTTTCTGGATCTCACATCTCTCATCCTTAAACACAAGATCATATCCCTTACCAAACATCTGTCCAACACTTAAAAGATTATTCCTTAAACCCTTAACATGGTAGACATCATCAATATTATGCTTTCCATCAAAACTTACTGAACCTATCCCACAAATTTTAACACCATTATCATCTGCAAACATAACCAAGCCTCCATCATATTTTTCAAGCTTAACAGATTTACTTTTATCACTAGTCATGTAATGTAAAAAACCACTATCAACAACCCAATAGTTATTTTCTTGTTTAGCATGTAGGGAAGAGATAACAATACCTTCATTTTCCTCCTTTTTTAGAGGGCTTTCCTTTACCTATTTTTCAGAATTAGTAGAAGTAGGTTCATCCTTAATCGCCAAGAAAAAGCATTCATTTTCATCAAGATCTTCATATTATAAATCCTCATCAGATATACTAGTATTCTCATTCACATAATATGCTTTGTTAATCTTTTTTCCTTTATTTTCTTTCTCATATCTTTGTTTATTCCTTTTAGCTCTTTCTGAACACTTTGCAACATAATGACCTATTTCTCCACAACTAAAGCATTTAAAGGGTAACTTACCTTCATACTTGTCAAATCCTTTCCTCATCCTTATTACAAAGTTAGCTTCTATTTCATAAAGAATTTCCTCATTTGGATCTTTAGATTTTGTAGCCTTAACAACAATTTCTGATTTGCATCCATTCCTCAGATTTAACTTCCTCATTTCATAAGATGTCAAAAATCCCAACAGTAGATCTTTAGTGCAGGTCTCATAATCTATAGTCTGCTCAATAGCACATAATTTCTCACTGTAAGCATTGGGAATATTTATGAGAATATTCTTCACAATCCTGGTTTCATCTATAGTAGCACCAAGTCCTCACATTCCATACACTATCTCATCTAATCTCTATACATAAAATTTAACATTCTCATCTTCAAACATACGTAGAATCTCAAACTGTGTCTCCAAATTCTGTAACTTCACCTCTTTAACTCTTTCATCACCTTCATGCACCCTTTCCAAAGCATCCCAAAATTCCTTAGCAGTCTTCAAATTCTGAACTTTAATCAACTCAAAATGTACTAGACCGTTCTTCAAGATGTACTTCACCTTATTGTTCACTTCATGTGCTTTGATCTCATCAACCGTGTTTGAACCATTTGTAGGAGTGTAAGGATTCTTGTAAGCTTTCTCCACATCATATCCATTCTAGATATTCTTCATAGCATAATTAGTTCCATCGAACCTCGGATAATCATAAATCATTTTGACAACCATCTTGAACCTTTCTTAAGAATTTAATATCTTCACCAAGGAACCAAGCTCTGATACCAATTGTTGAATAGGACAATTGAGAGGGGGGTAAATCAGTTGTCACAAAATTAAACCTCTTAATTCGATCATTGAAACTAATCCTTAATACTGCTTAAATGATTAATCATCAAATAACAATGCAAAAACTTAAATCCAACACATAAACATAATAACACCAAATTTACGTGGAAAACCCAATGAGGGAAAAACCACGATGAGGATTAACTCACACTATAGAGAATATCAAAACCGACTATAGAGAATATCAAAAACAATTACAAGAGGCTCACTATCTGAGAAACAAAGGATCACTGCCAAAATAAGGACTCACTATCCAACATGGCTCACTACCACAGGGATACAAATAATATGAAGAATACTTGTTACAGAGAGAATCCAATCTCAATGCAACAAAGGATTCCACCACAATCACTCATAGACATGCATGAATGATAGAGTTCACCTTTTGCTCATTGCATCTGAAAACTCAGCATTTAGGATTCGTAGTGAACTGCCACACTCACATCACACATACTCACTGGATAGCATCAATGTTGCATCTACTTTCTCTTTTTCTTTCACTTACTTATCTTCTTTGCTCTTGTATATTTTTCATCACTAACTCATCCTTTATTTATACTATATTCATCTTTGAAACATATCCAAATTTGGTTATCCAAATTCAAATTCAAATTAGGTCAACGCCAAAACATCCTAGGGTGGAATTAGAATGAGGGTGACCCAAACAAACACTTCAAGGGACCCAAATAGATCCAACATGCTTCACTAACTTTCAAAGTAATATTCCACACAAGGTCGGCCAAACCAGTGTAGAACACATAGAACAATTAAGCACAAAATTTTCAAATACCAAAATTATCTTCAATACAATCAAAACAACTCATCTCTAGAACTGCAAGTCATAAGACTTCATCAAAGAGAAATCCAGACCAAAAACATTTCTCCCGGACTAGCAATCAAAAACACAAAAAACCACAATTCACAACTAGTGAACACAACTCGCACTGAATAATGAATCAACAATTAAAAATCTGGATATAGCATCTTCTAACAACCATGATTAACATATCTAAACCACACAAACATAGGAGCAAATCCGGAACAACTGCTAAACATTTGCAACATATCTTTAGTAAAAAAATTTCAATATCTTTAACATATACAACCATCAACAACCTGTTGATGACCAATTGACTAGTTGACATCAATGACAACACCTTCAATATTTCCATCATTCCTTCCATTCTTGAAATAGAGATTAGTCATTCTTAAATTCATAATTTCTCCAAATTTCATAGTTTGACCATTTTACACTTTCTACTATTTATAGGAGGATGTTCTTGAAGTTTTCATGAAGGCTTAGATATTACAATAGAATGACTTATCTCCACTTTTTTATTCAAATCTCGCAATTTGAGTTTTTTCTCAAAATACCAATTTAAAACTTTAAGGGTTTTGCGAAGATCAAAAGGAGTAAAGGATGTCAAAGATTTGGACAAATGGAACTAGTCCTTCCAAACTCCACAATCTCACATACGAAGGCACAATACCACCTTATACCATAGACCCTAAAATTTTTTGGGAGTAGATAAGATGTTAGGAGATATTAGTATGAAAAAAAATATTTGGATACATATCAATATCTAAAAATTTGACCTTATAAGTAGACTTGATAAAAGAGTAGCCCTAGGGGAAATTTTGTGGAGAAGTAAAAGACTTCAAGAAGTAATCAGAGAAGAGGAACTAGTCCTTTTTAATTTTATAGTCTCATAATTTTTGAATTCATGACATCAAATACTCTCCCATTAACAATAACAATGAAGATGTATGTGGAAGTGGACAAGACATTGAGAGATAGGCATAACATTTCAAATACCTAGTTGTCCATTGAAAGTCTGCAAAACCCACCCACCTTAAAAACCCAAGAGAATCTGTGAGAAACTAATAGATAATTGAAGATAATATCATGAAGAAAAATATCTAGTTGTCCATTGGGATTCTGTAGGATATTATTAACATGGATGTTTAACACTTTAACTAGTTTTGAAAATATTTTGTGGAGAAGGACATGAAACAGGGAGGTTTGAATAATATGTTGGATGTTTGTTACTCTATTGAGAGTTTTCAAAATAAAATTTGAAAGGATATGAATATTTTGACCAATAAAGGGAAGGTTTTTAGAGAAGGCCAAGACATTTGGAGGTGAGAATAAGAAGTCTAGAATCCTAATAGTCCCTTCAAATAAGATTAGAATTTTGAAATTCTCCAAGGTAATTGACTCAAACCACTTGTAAACAACCTCAATTTGGAACATGTTGGGATCCAATTTGATAATTTATATACCACATCCATTTACTTTCCCCCTTTGTGTATTTTCCTTGTTTTCCCATTAATTATATGGAATCTAAGAGATCTTTAATGGGTCTCTTTATTAAAATGCTAAAAAACCTCAAAATCTTAAGTTTGATTGTTATCTTTATTCCCTCAAGTGTTGAATTTCCCAAGTCTCTGCATGGTTGAAAATTTGTTAAAATATCTATGGGGAAAAAATAGTATGGATGAACAAAAAAAAAATTAATTGAAGTTGTTGGAAAGTTTAAGAATTCTTGAACTCACTAATGTAGTTCAAAGTTGGCGAAAAGTGCTAACATGTGAAAAGAGAATGAGAAAATGGAAGGGGGATACAATAAATAAAATTGAAGACAAAAGTCAGACAATAAAGAGGTGATATACACAATTTTAGTAGTTCTTAAACTCATTGATTCATCAACAATGTTTAATAAAAAGGTAGGAGCTTTGATAGTTCAAGAGTTTCAAAAAGCACCAACAAGTGATTGGGTGGATTTTTTATTTATTTTTAACATATAAATAGGGTGTTAAGATTTTTAATCATGACAACTATTCCTTGTACACTATTCTTCTATGCTTCATCTTTGTTCAAATGAAATTCATTTTCTTCTCACAAAATTCCATGAGTATCGAGGTATCATCTTTTCGATCCATATGTACTTGCATGAATTTAAGTCATCTATTTTTGGGTGGTAGTATTTTCTATCCATAACTTTCAATGGTTCAAACATTGATCACATTAATTCATACAGATTTCCCTCTAATTTTTACATAGCTATTTCTAGCTTGGTCATTGTTGATGTATTATATGTATGTTGAATTTTCTCATTTTATTGTGGTTAGTCACTAAGCCAATTATTTGGGTCTAGTATGCTCTAAGCTAATTCTAAAGAACCAATTATTCTTAATCCAAGATGAAAAAATTTAAATACATGTAAAGTATAGGAAGGATATTGTAAATCACATTTTCATGTAATGGTATGTCTCCATGAGTGTTTGTAATGATTCAAAGGATATTTTAATCATAATTATTATATTTTCTCTCACCATAGTTATTGGTGTGATTGTAATAAATGTATGATATATGTGTGACAACATATAATGCATTATAAAACCTTTGTAATGGTCATTTCTTTGTTTTATATGGATTTTTATAGTTATGGATTATTAAGTATGATCATTAAATGTATGATGTAGTCTTAGATTTATATGTAAATGCAATTTGGTTCTATTGATGATTTTCTTGATGTATCTCCTTCCTCATTGTTATTCATGACTTAGTTGCCTAATAGAGTAGGCACCAATCCATATTGTTGAAAGATCAAACATTTATCATTTAAAAAACCTCTTATTCCTTCTTAGATGTAGGAGTAGAATATAGATAGTTTAAAATATAGAATTTGTTCATGATTCTTAAATACAAACTAGTGACCAATTTTAAGCAGCCTCAAATAGTTAAATCATTAGTGACTAATGAAATGAACGTTTGCACCTTACAACTATGTATTAAATATAAAATGAAACCATCCATAGGAATTATAATGATTTTTTTATCTATAGGTTCATGTGCAAGGTGTTAAATTTAATATATAAGATGTAACTAGTTTATCTTGATTTAGTGACAATTATAGGGGTCTAGTGTACATTGGGTATAACTATTAAAAGTTGCAATCATATCATATTTTAATTTATTTAAAAATGTATTAAGAATGTCACTAGGAATACCTTCTTCATTCTAAGCTAAGCTCAAAGTATAGGAGAGACTACCCACTTTCATAAATTAGCATTTAACTATCCTCAGTTTGTTGATGAACCCCCATTTTACTTTCTTGATGACTAACTCTTTGTGTTAACGGTGGAATTGAGTTAAAAGATTGTGGAGAAATTATTTTGGAACTCAGTAGAATAACACCATTTATAGAAATGATTTTTTTGAGAGGTTGCCACCTTATGAAGCGTGAATGGGTTGAAGAAAAATTTAAGAATCTACTTATGTTATTAACCAATATATATTTTATTGCTTAGGAGGTCAAGTGTGCTGCAAGGATTTCCTCTTTTGATAGAGGTGGTGATTTTGATGTCTAGAAAATAATATTTTTATTGTTGATGTACCTTTTTTTTGTAGGTGTTTCTATAGAAAATATCAAGTCTACAAATTTTGGTTGTGGGGTAAACATGTTTTAATTCCTATTTTTGAGCTATGGTAATTTGTAGGACCTTTAGTTTTGCCCTATGTGGTGGTATTTTGTACAATTAGTCATGGTTAATTGGTATGAGTATGATTATTTCTTGGGTGCTCCTTCATATGCATCATATGTATCATCCCCTAGGAATTAAATTAAATCAATCACCATGATTATTATAGTGATACTTTCTCATGCTATTGAATTAGCCCTACATATTATGCAAACCCATGCTAAGATTTAGAAGCATGAATACAAAAAATGATGTAAAAATTGATGAGCTGAATAAGATTGAGAAATAATTTGAAGATCAAATCAATAAATTTTAATCCAATGCTTACCTTTCTAAAAATATTAGGTCACTAAATCCCATATCATTCCCATAGACACCATTTATAAATAACTATACCTCTTTTAGTTTGATTATGAAATGGAAGCCATGACAACCAAGGCTTGCAACCAGATTCCTAGATTTGATGGGTATGATATTCATGAAAGGGATACACATGTTGCGTTTTCAAAATTTATGGAACATTTTCAATTTGATGGTGAGGACATGTAGATGAATCTATTGTTAGTTCTCTATGTGGAAAGGCACATAGATGGTATAATAAATTTCTAGAACATTCCTTTACTTCTTAGAAAGACTTTGTGGTTGTATTTGATGACAATTTTTCACTTAATGTTTAACTTTCTATTTTTTGAGAATTTAAAAATATTAAGTGGAAAGATGGAGAGTCAAGTATGGAATTCAACCACATGTTCATAATTTATCTTTCCAAGATCCCAAATACTTTTAGACCTAACACACATGCCTGTATTGACATAATTTTTTGAATTCTATGAGGTTGATTTGAGTTCATTATGGGAAGATTTTAATATTACAAGTTTTCAATAGGCTTACCTATGCTTGGACTATGTTGAAAAAATTAGGGATGATTATATTGCAAAGGCATTGTCTTCAAATGCAAATGTTGCTTGTAAGGAACAAGTGGGTACAATTACTAACCAAATGAATGCAATCTAGAGGGTGGGCACACCATTAGATCTATAAGAGATCATTGTCAAGAAGATAGAGGTTTGTGATGCAATATAATATGATGACATTGCTTATGGTGAAGATAGACTTTATATGCACCAACCTTCAGTTGATAGGTCATCCATTGGTGAATTTAATGATGAAATGTATGTCGATCTTTAGTTTAAGAATGAGGTGAATGAAATTGTTGTTCATTGCAGCCAAATAGATAAAGAGGAAGATATGTGCACAAGTAAATAATAAAATGAATCAACTATTGAAGTTGATTATGTGGGGAACGTTTACATATTCATGATGTCAAGGATAAACAAGAAAGTAGTTTCATATTTGATGTATTTCCCTCTTTTGTCCCTATTTATTTTATATTGAAGTTAGCAATGTTTGTTTACATGATAATTACTTGGGTGTGGCTACACTTAATGATAAAATTGTTGGGATAAATGTTAGTGCAATCATTGATTTCCAATTTGAAGACCTTTACCTTGGTGATTGTGAAGATGATGATCATGTGGAAACATATAAGAACCTATTCCTTTGGTGCGAGACTTGTTGTCACCCCCATAAAAATTGTTCTTACAATGAGTCATGAGAAATTGATGTTACAATGATTGAGGAAGAATACGATGTGTATCATAAGTCTAATTTCAATAGTACATATGATACAAAAAATTGCCAAAGTGAACATGAAATAGAAAGACAATTTGAAGAGTTCTTGGTTCTTCACTTGAGGTGTCTACTAGTGTTGAAATTTGTGTTGATGGTGTGAATGTAGCTTGGATCACACTTATGATTCAGATATTGAATAATGTATCAACATGTGTGATCATGCTATATTATGGATATCTATTATCTAAGAGCTTGATGTGAATAATGTTGATTCTGAAGCTTTCATTTGTAGTGATGGTGTAGCTTCTAATATTGTGGATGATAGTGATACGATTGAACTTAAATCCTTTATGTGGGTCTAGAATACAATTAATAATGATTTTAAACAACAACACATATGCCATGTAGAAGATCAACATGTAACTCAACTTGCAGGATGCTAGAGCTTGATTTTTTTTAGTTTGGCTTTAGGAGGAAGTTATTTTGTGTGTATATTAGCAATACAATTAGACATAATTTTATTTGCAATTTGAATTGGAGGTATTTTATTTTTTTCCTTGATTCACCTAAGGAGGTTAGTTGGTGTGACAAAATTACATCCATAAATGAGGGAAGTTTACTTTCTTCCATGCTTTTTAATTCTTTTGATGCTAACCTGCTCTTTAGACTTTCACCCCCTACTACTATAAACATGAATGATATGATTTAAAATAGGTTAGGCACCTATTATTTATGGTTTCCATACAATAGTAACATTGATGGTGGAATGGTATTTCACATCTCAGGTAGTGTTCACAAATTGATATGTGCAAGTAGGCATTACCATTTTTTGTAGCTGGGGGTTGAGTATAACTCTAGTTTGAGGGAGATCAATACCTTCAACAATATTGTATTTGAAAAATGAATGTGATTGTAGTAGTTTAACTGTGGTGTTGTGTCATTAATCATCTTGTAAGGTTTGACCTACAATTATATTTGTAAATTGTTGTATTGTACATTATTTCTTGTTCATATTTTATTTTGTCTTTCCCCTTGTCCCTTTTTACCATTTTGGTTTTCTCCTAGAGAATTTTCCTAAATTACCACTATGCTTGCAAGAGGAACATGTCCTCAACCAGAGCCACTATTGGGACCCAATTTTTAAAAAAATTAAACTCATCCATGTCCTTTCCCCCTTTGGATTTTTCCTTATTTTTCTCATCAATTATACATGATTTGAGATATCTTTAACGAGACCCTTTATCAAAATGCTAAAAACCCTAAAAATTCTAAGTTTGGATGTTATCTTTATTCCCATAAGTGTTGAATTTACTAATCCTTTTCATGGTCAAAACTTGTTAAAAGTTCCCCAATGGACAAGAATAATTCTTGAGCTTGTCGACATGATTCAAAGCTGGCCAAAAGTGCTAACATGTAAAAAAGAGAGCGAGAAAATGAAGGAAGGGAAAGGAAAAAAATTAATTTGAAGACAAAAGGGAGGCAATAACGAGATGGCATAGGTGATTTCTAAGGTTCTTAAACTCACTGATTCACTAATGGTATTTGGTGAAAGGTAGGAGCTCCAATAGGTCAAGAGTTTCAAAAAGTGTCAACAAAATATTAGATAGATTTTCATGTTCTTTGAACATGTAAATAGGGCATCAAGAGTTTTAAATGTGACAACTATTACCTTTGCATTATGTTTTTATGTTTCATCTACATTCAAATGTCATTCCTCTACCTCTCACCAAATGTTGTGACTATTGGGGTACCATCTCATCTACCCATCTATACTTTCATGCCATCCATTTTTGGGTGGGAGTCTTTATTGGCCATGGATTTTAGATGTTCAAAAATTAACTACATTAATTCACAAAGATTTCCCTCTAGTTTTCACATAATTATTTTTAGGTTGATCGTTGCTAATGTATTTATTATATGTTGGTTCTTCTCATCTTATTATGGCTGGTTGTTAAGCCAATTCTTTGGGTCTTGTATGCTCCAAGATATTTTAAGCCACCAATTATTGTCAGTTTGAGCTATAAATATTGTGATACATTTTTAAATCATAGGAAGTTGGAACAAAAATTATACCTCAAATTTTTACTAGTTCTCACCACCCAAGTATGACCACTTTATTTTAGACCATACACATCCTCCCTCAAAACCATCATTTTTGTATAATAAGCTTGAAAATATTATAATTATAGTCTCCCTAATCCATTCAAATAAAATCATCATCACCCTTCTCATAATCACATGCACCCCCTTAAGTCCATTACTAAGAACTCATTTCGCCAAAACAATGCCATTTTAAGGAAAATTACATTTTAGTCACTTTCAGAATCCGATGAAACAAGCAAACACAAAGTATCGAGGAGACCATCACACTTCAAAGTAACATACACCAAATTCTCTCGGACAATCCAGATTGAAATATCACGAAGACACTTAAGTGTTTCGGAGTAAAGGAATAGTTTGTCTCTCCAATGAGCCGAAATACAAGACACAAAGAAATATTGATATTTTCATATGGTAAATTTGACATTCTAGAAAACATAAAAAAATTCTCTTAGACATAATTGACTATTATCTAATAAATAATGGACAATTGTCAAATCCAAAATTTGGTTATCGCAGTAACAATTTCAAGGAGACAGTGGATTATTGGGTTGAAAAATGACAAATTATCTTTGACACTACAAAAAGAGTCAAGAACAAAATATCGAAGAGACAAGCTTGTATCGTGAGGACATTAATAAAATTATCTTCGATCACTCTGAACACCAGATAAGAAATATGAAGAAAGTGGAAAAAATAGCATTGGAGATTTCAAGTAGACCATGTGATATCAAAGAGAAGTAATAACATGTCTCTTCAAAACTTTGAAATGAGGCATAAAGAAAAATCAAAGAGAGAAGTTTGCATCAGGGAAACATGAATGAAATTCTCTTTGAAACTTTGATAACCAAAGAAGAGATAAATTTCGAAGGGACATTGGCATATCGAAGAGGGATGGTTGGAAGTCTCTCTGAAACTCCAATAATGAGGAAGGAAGGAATGTAAGAAAGCGATGACACCCAAGATAAAGTTTTTAGATAGATTATGTGATGTCAAAGAGAAATCATCAGATGTCTCTTCAAAACTCCATAAAGGAAACAACAACACAAGCATGTCGAAGAAAGAACAGGGTATCGACGAAAGAATGACTAAAGTCTCTCCGACACAACAAAAAGTACTTCTCATTTGGTTGACATGACTAGTGAAGCATTTGAAGAGATAACTGATATTAATGATTATCACTAATTAAAAATTTGGTGCAAGTGAAACTTATGAACCAAAGGTTGTAGAAGTGTGCCAAATCTTGAATACATCTCACTCGTAAGGTCCCATAATCTAAATGAATTAGAGAAAAAAATTGAGGATGCAGGGTCAAGTGATAGTGAGAAGGTTGGAGCAAGAAACACTAGTCCAAGTAAGTATCTGAGACTCAACTAAAGATCTTATTTGAAGTTTGTTTGAGTCGTAGTAGAGCTAGGGGTTAAAACATGGAAGAAACACCAAAAAACCCAAAAGCAAAGAGATAGAAAACTGAGACAAGACCACTAAACCAAGATTTAATTGAGCAATGTCCCGATTCTAGTACAAAGACCAGTAGAGTAGCCCAACTAAAACCTTCAGTCGCATTGAGAAGTTGGAAGATAAACACAAGAACTTAGGAAACATATGGACTCCACAACAAGGGTACAACTTATTCATATATCATTATAGAAACAAATATAGGCATAGGCTTGTGTCAAACACATGGAATATGAACTTAGGAAATTTGGTAGTGTTGAATGTATTTGTAAATGTGGAGTTAATCAAAGTGTTGGCCAAAATGAATAACCCTAAGATGAGGTCAATTCATTTAGGTGATGGGTCACAGTTTATCCTCATTACTAGAGATTATATTTCTATGTCTTTTTAGTTGGGTACTTCTAAGAAAACACCATTAAGGATCAGGGTTCTTTTGGAATAATACTGCACCATGGATATGAGTTA
The DNA here is from genome assembly GCA_007115665.2 of Sequoiadendron giganteum. Lineage (NCBI taxonomy): Eukaryota > Viridiplantae > Streptophyta > Pinopsida > Cupressales > Cupressaceae > Sequoiadendron > Sequoiadendron giganteum. The sequence continues at coordinate 99,874,063 of CM021110.1, read as the reverse complement.
TAAACAGTGGAAGTTACCCTTGCATAAACCCTGTGATATAGGAAATAAACTTATAAGATTTTCTAGTAATGAACCACCTTCATTTTCTATGGATTTATTTGAGGAATACTACCAATATACTTATTATTTGGCTGGACAGCTCTTGGGAATCGATGTCCCTATTGAGACAACCATTGCTCCTATAGTCCTAGAAATAGATGTTCAAATCCAAGATGCTAGGTCATTTGACTATGTAGATTACTTAGACGAGGTTATAAATTCTTCACTTGCTTCCATAAAAAATAATAGTGATTCAATCAACTTCAAACAATACTCCTTGCTTATGCATATGCTCTTGTATGAGGGACAAACAATTGGGATGTGGAGAGAATAATTAAGAATCAAATACTTGGATTATGATGAGAACATAAGGCCAGTGTAGATGTGGACCTAATTTTGGGATAGAAGATGTGGAAGGTACAATTATTTGTATTTTGAAGAATATTTCATGAAGTCCTTGTACAAACTATTCGATCGCCATTATGATTATCATTTATCCCATGAAATAAAAATATTTCTTAGACCTAAAGAGAAAAATTCAAAAGGGAAGATGAACCATAATTGGGAAGATTGGTATGCATATGAGGATTGCACTGTGATAAGAGTATACGGGTTTGAGGTAGCCCCATTTATTCTACCTAAAAAAATCCCAGATAGAGTGGAATATTTAGAGATAGTAAGGCAGCTATCATATTCAGATTATATGCACCTTAAGAGTTACATAAAACAATATATTATGCCTTCCACTTTGTGTTTTAGTGACTTAACTATCATTACTAACAAGGGATTTGATTTAGTTGGTAGAAAAATAGACTACTATGGCATGCCACTAAGAAATAAGAGGGAAATTTTTAACCATGAACATTTCATTCATAATGCCAAGATGACACAAAAGTTAAAAAGATATGAGCTTGTATGAGCATGTGTTTTTTATAGATGATGTCATCAGGAATTGTGATGAAAATCACGAAACAACGAGAAAGGATGCATACAACAAGATAGTGATGGAAAAACCATGGAGGAAAGACCATGACTCATTATACACAAATACCTTTCATGAAATACAAGATCCCATGGAAAGAGTGGAGCAGTTGATCTTACATGAAGAAGAATTAATTAAAGATATACCCCTCATAGCTTTTCAAAAGGGGAGAGATGCTCATTCTAGAAGACAAGTTGAAAAAATAATGCCTTTGAGTCATTCATCACCACAACCCACTCCTGATGTTACCTTTTTAGTTGACACCCCTATTATAATTCAAGATGACATTGAAGAAGAGGATGAGGTAACACAAATTACTGCCCCTCCTGTACCTTAGTATGAAATACCATCGTAAAGAAGTGTAATATCATTTGAGGCCTTTGATAATCTCTTTGATGATGTGAGACATCAGGAAAGCCAAGAGTTCATATCAGATGATGCATTTGTTCAAACCCCGGAGTTCAAGTCATTCATTTGTGAATACAAGGGGAAAATGATAAGAGAAAAAGAAATAAATTATCCCTAAGTAGGAAGCCAATGCCTTGAAGGAATTGCAAGAAGAAGTTGATAGGGAGATGGAAGGAATTACCCTTGAAAGAGGAAGAGAATTGTTACAAGAAGCTATGGTTATGCTCTTCTATGGATGGGATATTAGTTTGGCCATAGTATTTGATAGTTTCATGAAGAGGGATACTAAAACCTTGCAACTAACAGATGTGGCTATTGACAAGATCTATACCGGTTCAGTGTATAATCTAGATTATGCTACTCTACAGATTTGGGCCATTTACCCACCAGGGAGAAGGCCTTCACTTATTGACAACCCTAATCAAGTATTGGTAATCTTTTGGTACAAAGAGTAGGGGATACATATCTAGTTGAGACAACATAACTAAATGTCGACGTTGCTAAATTCACTAAGGCTCGGGTTAAGAAATTGATAAGAGATAACCAAGGGATTGCTACCGAGAATGAGAGATTTAAGCAGGAAGTAATTAATTACAGAGATAAGTTGCTTTCCTCTTCTGGTATCTGTTCTCCATTGATAGATTGTGAAAGAAAAGTACTTGAGGCTATGTCTGAAACCGTATATTGGAACCGAAAGCATGAAATCTATCAGAAAAAAATGAATAATTAAGAAAGGAATCAATAACCACTACATTTGAGATGGCACCATAGCTGGTATGCAAGAGATTTGACAAAATATTCAAAAATAGTGACAAGGTCTAGAATATCCACAAAAGACATTAGCAACCCATCAATAGCATGGTAGATTATACAACAACATGAAAGAGATAGAGGAGTAAATAAAAGCTATAGGGGATGATGGAAAAAAATATTTCAAGAGTACCAAGAGCTGATGAAAATGCATGATAGTTTCCATAAAATATTAACACAAGAACTAGATGATTTCAACCAACCTTTGAGCATGGCTTTACCAAAATCCTTTGATGAAACAGAGTTGAAGGATCAGGATGTGTGGAAAGATAAAATCTCTCAGTATTTGACAATGGCTCTAGATGAGATCAATAATGAAGGGGTGATAGAGAAAATAAATATACAATTGGGAATAATTTTTGATCTCGAATATGCTATGAAATATATCATCAACAATGCTAACACTTATGCAAAAATGGGATTATATTGAACATTTATCAAAGATTAATTTGTTTATCGCACGAGCCAACTAAGGAGTACATTATATTGAAGTATTGCAGTGTCTTGTGCATTATCACAGAGTATGGGCCTTGGGAAGATCTTGAGTGATCATGAGTACTTGATGGAGATTAACGAATCTTAGTGCATCATAGATTATTGGAAGACTTCTTAGTTTCCATGATATGTTTAATCCAGTTATTAGTATTTAGTTATGAAAAGATGTGACCTTTTGTAAAAGGCCTAAAGATTGAAGCTTCCTGCATATATAAATGGAAACCAAGGCTAGATAAAATCATTAGAATAGGATTATCAGTAGAATAGTAACCATACCAACGTACATATTTTACAACTTAAAAGACTTCTGCTATATTATGTATCATTTTTGAAGTAAATACAATGCAAAAGAATATTTAATACCATGGCTAAATTCTAGTGTCAATTGTCTATTGAATATATCCAATTATTTGGCTGTCTCTAGTTTAGTGCTTCCTTATTATTTAAATTTGTGTTTCAAGATCAATTTATCAAGGCACATTTGTTGTTCTTGTGTGGTTTAATTAATTGTTTTCTTCCAAATAATTAAATATCCTTTTAATAGATCACATTAATATGGAAGTGTTATTTGGATTGATAAGAAGATCCTTATAATCAATAAAATTATCATATTGTGTCCAATTTGGTTTTGTCTTGTTATTCAAATCATAAGTAAATTTTGATTTGTTAGAGGACACTTATGACTTCTATGTGATTTAGTTAACTTGTTCCTCTAAAGGATTAAAATTCATATCAATTAATCACAGTAACCTGAAAAGAATCATTTGGATCGATAAGAAGAGTTTGATAGTTACTTTCTTGCATGTTTACATAAGGTGTAAGCAATCCCAAGTGCCAAAAAATTCAAACTATATCCAACAAGTCAGTCACATATCATTCACCTCTTGACTCCATTAACCCAATAGGAGTAGGCACTGGTCATTACACATACCATCATAGAAATCTCAAAAATCTCATTTTGTTATCACAGAAATTAGCAACGCTGATTCCACGGATAACCCCCCTACGAAACTTGTCTATTTCCTAGGTTTGTGATGTTCATGCATGCAAAACGATGTGATTTTCAATCCACCTAAAAATGCATTATGAAGTCTCAGATAGTCCATTTGAGCATCCCTCTACGTTCGTCTCACGAAGACCTTTGAAACGAGTATCTTCATGAACACTCGTTCATACTTCACAAAATTGTGAAAAGTGCAAATGTTTTGGAAAACAACACTTTAACTTTTTGAAGAAAATTTTCTAAGTATCGAAAGTGCAAGGGCACTAAAAATCAGGGCCTCGACAGTTAAGTAAAAATTCAGTTTGGTGCAAGGGTGCTGATTTTTAGCGCCCTTACACCAAGTCTCCATACAAAAGTTTCTAAGTGTTGAAAGTGCAATGGCAAATTTTTTTAGCGCCATTGCACTTAAGTGAAATGATGACTTGGTGCAAGGGCACTGATTTTTAGCGCCCTTATACCAAGTTCCATACTTCACCATTTTAAGTCTAGGGCGGTGATTTTTAGTGCTTGTGCACTTTTTCCAAACTTAGTAAAAAATGACTAGGGCGGTGATTTTTGACTCAAGTGCACTTTTCCCAGTTTTTCACTAAGTGTTGAGCCTAAGTGCCAGGGTGCTGATTTTCAGCGCCCTGACATATTTTTTTGCCAAACTTACACTCAAAGTGCAAGGGCGTTGGTTTTCAGTGCCATTGCACCTGAGAACATTCTCCTAAGTGCAAAGGCGTTGATTTTCAACGCCCTAAATTTTTTTACTGAAACTTTCATGTTGGGTACAAGGGTGCTAAAAATCAGTGCCATTACACCCAAAGTCATCCCTCTAAGTGCAAGGGCACTGATTTTTAGTGCCCTTACACTTTTGGCATTTTTTTCTTGAAACTCTCCAGACTTGCTCGTTCTTCGCTTCAAACCTTGTTTCTTTGCTTTGAACCTTGTTTCTTCACTCACGCATCATTTTTCATGCTTCATCACTCGTATCACACTTTCTCTACATTGAGTTCTCTCTTCACGCTTCCCAATGCTACTTTTTTTGCTAGCGTTTATTGATTCACCATCCTTGCAGTTTCTCTCCAGATTTAATCAAGTGATCTCGAAGGTGAAATTTTCCAATCTAGTGAACTATCCTAGATCTACAAAGAAGCCACCATGCAACAAGTTCAAGAAACCCCATCCATCCACCAAAAGGTTGATCACAAGAATTTACACCATTGGTCCGAATGAAAAGTTCATGCAGGAGACCAGGAAGAAATATAAAGAATCCGTGCCCAAGCAAGCAACCATGAAGATTCTTGATCTCCCAGTGTTGAACATTTTGATGCTTCCCTTTATGCATCTTGTAAATAGTTTTTGACATCTTAAATGTCTTTTTATAAAGTGTAATTACACCAAAAATATGAGATGCAATTACATAGAAATAAATTACACTTAGTTAGATTAGGGTTTCCTAGTTTTGCTCAACTAATTTTCCTAGATTTTTTCTTCCCTCTTTTCTATAAATAAGAGGGATTTCTATTTTAATGGTTACCTTTTGATATTTTGCAACAAAGTGTTTCCCTTTTGAAACAAACATTGAAACTTTGTGCTCAATTTTTTGAAACTTAATTTAATCAATAAAGAAGGAAGTTGCATGCTAGAATTTGTGTTGGAATCGATTCTCTTTGGATTTGAGTAAGATTGGTGGTTATTAGTGAATGGTATTTAAAGGTCTTCAAGTAATTTATGTAAACTTTGTGTTGCATCTATTATTTGGACTTACTTTTATGTGTGGATATTTTGGTTGAAAGATCTACAAGACTTTGTGCTTGTAATTGTTCATGTGGTTCGAGGAATTACTGCATCTAAGAATTGTTTGTGCTTCTAATGCGACAAACAATTACTTTTTCAGATCCATCATTGAAAAGGATACAAAATGACTTTGTTCCTTCGTGAGATTTCCCTTTTCTTTTACTTTGTTATTATAAATCACATCTGGTATCTCTACACTTTGCTTTGACAAGATAGAGATATTGACATTACTGCTTTTTGTCACGTTTTAGTTATTAGATCTAGAACTTTCAAATCATGAAGCATTGTAAACATCTTCTCTGAAAAAAGAGAGAAGCATGAATGTAACACACCCCCCCTATTTCATAAGTGTAGTGTACATTTTGTAGGTACTTTATTAGTTTTACTATAGCTTCTGTTAGCAGTAAGAAGGGCGCCTCCCCTTTCTGAGAGGAGAGATTGTATCTCACATGGCTATGGCTGAAATATAGATAGCGTAATCTATTGAAAAGTTGATTACATTATTTTCACCCACCAATTTTTGGGCAACTCTATTGGGGACATGATACGCATTCAAAAGCCTCATGTTTTCATTTGAAGTATACCGGTGTCCTTCATTGTAATTTATTTTCTTGTAAGTTTTTCAAGCTTTCACCAAGGACATGTAAATGATTGTTCAAGGTCCTTGGGGAAATTATTTTGGTCCATTGAGTCTGGCTCTACCCCTACATGCTCTTCCTGAAGGCTCACGGAAGAACTTTCCCAAGTTTTTTGGTGATGGACAACGACATCCTGATGAGCATGTTGTTACTTTCGACATTGCTTGTAGATTTCATGGTGTTGAACACAAAGATGTATTTGTAAAGCTATTTTTGGAGACTCTCCAAGGTGTCATTGTAGATTGGTTTTATCATCTGGCGCCATGTACCATCACAAATTGGGAAACTCTAATATCTAAGTTTGAAGAAAGGTTCAAACCTCCTGAAGACGCTCATGCTTTGTTGGTTCAACTCACTCAGTTGAAGAAGGAATCTCTCATGCCTATGCGTGAGTTCATTGCTCACTTCAACAAGTTGACACGAAGAATTCCAACTGTTGCTCAACCTACAACTGATAATTTTAAATGTTTCTTTTTAAATGCTCAAGTACCCGAGGTTAGTTTCCTATTGAGAAGAGCAATCCCATCTACTCTTGCAGTTGTGCAAACCTTGGATTTTCAAAAATTGAAGATAATCTCATTCTTGCTAGGAAAATAAGAACCGAATCAAATGAATCTAAAGAAATCCCTTCTTTGGAGTTATTTTCTTCGATCACAAGGACATATCCTATGGTGCAAAGATTGGAAAATGAGCTACTTGTCCTCAAAAATTAGCTAGCTCAAGGTATGTTTTCTATGCCTCGCAAGGACGTACCAAGGAGTTCACTTTCAAATGTTTTCATAATTTTGTTGTTGGGAATCAACACAAGTTATCTTCACCTCTGAAGAGGCTTGCTCTCGAGGCACCATTAGTAAAAGTAGTAGCAAAGTATCCTGACTCCAATCCAAGTGATCTTGCTATTCTCTTCCTGGAAAAGGAAGTAGACATAGTTGGCGACTCCCAATTTTGGTTTATGCAGTCTCAGATAGCCATTGATGAAAAGCAAAAAGATGAAAGTCATTTTTTTGAAATTCAAGTGAATGAAGACAATCTTGTCTTGAGATCTGAAAAGATGGACATGCATGAAGGTCTCAGTCAAGTTGAAAAGAATGCATCTGTGTTTTGAGGTCATGAAATTGAACACGTATTGCATAAAAGAACTTCCCAAAGGCGTGATGAGGACCTTCTTATTAATAATTCAGATTTTTCCAAGTCTGAAGATGGAAAACAACATACTGAAGTATGCAATGCAGTCATATCTTCATCTGAATCTTATGAAGTATATCTTTCTAATCAGCATGAGGTTTCCATGGTTGATAAATCAGTTGTTCAAGTAGCAACTAGTAAGGAGCATTCAATCTTTGACCGATCAAGGGGATGTACCATAAGACATCTTTCTTGGTTGGAGGCCAACAAGAAGAAAGAGGTTTCACTTGTACCTGAGCGTGAAGATAAACTTGAGAATGTAGCTAAAGATGTATTTGTAGATGTGTAGGAGCAGTTTGAATTCAATGCTTCATTTTGGAGCAACAATATATCTTATATATTTTTAGAGGTAGCTGAACATGTTCATCTCTTTCAAGAAACAATTCCTCAACTTCATCTACATGTAGTTGCTAATGATCATGTAAGGCATTGTGAGATGTTGAGGAAAGGCAACTATTTTGTTGAACCTTTGAATGGTTTCATTTGAGAAGATTTCATTGATGGCTAGTTTTAATTAGGTAGGTTTCCACCTTTTCAATAAGTGCATCTGCATAAGTTTGTGTCTTGTTTTCATAGATTATCTTTGTGTCAATCATGCTCGACTTTGTTGCCCAATGGATGGATGAAGGCACTTGAATTATGGATTTCTTCTTCCTTCATTCATTTGAAATAATGATTGAAGAAATATCCCCAACAGGAGCCAACTGTTATCATGGAAGTTAGTAGTGCTTATTCCACAGATAACCCCCCTACGAAACTTGTCTGTTTCCTAGGTTCGTGATGTTCATGCATGCAAAACGAGATGATTTTTAGTCCACCTCAAAATGTGGTCCAAAGTCTTAGATAGTCAATTTGAGCATCCCTATGCATTCATCTCGTGAAGACCTTTGAAACGAGTATCTTCACGAACACCCATTGTTCATACTTCACAAAATTGTGAAAAGTGCAAATGTTCTAGAAAACAACACTCTAACTTTTTGAAGAAAAATTTCTAAGTGTTGACAGTTCAAGGGGGATAAAAATCAGTGCCTCTGCACTTAAGTAAAAATTCAGTTTGGTGCAAGGGCATTGATTTTTAGCGCCCTTACACCAAGTCTCCATACAAAAGTTTCTTAGTGTTGAAAGTGCAAGGGCGGGGTTTTTTAACGCCATTACACTTAAGTGAAATGATGACTTGGTGCAAGGGCACTAATTTTTAGTACCCTTACACCAAGTTCCATACTTAGCCATTTTAAGTCCAGGGCGGTGATTTTTAGCGCTTGTGCACTTTTTCCAAACTTAGTCAAAAATGACCAAGGTGGTGATTTTTGACTCAAGTGCACTTTTCCCAGTTTTTCACCAAGTGTTGAGCCCAAGTACCAATGTGCTGATATTCAATGCCCTGACATATTTTTTTCCAAACTTACACTCAAAGTGCAAGGGCGCTGATTTTCAACACCATTGCAACTAAGAACATTCTCTTAAGTGCAAGGGCACTGATTTTCAGCGCCTTAACACTTTTTACTGAAACTTGCATGTTGGGTGAAAGGGTGCTAACAATCAACACCATCACACCCAAATTGATCGTTCTAAGTGCAAGGGCGCTGATTTTTAGAGCCCTTACACTTTTGGCAGTTTTTGCTTGAAACTCTCCAGACTTTCTCGTTCTTCGCTCTAAAGCCCATTTCTTCACTTTGAACCTTGTTTCTTCACTCCCGCATCATTTTTTGTGCCTCATCACTCATATCACACTTTCTCTACATTGTTTTCTCGCTTCATGCTTCCCAATGCTACTTTTTCTGCTAGCGTATGTTGATTCACCATCCTTGTAGTTCCTCTCCAGATTTAATCAAGTGATCCCGAAGGTGACATTTTCCAATCTAGTGAACTATCCTAGATTTACAAAGAATCCACCATGCAACAGGTGCAAGAAATTACATTCATCCACTAGAAGGCCAATCACAAAAATTCACACCTTTGTGGATTACACCATTGGTCCAGATTAAAAGTTCATGCAGGAGACTAGGAAGGAATATGAAGACTCTGCGCCCAAGCAAGGAACCATGAAGATTCCTGATCTCCCAGTGTTGAGAATTTTGATGCTTCCCTTTATGCATCTTGTATATAGTTTTTGACATCTTAAATGTCTTTTTGTAAAGTGTAATTACACCAAAAATATGAGATGTAATTACATAGAAATAAATTACACTCAGTTAGATTAGGTTTTCCTATTTTTGCTCAATTGATTTTTCCTATATTTGCTCTTCCCTCTTTTCTATAAATAATAGGGATTTCTATTGTAATGGTTACCTTTTGATATTTTGCAACAAAGTGTTTCCCTTCTAAAACAAACATTGAAACTTTGTGTTCAATTTTGTGAAACTGAATTTAATCAATAAAGAAGTAAGTTGCATGCCAGACTTTGTGTTGGAATTGGTTCTCTTTGGATTTGAGTAAGAATGGTGGTGATTAGTGAATGGTATTTGGAGGTCTTCAAGTAATTTATGTAAACTTTGTGTTGCATCTATTATTTGGATTTACTTTTATGTGTGGATATTTTGGTTGAAAGATCTACAAGACTTTGTGCTTGTAATCGTTCATGCGGTTCGAGGAATTGTTGCATCTAAGAAGACTTTTTGATTCTAATGTTACAAACAATTACTTTTGTAGATCTAGCATTTAAAAGGCTATGAAATGACTTTGTGCCTTAATGAGCTTTCCCTTTTCTTTTACTTTGTTATTATAAATCACATCGGGTATCTCTACGCTTTGCTTTGACAAGATAGAGATATTGGCATTACTTCTTTTTGTCATGTTTCAGTTATTAGATCTAGAACTTTCAAATCGTAAAGCATTGTAAACATCTTCTCTGAAAAAAGAGAGAAGCATGAATGTAAAACACCCCCCATTTCATAAGTGTAGTGTACATTTTGTAAGTACTTTATTAGTTTTACTATAGATTTTTTAGCAGTAAGAAGGGTGCCTCCCCTTTCTGAGAGGAGAGATTATATCTCACATGGATGTGGCTGAAATCTAGATAGCCTAATCTATTGAAAAGATTAAATTATTTTCACCCAACACATTCATAGCTTCACATCTTAAATTTCAGCATTAGGAGTAGGAGTAGCTAACAATCCTTCATCTATTCCACATTTCATGTCACTGTGGGTAGATCCTTAGAAGAAACTAAATCACACAACTCTTAAATCTTCATTAGTCATCAAGCTTCACCCACCTAGTTTCAGCAGAGCCTGAAGTGCAAGGAGTCATCAACCACATAGGTTAACTTCATTTGTTAGTTCAAAAATGTTGTAGGTCTAATCATAGAGCCTGAAATCCTCTTAGGATTTACAATCTTCATTTACGAGACCTAATAGATTGGCGAGTCTATTGGGGACAACTTAGGAATAATTTACTTTCACCCTATCCATTTTAAAGGTCAATCTGAGCCTTTCATTACAAATTCATAAGTATTCACATTTGTGTAAGCACAAAGTCATCTCACTGAATAGGAGACTCCAGTGGGATAAAACAAAGTTCATTCAAATCTTTAATTTCATACTTATGAAAAAGTAGGTGGCGACTTTGTCAAACTTTTATGATCGATAAACTAAACATCAGATCACAAAGACTAGATCATAGACATTAGATAATTAACATATCACCCAAAATGGATGGTAGAAGATCATTTGAGAAAGGAAGTACAAAGAAGAACAATGGTAGGTGGACAAAAAAACATGGGTCTCCCCCTTCAAAATTTGGCACAAATAAGAATGGAATAGTATCTAATCAGTTAGATATCATGTACAATGATAAGGGGAATACATCAAAACAACCTTTCACAGTGCATAACAACCCTTTTCTCAATGATGAAGGATACCGACCAATGCCACCTGAGCAAAATAATTTGACTGGTAGCATTCTCCATTTTATACCTAATCCTCACAAATAAGTGAAATTGAGGCACATGTAAAGAGGAAAAAATTTGAAACCAAAAGGAGTACGACTACAGGATGTCATTACAATAGGGAGAAGAAACTCAATATGGATTCATGGATCATTTTTCCCCTATTGAAAACCATGTCGATCATACTACCATTATCAACATGAAAAAATAGGAGTTGGAACAAGATATAGAGAAAATGGAGGAGGATATTAGAAGAGCGCAACTAATTAAATGAAGAGGAGAAATAGTCCAATAATTTATTCAAGCCAAACTCCAGACATCAAAAAAGGAACCAAAATATATACCCCCCATAAGTAGGGAGGGAATGCCAACCCCATTGATTCACAGGGATCATCTCAAAATATAGGTGTTCCAAGTACTTCAAGAGCACCTTACAATACAACTAGGAATCTAAACCATTATGTGTGCAACAAAATGTCACACCACAAATCTCACAACCATTTAATACTAACACCACATCCCAATTCATAACCAACACTTACCGACCTCCTAGTCAATAATATTTCCCACCTCACTAGTATTATGCACCTCAACCAAATGTACATAGTAGTATGTACTCCCACCAAAACATCCATCAGAATGTGCATCAACCTCAACATGGATTCTAGTACTACCCTAACTAGTCTAACCAAAATCCTTATTCTCAAGGACTCCCAAATGTAAATGGGTATAGACAATTAGACTTATAACCAAAATCCGTATTCACAAGGAATCCCAAATATAAATGGGTATAGACAATTAGACTTATTAGGACATCCAACATGCCCAAACCCAATTGGTAGTGATTTAAGTAATGCAATCCCTAAGTTCTCAAGAAATAATGCAATCATAGTTGAAGAACACATAAGATACTTTAATGCATTCATACAAGAATTTGGTATAGAATATGAAGAAGTTCTCATGATTCTATTCATGATGTATTTAATTGAAGAAGCCAAATATTGGTTTAACAATCTACTTGACGCCTCAATTACTTCCTCAACAGATTTTAAGAATAAATTCATAGAACAATATGGAATTCAACGTGCTCTTGAATTTTCTATACATGAGTTGATGAGCATCCAAAAACATCATAATGAATCTATTTTTTATTTCAACCAAAGACTTTCCAAGGTATGTCACAAAATACCACTTGGATCCAAGCCCACTAATTCTATGGCTCTATCCATTTATTTGAAAACATTTGACCCTAAAACAGGATATGAGCTTAGAAATAGATTCCCCAATAGCCTAACAGAAGCCCAGAAAGTAGCTACAAATATTGAGAATAATAAAAAATCTGTAAGAATGACTAGCAAAAGAGATAACATTAGAATCCCACAAAATCCTAATAACTACCAAAATAGGCAGGAAAACCAATATAGGAATGAAAGACCAAGATTACATGACATGCCCTATCATACCAACTAGAAGGATGGTAGATCGATGGAGAGTAATCAAAGGAAAAGTTGGAAAGATACTCTAGATCCCTTGAAGAAACATGGATCACATATAGTGGAAAGTAAGCCATGACATGTGATCTACAACATGCATCTAAATATTGCATAGTACCCAAATCCATTCAAGAAAATGAATGTTCCCATGATCAGGACATAGAGGATCACACCATAAACATGCTGAGAGGAGGACCTCATCAAATTGATGATGAATAATCATATTTTGAGGAAGGCTTTGAGTATGATATTAGTAACCAAAGATACAATGTCAACATAGTCTGGAAAGAAGTTTTCTCTAACTATGAAGAGGATGAGGAATAAATTGCTTATGCTTCTCATACAACACTATAGTTCCAATTGAGGACACCCACCGAAGAATAAAAGAGGGCTATTACAACAATGATAGTAGTAAGAGCTAAAAGAAATGGCTATAACTTGAGAATTAGACCCATGGATACAAAACAAGGGACACCTAGGAGTATGTTCATAAAAGAAAAAAATCACAAAGAAAATTCCCTAAATAACCAAAAGAAAGGAGAGAAGGGAAAATTCCAGGACATACCAAAAGAAACCACAAAAGTTGAATCAAAGAAGGTAAAGGATAATGTTAAAACTCAAAGTGAAGATAAGAAAGCTATAAAACCAAAGAAAATATAGCAAGTAATGACTATCCCCTCATTTGATATTGCACAAGCATTGACTCAAATCAAGATGATAGTGCCACAGATGGAAATGATGAGGATTGAAGAGTATAGAGATACTTCCCTTAAATTAATTTCCAAGTAGCAAAATCAGAATAAAGACAAGAGCAATAAAGTAAACAAAATTGAACAAGAAACCATAAAACACCAGAAGTCTATCTAGGTGATACCTTTACAAAAAATCCCTCTCAAGTGGATCCATTCTACACTACATTGTTTATTAATAACAAACTAGTAAAAAACTGCATGAGTGACTGAGGGGCAACAATCAACATAATGCCTATGGTTGTCATGAAGGAACTATTTCTATGGGTAAACACTACCTATTGAAAATTTTATTCCATGGATAATAGGTTAGTTCTAGTGGTCGAAGTGATATGGGACGTGGAATTGAAACTAGTGTCATACCCTGAGGCAACATATAGAACTAACATCACTGTGGTGGATACTCCTCCTTATTATAGAATATTGTTTTCTAGACAATGGACTATTAGAGTAGGTAGAATGTCCAATTAGACCTATCATATGCCACCCTACCAGTAAATAGGAAGGAAGTCAAGCTGTATAGAGAACCCGGATCAGAACATGTTATAGAAAATTTTGATCCTAACTAGGTAAGTTACTTTTGTGATGTGGACTTAGGAAATTTCAGGACTAAAAAGTCACAACCAAAATTGAAAAACACATAACTAATCAATAAAGAATCTCAACATGATGATATTGGTATATGGTAGATGTATTTTGATGGGGCATGTAGTAAAAATGGAAACAAAGATGGGATAGTGTTTATTTCACCCTATGGCAAGACATTTAAATATCCATTCTTTTTGACATTTGATGTACCAATAATATAGATGAATATGAAGCCTTGTTGCTAGGTTTGAACATTTCTACCAGATATGTGATTAAGTTGTGGAAATATATGGAGACTCTGAGTTGATTGTATCTCAAATCAGAGACAAGTACTTGTCAAAAAACAATAGACTAAAACAATACAGAAATGCAGTTTGGGATTCTATTGAATTATTTGATACATTCTCAATAGAATGGATTGAAAGGTCTAAGAACATAATGGGAGATTTATTGGCTAATATGGATCTCAAACAAGATGATATTACATTAGAAGGAATTGTTGAAGTTGAATTCAAAACAAGACTTGCTATCCTAAATAATATATAAAACTGGTAGTTATTCAATGATGATGAATATATGATCAAGTTCCTTCACTATATTGATCAATATGAATATCAATAGATAGAATTTAATGCCTTTGTGGAGAAAGAGGATGGTAAAGAAATGATCTTTGGGTAGGAAGTAGTACAACTTAAAGTGAATAAAATTCCAACAGGGCTTGTCGCATTAGAAAGAGTATTTGATGGGCATGATAGGTTCAATCTGAAGCCTACACTTGTTAAAGAGGAGGATGTTGAGGAGGTCAACCTTGGAACATAACTTGCTCCCAAGAAAGTATACATTGGCAAGAAGATCAGTCCCAAAGTAAGAGAGATGCTTATAGTCCTGCTCCGCAAATACAAACATGTTTCTCTTGGTCATATGATGACCTCAAAGCATATAGAGAAGACCTCTTTCAACATGAAATCCCATTAAAACTTGATGCTAAACCATTCAAATAAAATCAACGACCCATAAACCCTACATTGGCACAAAAGATGTAGGAGGTAATCATGAAGTTGAGGGATGGAGGAATCATTAAACCAATCAGTAATTCCTCTTGGGTATCTAACTTGGTACATGTTAGAAAGAAGAATGGGGATATAAGACTATGTGTGGACTTTAGGAATCTAAATATGGCATCACTGAAGGAAAATTATCCTCTGCCAAATATGGAGGCAATGTTGTTGAGAGTGATAGGATGTGAACTCCTATCCATGACGGACGGTTTCTCAGGATATAACCAAGTAAATTTCAAGGGGTCAAAGTAATATGAGATTGATTTCACCACATCTTGGGGAACATATGTCTATGTAAGAATTCCTTTTGGTCTTACCAATGCTAGAGAAACATTCCAAAGGTCCATGGATTTGACCTTTGTAGACTTGATCAATGCCATAATGGTGGTTTATTAGGATGATTTGACAACATATTCTAATAAGTCCAAAAATAATTGTGCACATCTGGAGAAGATCTTCATCAAAGCACTAGAATATGGCATCTCTATAAACCCCCAAAAGTACCATTTTGTTATCACAAAGGGAAAATTATTAGGGCATATTGTCTTGAAGGATGGAGTATGAATTGATCAGAAAAGGGTGGAAGTTGTTGACAAAATCCCTATCCCTAAGACTGTGAAATCTATCCAGTCCTTCTTTGGACATATCAACTTTGTTCGTAGATTTATTTCAAATTTTGGAGATATTGTGAAGCCAATCTAGAAGATGTTAAAAAAGGGTGAAAAAATTGATTGGACAGAGGAAACTATTGATGCCTTCATTTCAATCAAAAGAGCTATCAAAGAAGTGCCAATACTGAAATCCCTAGAATTTGACAAACCCTTCCAGATATTCTCTTTTGCATCATTCCACACAATAACAACCATCATGTTACAAAAGAACAGTAATGGGTATGCACAACCTGTTTCATTCTTCAAAAAATAACTACAAGGAGCAGAATTGAAGTATGATGTTACTGAGAAGAAAGCTTATGCCCTAGTAAAAGCAGTTAAGGCATTTAGGCCTTATTTGGTGGGGGCAGAAGTCATTGCTTATGTACCAAATGTTGTCGTGAAAGATGTTTTTTCACAAATAGAGGTGACTAGGAGAAGGTGTCGTTGGATCAATCATATCCAAGAGTTCAAAATCAACATCCAAACCACTATATTAGTAGGGACTAGCAAAGATGGCTGAATCAAACTTAAAGTTGCATAGATTTGCACTACAAAAGGGGAAGAAAATTGGGTATCAAACATAGAAAACACACAGTGGTACAGTGACATTGCATACTTCCTTAAACATATGAAGTGCATAGAGGGATTGAATGACAATCAGAGAAGAACCTTAAAGCTTCATGCTTCAAATTATGTTTTCATGAATGGAGATTTATACTAGAAAAACAAGGATGGTGTGTTGTTATTATGCTTAGATGAAGCACAAGAAAAACATGTCATGAAGGAAATGCATGATGGTGTGTTTGGGGAACACTATTTAGTGAAGACTACCACACACAAGATACTAAGAGTAGGTTATTAATTGCCTAGATTCTTTAATGATGCCTATAATTATGTAAGAAAGTGTGAAGCATGCCAAAGATTTTTTGGAAAAATGCAATATCAAGGAGCACTACCACTAAGTTCCATGCAAGTGGAGGCCATGTTCCACCAATGGGGAATTGATTTCACAAGTGATATTACAGACAAATCTAGTGGTGGACATAAGTGGATCTTAGTAGCCACTGATTACTTCACAAAGTGGATAGAGGCTATACCAAAAAAGCAAGCTACTAGCAAGGTTGTAATCAATTTCCTACTGGAAAAAATCATTACCAGATTTAGAGTTCCTATGAGGTTGATAATAGACAATGGTATGTGCTTTAGATTAGAGGAATTCAAAAAAAAATGTGAATCACATGGTATAAAAATCTTGTATGCTTCACCATATCATACCCAAGCAAATGGATAGGCTAAGTCCAACAATAAAAGTACTATGAAGATAATCAAGAGGATTTTGGACACTAATAAAAAGGCATGGGACTCTAAGCTGAGATTAGCAGTTTGGGAAAGCTAAGATCAGCAGTTTGGGAAAACAAGATCACAATAAAGAAGGCTACTAGAAAGTCTCCTTTCAAACTAGTATATGGTACCCAAGCTAGGATGCCTTTACAAAACCTTTTTCTAGTATATAAGTTTATATTACAGGAGGAATTAGACATTCTTGAACCCATGGAGGATAGAATGGAAAATTTGGTAGATTTTGATGAAGTCGAACATCTAGCATAGGAGCATAATCTGGAGTTACAGTCACAAATGAAATACCTATTTGATAAGAGAGAAAAAGAGAGAAAGTTTCAAATAGGAGATGTGGTTCTCATGTGGAATGCTAGAGGTTAAGAGAAGGGAAAGCATGGGAAATTTGAATCCTTATGGCTTGGACCATTTATTATCACTAACAAGTGTGGGGAAGACTCATACTATGTGTAAAAAAAGATAGGAGAAAGTCAAGAATTGCCAGTGCATGGACAATTCTTGAAACATTTCTTTTCTTAAAAGAAATATTATTCCATGCATAGTAGTTTTAGGATTCCTTTTTATTTTTCTTTTACCACCTCATCAATGTTCTGCATCCCAAAGTAAATTTGAATTCTTGCAATGTCCTCATGACCATTAATCCCCAATTGAAGCCATTGTTGGAACAAAAATTTCACCTTAAATTTTCACTAGTTCTCATCACCCCAGTATGACCACTTTATTTTACACCATAGGTATCCTCCCTCAAAACCATCATTTTTGTCTAATAAGCTTGAAATATTATAAGTCTCCTTAATCCGTTCAAATAAAATCATCATCACCCTCCCCATAATCACATGCATCCTCTTAAGTCCATTACTAAGAACTCATTTCACCAAAACAATTCCATTTTGAGGAAAATTACATTTTAGTCGCTCTGAGAACCCAATGAAACAAGCCAACACAAAGTATCAGGGATACCATCACACTTCAAAGTAACATACACCAAATTCTCTTTGACAACTCGAAATGAAATATCACAAATACACTTAAGTGTTTCAGAGTAAAGGAATAGTTTGTCTCTCCAATGAGCCAAAATACAAGACGTTGAAGAAATATTGATATTTTAGTATGCTAAATTTGGCATTCAAGAAATAGAGAAACATCTCTCAAACATAATTGAATATTATCTAATAAATGATGGACAACTGTCAAATCCAAAATTTGGTTAGCATAGTAACAATTTCGAGGAGACAGTGGATTATCAGGCTAAAAAATGACAGTCTCTTCGACACTACGAAAATAGTCAAGAACAAAATATCAAAGAGACAAGCTTGTATCATGAGGACATTAATAAAAGTCTCTTTGATCACTCTGAACACTAAATAAGAAATACAAATAAAGCAGAAAAAATAGAACTGGAGATTTTAAGGAGACCATGCGATATTAAAGAGAAGTAATAACATGTCTCTTCAAAACTCCGAAATGAGGCATAAATAAAAATTGAAGAGAGAAGTTTGCATCAAGGAAACATGAACGAAATTCTCTTCGATCACTCCAAACACCAAATAAGAAATATGAAGAAAGTGGAAAAAAAAACACTGAAGATTTTAAGGAGACCATGCAATATCAAAGAGAAGTAATAACATGTCTCTTGAAAACTCTGAAATGAGGCATAAAGAAAAATAGAAGAGATAATTTTGCATCGAGGAAACATGAATGAAATTCTCTTCAAAACTCCAATAACCAAAGAAGAGATGACTTTTGAAGGGACATTGGCATATCAAAGGGGGATAGCTGCAAGTCTCTTTGAAACTTTGATAATGAGGAAGTGAAGAATGTAAGAAAGGGATGGAACCCAAGATAAAGCTTTGAGACAGACTATGTGATGTCGAAGAGAAATCATCAGATGTCTCTTCGAAACTCCAAAAAGGAAACAACGACAAAAGCATGTCGAAGAGAGAACAAGGCATCAATCAAAGAATGACTAAATTCTCTTTGACACAATGGAAAGTACTTCTCTTTTTTTGACATGACTAGTGAAGCATTCAAAGAGATAACTGATATCAATGATTATCACTGATTAGAAAGTTGGTGCAAGTGACATTTATGAAACCAGAGATGGTAGAAGTGTGCCAAATCTTGAATATATCTCACTTGTAAGGTCTCAAAATCTAAATGAATTGCAATAGAAATTTGAGGATGTCGGGTCGAGCGATAGTGAGAAGGTTGGAGCAAGCGATACTTATCCAAGTAAGTATCTGAGACTTAACTAAAGATCTTATTAAATTTTGTCTGAATTGTAATAGAGTTAGGGTTAAAACATGGAAGAAACACCAGAAAAACCAAAATCAAAGAGATAGAAAACTGAGACAAGACCACTAAACCAAGATTTAATCGAGCAATGTCTCAGTTCTAGTCCAAAGTCCAGACGAGTAGCCCAACTATAGGCATAGGCCTATGTCGAACACATGGAATATGAACTTAGGAAAGCTGGTAGTGCCGAATGTATTTGTCAATATGGAGTTAATCAAAGTCTTGGCCAAAATGTATAACCCTAATACGAGGTCAATTCATTCAAGTGATGGATTACAATTTATCCTCATTACTAGAGATTGTATTTCTATGGTTTTTCAGTTAGGTACTTCTAAGAAAACACCATTAAGGATCAGGGATCTTTTGAAAGAATACGACACCATGGATATGCGTTATAAATGGTGGAAGTTACCCTTGCATAGACCCAGTGATGTATGAAATCAACTTAGAATATTTTCCAATAATGAATGACCTCCATTTTCTATGGATTTATTTGAGGAATACTACAAATATACTTATTATTCTGCTAGACAGGTCTTGGGAATTGATTTCCCTGTAGAGATGGTCATTGCTCCTATGGTCCTGGAAACAAATGTTCAAAGCCAAGATTATAGGTCATTTAACTATGCAGAGTACTTAGCCGAGGTTATAAATTCTTCACTTGTTGCCATAAAAATAATAGTGATTTAATCAACTTTAGACAATACTCCTTGCTTATGCATATGCTCTTGTATGAGGGACAAGCAATGGGGATGTGGGGAGAAGAATTCTGAATCAAATACTTGGATGATGATGAGAACATAAGGCCAATGCAGATGTAGAACTCAATTTGAGATAGTAGATGTGGAATGTCCCATTATTTATAATTTGAAGAATATTTCATGAAGCCCCTGTACAAACGGTTTGGTCACCATTGTGATTATCATTTATCCCCTAAAATAAAAAGATTTCTTAGACCTAAAGAGAAAAATCTAAAAGGGAAGGTCAACCATAATTGGGGAGATTCGTATGCATATGAGGATTGTATTGTGATAAGAGTTTATGGGTTTGAGGCAACCCCATTTCTTCTTCCTAAAATAGTCCCAAATAGAGTGGCGTATTTAGAGATAGTAAGGAAATTGTCATATTCAAACTATATGCACCTTAAGAGTTATGGAAAATAATCTCTTATGCCTTTCACTTTGTGTTTTTTTGATTCAGTTGGTAGAAAAATAGGCTACTATGGCATGCCACTAGGAAATAAGAGGGAAATTTTTGACCTTGAACATTTCATTCATAATGCCAAGATGACACAAAAGTTAAAAAGATATGAGCTTGTGTTTTTATAGATGATGTGATCAGGAATTGCGATGAAACTCGAACAACAATGAGAAAGGTTGCATACAATAGGATAGTGATGGTAGAAGCATGGAGGAATGACCATGACTCATTATACACAAATGCCTTTCATGAAATACAAGATCCCATAGAAAGAGTGAATTAGTTGATCTTACATGAAGAAGAATTAATTAAAGATATACCCCTCATAGCTTTTGAAAAGGGGAGAGATGCTCATTCTAGAAGACAAGCTAAAAAACATAATGCCTTTGAGTCATTCATCACCACAACCCACTCCTGATGTTATATTTTCAGTTGACACACCTATTACAGTTCAAGATGACATTGAAGAAGAGGATGATGTAACACAAATTACTACTCCTACCATACCTCAGTATGAACTACCACCAAAAAGAAGTGTAATATCATTTGAGGCCTCTGATAAGCTCTTTGATGATGTGAGACATCGAGAAAGCCGAGAGTTTATATCAAATGATGCATTTGTTCAAAGCCCAAAGTTCAGGTCATTCATTTATGAATAAAAGGGGAAAATGATAAGAGAAAAAGTAAAAGAAATTAGCCTTGAGTAGGAAGCCAATGCCTTGAAGGAATTGCAAGAAGAAGTTAACAGGGAGATGGAAGGAATCACCCCTGAAAGAGGAAGAGAATTGTTACAATAATTTGGGGTTATCCTCCTCCCTGGATGGGATATTAGTTTGACCATAGTCTTTGATAGTTTCATGAAGAAGGAGAATAAAACCTTGCAGCTAATAGATGAGACTAGTGACAAGATCTATACTAGTTCAGGGCATAATTCAGATAATGCTATTCTACAGATTTGGGCCCTTTACCCACCAGGGAAAAGGCCTTCACTTATTGACAACCCTAACCAAGTATTTGGTCATCTTTTGGTACAAAGATTAGGGGATACAGATCCTATTGGGACAATAAAAGTAAATGTCAACGTTGCTAAATTCACTAAGGCTCGGGTTGAGAAATTGATAAGAGATAACCAAGGGCTTGCTACCAAGAATGAGAGATTGAAGCAGGAAGTAATTAATTACAAAGATAAGTTTCCTTCCTCTTTTGGTCTCTATTCTCCATTGATAGATTGTGAAAGAAAATTACTTGAGGCTATGTCTGAAACCACATATTGGAAATGAAAGCATGAAATATCTCAAAAGAAAAATGAAGAATTAAGAAAGGAATTAAAAACCACTGCATTTGAGATGGCATCAGAACTGGTATGCAAGAGATTTGAAAAAATGATTAAAAATACTGACAAGGTTTGGAATATCCATAGCAAAACATTAGCAGCCCACCAAGAGCATGGTAGATTATACAACATGATGAAAGAGATAGAGGAGAAAATAAAAGCTAAAGGGGACGGTGGCAAACAAATGTTTTAGGAGTACCAAGAGTCGATGAAAATGCATGATCATTTCCACAACATATTAACACAAGAACTAGATGATTTCAACCAGCCTTTGAGCATGGCTTTGCCAAACTTCTTTGATGAAGGATAGTTCAAGGAACAAGATGTGTAGAAAGATGAAATCTCTCAATATTTTCCAATGGCTCTGGATGAGATCAATGACGAAGAAGGGGTAATAGAGAAAACACACGTACAATTGGGATGATTTTTTTATTTCGAATATGCTATGAAATATTTCATCAACAATGTTGACACATGCAAAAATGAGATATATTGAACATTTATCGAAGATAAATTTGTTTATTGCACGAACCAAGTAAGGAGTATAGGTTATTGAAGTCCCGCAGTGTCTAGTAAATTATCATGGAGTATGGGCCTTGGGCAGATCTTGAGTGATCACGGGTACCTGATGGAGATTAACGAATCTTGGTGCATCATAGATTATTGGTGGACTTCTTAGTTTCCATGATATGTTTAATTTAGTTATTAGTATTTAGTTATGAAATGATGTGACTTTTTGTAAAAGGCCTGAAGCTTGAAGCTTCCCGCATATATAAAGGAAAACCAAGGCCAAATAAAATCATTGGAATAGGATTATTAGTAGAATAGTAACCATACCAACATACATATTTTACAACTTAAAAGACTTTTACTATATAATATATCATTTTTGAAGTAAATACAATGGAGAAGAAGATTTAATGTCGTGGCTAAATTCTAGTGTCAATTGTCTATTGAATATATCAGATTATTTGTCTATCTCTGGTTTAGTGCTTCCTTATTATTTAAATTGGTGTTTCAATAATCAGTTTATCAAGGCACATTTGTTTTTCTTGTGTGGTTTAATTAATTGGTTTCTTCCAAAGAATTAAATATCCTTTTAATAGATCACAATAATTTGGAAGTGTTATTTGGACCAATTAGAAGAGCATTATAATCGATAAAATTATCATGTTGTTTCTAATTTGGTTTTATCTTGTTATTCAAATCAAAAGTATATTTTGATTTGTCAGAGCACACTTGTTGCTTTTGTGTGATTTAGTTAGTTGGTTCTTCTAAAGGATTAAAATTCTTATTAATTAATCATAGTAACCTAAAAAGAATCATTTGGATCGATAAGAAGAATCTGATAGTTAATTTCTTGCACGTTTATATAAGGTGTAAACAATCCCAAGTTCCAAACAATTCAAACTATATCCAGCAAGTTAGTCACATATCATTCACCTCTTGACTCCATTAACCCAATAGGAGTAGGCATTGGTCATTACACATCCCATCATAGAAATCTCAAAAATATCATTCATAGCTTCACATCTTAAATTTTAGCATTAGGAGTAGAAGTAGCTAACAAGCCTTCATCTATTCCACATTTCATGCCACTGTGGGTAGATCCTTAGAACCAACTAAATCACATAACTCTTAAATCTGCATTGGTCATCAAGGTTCACCTGCCTAGGTTTAGCAAATTCTGAAGTGTAGTGAGTCATCAACCACATAGGTTAACTTCGTTTGTTAGTTCAAAAACATTGTAAGTCTAATAATAGAGCTTGACATCCTCTTAGGATTCACAACTTGCATTTTTGAGACCTAACATGAAGGATATTGTAAAGCACATCTACATTGTAATGGTATGTCTCCATGAATATTTGTAATGATTAAGGGGAATAGTTTATTCCTATTGTATTTTCTCTCACCATAGTTGTTATTCTAATTGTAATGAGGGTTTGATGTACATGTAACTACATCTAATGCATTGCAAAACCTTTGTAATGGTAATTCCTTTGTTGCACATGGATTGTTGCAAAGTATGTTCATTATGTATGGTGCAATTTTAAATTTGTATCTAAATGCAATTTGGTTTTGTTGATGCTTTGCTTAATGTATCTCTTTCCTCCTTGCTATTCGTGACCCAGTTGTTCAATGGAGTAAGCACTAGTCCATATTGGTGAAGGATAAAAAAAAAACCATTTAAACAACCTTCTAGTCCTCTTTAGATGCAAGAGTAGAATATAGTTAGTTTAGATTAACATGTTATTCATGATTCTTATATACAAACTAGGGAGCACATTTATGCAACCTCAAACAGCTAAATCATTAGTGAATCATGACATGTATGTTTGCATCTTGCCACTGTGTATGAAATATAAAATGAAACAATCCATAGGAATTATAATGGTGATGTTATCTATTGATGCATGTGCAAGGTGTTAAATCAACTATATAAGAGGTTTCATGTAGCTAATTTTTATTGACTTAGTGATAATTATAGGGGTCAAGTGTACATTGGGTATAGTTGCTAGTTGTTGTTATCATGTCATATTTTAATTAATTTAGAAACCTATTAAGGATACTTTTGGGAATACCCTCCCGAGTCTAAGCTGTGATCAAAGTACAAGAGAGCTACCCACTCTCATCAATTGGATTTTAACCCTCCTTAGTCTATTGATAAACCCTCATTTTACCTACTTGATGACAAACCCTTGGCCGTGAAGGTGAAATTGAGTTTTAGGATTGTGGAGTAGTGGTTTTGAAACCCAACAAAACATATGAAACTTAGCCATCATTTTGACTTTAAAGCATGTTGCCCAAGACAAAGGAAAGGAAAGAATAAAATAAGAGGAAGACCAAAATCAAAAGCAAAAATAAAAAAGGGGGTCCACATTTTGTCCAAATAAAAATGAGGTGTGTTGCATGCAAGACACAATAGTAAGCTTGTTGAATTCAACAAAACGAAAAGTAAAATAAGGGTTCCTTAGGTTTATTAGGTAAACAAACATAACTAAGTACAAATTAAACTAAGGATTGACATGTGGGGTGTTGATTAGATGGAGTGTAATATATCAAATTAAGCAATATTAGACATAATGTACAATCATGCTATAAATATAACAAATGAAGAGAGAGTATACAAAACTTGTAATTGAAGATTGTGTGGCGATTGATGAAGACAACAAGATCTATACACCCCAAAATTTGTGGATGCCCTAGAGAGTCATGTATGTTGATTAGAATTAGAAATTCATGTTTGCTTTGAGCTAGGCCGAGTTCATTGATTTGGATTAGGTTCATAATCATGACCTCACTCTATCTCCACAAACTCAATCTATGTTAACTTTTGGATATTATATTGTGAATTCTTAGATAAATAGACTTATAAGCATTGTCATTCTTTGTTACACTCTTAGAGTTCTTTGGTGAAGCTAGCAGTATTTAAAATTATCTTGAGAGATAGTAAACTTCAAACATGCACATGATTTTTTGACTAACTATTAGATGATTCACGTGTTAGGATGAGTGTGATCATATATTACTTGATTTGAGTGTAAATGTGAATGATTATTCTTGCGATAATTGATATACTCAATGATTGGATGATGATAGATAATTAAAATAAATGCCTTTATATAGATAAATGTAATATCGATATACAAAAACTAGAACACAAAATGTAAAATAAGACCAATAAATTAATCTTCGATTTTTAATTTTGCATTTAAATAGATCAAAATCATAACATAACCTCAAACAAATTGAATGTGTCTAATAAATTTTGCATTTAGATAGATCAAAATCATAACATAATCTCAAACAAATTGAATGTGTCTAATAAGATTAAATTAATGGATTAAGAAAACTAATTGCTATGGAACACTGGTTATTCTTCTGTTGACTGTTTTTTATTTCGTCAAAGCTTTTGAAAGATCCGAAAAGGGTTCTTAATTCCTACTACCGAAAACCCTTTCTATACTGTCTCAGAAGAAAATGCTGCAGGCTTACCCCTGGCAACGTCATTGCGGTAGACGTAGATTGATTAACTCTGCACATTTTCCACGTTCCAACTACAATTGTAAAATTCCAGTGCCATCCACTACTCAATTCAATCTCACAGCATTATGTAGAAAGGGTCAGTTGAATGAGGCACTGCACATTCTGCTTACTACACACAACCCCGCTGAAGACTACTATACATATCTTAAATTATTGCAGACCTGCAGTCTCAAAAATGCGCTTTCACAAGGTAAAAAAATCCAATCTTTCATCGCTCAGAGGCGATGTGCATTTGCTAAATGCACAACTTTTCATAATAATCTTCTTAACATGTATGTCAAGTGCGGAAGTTTGGTAGATGCCCGTAAAGTGTTTGACCACATGAAAGAACGAGACAACTTCTCATGGAATACGATTATTGCAGCTTACAGAAGACATGGGTCTCCTCACGAGGCAGTCATACTGTTTCGCCATATGCAACGATCAGGCATCCAACCCGATCAGTTCACATTTGCCAGCGTGTTCCCAGCCTGTGCCAAAATGGGAGCTTTGGAACAGGGTATGGATATCCATCAAAGCATAAAGGATATAGGAATTTTGTCAGGTGTTTTAGTTACAAATGCCCTGGTAGACATGTATGCAAAATGTGGAAGCATAGACAAGGCGCGTGAACTATTTGACAAAATGCCTCAGAGAGATGTGGTCTCATGGAATACAATGATTGCAGGATACACACAAAATAGTGTTCTTGACGAGGCTGTAAGGCTTTTCCAGGAAATGCCTCAAAGGAATGTGATCTCATGGAATGTGATGATTGCAGGATATGAACAACATGGATTTGTTGAAAAGGCTTTAGAAACATTCAAGCAAATGCAATCGGTTGGTGTAAAGCCAGACTCCACAACCTTTGCCAGCGTCCTTCCAGCCTGTGCCAAAATGGGAGCTTTGGAACAGGGTATGGACATTCATCAAAGCATAAAGGATCGAGGAATTTCGTCCAATGTTGTGGTTGCAACTGCCCTGTTAGACATGTATGCAAAATGTGGAAGCATAGACAAGGCGCGCGAACTGTTTGACAACATTCCACAAAGAAATGTGGTCTCATGGACTGCAATGATCGCAGGATATGCACAAATTGGTATTGTTGACAAGGCTTTAGAAACCTTCAAGCAAATGCAATTGGCAGGTGTAAAGCCAAATCCCACAACCTTCGCCAGCATCCTCCCTGCCTGTGCCAAAATCGGAGCTTTGGAAGAAGGTATAGGCATCCATCAAAGCATAACGGAAGGGGGATTTTTGTCAGATGTTGTAGTTGCAAGTGCCCTGTTTGACATGTATGCAAAATGTGGAAGCATAGACAAGGCACAAAAATTGTTTGACAGAATGCCTCAAAGAGATGTGGTCTCATGGAATGCCATGATTGCAGGATATGCACAAAATGGATTTGTTGAAGAGGCTTTAGAAACATTCAAGCAAATGCAGTTGGCAGGTGTAAAGCCAGACTCCACAACCTTTGCTAGCATCCTTCCAGCTTGTGCGAAAATGGGAACTTTGGAACAGGGTATGGACATCCATGAAAGCATAAAGGATCGAGGAATCTCGTCAAATGTTGTAGTTGCAACTGCCCTGGTCGACATGTATGCAAAATGTGGAAGTATAGATAAGGCACGTGAACTGTTTGACAAAATGCCTCAAAAAAATGTGGTCTCATGGAATGCCATGATTGTAGGATATGCACAAAATGGATTTGTTGAAAAAGCTTTAGAAATTTTCAAGCAAATGCAATTGGCAGGTGTAAAGCCAAATTCCACAACCTTTGCCAGCATTCTTCCTGCCTGTGGCAAAATGGGAGCTTTGGAACAGGGTATGGGCATCCATCAAAGTATAGTGGAAGAGGGAATTTTGTCAGAAGGTGTAGTTGCAAATGCCCTGGTAGACATGTATGCAAAATGTGGAAGCATAGGCAAGGCACGTGAACTGTTTAACAAAATGCCTCAAAGAAACGTGGTCTCGTGGAATGCCATGATTGCAGGATATGCACAAAATGGATTTTGCAAAGACGCTCTCAAAATCTTTGAATTAATGAAGCCCTCCGGAACATGTCCTGACATTGTAACCTTTGCTTGTGTTCTTTATGCGTGCAGCCATGCAGGTTTAGTGGATGAGGGCTGTACATACTTCAATCACATGAATAACCCTTACTGCATTACACCTACAGTTGATCATTATGTGTGCATGGTTGATCTTCTTGCCCGTGCTGGCCATCTTGAGGACACTCTAAACTTTATCATTAAGATGCCTGTTAAACCTGTGGTGGCTGTGTGGATGTGTTTTCTTGCTGCCTGTAGATCGCATATGAATATAGGTTTAGGAGTATTTACAGCAATGCTGCTTTTTGATTTGGATCCTAAAAATGCTGCGACTTATGTTCTTCTCTCAAACATCTATGCAGAAGTGGGCAGGTGGGATGAGGTTCAAACGGTAAGGAGATTGATGAAAGATAGAGGAATTAAAAAGATCCCTGGATGTAGTTGGATTGAAGACCATAAAATGGTGCATACTTTTTTTATAGGAGACAGATCACATCCACAAACACAGGAGATCTATGCAAAGTTGGAGGAATTGGCTTGGGAGATGAAGGCAGCAGGGTATTTTCCAGATTCAAGACATTTATCTAATGATGTGGAAGAAGAGGAAAAAGAATTATTTCTCTGCCACCATAGTGAAAAGTTGGCAATTGCATTTGGTTTGTTAAACATGCCCCCTGGAACAACTATTAGAGTCGTTAAAAACCTTCGAGTATGTGCTGATTGCCACAGTGCAACGAAATTTATTTCCAAGATTGTTGCAAGAGAAATTGTTGTGAGAGATGCAAACCGTTTCCATCATTTTAAAGAAGGGCAATGTTCTTGCGGAGATTATTGGTGATGCAAAATGAAGCAATCTGAGAAATGGACTCGCACTATAATGTGTCAGACCTGCAGTAATAATGAAGGAACAAGCTTTTATTTTCAGTTTCTAGAAAGGCTTTTCTTTTTGTTGTTTTTGTTTAGAGTATTTGGCAATCTAGAGCTTATCTGTTAGAAGACTTGTTTTTATGATAACATGGATGTTTCATTGAATTGTTTTCAGGAAACGTGCATATGTATGAAATGAAAAGCTGGAGAAGGTGGAGGATGGGTAAAAAATGAAAGGTGAGGAACTCAAAGTAATGGAAAGATGCTTGACCAACAGGAAATGGGAGAGGCAGGCTCCCAATCTACCCTTGCCATTCTGTATATTTCTTGAGTATCAATTAATTGTATTATCGTTTTCCCTATGTCAGGTTGACTATTTGAGATTAAATTGCACATTCTAAGTTATGTAATTGTATATAAGTGCATGTAGAGTTTGTCTCATTTATGGTGAGATATTTCTAATGTTTCTTCACATTCCTTTGTTTGATGAGGTAGTTAATAGACTTGTGAATTCACAAATATTTTTTAATTTGATTTGATTTCAATTTGTTAGGTTTTAGTTAGAAATAAACTACTCTATTTTATGTATGAAGAAGTAAAAAAAATTACAAATGTGTTGTAATTAGAAGATATGCATGGTATTTGAAAAATGGTTTATGGATTAATTTTAGAAATAAGAGAATAACATTTGTATATGTAAACATAAAATCATAATTTATACTGCATTGTAATTGCACATTCATAGTATTACACAATTGCGCATGATGAGATTTATAAGAATTTCAGAGAAGCATAATGGGAGACATCCATAGCATTAAAAATAATATTACAATTACATTCATAATATGGTCATATTAACCACTTTATTCATGTGTGACAAACCTAACAAATAACAATGAAGGTTAACTTCCATTTTTATAAGATGGAAACTCAATAATTTTGCATTAGTTGTATACCTAGGAAACGCTATTGAAGACTTAATTCCATATGCCACATCTAAGGTTGTTCATAAGCTTTAATCACAACTACTTTATGAGCCTTGGATTTTTGTGCTTGTTTCAAGTCAAAATTTATGATAGAAGATTCAATTCATAATGTTCAAATACTTATCGATCATGTGGCTAACAAATTTTGTTTACTTGGTTTTAAAATGTTGGAATGCTATCATAAGCATACATGTTTGTACACAACAAATGCAAGATGAGATAGTTTTTGGAAAGAATCTAGAATGATGAACTTGAATTCATCATCTTATGCAAATGTATTTGGCAACTTTATGATTATAAGGAAACACACATTTTTAAGTCATTATAAGTCCTTCTAATGAGTGTTTTCAATGCTTGCAATAGAAGAATGAAATTTGTTATGGAATAGTTTCTATTTTTATAAAAGCCAAATCATATTGTAACTATGACCAATAGTATCAAACCTGAGGTCCCAAGGAACATCTAAAATTATAAAGAGACATTGTTACATATGCATCATAATACTATGGAACAATTGAATGGAAACTCTATTGCCATTAATAATAACAAAAATATAAAATACATCTAATAAAGTACATTACAAAAGTGGGCAATATGGTATTGGTTCTTTAAATCATTGGATATATATATTAAATCAACATTTTTTTAAATAAGAAAATAATTAAAATTCTTCGCTACAAGATGGTTCAATATTTAGGTCATAAAAATGCTAATGTTGTGAATATGTGAAAATATCTGCATAACTCTAATGAAAAAGAAGAGAAGTTCTCATGAAGCTTTTTCATATAAGAATTAGAATTAAGAAGCGGAAGGTGGGTTATTTATTGATGCATTTTCACAAGCTAACTCCATATCACAAAAGTCGATTGAAGAATTGCATTTGAAGATGGCGAGCCATCCACAACCCTACTCACTTTGATGGTTAAGGAAAGATGTGGACATAATCATCAAGAAACAATGTGAGTTGAATTTTAGAATTGGGATTTGAGTATAAGGATGAGATTTTCATTGATGTATCAAAAATATACAAAGTTGATTTTAGAAGTTCATATTTATACGTGGGAGATGCAATTTAATAGGTGGAATCAATATAGATTGGTGCTTAATGGTGAGTCATGTACTTTGAATACTAGAATTAAGAAAGCTACAATCTCTATAATTAGTGCTACTCAAGCTAAGAATCTCATTAATGAAAGTGATAAATTTGCACTTTTGATTATTCAGAGAAAATAGGAGTAGATTGAGGTTGATGTTCAACAATTACATGGGTTGCACACTCATCATAATCAACATGAAGTTAGTGATTTCCTTAAGAAATTTTCTTAAGTTGTTCATGGAACCCAAAGGGTTGCTACCAAAGACAAGTATAGAATATGAAATATAGTGATTGTCAAATTATTCTTTATAAAATATTGGGTTGTATCATCAAAGTCTAACTAAGGCAAAAGAATTCAAAGATCACCTAAAACAATTATTAGAACATGGGGTTATTAGACTAAGTACATCTCCTTGTGGTTCTCTAATTGTTTTGGTGATAGATGAAACTTGGTGTATGCGTGTGGATTATTGGAGCTTAACTAAAATTAAAGTTAAAAATAGGCATCATAACCTTAAATATGTGACTTGCTCAATTAGCTCCAACACACAAAATATTTCACCAAGCTTGATTTAAAATTTGGTTATCATCAAGTGTGGATAAAAGTGGAAGATATTTGGATCAAACTCCATCTCAAAAGGAGTAGGCTCCCCTTTATAGGAGCAGATACCATGAAGAACCCTACCACAATTGCAACCTAATTGTAACGAAAAATAGCTCCAACTCCATAGGAGCACGCACCACCTCCAAAGGTGTTGTAACAGCAAGGACCAACAACAAGGAAAGCACCTCCACAAATCCATAGACCCCAACTCTACCTCTAAAAGAGAGGGCTCCACCTTCATAGGAGCAATCTTCACCTCAATAGAAGACTCGGACTATAGAAAAGGGAAGAAAGCCATCCAAGCAGCAACAAAGAGCTCCATGACAACCACCAACAACTCGAGAACATGGCCCAATAAGAGACGCATAGGGATAAACCCAACCACCCCACAAGGTGGTAAAGAGAACACACGAACAAACAACAAAATCTTCATAGAAGCAGGCACAAAAGAAATAGAGAACACCTTAGCCACCAACCAAGAGAAAAGAAACTTGTGTGCACCAGAAAACAACAACCTCCCTGCCCAAAGAACAGTAGCTTCCTTGCCAAGAAAAATAACTAGCACCAACAAAGAGACAATGGGCCTCGAAAGAAGGACAAGGCAAGGAGAGCCTCCAAACAAAGAGAGTGGAGAGTCGACAAGACATTGAAGACCAACCTCCAACCCTACATGCCAGTTAGGGTCTAAAACATGCCAAAAACTTTCTACAACCAACTCCACCAGAGGCAAACCAACAACCTTAACCCCAAGCAACGAATGCACCCACACAAAGGCAAAGAAGCCCCAAAAGAGCCAGGGAAAGCCCGAAAAACCTATAGAAAGGGCAAGAGGAGAAAAGGCACAACAAGAAAAACCCACTTCCAACCCTACATGCCATTCAGGTTCTGAGATCAAGCCACCAATCTCCTTAAACAACCCCTCAACAAGAACTCCAAGCCCCACAACTAGCACTAGCACCCTAGAAGAGAAAAGGGGCCTAAAAGAAGAACGAGGCAGGGATAGCCTCCAAGCAGAGAGAGTAGAGAGCCAACAAGACAATGGAGAACAACGTCCAACCTTACATGCCATTCAAGGTCTAAAAAATTCCATAAACTATCTACAAACAACTCCACCAGAGGAAGACAAGCCACCTCATCCCCCAGCAATGAGAGCCGCCACATAGAGGCAAAAAATCCATAAAGAGGCTAGAGAAAACCAGGAAAACCTGTAGACAGAGAAAGAGGAAAGGAGGCTCAACAAGAAAAAACCACTTTTGACCCTACATGCTAGTTAGGGTCTGAGATGAGGCCACCAAAATCCTCAAGAAACCTATCAGCAAGACCTCCTAGCTCCACAACCACCGTCACACCCGCCAAAACAAAGAGCCTCAACCCAAAGAAAAACCCCTGCCCATCACCGTGCCAAAACGACAAGGTAGGCCACAAGTGAAGCCAGCACAAAGCACACTCAGGAAAGACGCCACAAAGGAGGCCACTCCCCGAGCAACATAGCAGATCACACCCAAGATAGAGAGTCCATGCAACAGTACAAGAAACATGCTAGCAACATCGAATGGACCACCCGCCACCATCTCCCTCCTCATCTGTGTCGCCCCCATCACCATCCTCTCCTTCATCATCCTTAGAATTTAAACGTAGGCCTCTGCTCCCTCTCTCGCCAGATGCCATGCCCTTGATTGAATGTTTTTGAAAAATTAAGCAGCATTTACAGGGTGTCGTACCCTTTACACAGAGAGCCCAAAGAGTTGAAGGAACACATAGTTCAAACAAAACTTGAACTAGAAAAAACACCCAGAAACAGCTGACCATCAGCTGTAGAAAAAATTAGACAACCCTCGAACTCGAGGGATCAAAACTATCTCCCTGAACCCAAGGCTGAGAAGAGGCAATAGATTTGGGGAGACCCTTCTTCTTCCGCAGCACAACCGACCAGGAAGGCTCAGAAACGAGAGCCAACAAGCAAGGCGAGGGGAGCGGATCCACAATAGCCAACCCGAGAGAGGAGTGGATCCATGCCCTTGATTGAATGCTACATGATTTTATATTGACGAGTTTTGATATTTAGTAGAATATATGAGGAGCACATTTTAAATTTGAAGCAAATATTTGAAATTTTGAAAGAGAATTGGCTATAATTATTGAAGGGAAAGAAATGTGAATTTCATAAGATATGTTTGATTTATTTGGGTTGTATAATTGATAATGGTTAAATCAGAATTGGTCCTTCAAAGATAGAGGTTGTAATGAATGGCCAAAAGCCCAATTCATGTGCTAAAACATAGAGTTTTATTGGAGCATCCCAATACCTCCAAAAATTTGTGAAGTCATTGTGTATGTGGGAGTCACTACATGCCATCATGGGTAATGTCAATAAATTTAATTGGGAAAGTAAGAAACATAGATATTTTAATGAATTGAAGAGGAGAATAAGCATCACACTGATATTGGCATTACCAAATTTCCAACATCCTTTCAAAGTGAAGATATGTGTGTGTGACTATGTCATGGGTATTGTTTTGCTTTAATGAGGTAGACCACTATGCCATCACCTTTTTTTTAAAGAGCTATTTTGCATCATAGTACATATGATTAATTTCAATAGTTAAAAATGGAAGCACTATTTAATGAGCAGTGCAACCATTGTTCATACGAACCACTAGCTATTGCAATATTTGCAAGCTTAGACAAAATTGTAGTAGACTCACCACTATAAATGGAAAGGATTTTTGTAAAAATTTCATCTCATGGTGAAATGTATGTGAGGGGCTATTAAAAATTCAAAAATATGCTTTCGATTTTGCCACTTATTTTAGTAGTTATCACTTTGGTTTTGATGGAATCATTTAGTAAAGAATTATACATTGTTGATTATGTTGGTGACAAAGATTTTAGCAAAGTGTATGAATTATTTACTCAAGGTAAGTATGATAAATTTGAGGCAACATCTAATTGTTACCTTTTAGATGGTCTTTTATATAAATTAGGAAAATTGTGTGCACTGGAAGAGTGAAGAGTGTTGCTCATAATGAAATCACATAACTCACAAGTGGATGGCCATTTTGTAGTAACCAAAGTAGTTTCAAACCTTCAACGCTATGTCTATTGGTCATACTTGTAGGTAGATGCCTCAAGGTTTATAAGAGGTTGTTTGTATGTAGTATATGTAAGCCTTGCAATAGAAAAATAGAATTGTACCATCATTATTGGTACCTACAAGGCCACAAGAGATCATAAGTATGGAATTTGTAGGTGGTTTTCCAAAAAAAAGTATGGTAATGGTTAGATTTTTGTTATTGTAAATCATTTTCCAAAAATGGTTATGTTAGTTACTTGCAATAAGATTAAACTCAAAGTGATGTAGTGGATTTATTTTTTTTAAATCTATGGATTTATGTTGGAATTCTAGAAACTATTATTTCAGATTGGGACATGATGCTTTGAGAAAAATTCGGTACACATTGTTGAGTAAGATGGATACAAAACTCAAATATTATACAACATTCCATTTATAAATAAATGAGAAAATTCAAGTGGTGAATTGGTCACTGGTGTAGCTACTCATAGGATATAATATGAAGTATCCATGAGGTTGGAAAAAGTATTTTCCTACATTTAATAATCTTATAGTAAAGCCATTTATTATTTTACTAATTTATTTCCTTTTGAAGCTTGCTTGGGTTATTGGTTTCCAATCCCATTTGATGTTTACCTTGGATGGTTAAAGGATGGGAAATAAAGAGGGTTTTGAGGTGGATAGATTAGAAAAATTCATCTAGGTAAAGTAAGAAAAATCAATATGCTATTTTAGGAAAGATTCACGAGACTCAATCAAGATACAAATATCACAATGATCATTGTAGAGTTGAGAAAAACTTCTAAGTGAGTGACAAGGTTTTAGTGTATCTTGGCAAGGAGAGACTACAAGGAATTTCATAGAAAGTAAAACCGTTAAGGTGTGGTCCAATGGAACAGATGGGAAACAATGCATTCATATTGATTTTTTTTATTATATGAAGATTTTTTTCTAATAAATTTTGACAAGTTAGCATAGTTTGAACCTTCAATGCTTGATGAAGAAAAAATCACCATAAATTAGACAAACTCTACATGCACTTATATACAATTACATAATGTAGAATGTGCAATTTAATCTCAAATAGTCAACTTGACATAGGGAAAACGATAATACAATTAATTGATACTCAAGAACTATACAGAATGGCAAGGGTAGATTGGGAAGAATTTATATTGAAGGTATAGGATGAACCAAAGCATGAAATTATCTTTGATAAGGTGTGAGAAATCAATGAGGTGAGAAAAAATTATGGTTGATTGGAAGGAAAGGGAAAGTGTCAAGTAAGCGAAACAGGTTTCTAGACATGGGACCTGTGAAATAAATTCCCATATTTGATTATTCCTTGAGATTTTGGCAACCAAAATCCTCTTGGTGAGGAAGGTATGATTCATGAACTAGGTCAAACATGCTAGACCACTATGAACAAAAATTAATTAAGTGGCTTGAAAGATGTAAAGGGGTGGTTTAGAACATCCTCAAATATTACATTCTAGTTGGCTAATATCAAATGCACTTGAAAATATAAATTTTATGTTTATTATAGGCAATTGTGCAATTTTCACTAACAAATTTGTGACTAGGGGTGAATTGATTACTAATAAAGTGGAAAACTTATTTTGATATAGGCAAAAGCTAGAATTTGAAAGGTTTTTGAAGTTGGAACACTTCACGTGGATTTATTTTAACTTTCCACTAGCCACAAAAGAGAGGGGGGGTCTATATAAGTGTATTTCATGATGTTTGAAGGTTGGCTCTTTGTACTAACTTCTTTTTTCCTTGTGGAATGGGGTTACTTGGAGAGTGTTGACGTAATTTTTATGCACACACAACACAAATAAAATCCACAAACAAAAATCTTAACTCTTGAAAGACTTTAAATTCTGAGACATAACCTATTATCCCAAGGCTTCAATAGTTAGGTCTTGATGCACTAGGATTAACTCAGAGTTCGTTGTAGGTTGATTTCACAAAGGTACTTGCACAATTGTTCTTTACTTTTTGGAACTAAAGATAAAATGAATTCATTGGATATTTCACTAAACACACATGATTTCACCTTAATTTGCAAAGATCAAATTTTTTTGAGAAATTTATAAGAATTATGGATAGCTTTGATTAGTTCTTTTGAAACTATCTAACAAATTTTGAAAAAAAAGGGAAAAAATATTGAGGAAGGAAAGGGTTAGAAAGATTAAATTTTCAATAATTGCAAATGAATATTCTTTAAGAATTATGAAATGAGACCTAAAATCAACCTATGCTTATCTAGAATAATTCACAACTACATATATATGATGAAAATATTCAAAGGAAACTTATCACACAAAGAAATTGATCAAATGCACCCAAACATCGTTGCAACAATTTGATATTTGAAAGAAAATGGTAAGTGTATAGTCATATATGATTTACAATTGAGAAATGACCTACAATCGGCCCCAAGTTCACAAAAATTTACAATAATAGACAAGTAATCTCACTAATATGAGAGGAAACCATGAAGTAAACAATAGTTGACAATTATTCAACCTATCACTCAACACTTATCAATAATTTCCAATCCTTTTCAAATAAATAATTATGACTTTTATAGACACAAAGAACGAATAGTTAGTTACAAGTTAGTTACAAAAATATTGGTTTAGATTACATCTTGAGAATGATCAGTCGCGATTCAAAATAGTGGAATATTCTTTCAATGTCAACATCTTTACAATTGGAACAATGGAATATTATCTGGAATCAACATCTTTGAATTTAAAATTCAGAATATTCCTTTCTAGATTCACATCTTTACATAAATGATAGCTGATAGCATATTCTATTGGTATCAACATCAAAAACACCAAGGAGCCTTCAAAAAATTGATAGCATGGCAATGAGGAAGTTGGAATAAAAAACCCCATAGAATCGGTTGGTATTAAAATACCCATAAAATTGCTTAGGAATCAAAACATACGAGGATAAGCCTTAAGATTCATTGATATCTTCAATGATGCACTAGATTTCCAAGGTGAACTCTTTTCTTTTGTACTCACTAAAGGAAATTAGAGTCTTATTGATCCTTTATTTGCTAAGATCACGATACATATTCCATCTATACTTATATGTACCATATGCACTTAATATTTTATCCAATTCATCCTTCCTCTTCCTGGCACTTTTATGATATTATTTAATCATTATCCTCTTCTCCATTACTTTATTCAATACATCCCCATTTGATTTTTTATGGGAGCATCCAAAGCATTGAAAAAATCTTCTTTAAATTTCTTCAATATAGGATCATCATCATCTAGCTTGTTTGTATCATTATTCTATTTAGTTAACCTATCGATGATGGCTAAATCATCATCCCTTAGGTCTTCAGCCTTCTTTATGAACTCAATATTTCCTTGGCATTATCCAACCATGTGCTTTTCTAGCTTTAGTTGTTTTATCCATGTTCTCAACTTAGCAATGGTTTCACTTGTTACAATGTCTTCCATTGACAATAGACCATCATCTAATTTTTGTGTTGCTTGCAATCTTTTCAAATCAATATCATTGTATTCCAAGCGATCATCAAAACGCTTTTTTAACTTAGCTATTTTACTCTCCCATTCATTTGATTCTTGATATCTTTCTATAGCAATCTTGTTGCAAGGTGTGTGCCCTTGGTCTCCTTGTGTTGTGTAGCGCAGTGCTTGAGTTTGTGACATGGCTTAATCACCTGTCATGGATTCATTAACTCTAGCGGTTGTATCGGGCATTAACAGGTTGATCTTTTGGTGCAACAACAACCATGTTTGTAACAATTGGTATCAAATCCTGGGTCATGGGTTTGAACCCCTCGCTTGTGCTGGGGGGATTATTGCAAGGTGTGTGCCCTTGGTCTCCTTTTGTTGTGCAACGTGGTTCCTAGGTTCATGACATGGCTTAATTGCCTCCCATGGATTCATTAAATCTAGTGGTTGTATTGGGCATTAACAAGTTGATCTTTAGGTGCAACGACAACCGTATTTGTAACAAATCTTGACTATGTTTTGTCCTTAAAATATGAGTTCCTTTATCCAATTCCCCATCACATTAGCTTCATGCTTCATATTCTCCATGGAAGTTATATTACCTTGGTATAAAAGGATTGGATGTGAAGACAATTATTCTATGGTCTAGTCTAGATCGACCAATTGCTTGATATAACCTTGTAGTTGTGACACTTGTGCTTTCATTTTTTGTTTCCTCTATTTATCTTTTTCCATACTTTTTGTAGTTGCTTCCACATTGGCTCGTAACTCCTCAATCTCTTTCTCTATTGGAATACCCTAGGTCAATGGTGGATATCTAATAATCAAAAAGCATCATCTAACCTTTGTCTTTTTGGACCATAGGGGTAGAAATATATGTAGTCTTGAAACCAATGGCATATCTTTTTCTATCAGGCATTACCCTAGCTTTCCTCTTTGGATTTGGTGTGTCTATTTGTTAAAAATTACTCTTAAAATCAAGAGGAATTTACTTAAATTATGGTTGTTTCAGAATTTCACATGATAATCAATCTAGGATCTCACTCTCTTGTCCTTCTACTTGCAGTTGTTGTTCTAACATTGTTCTTGTTACCTTGTAGGAGACCTTGGTAGTTCTATCAACACTTGTTCTTCAACTTGTGTTTATTCTTGCACTAGTTGCTCTTTTTGTTCTAAGGGAGCATTTTCCTATGTTGGCTCACGTTGAACCTCTTTTGTATCACCTTTATTGGAATCATTAGTGCCTTGTTCTACTTCCACTTCTAAAATAACATCATCCATTGGTTTCCCTACTACTTGTTTAATACGAACTGAAGGGTCAACTCTTTATTCAGTTGTTGGACTTCTTAAAAAATTGGATCATCCCTATTTATTTATTGTGTGGGGGTATCCAAAATAATTTCTTGGAATCCAAAATAAATATCTACTTCCAAATTGATGACTAGAATATTAGTACTTAGACTAGTCCCCTTGTTTATTATTTTTTCAATCACAAGATGTACATCAACTACTAACTTTTTAATGCTACTAGAGTGAGGGGTAGGACTTGCTTGCTTCCCCTTAGATAATTCCTCTTTCATTTGATGCAAGCTTCCCTTTGATCCTATATCTCCCTCTTCATAAATTTTAGCTTCTTCTTCCTCTACTTGTGTTTGAATATGATGGCTTGTTACTTCCATACCTTCTATCTCTTCCCTTTCCATTTCCTCATCAGTTCTTATTGTGTTCAACATTGATGGAGGAGAGATGAATGCTTGTTTAATGGGAGAAGATGGTGGACTTTGTAGCAGTGGTTGATTACCTTTAGGATCTATTCTTGTATGAGAAGTAAATGACCCCTATATTACTTGGCTTATTATTGGCATCACTATCTTAGCTTGTGGAAGAAGAGCTCCAAATGTTGATGCTACAAACTTCCTAATTAAATTTATTAGGATAGTAGGTATTGATTGATTAGGATCTTTAGGAATAGTTTCAATAGTTACCCCTACTTCTAATTGGATTTCCTTAGTGGAACCTTCTCTTGAATTTATGGCCTTGGCCTCCTGGGTTTTTCTCTTATTGATGAAGAACTCAATCTAGTTATCATCCTTGCTATATTTTTCCTTTCTTTCTTTTTTATTAACTTTGTTACATAGGTGTTAACTATCCCTCTAGCCTTTGAAGCTCGAATACACTTATTTAACCATACCTGGCTAGCATCCACA
This sequence comes from Sequoiadendron giganteum, assembly GCA_007115665.2. Classification (NCBI taxonomy): domain Eukaryota; kingdom Viridiplantae; phylum Streptophyta; class Pinopsida; order Cupressales; family Cupressaceae; genus Sequoiadendron; species Sequoiadendron giganteum. The sequence goes on along the minus strand of CM021110.1, from coordinate 99,833,691 downwards.
ATGTGTTTTGTCAATACTTCAATAGAAGATACCTTTGATTTAGATCAATTTGGATATAGGATGGGCTCGTAAAATAATTTTTTCATATCATAACTAGGATTTAATAAGTTTTCATCATGTTCTCTTATTTTTAATGGGACAATTTGAGTTCCCATTTTTCATTTGATTTTAATTCAACCTTTGATGAGATATTTTTCTCATGATCATCAACACAATCTACCCAATATTATTCTATGTGAGGCTCATGTTTCGTATCTTGGGGAATTCATTTCTCCAATCTTCCCACTGGACCATAGTTGGCTCTTTCCAAATCAAATACTTGTAACTTCAACGAAATTAATTATGCATAAAATGCCTTGGCATTATTGAGGTTGCGCACACATACCATCCAACATGAAATGGGAATTTTACTCTAGCTTTGTATCTAGCCTCCATGAGTTCATGATATTATATCAATTATCTTGATATCTCCAACAATATGACTGTATTCATGGGATAAATTCACAACTTATAGGATTTTCTAGTGAACCCTTCCATTCTAAGATAGGTAGATTTTGGGAATTATATATACCAACTTCCCCTACTATCAATAGCACTTTGAGCATCTATAAAGATCCTTTTAGCTTTAACTCCTTCAATTGTTTTGAATATCCACATGGAAAATGCATTATTTACTCTACGATAGTGCTTGATTGATTCACCATGTTCTAGTTGAGAATAATATTTGTAGACAAGATCTTGTCCTTTTCTATTTCCTAGGACTCCATTCCTTGTCAATCCAACAAATGTAGTTCTTATCGCACCTAGATATACCATTTAGATGTCATGTAAAACCTTTTGGTTTTTCTGAAACTAGTGATTTTGGCATGCATTGAATCATTGATATCTTGTGCCCAATGAATCATCTTATTCTCATCTAGGATTGTCTTTATGTATCTATAAATATAAGTCTCAAAGGTGCTAGTACTTGGTAACACATCCAATCTACTTAGTAGGATTATGATGTCCCCTACTTTATTCTTGAAATAACTTCTATATACGGTCTTTGGCATTTTGGGAATTGATTTCAAATTTTTAGTCTCATCCATCTAGCTGACATGCATAACTCTTTTGCACTTCTCCTCCACTTCACTGAAATCTTGTGTGGATTATGCTCGGTCTAGTGGAAGAAATTTTGGATAAAAGGAATGTCAAATATTCTCAAGATGCTCTCTGCACTTCAATCTACATATATCCTTCCTCCATTGATAACTTGTCTCTTTTATTCATCATATTAGTAGATGCATTCCAACATTAATTTCAAAATTTCTAAGAATAACGATAAATATTGTTGCTTTGTGTAATCCATTTAGTGCAATTTTCTTCACCCACGGGTGATATTATTAGTGGTAATTATCTTGTGAAAACCATCCATGTTGATGTTCCCTAAGTCAGTGTATGAGATGATGCCATGATTCGGTGTAATTTGTGAGGGTAGGGAGATTACTTTGAACTCAAATCTCATATCCTTATCTAATTTACTCATTTGACCTATAGGACAAGAAAGTTCCATAATTACCAAGTTGTTTTAAATGTTAATTACATTTTTTAAACTAGGGTTTCTCGAGTTTTAGTTTAAGTTCAATTGTTGTGAATTTTCTCAAGAGAGCACAAATATGATACAATTTATGTTCAATGAAATATAATTTCACGAAATTATTTAAAAATACTTCAATTCACTTTAGGGTTTCATGTTTATGTACCTAGTGATGTCGAGAAAATTAAACCTCTAGGGTTGTAAGTAAATTGGACCATGAGCCAATGTTCTTCCTCTACAATAGATGGTGAAATTCTTCTACAACCACACTGTTGAATTCACACTCGAACAATTTTTTGAATCACTTTAGTTCACTTATTTGATCTTAATTTTTTTGTGATAGTAAAACATTGTAAATTGATCTTTTAAGTTGTAAAAATCTATAAAAATAGAGTGAAGTCAACGCAAGAAGATAGTAGGTGAGAAATAAATGTAATGGTGGGAGAATGTGTTTGTGGGATTTCAAAGGGATACTGATCTTTTACTTGTTAATTTGTGCAAATGAGTCAAGTTCATATGGGTTTGAGTTTCTCACAAAATACTTGAACTTACCTTTTATCCGTGTGCACTTGAAATTTGAAAAGAAACAATCATGTTGATTTGGATTTACATTTGGTTCAGTAGGGAGTTGATTTCTTGATTACTTGGAATCAAAGCATTGGTGCTATTGAGAAGAGGATTTCTTTCTTGAATAGTTGTGAATATTTTGGATTCAGTGGGATATTTTGACTTGAGTAATTTTCTAAATTAATGAGTGGTTGAAACTATGGCTCCATCTCATCTAGAGATTGATAGTTTTAATGGCACTAGAGTTGATTTGTGAAAGATAAATATGAAAGAACTCTTGCAAAATAGGGATTAGGGGAATATGTTACAAAGGAAGAAAAACCTAATGAGATGTCTAATGAAGATTAAGAAAGGTTGGGCACAAGGAATCATTAATTTGTGTCTTGTAGATTATATCCCCTTGAATGTCTCAAAAGAGACCACAACATCTGTAATATAAAAGAGGCTAGGTGATATTTAACATACCAAAAGTCTAAATAATAAATAGTATTTCCAAAGATTTATACTTTAAAAATAAAGAATGTTTAGTCTACTGTATAATATTTAAATACTTTAAACTTAATTTTGAGACACTTAGCTTTGGTAGATGTTAAGCTTGAGGAAGAAGATAAATGTACCTTACTACTTTGTTCTTTACCCAAATATTGAGATAATTTAATTGTTGCTATCAATGGTAGTTTTTTAGAGCCAAAGGTGGGTGGCCTTATTGCTACCTTTATTTCAAAGGAAATGAGAAGGAAATTCATGGTTGAGGGCTTGAAGGATGCCTAATGTCTTCCAAGAATTCATAAGGAAAAAGGTGGGTCTAAAGGGGATTACAAGAAATTGAAAGATAGGTCCAAGTCAAAAGGATAATAAAAATCCTCTAGGAACACCAAATTAAGGTGTTGGGATTGTGGGAAAAGAGGGCATGTAAAGAAAATATAACAAAATAAAAATAAATTCTATGAGGATTTGACATAGTTAGGGATCGACAACCCACTTAAGGAAAAAAATCCCTATAACTCACACTCTCCAAACACTAATATGTACAACATAAAAGCTTAAATGTAGAAATATGACACTTTTATCAATTTCTTAGATCTTTTACAACTTGCATACAAAATAATAAAAAAATTATCATATAGTCTGCACCTCACTCTCTCCCTACAAGGCTTTCAATGTGACATTTCCCTCATTACAATCCCCTCATAAAATTTTAGGAAATTACACCCTCTCTAGAGGTTGATGCATCTTAGCTTTCTTTTCTAAATAGAGAAAAATCCTTTGTGATTTTCTTTATAAAAAAATTACCAATTGAGAGCTCTCCAATTACGAAAAATTAAAGCAAAAAATAACATTCTTTCTTACTAGAATCCCTAATTCCAATCAAGAAGGTGAAAAATATATTCCTTCAAAAGTAACAACCTACTAATTACACATAACAAATGATAAGGGTAAAGAATTTCTATGAAAAATTAGTTAATGGCAATATGAACATTGAACTTTTTCTTTTCATTGCATTGGAACCTAGCTAGTACTATAAGAATGTACCCACTCTTTCATTTTCATTTTAGTTGGAGGAAGGGAAAGAGATTAGGTAATATCAATGCATGCAATAAACATTTATTAGACCTTTCTGACAAAGATTCAATCAAGAGGAATAAAATTCAATTACTTGCTCCTTTATTAAATTACTAAGATGGGTCTTTTTTCTTGTTGCATAAGGTGAGAGAGAGAGAGAACTCCAAGGTATGATCACTCAACAAAGGGGACTTTAGGGACCTAAGGATCTTACATTATACAATGTATTATCTATCACACATTACTTAGACTAATGTTGATTGAAGGGTAAATTACTAATAATAAAGATATCATAGAAATCAACTTTAAATTGACTAACCATTATGCCTTGTGTGTAATCATTGTATTATAACTAAGGTAATTTTGACTAATAAATTCACCAAGATAATATCACAATACAAAAACTATAGTGTCCTTACAAGATGAAGCTTGTATTCTTATTAATGTTACAAAACTCACATTGTAAACCATTGTTAATTATAATGCACTAATGAAATTATGTGTAATAATGTATGAGTAGTTTAGTTTTTCATTTATTCCATGTTGAGTAAGTTGCACAAATATAATGTTAGAAATAATACTAATAACTTGAATTCTAATCCAACTACATACATACTTCACTTGATTCATTATATTCACATAAAAAGAAAATTATATTTGTTTAACTAATAATACTTTAATTTTATAAGATATCTACATTTAAATCATACAATAATATTTATTATTAATTTATTATAATATTATTTGAATAAAAATCACTAATAATAACAAGATAAATTCTTAGGGGGCGACCCTTTGATGAAATGGTGGGGCTTATTTCCTGTAGATCCAACAACCAAGGTTTAATCCTTGCGGGGTTGCTCTCTACCGTGTTAACAATGGAGTTTGCTTACCCTGGTGTTAAGGGGAAGCTCCTTGGTGAATTGGTGGGGCTTCTTGCCTGTAGTGCCAACAACCAAGGCCCAAACCTTAATATATTTAAAAAAATAATGTCAAAAAGAAGTATTTTTTAATAATAAGAAATGGAGAAAATAGGCGAAGCAAAGCAGAGGTGTGAATTGGAGTAGATACGAAAAGTGACAAAGGAATGAAGCGGAGAAGGGAGGCAGGAAGAATCAGCGGTGAGCGAAATTGAGAAGAGCAATAGAGATCAACAAAATAAAGATGAGAGTCGGGCGATCAATGGTAAACAATGGGTAGACATGGTGGCTGAGGAAGATCTTTCAAATTTGCGTCAAGGGCATCGGTCGCAATGGGTATTCATAGAGGGGTGATGGGTGGATAAGTGTCATCCGATGCACCAAAAGAAAGAAGCAGAGTCAACGACTGGAAAAATCACTACCCACAAGAGGCATGATACCCCTAAATTGTAGACCTTAATGGGAAAAAAGGGATTGAGTTCAAAAAAATTGACAGATTAGAAACATCAAGGAAACCCGAACCTAATTGGAGTCGGAATCAATCCCGATAAGGGCATAAAATTAAAAGGCAAAAAGATTGGAAAAAGTGGCAGTTTAATGGTAATCAAAGCAAGGACAGAGAAGAATGGAAAGAGAATATATAGAAGGGAAGTTGGACGCAGTCAGAGAAAAAAATCCCTAACTTAAACACAGAAGTGACAGAAATTGATGTTACAGAAGAAATTAAGGTAGATGTCAACATTCTAAGGGAAGATGTGTTCATATGTCAGTTCATTGGGAAAACTCCAAACAGATATTTGATCAATTGTTGGATAAGAGAAGAATGGAAAACAGAGGTTCTGATAAGGTTCCTACCAAAAGGCTTCTTTGTGGTAGTTTTCGCAAGTGAGGAGGCGAAAAGGAGGATAATAGAAAGTGATATGTGGGCCATGAATTATATTCCCCTCTACATGCAACCCTGGAGCCCGAATTTTGACCCAATTAAAATGCAGCCATATGATCAACCTATTTGGATTAGACTATACAATCTCCCAATGGAATATTGGGCGGGAGTGCTTTGAAAATATTGGCCGATCATTAGGGTCCCTAATGGAAATTGACACAAACATCATGGATGGGGATATCTATAAATACGCCAGATTGAAAATTGCAGCAATCGACTCCATTCCAAATAGAATTTGCCTATTAGTGAACGGGGTCTGATGAACTCGGGAAATAGAAGTGGAAGATGTAAAGTGGGTTTTCCTCAATTGTGGGGCTAGGAACCATAGCGAAGCAGAATGTATTAATGGTAAGAAGAGTGGTAAAGGGATAAGCGCACAGGGGAATCTACCTCATAATATGAACAAGAAAACACCAAAGACTCTAGGTGACGAAATAGCCCCAATGGTGGCCATTACGAATAGTAAGCCAGATGAAGAACCAAGGGAGAAACCATTGGAGGAAGAAAATGATGAAGGAAATGTGGAATTGCATCAACCTAGAATCTATGTTGCAGGGAAGGCTACTGATCAGGAGGAAGAGGAAAGAGATGAGATTGACTCCATGTTAAGCAATGACCTAGATTCAAGCACAGAATTAGAAGATGCATTGGACATCCTGGAGGACAAGTGTATATCCCAATCGGTGGTGAACCACCTGGGTATGGAAAAAATTGGCATAGCAAGGAAGCAGCGAGGAAGGAAATCCTATAAACAATTAAGGGAAGAAGAGGCAATTGAAAAAAAATTGCCTAGCATTGCTAAATTTTTAAGTACCAAGGGAGGAAGGCCCTCCCTTGGGAAGCAATGAAAATCAGAAACATGGAATGTCAGGGGCCTAAAGGCCCCTGATAAGTGATGCCTAGTTAGGCATCACATACAAAAAAGCTCAAATAATATCTTTGTACTTCAAGAAACTAAGTTGTCCAGTGAAGAAGGGTCATGGTTCCTCAAATTTTGTCAGGATTGGAAAGGCCATTTTCAGGAATCCAAAGGTAATGCAAGAGGTTTGGGTATTATGTGGAGAGAAGAATCAGTCTCTACAGAAATCATGTATTCAGAAGCTAATTGGGTAGTAGTAAAAGTGTACAATCTGGCTTTGAATTGCCACTTTGTAATCATTAGTATATATGGTCCAATGAAAACAAAGGAGAAGGCATCCTTATGGAGGAAGGTTTTGGAATTCTCGTGCCCCTTCCTCAGGGAAAGACTAATTATTGGTGGGGATTTCAATGCCATTTTGGACCCATCAGAGAAAAGTGGAGGGGTTTGAACCACATCCCAAGAATCCATTGATTTCATAAACTTTGTGGCGGAGGCAGGAGTCGTTGATTGTCCTACAGAAAAGGAAATTTCACGTTGACCAACAAACGCAAGGATTTCATAGCAATTGTTGAGCGCCTGGATAGAGTTATAATCACTAGGAGTTGGAATGATTCTAGTCTACAAATACAAGCTAGCATCTTACCAAACTCAACTTCGGATCACTTCCCTGTAGAGATATCCATCTATAATCGGTCGGAATCGGTAAGGACTTGTTTCAAATTCCAAAATATGTGGTGGTGAGATGAGGGACTAGTCAGATTACTGGAAAAATGGTGGAAGGAGGCAAGGGTGGGCGGTTCGGTTAGCTTCAAAATTGTTAAGAAGCTCCAATATATAAAACAAAGGCTGAAGATTTGGAACAAAGAAAAGTTCCAAAACATTTTCGCTGAAAAATCCAAGGTGGAAATTGAGTTAGAAGCTCTAAATGAGAAAACAATAAAGGATGGGATGAGGAATGAAGAGTTCGCCAAAGAGAAAGAATTGAATGGAAAGTTAGCCAAAATTCTCAAAAGAGAGGAAATATATTGGAGAGATAAGTCATGGGAGGTGTGGCTTCGTGAGGGAGACTCCAATTCCAGAAAATTCATGCGTCAGTACTGGCTAGAAGAGCGGCTAATAAAATTGAAGAAATCCAGACGTTGGAAGGCCAGATAGTATGCGGCTTATCAAAAGTTGGCTTAGCGGCAATGGAATACTTTAAGAATTTACTGGGAAGTCGGAGTGTGATGGCAAAAAGCGAGAGGTTACTGGAAACAATAAACAAGAAGGTAACGGAAGATGATAATAGGATGTTATGCAAGGCAATAATGAAAGAGGAGGTTATAGTTGCATTGTTCCATCTCCACCCGAACAAGGCACTTGGACCTGACGGGTTCACAGCCAAATTCTTTCAGACATGTTGGAGCTTTGTGGGGGATGACCTCTGTAAATTAGTAGAGGACTTACATAAGAATAAGAGGTTCATTAAAGATTTGAATAATACGGTGATAGCTCTGATCCCAAAGAAATGGGAATGCCACTCTTTTAACGATTACAGGCCAATATCACTGTGCAACATAGTACACAAAGTGATTGCGAAGGTACTAGCAAATAGACTTAAATTATTTGTGGGAAAAGTTGTGTCAGTAGAACAGTGTGGTTTCATGCCAGATAGAGAAATTATGAATTTTTCATTGCTTCTTTCAAATGTCGTGCATACACTCACAACAAGCAGGGAAGCAGGGATGATTATTAAACTAGATGTATGTAAGGCATACGATAAAGTCTCCTGGGAATTTCTAAGGAAGGTAATGGAAAAGCTAAGTTTTGACTCTCATTGGTGTGATTTAATAAATTACTACATTTCCTCAACCAGATTCTCGGTGTCAGTAAATAGCACCTTGCAAGGCTTCTTTTAGGCCACCAACAGTCTCAGACAAGGAGACCCCATTTCACCCTTTCTTTTTGTGGTAATGATTGAATCCTTAAGTTGTGCCATTAAAAATAGTAGCATGCACTTGGATTGGAAAGGTGTGCAGGTGGCTCAAAATTTGGAATCAATTACACATTCACAATTTGTGGATGATACAACCTTGCTAGGAGAAGCAAGTATAAAGGAGGCCCGAAGTATAAAAGGTATTTTGGATGAATATGAAGCACAATCGGGTCAAAAGATGAATAAGGACAAATCAAGAGTTTATTTCAACACATGGTAGTCACTAAAACGAGCAATCACTTCAATATTGGGATATCAAACAGGAAGCCTGCCAGCAAAATTCCTAGGAGTAAAATTTTTCGAAGGTTCGTGCAAAGCACAGCACTGGGAAGAGATAACTGTAAAATGCAAAAACAAGGCAATGTCCTGGAAGAATAACTGGCTCTCATTAGCAGGGAAAGTCACAATGGCAAAGATAGTCATGTCTGCTATTTTGATTTACACCATGTCCACATACGAAGCGCTAAGGAAAACTGGAGATAACTTGGAAAAGGTGTTGAAGAAGTTTTTATGGGAAGGCTCCAAAACAGAAAGGAAAATACCACTGATTGGCTAGGACACGACATGTAAACCAAAAGAGGATGGTGGGGTAGGACTGATGAAAATCAGGCTTCAGGACTTAGCATTAGGTGCCAAACTAGTATGGAAGTTGTATAAGCAACCCAACAAGTTGTGGTGTCTCATTATGCAAAGTAAATACTTGGACAACAATGAACCAGACAAAATTCTGATTGTAGCCAATCCAGGAAAGGGCTCGATAGTGTGGAAATACATCACAAAATTCAGACCACTAATAACCAATCACTTGACTTGGCGAATTGCGGATGGAAAAAAGGCGTTGTTCTGGAAAGATTCGTGGAATGGGCACAAGATTTTATCGAAAATGTTCGAATTAGAACAGTTTGTGGAAAGGCTTTAGGAAAATTTCGGGGATATGGTGGCAGACTACATGCAATATAATGCGGATGTGATAGGTTTACAGTTCAATTGGAAGGAAATATTAGCCCCTTTTTTGCCACTGGACCTGAGGAAGGCCGTGGACTAAGAGCTAAAAAATAGGTCGATATATCTAAATGACAAAGATGATGCAATAATCTGGTGTGGGGTTGTGTCTGGGGAATACACAGCCAAAATGGGATACCGCATCCAAGTTTCCCAAAGTAAGGAAAAGAAATGGATGTCAACAATTTGTTGGAAACGTGAAATACTGCCAAAAGCTGGTGCATTCCTCTAGGTGGCACTACATAACTGATGCCTGACAGGGGAAAGACTAAAGAGGTTTGGGATTGTGGGACCATCCAGGTGCGTATTATGCAAAAAAGAAGAGGAAATCATGGACCACTTGCTCCTCAAGTGCCCAATGGTGGAAGCATGTTGGGATTGGTTGTACGTGACATTTGGCATTCAAGGGCCAAGATAGGAAAAACTCAATGAATTCATGAATAGTTGGACGATCTTAAACCGAAACGGTTACTGGAAAATCTTATGGAAACTGACGCCCTCCTTGGTTATATGGCATGTATGGAAGGAAAGGAACAGGTGCATATTTAAAAATCAATCCCTCAGAAGAGATGTCCTTATTGCAAAAATTCAGGGAGCCATTATGGAGACAGCAAACAACAGGAATGTTATACAATCCAAAACAAAATTCACCCAATGGGACGAGGAAATACAAAAAATTTGGTAGAGCTCAAGATCCCTAAAGACTCAGTATCAGGTGGAAAGAAGGTAAATAGAAAGGAAGTACATTGGCAGAAACCGGTAAGATTAAAGTGGAAATTAAACTTTGACAGGGCTGCCAAAGGTAATCCCAGGAGGGTAGGCGCAAGATGCATAGTTAGAGATGGAGAGAGACAATGTGTGTGGGTAGCATCTAAATGCCTAGGTAATAGCACAAATAACATGGTAGAGATGGAGGCGCTTTCTCTAGGACTGGAGGTATATATCTAGAAAGGAATTGACAACGTGGAAATAGAAGGAGACTCCCAAATTTGCATCCAGGCAATCACCTCGAGGGAAGCACCAAATTGGAAGATAGATAATTGGATAGGAGTAATCAAATCACTACTTGGGAAACTGAGTGACTTCACCCTATCACATGTATTTAGGGAAGCAAATAAGGCTACTGACATGCTGGAAAACTTTGGAGTGTTCCAAGACACAACAATAAACGTAGACAGTCGCATGGGTTGGTGGCCAGGATTATCAGAAATAGTTGATAATGATAAATCGGGCTAACGTGTTGCCCGAATCAGTATAAAGGTAGGCCTAGCTTCGGATTGGGCGGAAAGAGGATGGCAAAGAGATTTGGTCAAAGATTTAGTACGGAAATCGAGGGACGTCTTCAGCGCGAACGGGGTTGGTCAAGCTTTATATGGGGAATCGGAAGACGTTTCCAACTCATCTTAGAGCAGTACAGTCAAGAAAAGAAAAAGAAATGGTGCATATTTTTGGAATAAGTTGTGGCTGCAACAAAGAGCCCCTATAGTTGTAGTGCCAGTGCTTATTCACTATTAGACCTCTGACAATATTCGGAGAGATCGAGAAAATAGTCAAAGAGATTTTGCAGGAGAAAAGGCACTGGTGCTACAGTAGAATATATGAAACAGTCCTGGAACTGCTGGTAGACATTTTTGGAGCCAGGGAGAGAGTGGTGGAAAAATTGGGAAGCTTTGTGACAGAAGTAAACACCCAATATGTGGCCAATTCCATTCTAAAGCTACCAATAGAGGGGCTGGTGAGTCCCTTGAAGTATATTTTTGGTGAAGAAGGAGCTGAAGAGGAGGAGGCTGGAGATGATAGCGCGCAGAGACAAGTGAAAGCAAGGGGAAAATTCCTAGGAAATGTCTAGGATGTGTATCATGTTGGCATCATCAACAACAATTTGGGGGCCTTTGTTAGATTTGTACAACATGAGAAATGGTTTAATAAGAGCAGGGTGACCCATGCGGTGGCGCTAGGGAGATCCCTGGCTGTTATATACAACTACATAGCAGCATAGATTATATATATAATCAGAAAAGTATGTACTTGGGCAAATACTTCCATTTTGATGTTTATGAAAAGGGATGCTATCCCCACTGATAACACTTATTTATAAAAAAATAAAAAATAAAGATAAATGCTCAACCTTATAGCATGAATACAGATGATACTAAATTTTAATGTTATGCATAATACTAATCTTATAACCATATGAACCAACAAATTTCTAAAATGATGAAAACATATAATGTAATCGTCCAATTTATAAATATAATATATTTTATCATTCTTGAAACCCAAATTATTTATATAGAGAGTCATATAATTTATAATATAATATATTTAACCATTCTTGCAATCCAAATTAGATATTATTAATGAATCATGTCAATTTAACTCTTTGACAAAGCATGAGAACTATTTGATAGAATACCCCTTCAAAAAAATTAAATGTAATCATAATAAAAGAATAAATGTTAAAACATAGGTGAGGCATGTGAGCTATATGGCCAAATCCCTCATGTGACCTCACAAAATACAATGGTTGTAAGGTATGAATAATATTATAAATTGTTTGCTATCTCTTTTTTAATATGCATATAATTTTATTTATGTATTATCATTATTATTATTTTAATATAAATTGCAAATGCATCATTGAAAAATATATATGAATTTGTGTTAATCTTTCTTTGTTTCTTTTTTAAAAATAAGAATATTTCCAAGTTCAAAATATAAAAGTAATTTTAGATATAAATTTATCAATATTTTCACCTTCAATTTACATGGTTTATAACAAATAAAACATCATTTTAATATTTATATAAATGTATTAAAACAACAACTACATCAATGTAAGATCGTAAGATGGCTAGCAAAACTTAGGACAAACTAAAAACAACATTTTTCTTTGAACCAAGGCAATCTTTATAATTTCTCAAGTAGAGAAACTCTGAAAATTTAATTTTGAGACAACATCAATTTGGGGAGAAAATGATCTCCACCAATCCAATGTGGTTTCATTAGGCCATATAAGTTCATGGTCATCCCTAGAGCTAGGAGAATCATCAAGAACCCCTTTCATATAAGAATATGTAAGCTCAAGAATAAAGTGAAGGTGTTTACCATGTGAAGTGAAATATGTTGAAAAGGGACTTGGTGTTTCCTCTTTATATCCTACTTACCTCTCTAATATGCCTCCTTATCCATTCATTTTTCCTTATTTAATTTATATTAACCTTATGCAATTAGGGGGAATTTATCCATTTTCTCATACTTATTATTATTCATGCATGGGGGCATGACCTCACAGTTCCTCTCTTTCCTCATCACTTATTCATTCTACAACTATGGTATATTTATTCTCTTGGGGTTGTGACCTTAATTTTCCTATCTTTCATCACCACTCTTATTGATCTCCTTGATCAATGTCTCTTCAACATTACCAATCTTTATTCTTTGGTCACTTGGGGGAGATGACCTCATTTGTTTCCCCCTAGTAACCCATTTTTCCTAGAATAATTCTAAGGGTATGATCATGGTGTCCTCTTCTTTCATCTTTCTTTCAATTTAAGGAGTGCATATACTCTATATCAACTCACTCATGCTCCTATTTACTTGATCCTAATGATGAGTATGATGATTTTCCTATCCTATCAATTTAGGTATGGACTAGCTTTTTATCTAATTGAGTGGTTACCATGTAACTTTGATGACATCACCACTTTTTAATTTATTTTTTCCTTTTTTGACCTAGCCTAGCGACATATTTGAGTTGCAACCATATATAGCCAATATTTTAGGGGGCACCGCATATAGTCAGGGGTGCCTCCTACATAGCCAAACATTTTTTTATTATATGGGTAAAAAAAGTTGTGAAGGGGCCCTAGAACCCTTTACAACAAACATCAACCAACACAAAATCCAAACAATATAAAAAATGTAGCCAAGCTTCCCCACAACAACATCCTACAACCATAATGAGAAAATAGGGTTTTACTAGGACCTAAAACCCAAAAATAATGAAATTTCAATAGAACACTAGTTGACCCAAAACAAAACACCAAAATGACAACACAATTGTAACTAAGCATCAAAATGGAAAACCCCAACAAACAAAAAACCTACGCAATTCTTGACACCTTCCTTGCAATCCCCACACCCTCAACCTAAGGATGGGATTATGAAATATATGTAGGAAGCCCTTTCTTCCTCCTTTAAACAATCATCCAAGATACATATTTTTCAAACTCGATTGAATGTGGAGAGAGGAGGACATCCTCCACCATCACATCACACTAAGTCACCTCATGCAATGAGGAAGAAATTCTACTAGAGGATGTCAAATGTAACATAGAATTCACCACCTATTCAATGCCAAGAGTCTCCCCATTGTCCATCAACCAAGCAATAGGGTCAGATGATGTAGGAGAAACTTGAACCAATTTTGATGTGGGAGCATCCAAGGTGTAAGAGAAATCTTACATCACCCAAAAAATGTTTATTTTAATTTATGTTTGGTTTGGTGAATGAAATTTCAATAAGGGATAAAAATAACAAGTTTTCTATTTTTTGTTAGTTGGCATTTGACCATGTATGACTTGCAAATTTACCCAAAGCTTTTAAATTGTAAAAATAGCCTATGGTTAAATATTAACCAAATGTCATTTGTAGATAGTGAGATATTAAAAGTTTGAAGGTTCAAAAATTATATAAAAAATATTCAACTTGAAATTTGGACCCTTAAATGATCAATTTGGGAGGTCAAAAGTATTTGAATCTTGACTTGAAATGATTATGTTGTGGAGCACTTCGATCTCTTCAGTTTAGAAAAAAAATTGGGCTCAATCAAGTGCCCAGATCAAAAGTTATGGCTCCCAGAAGTTAACCTATTTTTGGGAGAGGGGAGTTACAAATTCAAAGTATGTTGGAAGATGCCAAAAGTCATGGAAGACCTATTTTTAACATATTCCAATAGCACCTTGGGAGTTACACTTTCTAGGTGTGGGAGGATTGATTAATCCATCAAAGTTGAGAGGAAAATCTCATTCAAGACTTGGTAAAATTGGGGTGAAGCTACAAGTTGAAGAGTTGGATTTTTCAACATTGTTTTCAAATTTTATCACCATGGATAGATTATCATATCTAATTTCCTAAATATAATGCAACCCATGTTGTTGTAGCAAGAGGCATTAGCATTTATTGAATATAATTTTTATATTTGGTGATGTTATTTGCAGATAATAAGAAAAGTTACATATTTCTATATCATGTGCTCTTGTGAAGTTGTTTATGGTGTGTGGTTTAGTTTGGGGGCACCCTTCATCAAATTTTGAAGAAGTCCTTGTAGAGGTTGATGAAATAGCTAAAGCCACGTCATCCTTAGAGGAAGCCGCCATAGGAGGAGCCTCCATAATCACATCATGATCCACCAATATGGAGGAAAGACAAGGAACCTTATCCTCTAGAGAGGTGGGAATAGCAAGGGCATCCACAATCAAATGATCAGGGAGGGAATTACACCACCAAGTAGTAGAGCTCATAGTCCTATAGTGAGGAAATGGACACTCAAAACTAAGATGTCCTATAGTAAGGAAACATTTGCATTAGAATAGTAGGATCTCATATTCAAGTAGCTAAATCCACTTCCTACCCTCAACCATCAAGATGACCTCTCTATGAATAGGCCTGGATATTTTGATATCCACCAAAATATAGGTAAAGGTGGAGTGTCCAATGTTATACATGGATGAATCCACCTTCAAAAATGACCAATAGAATTTCCAATATCCTTAAAGAAAGTATCTTCCTAGAATTGGAGAGGGAGCTAAGGAAACCTTTCCCAAGCTAGTATAACACTAAGAGATTGTGTCATAAGGTTGAAAGAAGGAAACCATGGTTTGAAAGAGAGGGATTGCTCACCCCACCTCCACAACCAACCATTCAAAACTACCTCCATTTCCTTCAAAGAATGAAAGATCGAGATAAATAAACCATTGGAAAAAGGAAATATTTCAATAATTCCCTCAATGAGAGGACCCCAAGAGTCTAAAACCCACATATGCACTTGTCTAGGAGAGAATTCCAAAATCTATTAAATCTAGAAATTAAACTCCTATGAGCATAAAAAATTTCATTTTCAACCACCTCCTTCCCACAAATGATGACTTGGGGAGATTGAGAGTAAGAAAGGGGGTGAGCCTTTTTACATTGAGAATGATGAGAAAAACTAGAGGGGGCCCACATGCCATCCATGGTTGCATAAGATCTTACCATAGCCACCCCCTCCAAACCACCAACTACTAGAATACAACCAAAGGACCCACCATTGCCATCACTAGAAGAGCCACACACCAAAGTGTTGGCCCCAACAAATCCATGAGTAGGGAGACACATAACACAACCAAAATCCTCAAGTGCCATGCCAATAGCAATAACACCATAATCACAAATGCAAGCCCTCTAAAACCAACTATGGTAGGAACAAATATGTAATAATCACCATTCACACCATTAGAGAGGAACCAACCACCAATGCAAGAAATGTAGAGGAACTAACCCCTTAAACAACAATAGGGGCCATTGGGAGTGGCAAAAAAAGGTCACCAATTGTTCTAGAATTGAGCAAGAGGGCATCATTTAAAATTCCATAATAGAGAGAGCATTTGGGAGGGCATCATTTCTTCAACTAATGCTTTAAGATTTTTTTCCCTTTTTTTTTTTTTACTGTCTTTATTAACACCATTTATCATTGGCATCTCTTATCCCTATCTCAAGTGGCTACCTTACAACCCTTCGTGTCATGACCACTAACCAATTTCCAAATTCCAAATTCCATTGTTTTAGTATCCTTACACCTAGTTTCTAGTTTCCATTTTCTAATTTACCTTTGCCAAGGTATCTTTCTTATGAGTCTTAATTGCTTTCCTCTCTCATATTTCCTCAATTGTAATATGGAGTGGATATTTAGAGATTTATCCTCCAAAATAAAATGGTTAAATTTTTGTGTTCTTTTTATTAGTTTCATATGTCTTCATGATATGGAAAAATATGGTTTTTCTAATCTACATATTGTTTTCGTTGTGTTTTCGTTGTGTTTCCTTATTCCCTTATTATTTTTTATTTTGTATAGATATGTTAGTTAGCATTAATTTTGTTCACATACAGTGACTACTCTTTGTGGGTGCTTCACAAGACCTAAGTGTGTGTGCTTGCATGAACATCAAAGAAAAAAATTGAATATCAGTATATATCCTAATGATTTATACCCTTGATATTTATATGATTATTTACTATAATATTACTTTAGTTTATTCTTCCCCTAGAGTGTCAAATCCCACTTAAGTGGGAGTGAAAAGTTTTAGCATAATAACTAACACCTCTGGTGTGTAAGTCAAAATGGACAGCTATGCACATTGCGTAATGAGTGCTCTTCAAATTACGAGGGGAAGCTCCCTCTTTTGCTGATATGCATGAAAAAGTAAAGTATTCTAAATCCTATCTTTTTTATCTCAGCTAGAAGAGGCGCAAGATTAAGAAAACCTAGAACGTTGCAGCTAAGGATTTTCTGGTTTCGCAGATCATTAACTACAACTAAACTATCTACTTTAAATCTATCCAGTTTCCTCAAGTAAACAAAGCATGAGGAAATGGAGTAGGAATGTGATTACACAATAAACTTCAGGTAATATCCACAACGTGAAGGCAAGGTGGCACAACTATTTGCTCGGTTGGGAATAATTTTATTAGAACAAACAAATATACGATAAACTAAGCACAAATTCACAACGTGAAGGCAAGGTGGCACAACTATTTGTTTGGTTGAATAAGTTTATTGACACACACATCACATGATAGGCCTTAGGTATAGATTCTAAACTTGAAGGCAAGGTGGCACAACAATTTTCTCAATCTGAATAGGCTTATTGAACACAAAACACAAGGTAAGCAACTGGGACAGTGTATTGCATAGACGAGACACGCATACAACAATGATCAAACCAACAACCCCATTTAACTAAGATGAGCATTCATCATAACAACTGCATGAAACCCAAGTGGCATAACAATTCATCATCATAAAAAATACTTGTGAATAGATACAAAAAGGAAATATTACAAGCAAGGTGGGCACATCATATATTGCTCTCTCGTGCAAAAGTTTTATTTACAAAGGTGAACCAATCTTGAGAATAGGCATGTTGCCGACAACGCAGCAATTCTCTATCACAAGAAAAATTTATTTACAAATGAGCTGAAAGCTCTTATTTATAGACATCAAAGGTGTAGGCAACCCTAAAATCACCTTGAGTCAACTTAGAGTCTCACAGCATGCGAGATTTTTATTCCTAAACCCTAATAAAGGAAACTATATAGTTAACTGGAAAGCTACCATCAGTTAACCGGTACATCTAATCTAAATGGACAATGTGCAAGCATGCACGTCCTTATTGAAAGAAAGTTAACTAGAATACTAACATCAGTTAATGTAAAAACCTAAAATAAACTCCAAGTGAACATAGATAATTCCAAGAAATACATGGCATGCAATGTGTAACAACGAGTTAACTTGGAAAGAGGCATTGAGCTTAACTCTTGTGTCTAATTTCTATCTTGGAAAAGGTGAGACACCCTGAACTGAAGTTCACTGGCCCTGATTTCGGGCAATTAACCCCTCCACGAGGTTGTTGATTGCATCATCATTTGAAGGTCGTCACATGTCTCAACTGTCAATTCACTACTTGTCAGTAACTCAAGAAAACCTAGAAATCTTTGCACACTTAAACTGGAGCTTCATTGACTGGTAACTCTGGCGGATTTGTAACTGAAGTGATGGCCACTGTTTCTTCTACAGCTTGACGCTTCTCACATTTTTCACGCTTTTCTTTAAGGAAGAGTGTTGCATGACGAAACCGCGAAGTCTAACCATGAACACTTTGGTTGTCATAAATGTGCATGAACTTGTTGCACATATAGACTTCCAATGGTATCAACCCTCTAAACTATCCTTGGACGACAATCAGTTATACAAGGCATGAAACCATGTGGGCTTGAGTGACTATGCCTGTCAACCCTTCAGATGTGCTTGATACAAATCGGTGTCATCTTTTTTGATGAAATCATGAATTAAGACCGATTTGGTCTTGAATTCAGTCTGCATGAACTGCATTCTGAAAAACTCGCCTGTTGACTGTAAACTCGACTATGTTCTGTCAACTTCTCCATAAAGCCAAAAATCACTCCAAATGAGGCTAAAAATAGCCTATCGGAGAATAATTTTCACGAGAAATTATGAGATATGAGTTTTGCTCAGAATGATTCTAAGACAACCCAAAATGTCAAAAATGTTAAAATGTGACTTCTACTCAACCATGCAAAGGAATTTCAGTTAGGAAAATCAGAGCCTCAAGAATTGATGCATTGGAACAAATTTTCCTGAAAAATTCTAGCACATGGGTTTTACTGAGGAAGCCATTCTGAATCGACCCAAATGATTTGTTTTATCAAAAAATGCCAATTCTTCAAACATGCGAGAGAATTTAAGACGATAAAATGGAAGAAATAGAGAAGACGAAGAAAGATGTTTTTTAGTTTTTATATTTTCTTCTTCTACCAAAATCGCCACTCTGTCTTCAATTTTGTTGATGAATCTGGACTTGTACCTGCAAAAGAATATTTTTGATGTCTTCACAGCTGACTGCTGAAGAAATTCACCCAAATCTAGAAATAATTCACCTCTGCTCAAGTTGGATGAATGAAATGATGGGCGCCATGCTTGCATAACTAGAGAAAAATTGTACCACAAAAGCAAGACTGCAAGATCTGAAAACCTGACTGTGAAAGAAAGAATTCGATTGGACCCCTTCCAGCTAAACTGTCACTGACTCTGAGTCTCGTGGATTAAAATAATAATAAAATATTTCACTTATCTTAGCATGCAAATTTGAGACTTAGCATTAAAAAGGTGCCAATAATAAATTATTGAAGAAAATTATCATTTAATACTAGCACATGCAAAACAAATATTAAAATATTATTTTAATCATTTAGCAAAATAGCACATAGCATCTAGATGCACTCGGCAAACTTTACTGGTTCCAAAAAGTCCAAATTTGACCTTCTAAGCGTCCATTTGCAAGAGTTATTGGATTTTTGACTATCTCCTATTTTATAGTTGACTACAAGGTTACACCTGGCCATGTTCAGCTCTGATTTTCGGGTGACTGAGTGAACCTACGATTGATCTGAGATATCCACTGTGAAGCCTGCATAGCAAGGATAAAATGTTTGTTGGGAGTTGCAACTACTAAAATCAACATTTGACCCCTCAAACAATTAGGCGCCTTTGATTAAATTGATGCAATGATTCCAGACTTAGCCATTTCTCCGTTTTTCCATTTGACGCTTCAAACTACCACTGACAGTGAACGATGAACCTTGTTGACTGGATGATAGGTTCATTATGTGACTGAAAGAATGTTGCATCCAACGACTGTATGTAAGGTACTTGAAAGTTGTATCAGGAAATCCAAAAAGATGGCACCCCTGGCCTGTGAAGGTGCAGATAACCTTTTGACAAAAGTGTGACTTTCATCTGAACACCATACTTTGACCCCTGACACCGAGAGCTAGAGTGCTTTGATTTGCGCACCGTCTATCTCTTTGTGTAACTGGATCATCTTGCAAGAGATGTCTCTGGAGGTGACGAGGCAAGAATATTGCTTCTAAGACCTCAAAGAGAAGGGTGCCTTTTTCAAGGAGATGACCTTTGAGCATCACCACACTGAACTCGCATGTACGAGCATTTGCCAAATCTCGGAGGCTAATTGCTAAACTCATTGAATAGCTGGAGTAATTGTGCATGAGTCTTGTGAAGACTATGAATGCAAATAACCTTATCTGGAAGGCCTAAAGACTGGGAGCCCCTAACCTACAGATGTGCAGTTGTGTATTGTCATGTTTCTCCACCCTTTGATTTACGTGCTCAGTAGAACCTTTGTCACGGTCACTCAGAATGTTGGATCATCTCACAAACTGATGCGTTGCGAAGCCAAACTAGATTTGAGAAGATCTTAGGAAGACCTTATCTCCAAATTCACACATCTGAGAAGCCAAATTCAAGGGCGCACCTAAGCTATAGGGGCTCATAAACCATCAACTTGATAGTCTTTGTGACATGTACTCTCCCTGTACCTCCAGCTTCTAACCTCGGTAACCGGAGTTCTGCACTACGTACATCTTCGCTCGATAGCTTGTTGGAAAGCTGGGCTAATCTTGAAGAGATTGAATCTATTAACAAACACATGCAACAAGATCTGAGCCCTCAAAAAGAAGGGCAGCCCTGGGCTACAGGTTCACAGATCTGCATACTTTAACTACCTCCATGATGTGTATACTCCTATTAACTTCTGCCTCTGCCTTCATTTTTTGGAGTTCTGCAATTCAGACGGACTTGCTCCATAGCTAGTCGGAAAGCTGACTGAAAACTGAAGAGAATGAATGTATTTGCAACCCAAAGCAGCTAAATCTTGACCTCCAAAAAGAAGGGTTCCCCTAGCTTGTAGAGGCACAGATTTGCTCTGAATTTCATGTTTTCCATCATTTCGCACTTTGTGAACACTGTATCAGCTACTGTGTTATCCATGTAGAAGCACTATGGCCGTCGAGGTGTGTGTATGACTATACTTCACCATTTTCACATGAACGAACACTGTAAAGTTGATTTGCACGTTGATTGCGCAAGTGTCTACTACGTTACATAAGGAAAGTGTTCCCAGACTTCGAATATTTAAAGCACTTTTTGCCATTTGAAAATCCCCTCCATCAAGAAGCATCTTTTTCAGCATTTTTCATCATAGAGTGTTATGCTTTGAGTTTCAGGCTTAGATTTTGACACCTGGTACTGGCCAACTACCATTGATGACCTTGGAGGTCCTAACTTTTCTCTCGAAAAAGTGAAAACTACCCACCAAACTTAAACTGACTTTTAACTGAAACTGACTTCACCATTGTGATCGTGATGTGAAATAAACCAATTAAAATTAATTTCAGCCAATTCTGACAAGTTTCTATTTTTAGGGTTTTGACCTAAAAACAAGGTTCAGAAACCCTAATTTTCAAAATTTTCAAATTTTGCCAGTATCTTCCTAACATCACACTGACCAAAAGCCCATACTTGATTTCCCCAAAAAATGAGTTTTGACCCCATTTTTACAAGGTTCATACCATTTTAAGCAAAATGCCTTAATGAAGCAAAAAATTTGGTTTGGGTACAACAAAATTTAATTAATAAAGTGCACCCATTTTCAATATCTTTTCTTATATTTTACACTTTTTAATGTTTCCCTTTCCTGGGTTTTTTCTCTTTTTTTCCCCTTGCTTATCCTTAGCCTAGCCCTTTCCCTTTCCCTTTATTCCCCTTTTCCATGTGTTTTGTCCCCTTACTATGTGTTGATTGGCTCTTAAGTTTTCTTAGTTATCCTTCCTAGTTATCTTTTCCCAACCCCCTCATTTAATGTTTGTGCATATCCTCATGTGTATTAAACCCTTCCCTTTCCCCTCCTAAAGTCTCACTTTTAAGATAATATTTTCAAATGAAATCACCAACCTTCAATAGCTCTCATCTTGCATAGCCTTCCCTAGAAAATTAAGCCTTCTCGAGTAAGGGATATTGCAATAGAAGTGGGTGTATGGGGTTATAGTCTATATCTTATTTTATCACTAAATGTGATATTATTAATGGAGAACTTGATATGTCTCTAGTAATTTCCTATCCAAAATATTAACAAAAATCCTATAAGTACCCCCTCCTTTTCCTCATTTTAACACATGAAGCTATCAATTTCTTATAATTTAATGCTTTAAAGAATTTTTTATCTTGCATTGGTGTTGTTGGAGCTATGGATATTTTCAAAACAAAAATTGGCTTCCCTCTAAAGTTTAACAATAATTTTTTTAGGCTCATGGACAAGATCCTAAGCATTTTCTCTCCCTAGGTCCTTATTTCCTTTAGTTTTCACCACTGTAGCCATCTTCCCTTAAATTTGCACTATTTTTCCCTCATTCATATCATTCATTTTATTACCTCATTTATTACATCCCTAATCCTTTTCTTGTCCCTTTTATTGCTATTTGATATCCTTTTTCTTTCACCCTAATCTCTCTTTTTTCTCCTAGTTTTTGTTACCATTCTAATTATTCTTTTCAATCTATGCTTTAAATTTTCATACTCTCATAGTGTAGATTTAATTTATCTATTTTTCATTATAATTTATAGAGATCCATGTTTGAATAACCAAAGGGTGATAAATGAGGTAGACTCTCCCTTTAACCATTTTGTTTTGTATGGTTTTTTACATTAAATTTGTATTTATAGGCCATTTATGAAATAATTTATGAAGATCTAGCACATGTGCTCAAAGATAATAAAAAAAAGTGTTCAAGATCAATCAACAAAGGTCCTCAAAAAATTTTAGGCTCTTCTTGTTAGAGCAGTCTGTTGGAATCCAAGATCTCCTGCATGCAATCACCAATATGTGTGGTGAGGATGCAGCCTCGAAAGATGAGAACATGTCCTGAGAAGATGCCATATGGTGTGAAGCACCTGAATCTAGTAGCCATCTAGATGAATGTGAACTGGTGGTTGCACATAATGCATGACCCTTATGTGGGGCCTGTCCATCTATCTGGAATGATGGTGAAGAAGAAGACCCGCCTGAAGTAGATGAAGAAGAGTGATGAATATGGTTCTTCTCAAGAAGAGTTGTCAAATCTGAAACCTGTTTTGCATATCCATCTATCTTCTTCTCATAACACTTGAACTCATCATGTCCTAGCTTAGTGCAATAAGCACACTTAGGTCTATCTTTCTTCGATGATTCCCCCTTAGGAGATGGTGAATCAGAAGTCTTCTGTGAACTAGAATCCTTCCAATGCTCTATGGTCTGTGGTTTTTGTTTCTGTTTCTGCTTCCCCTGAGATGATTGTGCTACCAACGCTTGGTGTGGTGATCCTGTGAGAGCATCCAACTGTGATATCTTAGCCTGCTCTCATGTCAAATGATCACAAAACACCTCAAAAGAAGGCATGGTAAAACCTGCACCCAAGGCATCCATAGTGGAATGGAAGGTAGATGAGAATATTTGAAAGTTCCCACGAAGCTTTGACAAAATCATGTAAATACACTCTATATCAGTATTAACCTTACCACAACCTTATAGAAGAGATCTCTGTTGTTTGAATTTCATCAGAAAGTCCTCAATGGAGGGAAAAGAATCAGGTACAAGTGAAGTCAACTCTGCCTCAATCTGTAGTGCACGGAACTAATTGATGGTACCAAATAAATCATTGAACTTGGTCCACATTTCAAGAGGACTGTTACATGCATCAAGATGAAACAACAAGCTGTCTGAAACATGTAAGGAAATCAAACCCATAGCCTCATCCATCTTATTTCTATGTTGCATAATCTCAAATGGCCTTGTCAAAATTGGCTGAACCGTATCTAAACAAGACCACAACCCCTTTGATTTGAGAAGACGTGTCATAAATGTCTTCTAGGTATGATAGTTATGAGGTGTGAGAAGTTCAACAGTAGAAGTATTTTCGGCCATGCTGTGAATTGTGCCTCAACTGCTCTGAATTTTTTATTATTATTTAGTGGTCTTTCAGAACTAGACAAAAGATGCAGAAGGGGTTTTTGTTTTGTTTTGGTGTTTATAGATTCTGGTTTTCTGATGTAAATGACAGAAAGCAAGAAAAAACACCCCCCCACAATGCAAAAAACCAATCCCCAGTACAAACTGAAAGCCAGAAAACAATAGAAAGTAGTACATGTATGAGACAAATCTTTGTGTACCTAAAGAATTTTCCGGTAAAATAAACTACAGATCTGGAAAGATCACAGAACCACCTTTCCAACGCCTATTTTCTTTCGAAAAACGGAGCAAAATTGAGCAAGTTATGCCCCTCGGAGTGCAAAAAGATCATCTGACTTTGAATGCAAAAAATTGCATGCAAACTAAATATTTTTGAAGAAATTCCCACACCATCAGAACTGGCTCAGAACCAGCTTTCCGACGCCTATTTTTGTTTGAAAATCTGAGCTAAGACGCCCGAGATACACCTGATTTGGTGCAAGTTGCTCAAAAAGATTTAAAAAAAATCTTACACAGCCCTCAGGGGCTAAGATCTTCGGCCCCTGGTCACATGGCCGACCAGGGGGCTGGCGGCTAGGTGTTGGGCGCTCGACCCCTGGTTCTTCATATGACCTTGGAGCTGGGAAGGTTAAGCCCTCAGGGGCTGTCAGCAGGGTGCTCGTCACCCATACAACCCTGGGCTAGGCGGGTTAAGCCCGCGGGGGCTGCATAGTCCACTTGCGACGGCCTGGTGGCTCCGCCCGACCTAGTGGCGCCCGAGTGGCCGCCCGGTGGCCACAGGGTGGCGATTGGGCGGCGCTCGGGTAATATACTGTCAGTGCAAAATTTTTATTAAAAAACTTTAAAAAATCAATAAAAAATTGATTTTTTTGTATTTTTATTTTTATTTTTTGCCTCGAAGATCGTGTCATGAGGTCGTACGGCCCTGGGGTAAAATTTTTTTTGCTTCTCCTAACAACTTTGTCCAAACTAGACAAACTTTATATGAAAATAGGGGTTTTTGGATGTTGCGAGCTCAACGGTGAGGTCCGTTTGAGCTCAAAGTGCACCAAAAAAAAGAAACCCCCCTATTCCAAATAAAAAACTAGAAAACAAACACAGATCTGATGCAACCAAACCTAGATCTCTAATCCTTTCAAAAACTGAACAAGCTGCAGCAGATCTGGCTCTGATACCATGTTGGAATCTAAGATCACCTGCATGCAATCACTTGTCACATGCAGAAGACATTCAGAACCAGAGAAGATCTGTAAACCTCAAAGTGTAAAAATGCATTATGAGAATCACGTATTACAAAGAGATCAATCCTTATGAAGGAGATCAAGAAACCCTAAAAGGGAAACCCTAAATGAAACCCTAGTGTGCACACTTAATAATTAATCAATTATTAATGTGCCTAAGTTTAGCTTAAGCAACTAGAAGAATAAATGACTTAATTAATTAACCAGTATGATGTAATTAATTAAGCGTAATAACTTATTACTCTGACACAGTCAACATTTGCTTACAGGATCAAAAAAAAATCCACAAAACAAGAATTGCAAGATGAAACTAATTATCATGTGCATTTTGTTAAATATACAAAAAGTTTTGCATACAAAGGTAAGGATGAGAAGGTGAGAAGGTATGAGTGAAACTATAACTACCCCTCCAATGTGAAACATGTGTAGAACTATATGGGAAAAAAATTGAGATGTACCTTAAGTCCACATCAGTTGAGACAAAAAGTGAATGTCTCTCTGAGTGAGCTTAAGAGTAGTGTGAATAGAACCAACTAGATACTAGGTAAATGTAAGCTAATTTGGTAAAATACTTTTCACACTATTCCCACCCCTAAAGTGATGCTTAGGGAGAAAGATAAACATGGTAAATATGAGTCCCAACAACTAGGCCTAATAAGCTACTCATGTACAAAATATAAGTCTCTCATAAATGAAGTAAAGGAGAAAGCCCAATGGCAACAAAACTCCTCACCAAAAGAGAGAATGAGAAAGACAAAACCTTCTCAAAGATGCCCCAAAAAATAGGAACATGAAGTATGTAGAATTTGAAAACACTATTGAACAAGAACTAATGGTCTCTACTAGAATCAATGAACCTCCAATGACTATAAATCAAAATAAGAGATACAAAACATTGCATGAATGACATCAAGTGCACTACTCAACCATGAATACGAAAATGGCACAAAGAGGGAAACATTCTATGAGGTTGAAGATGCAAATTATACTATGATCAAGGAGTACAAAAACACTGCACGACTGACCTATAGTACACTACTAAATATGCATGGTGCTCTACATAAGTACTATAATCTCATAAAATTTGATCAACTAAAAATGTCAAAGGTTGCTCCATTTCTCCACTAAAACTAGGGATGCATTTGCATAATCATGTGATGATACCCCCCTTAATGCTTACAAAGGAGAGGTATTATTAGATCAATTGAAGTGTGGTACATAAGTGTGTAAAAGAATGTACAAAGAAACACTAGGACCAATATGGTGTATACGAAATACTAAAAAGGTTGTAAAAAAAAAAAGGTGTGCAATCATGAGATGAGAATTGGTGGAATATAAATTCAATTTTATTTTTATTCCAACAGCGATGAATATTCGACATTGAAGTTCCTAGGTAGTTGCATGAGTCGCACTTTCCTTTTTAGGAAATTTTTCTTCAAAAAGGACTCTACAACTTGGATTTTGTATCCTATGAGAAGTCATTCTTTCTATACAATTTTGATGATTGTTGTATCTACATATTTTCCAGATTAATAAAATACTGAAGATCTTTGCCCATGGTTCTTTCCTAGTATAATTAAACCAAGTTTTCCATGTAAATCCATGTGTTTATTTCTTAATATTATTTTTCTCTGTTTATTTTTCACTGTGAATTTTCTCACAATTGGTATCAAAGTGAGGTTTTTGTGCAGAAGTATTTTTTTAGAAGTGAACAATGACAAGAAGCACAATTACTAGATTTAAGTTGCAAAGGTTCAATGGTTCCAATTTTGCTTTACGAAAGCTAAAGATTCAGACTTTATTGGTGAAGAATGGATGTGCCCTAGCTCTTAAAGGGGTAGCATCAAAACCTATAGCCATGACCTAGGCAGATTGGGATGAAATGAATAGCATGTCTAGAGAAACAATCCAATTATCTCTAGCAAATTCAATACTATTCAATGTTGGAGAGGAGAAAACTACACATGACTTGTGGACTAAGCTCAAAACAATATGTGAGATGAAGTAATTGGAAAACAAAATTATGTTATGTAGGAAGTTGTATAATTTGAGGATGCATGAAAATTCATCTGCCACAGATCATCTAAATGATTTCAACACATTGACAAGCAAGTTGGCTTCAATGGGGGTGAAAATCGAATAAGAGGATAAGGAAGCAATATTATTATGCTCATTACCTAAAACTTGGGATCAATTGGTTATGGCTCTTAGTAACTCTACACCGAGTGGGAAACTAGTCTTTGAAGATGTGGTGGCTGCAATAATTTCTAAATATTCAAGGCGAAAGACATCTCAAGGATCTTCTTCCAATGAGGCCCTAATTACAAGAGCTAGAACTCAGGAAAGAGGAAATAATAAGCATGGACAAACCAAGCCCAAATCCATGGGGCAAAAAATAGTAAAATTTTCGAATTGTGGAAAAAATGGACATGTCAAAAAGGATTGGGATTGCCAAAAGCAAGGAAAAAAATTCTAGTTCACAAGCATCTGAGGTATACACAGCAAAATTTCAAACACCATTGGAAGATAGAGAGGTATTAACTACTAATTTAAGAGGATCTTTACTTCATATTTGATTCTTGATTTTAGTGCCTCCTTTCACGTCTCCACACATAGATTGGTTTTCTTCTTATTGATCATGTGATGGAGGTATGGTTTACATGGGAAATGATAACCACTATGAAGCTATTGGTGAAGGTGACACACGAATTAAGATGTTTGATGGAACGATAAGGACTATTTAGCATGTTATATATGTACCAAAATTAAAGAAAAATATGTTGTCACTTGGAGTTTTTGATGAATAAGGTTACCAATTCAGTGGTGAAAATAGTTGTCTCAAGGTAACAAAGGGTGTGTTGGTTCTACTAAAGGGAGAAAAAGTTTGCAATATCTATAGGCTAGATAGGGAAACTAGTATTGGAGAGGTTACAGTGGTGTCTAATGTAGAAGCACACTCAATATCAACCCAACATCAACAACTAGGACATATGAGTGAGTGTGGTCCCAAGGCCCTACTAGATAGTGTAAGATAGGGAAAATCAAATAGTATAGATTAAGTGATAGCCAACACTTCTAAACTATTATCCCAATCTAAACAAGAGAATACAAACAAAGAGAGCAATCAAAATGAAAGAAACTGAAATAAAGCACTCCCCTTTGAAGTTGATTATTTCTCTTGTCTCTCCTATTTCTTCTTATGCCAATATTACCCTCAGATTTGTTGTTGAAGTTGTGCAAATACCTGCAAATATTAAGCAAGAAAGTTGGAAATAATTAACTGTTAAATTTAAAATGGAGGGGAAGGGTTGCTTTTATAGACAACCATTCGAATGGACGGACGAGATTGATCTTCCAGAAAGATTCTAAGATCAACGGATGAGGATTCATGAGAGGGAAGTTACGAAATGGATGGCCAAGATCGAGTTTCTAGAAAGATGCCAAGATCTACGGTTGGGAATTGATGCAACCAGAATATGCCATGCATGGAAAAGATATGACGCTGACGGCTATGACAGACATGCAGGACATGCAGACTATGACATGAAATAATGACGGGGATCTTTGACCAAAATAGAGGGATAAATAATTTATTTTAAATTATTTATTCGAAAATGGAAGAGGATGACAAGTGGCAAATAAATAATTTATTTTAAATTATTTATTTGGAGGAAATGAAAAATGAGATTTAATTAAATTCATAAATTTAATTAAAGAAAGAAATAGAAATTGAATATGGATAATTGATTTGGATCAATTATTTAAAGGAGAAGAAAGACACATAAATAAATAATTTCATCAATTATTTAATTATAGAAGAATAAAAGGTCAAATAATAATTATTATCTGACTATGGATATGTGATGAAATATAAATAAATAATGATTTATCTAATTATTGAAGAAAGGGTATTAGTGATGCAATTAATTTATTTTAATTGATCAAGATAGAATAAATATTAGAAAGTGGGTTAGTTAAATAATTAAAAAATGATTTAATTAATAAAGGAATATGATCAAGAATAATTAAATAATTAAAATTATTTAATTATTAGAGGATGATGACTAAGGAAAAATGTTGCTTGTAGACTTTAGGACATTTTGCCCCTCTTTGACATAATGTAGCTCATCACGTTGTGTCAAAGAAATTTAATTCTGAAATATGCCCCAGTGTAAAAAGAAAGGGGAAGGGTGACCAAGAGGGTTGCGGTATGCCCCCTCGAGAGGACATGTGGGTTCAAAGAATATGAATGTTCTCTCGAAATGGAAGAGAAGACTAGAGGATGAAAGATGGAAGAAATGTTAGCATGAAGGAGATGGATGTTAGCATGGAAGAAATAAGGGAGATGGGATGTTAGCGTGAAAAGGGGAAAGAAGATAGACATGAAATGATAAGGGAACCAACTTTCATGCTTACATGGTTATATTTATCATCACTGGGCATCAAAAATGTCACAAATGGACCACAAACACCATGGTATGACATAAACCAAGGTGTGCAAGGTGACCATTTGGGAGAGACAAACAATCAAAAAAGACAAGGAATGCCCCAGCTCATACTAGGGACCCGATTGTCCCAGTCTTTTTGCCAAGACAAACCACAGGCAGCAAACAGAGAAAAGAGGCCATGATCCATCATCGTCCCTCTAAATCCATTGATAGGACATCCTCGAGGAGACTAGTAACATGACCCAAAACCAATCAAAAAGATAAGAAAATCCATACCAACAAAGTGTTTGCCAAGAGAGTGTTTTCAGTGATAATGATGATTGTTTGGTTGGTTGATTAGGTTGACCAAGATGACCGAGTTGATTGATAGGTTGATAAGGATCGATAAAGTGATTTAATTGACCATGCCTAGCCTCAGGAAGGACACATCCTGATGAAGGCAAGATTGATTGACCAAGCTGATAAGATTGAGTGGTGTGACAAAGTTGATTGATAATGATAATGCCCGATTTCAGGAAGGACACATCCTGATTAAGGAAAGATTGATTGACAAAGTTGACAAGATTGTTTGATTGTTTGACAAAGATTGATGAATATGACCAAGCGATGTGACAATACCCAACCATAGGAGGTAGAGGACACATCTGATAAAGTTGACCAAGTGACAAGTGTTGACATGACACCCTAACTGCAAGAAAGACACATCCTGCTTAAGGTGAATGACAAGGTTGAGAAAGTCCAATCCCAGGAAGGATGTATCCTGATAAAAGACAAGAGATAAGACCAAATGAGACAAATGACATGATGCCCCATTCTGATATAAGACTAGTGACTTGATTGAGTTGATGATAGGATAATTGATTGATGAAAGATTTAATTTTTTTGTTGTTTCTTGATGTAGTTTGAATGATGATTGCTTTGGATCAAGCACATGACCCAACTCGATGAACCCTAAAGGACTTGACCTAGGGGGCCTCGGGGGCTCATCGATAGATGGCCTTGCCTACGTAGCAGTGCACAGAGACCTCGTAGTTCGACACGACTTGAATTTGTCTTATTTGACAAAATACTAGGTCATGATTTTATTTGGACAACCTAAAGGGACTGACCTAATGCCTCAGGGGCTCATTTAAGATGAGCCCTTGCCTATGTAGCAAACGCACAGAGGCAACGTAGTTCGACCACTCTAACAAAATTGATTCAGAGTCAGACTCTATTTTTGGGATTTTTGAAGCTTTTTGATTTTTTTGGATTTTAAAATGTTTTTATGTTTTTTGGATTTTGAAATATTTTGGTTTTTTTTGGATTTTGAAAGGTTTTGATGTTTTTGGATTTTTAGTTTTATTTTTTTCAGGACATTATATGATTTTTATGATTTTTTCAGGACATTTGACGATTTTTATGATTTATTTTTTTTCAGGACATTTTATGATTTTTATGATTTTTTCAAGGCTAATACCATGTATTATTTCCCATGAAGATGCAAGTCAAGGAAATGTCCCCAGTCAAGTATAGGACCAATTTACTAGGCGCGAGGAGAAGCGGTGAATGCAACAAGTGGATATGGAAGCGAAGGATGCTAAATGTCGATGGTCTTTAGGCCATGGAAGAATGATGAAGCTTTATTATGGATGATAACTATAGCGATCATGAAAAATGCATGTGAAAGATACCCACAATCAACTAGGAAGGCATGCACACGAATCCAAGGACAAACATGATCTTACCCCTAGTCAAGCTGAAAACCAATTGATAGGTGATGATGATGATGATGACAATGTTGTTTGATAGGGGAAGGACACATCCCGAAACAACATGAGGATGATGATTATGTGACTAAAGGATCAAAGTTTGCAGCAAGGCTAGGAACAAATCCAAGGAATGTTTTGGATGATGTGGTAGGTCGCATAGCAAGATTGTATGGATTAGACTCATTGCATTTGGAATGACTAACCCTAGGACCAGATGGGATTATGGAGGGCACTTGGATAAGTGAGTTATAATCCTTAAACCAATAACAAGGGAAACCAAGTCCAACAATAGGTATGAAAAGATAATGGATTGATTTTGGCAAAGGATAAGAGACATGAGGATTATTGGATGGAAGAATTAGGATATGATCTCCAAGGACTATTTCGCATACGAACAATTTGTTTTCTCCAAGATATGGGTTTGGATAAATTCTATGAAGGAAATGACATGATATTTCATGGGTAGTGTATGACCAAAGGATAGACATGTCCAAAAAATTTCCAAAGCATGATTTATGTTTGTGCCCCATTTCTTATCAAGATCAAGGTAGGCGGGAGAAGGGATGGAAACGATATGGACTAGATGGAAATGTTATGAGAAAGGCATGGGAGATGAGACAACTTTCCCCCAAGTGTAATAATCCGCATAGATAATTTCTCTTACACATGACACTTGTTCGTCAGGTTTTCATCATGGTACTTATCCAAAGCGCCATAAAAATGGTTTTCACTATTGGACGAAATTTTTCTCTTTACTATTTTTTTTTCTTTCATTTTGATGATGTCACACAAGATGCCTGCTTGCCAGGTTTTCATCAAGGTGACATATTTTTTTGACTTTTTATATCGATTTGATAGTTTGGATGACTGTTGATTGTTTTGAATCTTTTGATGGTGTTGATGTAGATACTAGTGTCATGATATGCCAATAGTGACCTTTATGAAGTAATTGTCTTGTCAAGATCATAGCACTTGCATACAACTGATCGATGTCATTGTGATCCTCTCTGATAATAGTGTTGGCATTATCAGAATATGCACATCGTGATAGAGTACCATGGGAGTCCTTATGATAAAGGGTTGCTGCCAAGATGCAATGGATTTGTGAAGTAGGATTTTTAGACTTTAGGCGAGATGCAAGATTATGATGGATGATCATAGGTGTGGATGGAATATTTGGTGTTTTGGATGTAGCAATTTTTATTTTCCAAACTTGGGATGATGGATGATGGAGTTTGGAATTTTGATTAGGATAGTGTTTGGAACCAACATTTTTATATGCCTTTCTTGATGACAATTTTAAAGGAGGTGGACATTTACTATATGTGGGAGTCCTCTTTTCTAGTGGCTCCATATTTTGATTGACTTTTGGATTTGAAATATTTTCTTTGTTTGATCCATTTTTCTTTGGGATCCATTTTAACTTCATTTGTCCACTTGAATTTTTGTTTGATTCAATGGCCTTTGAAATTTGATTTTGAATTTCGGATTTATAATAATTTTCTTTTTGTTGGTTCCAAATGGAAGATCTATTCATGTAGGAATGATGGTTTATGGTGTGGATGGAAGGAGTGTTGGCAACAACCTTATGACAAGGACTACTCATGGCCCCCATTTTGATGTTTGTATTGGATAAAGTTTCCCCCAATAACAAGGAGGTACTACTAACATCATTTGATTCTCTGATTGAAGAATAACCAAGACCTTGATGTCTAAGATTTGCATAAAATTGTATTGGTTCTATAATGCCTTGCTCATGTAGGCCTAGTCCTCTTCCTTGATAGTGCATGCTTTGACAGATTTTGTTTCCGATGAGGTATTTTTTTATTTTGAAAACAAGATACTAACCCATCATTTTGTATGTGGAAACTGTTACTTAGAATCTCCTCATCTGTAAGAAATCCTACTTTGACAAAAGTGGATGCTCCTAGTTGATAGGATGTTTTGGATTCATCATTCATCATGCTTGTTTCTTCTTGATCATTTGGGATATGAATTTGATTTGTTGTAGATTTTGTATCTTCTTCTTTGACTTGATCCATAGTAGCTTCTCTATGTTCTTCTTGATCCATAGTATCCTTTTTATATTCTTGTTTGACTTGATCAATAGTAGTTGTTTTATGCTCTTCCTTGATGTTATCCATATCATTCATTTTATTATCTATGTGTCCAAAGGAGGCAAGTGTCTCATTTTGGGAAATGGAGGTGTTTTGTGTTTGGATGGGGTCATCTTCAAATGTTTGGTCATGAATGGAATAAAGGTCGATGAGAAGATCATTTTGGACTTCATGTTCAAGGGTAGGATCTTGGTCAAAAATAGGTGTATCTTGGACAACACGGTTATGAGTAGACTCTTGAACAAGGATAGGTTTATTTTGGAAGCCATGATTATCCAGAAGGACTTCTTGGATGGATTTAAGGATGGGATCATGAGATGGACTGCTTCGATCTTGATATGAAAGTGAAGCTATGATTTCATGCTTTGGACTTTCTTTTTGACATGTATCTTCAAGTTTAGGCAATGGAATTTGATTTTGGACAAGGATATGATTTTCTTTGATGGACCCAGGATTTTGACATGGCAATAATGGAGCTTCAATAGCAAGATGTTTTTCAATATTGGTAGGCAATGGAGGACATGATGGTGACAAATGGTTGGATGGTGTAGGATCAACAATGTGATTGGATTTCCTAAGTTTGTTTTCATTTAGGAGTTGAACAAGTTCCTTTGCTAGTTGTCCTTGGAGAGCATTAATTAATGTGCTTTTATTATATGGTATTGTAGTTTGGGATGGAGTGGATGAAAATGGGTTAGTGGATGATGGATTAGGATAAGACGTGGGAGATTGGAATAGACTAGTGGATGATGGATTATGATAGGATGTGGAGGATTGGGATGGACTAGTGGAAGGTTGGTTTCCCTTGTCAAAGTTAGGATAGGTATGACTAATGGAAATTTGTTGGGGATTAATGGTATGGATTGTGCTAAGGGACTCTTGATAGTGAGGGTAGATGGATGAAGGATTGAAGCTTATGGATTGTTGGTAAGAAGGGTATGTAAGTGGTTGGTATTGACGATTGAGGATTGATTGGTATTCAGCTTGACTACGAAGAAGATCAAGGTAAAGTGAAGACATGGTCATGAATTTGGATTATGATGGATAAAGAAAACTTAGTAAGGACCATAAAAAAACTTGTGACCTTTGGATGGCAGTGCAGGGTTCTAATGCAAAATAGATATGAAACTATGCTATTTTATTTTTTTTTGAGATTTTTGAGGATATAAGGATGCAAAGTGCCAATGTACCTAAGACCAAGATTAAGGAATGGTGGAATGATAATGACCCTATTACCAAGGATATGATATGCAAGGATGAACCTATGGGTGAATGCAAACTAAAGATGTCACTAATGGAAGATTTGAGCAATTTTTTTTTTTGATTTTCGACAGAGGTTGTTTGATATCAAATTGGACAAGTTTGGTCTTGGGTTTTAGACTGCAAAATTTGGAATTGTTTCTAGTTGAATGTTTGTTTCCAAGTCTGTGAAAGGTGTTTATTTGTCTCAATGTCTTAGAAAAACACTTGGCAAACACAATATCTTGTATTTGAAAATTTGAAAACATGCACAATGAAAACAAGCACAACCCTAGGTTAAGCAAGGACAATATTCACTAGATTCCACGTGGGTTTCCCCAACCGCACTTATTCTTAGCATGTGAATCCAGAAGCTTGGCTGCACGGGCTCCCCCTTACATTGCACTCACTTCTCAGGCCAACCAAGCTTCCAACCCCCATAAAACTCCCATGGCAGGTTGATCACCTCTACTAAGAACTGCGAGAATGTGGATGCCTTCACAACGACCGTTGCTACGCTAGAAAATAGAAGGATTTTGGCAACTACACAAAGGTTTTTAGTTCGGGACCCCCGTTCGAGTGGCCATACATGGGGCACAAGATTAAGCTCCGTTTAGGAGGCACTCCAGCCTGAAGAGGTTATGCTCAACAGGGTTTTGGGGAGTACTGCTTGGTACGTATGACACATCCACACTCGTAATCCTAGGTTTTCCCTTAGGATTCACATTTATATACCGGTCGGGGGTAGCTTGGCCAAAAAGCTCCGTTGTCGGTCTGAGTCGCCTTGGCGTGAGTACTCTTTCCCACCAAGGAAGGCCCAAGTTCTAGAGGCAATAACCATTTCTCTTACACCCAGGATCGCATAAATGTGCAAGGGGAGAGGATACTTCGATTATTGCATCAAAGGGTAACACAAAATTGAAGACACTTATACATTTTAATTACCAAATGATAATGTGAGGAGGACACACAAGACACTTTGTTCATTTTAAAAATTTAACTTGATGTGAAACAAACAAAGTTCATTTTAAGCCAATGACATGAAATACATGTTCATTTTAACCCATGAGTGTGCATGCAATTTGTGTTCATTTTAATCCCATGAAATGAAATGCATGTTCATTTTAACCAATGAGTGTGCATGCAATTTGTCATAGTTGTTGAAAACAAATAAAATTAATTATGCCTAAAGAAATGAAAAGCTCGATTTTTGTTTCTAAAGAAACAATTTTTTAGAATCTCTCCAAGCTGTGCCACATGCTAAAAACAAGAGATTAGTAACTCAAAAGAAATGACAGCAGCAAATTAAAACAACCACAAATTTTTCAAAATTTAACGAAATTTCAAATCGTTTATATCTATGGAAAGCTAAAACTCAAACCTTCAAAACCTAGAAATTATTTTTCCAAGATTCTGCATGAAAAAATGTTATAGGCAAAAGAAAATGCGGGTTTTAACAACTAAACTAAAAAAAAGCAAATACTAAAATAGCCATAACTTTCTCAAATCTTAACGAAATTTTGAAACATTTGAAGTTTCGAAAAGCTAAAAACGAGGGCTACAAAACCCAGATGATCATTTTTAAAGAATTTATGCGCCCATTTTTCTATGCTCAAAAAAAGATGACGGGATGCTATGCAACTTCTTGGCTATAACCTGCAAAACAACCAAACAAACAAGAAAACAAACGATTTTTTTTTTTTTTGCAATATTGTTTGATTCACGTCAGGTTCACCAATGTAAGATGGGGAAAATCAAATAGTATAGATTAAGTGATAGCCAACACTTCTAAACTATTATCCCAATCTAA
The DNA here is from genome assembly GCA_007115665.2 of Sequoiadendron giganteum. Classification (NCBI taxonomy): domain Eukaryota; kingdom Viridiplantae; phylum Streptophyta; class Pinopsida; order Cupressales; family Cupressaceae; genus Sequoiadendron; species Sequoiadendron giganteum. The sequence goes on along the minus strand of CM021110.1, from coordinate 99,797,038 downwards.
ACAAGAGAATACAAACAAAGAGAGCAATCAAAATGAAAGAAAATGAAATAAAGCACTCCCCTTTGAAGTTGATTCTTTCTCTTGTCTCTCCTATTTCTTCTTATGCCAATATTGCCCTCAAATTTGCTGTTGAAGTTGTGCAAATACCTGCAAATATTAAGCAAGAAAGTTGGAAATAATTAACTGTTAAATTTAAAATGGAGGGGAAGGGTTGCTTTTATAGACAACCATTCGAATGGACGGATGAGATTGATCTTCCAGAAAGATTCTAAGATCAACGGATGAGGATTCATGAGAGGGAAGTTACGAAATGGATGGCCAAGATCGAGTTTCTAGAAAGATGCCAAGATCTACGGTTGAGAATTGATGCAACCAGAATATGCCATGCATGGAAAAGATATGATGACGGCGACGGCTATGACAGACATGCAGGACATGCAGACTATGACATGAAATAATGACAGGGGATCTTTGACCAAAATAGAGGGATAAATAATTTATTTTAAATTATTTATTCGAAAATGGAAGAGGATGACAAGTGGCAAATAAATAATTTATTTTAAATTATTTATTTGGAGGAAATGAAAAATGAGATTTAATTAAATTCATAAATTTAATTAAAGAAAGAAATAGAAATTGAATATGGATAATTGATTTGGATCAATTATTTAAAGGAGAAGAAAGACATATAAATAAATAGTTTCGTCAATTATTTAATTATAGAAGAATAAAAGGTCAAATAATAATTATTATCTGACTATGGATATGTGATGAAATATAAATAAATAATGATTTATCTAATTATTGAAGAAAGGGGTATTAGTGACGCAATTAATTTATTTTAATTGATCAGGATAGAATAAATATTATAAAGTGGATTAATTAAATAATTAAAAAATTATTTAATTAATAAAGGAATATGATCAAGAATAATTAAATAATTAAAATTATTTAATTATTAGAGGATGATGACTAAGGAAAAATGTTGCTTGTAGACTTTAGGACATTTTTCAATGTCTACAGATAGAAATCTTCTCACAGGTGTCAAATGCTGAGATTTAATTTTTTGTGCGCATTTTTTGTTTGGAAAATAGAATAGATTATGTTTTTCTAGAAGTACTACTAGAAGTAAAGAAGTTTTAGAATTAATTCATTCAAATACTTGAGAATCTCATGTAACATCTATTGGGGGTTCATCATATTTATTTTATTTATAGACGATTATTTTCATAAGGTGTGGATTTATCTTCTTAAGAAGAAGTCTAAAGTATTTTCCTATTTTAAGAAGTTTAAAGCTTTGGTAGAGAATTAGAAGGGTAAGACCATAAAATGTTTGAGAACAGATAACAAAGGTGAAATTTGTTCAAGAGAGTTTAACCAAGTTTGTAGTGAGTATGGCATTGCAATAAATTGACGATTGCTAGGACACCACAAAAAAATGATGTTCTTGAATGTATGAACCATACAATTATGGAGTGAGCCAGATGTATGCTAAGCACTACTAGTTTGGAGCAGAAATTCTGGGCTAAGGTTGTTTCTACAGCTTGTTTATTGATCAATAGATCACTCACTATAGCTCTAGATAATAAAATTTGTAAAGAAGTATGGACAAGTAAACCTATTGACTATTATTTTCTTTGTGTATTTGGTTATGATGTTTATTTTCATATTCCTAAAGAGAATAGAAATAATTTGGATGTGAAGTCCACAAAATGTGTTTTCCTTGGCTATGTAGATGGTACAAAGGGGTACATGTTGTGAGATACTATTGCCCACAAGGTTATAGTTAGCTGGGATGTTTATTTTAGTGAAAAATCAATGCAAAGAGGTAAAGAACAACAAAGTAAAGAAGTTATTCTAGTTGAGGTAGAATTTTATGATGTTAATGTGCATGTACCAGATAAAAATCAGCAAGATGAATAGTAACCAAATGAGCCACAAGGTGATACATTACCCCTTGTAAGGAGATCCACTAGAGTATCTAAACCACTTGAAAGGTACTCTCCTACTTGTAATTTCTCTTATGCATTACTAACTAATGTTGGTGAACCTAGTTCATATCAAGAGGTTTGTGAAGTTGAATGTGCAAGAAAGTGGAGAGTTTTCATGGAAGAGGAGATGGAATCTCTAAAGAAGAATAAGACACAAGAGCTTGTGTGATTTCCTAAGGGACAAAAGTCTATTAGGAACACGTGGGTCTTCAAACTAAAAAGGGACATGAATGATAATTTGGAGAGGTATAAAACTCAATTGGTGGCCAAGGGGTATGCCTAAAAGTCTGGTATTGATTTTTGATGAATTTTTTTAGCTAGTGTACAGTTAAGTACTATTAGAGTTGTTTTAGCTCTTGTTTCTAGCCTTGATTTGGAGTTAGAACAATTAGATGTTAAAACAACATTCCTTCATGGTGATAATCTCTCAAAGGAGATTTATATACAAAAACTAGAAGGTTTTGAGGAAAGAGAATGAGAATCTTGTTTATAATTTGAGAAAATATTTGTATGGTTTGAAATAGGCGCCAAGGTGTTGATACAAGTGGTTTGACCTTTATGATGAGTATATATTTTAGCAACTATGAGGTTGATCATTGTGCCTCCCTTTAAAGGTAGGATGAAGACAATTTTTTTATTCTGCTTCTGTATGTTGATGATATGTTGGTAGCAAGTCCCAACATGTGTAAAATCATCCATTTAAAAGCTCGACTTTCTAAGGAGCTTGAGATGAAGGACTTAGGAAATACAAGCCAAATTCTTGGTATGAGGATACACAGAGACAAAAATAATAGGAAAATATGGTTTTCACATAAAAATTATGTGGAGAGTGCTCCATTTCCTATGCATATTAAATTGTCTTCAAAACAGTACCCTAGCATAGAAGCGGAGAAGACACAGGTGTCTCGTGTACCATACTCATTATCAGTTGGTAGTCTTATATTTTTCATGGTGTGCAATAGATCAGAAATTGCACAAGTAGTAAAAGTAGTAAGTCATTACATGGCAAATCCAAATATTAAGCATTGGACGGCTGTGAAGTGGATTCTAAGGTATTTGAGGGGCACTTTTGATGCTACTATTTGTTATAATGGGAGTAGTCTTTAGGCTAATGGGTATGTGCATGTTGATTTTGGTGGAAATAGAGATAAGAGAAATTCCACTATAGGTTACATTTTCTCCTTAGTTGGAAATGTAGTTGGTTGGGTATCAAAGTTGCAAACAATGGAGGTATTTTCTGCTACTAAATTTGAATATATGATAGCAACATAGGCTAGCAAGGAGGCAATCTAGCTTCATAGACTTTTGGGTGAGTTGTAGGTAAAGCAAGACAACATGTGTTGCATTGTGACAGCCAAAATGCTTTACACTTAGCATGGAACTTAACATACCATGCCAGAACAAAGCATATTGATATTCAATATCACTTTGTACATGAGGTGGTGGAAGGAGGACATATATATTTGGCCAAGATACACGCTGATATAAACCCAACAGATATTTGAGGAAGCCCATTGGTAGAGAGAAGTTCATGTAGTACAAAACTTGTCTAGGCTTGCATATTACTTGATGATTGGCAGCATTGGAATTGGTCTTTCAATATGAGGGTTTATTCGCAAGATAGGAATTTGACTTCAAGTGGAAGATTGTTGCAATATGTTCAACCAATTTTATTGTTATTCTAGCAGTGACGAATAGTCGACATTGAAGTTCCTAGGTAGTTGCATGAGTCACACTTTCCTTTTTAGGAAAGTTTTCATCAAAAAGGACTCTACAACTCGGATTTATTATCTTATGCAAAGTCATTCTTTTTGTATAGTTTTGATGATTGTTGTGTTTACAATTTTTTCCAAATTAATAAAATATTGAAGGTCTTTGCCCGTGGCTCTTTCTTGGTATAATTTTACCAAGTTTTCCATGTAAATCTATGTATTTATTTCTAAATATGTTTTTTATCTGTTTATTTTGCACTGTAAATTTTCTCACAATAATTTCATGGATTCTTTGTTGTCATTAAGGGATGCTCACTTGACAAAGTTGTGATGGCATAAAATAAGGCACTACACAACCCCCCATGGCACTTTATAACATAGTGTGAATACAAAAGAAACACAATAGATATGCAAAATTCCCTTGTAAGGAACACAAATTAGATATACACTTTATATTAGTATATTTATAGACATGTGCTTGTGTAGAGTTCTTATACATGTCCTAAAAAGAATAAGATTAGTTTATGTCATAAAGTGACTACGAGAAGACATAATTCCTTAAAAACCTCAAATAAATGACAAAAAAAGACAAAATTAAATCCTCATTATGTAATCAATTAACCCCCTAACAATTTACAAGGATGTGCAATTTTATATGTAGTGCATGTACAATTTCCATAAGGTGGATTTGATAACATACGTTTACAAATACTCAAAAAAGAGGCATATATTGAAAGTACATTTTTGGAACATAGTCAAGAAAACTAACTACACCTTTGTGTAGTGCTCAAAAAAATAGGCAATTTCAAAAAAATGAAACCCAAAAAAGAGTCCATATGTGCTTTGAATGAGCCCTCTGAAGTTCCAAAAATGGGACCTAAGCATGGTGACCTTTGAGAATATGTGATTTATAAAAAAAATGTATATCAATTTTGCAAATAGACAATACCACAATGTAGGGCATGAAAATTTATCCCAGATAAAAAAAAATGCACGAAAAAACATTTTGTATAACTAACAAACAAGCTCTTGAAGTTAAGCCTAAAAAATAGATTATCAGTGATGAGGGGTCTAACTTCGAGTAAAAGAGTGAAATCACACTGATATCATGATGATGTCAACAAATTAATACTTGAAGATGCTCCCAAAATATTCCTTATTACAAAATTTTATTTAAATTACTCTTCATTAGCCACAAAACCACCTTTGGAGGTCAAAACCACCCTCCTTTAGCCATAAAGATAATATTGCTTGATAAACGGCACAAACATATTGTATGTTAAAAACCATTGATTTAGAATGTCGAGTGGCATTGGAATTGCCTATGGTAGTAAAGCAATGTTCCATGGTGGCTTGATAATGGCTCCACATGAGTAGAGTGGAGCACCACCAATAGTGGCAACGAAACCATGAGTGTGTTGAGTACCAACTAGTGTGATATATTTTAGGTATTGAAATAATTTTTTGATGAGTCCATACAGTATGTTGCTAATCCAAGCATCAACCTTATGCAATTTTATAGCTAACATCAACCATCCACAAGTTTTTTACCTTGCAAATAAAATTATTTTTTAATGTAAAAAACATTAAAAAATCAACCTTGTACCATGTTGACACAAAGGCGAGCTGGCACAAAATCTAAGGCAATTGTATACAATCCAACTATACGATGGCATAGGTACAATACAGAGGTCATACAACCATATGGAACCATATGTACTATATAGATTTGCATATGGCCATAATTGGTGGCATCCCAAAAAATACCAAAGAAAATTTTGCTCAAAAATACTAAGTGGTATATGTCAAGATTTCTTTCTTAGGCCCTCTAAACATGATGACAGGGTTTTTTTTGCTCCAAGATACACCATTTGAGAGTAGATGCCCATGACCCTTGCAAATTCAAGAATAAAAGGAAATGGATTTACAAGCTTGCTCTAATATCACATTGGAGTAGCTAAGATCTGCATGCAAGATAAAAAAATGTTCCACAAAATAAGAATTACAAGATGAAACAAATTATCATATGCAAGTTGTTAAATGTACAAAAGAGAGCCTTGCATATATAGGCAAAGATGAGGAGGTAAAAAGGTAGGAATGAAACTTTGACAACCCCTCCAAATGTGAAATACATGTAGGAATATATATATAAAGGTGTTGAGCATGTTGAGTCCACGTGAGGTGAGACAAAAATTGAGATGTCTCTCTAAGTGAGCTTAAGAGTAGTGTAAATAGGACCAGCTAAATACTAGTTAAATGTGGGCTAATTTAGTGAACATTTTTCACACTAACACTTCCAAGAATTAAACTAGGCAACCCTATGGGTGCCTCATTTTGAGTTTTATGGCCTTGTCACCTTATCACAATGTCTCCAAACCTCACAAGCATTTTTTGTCAATTATTCACAGTTTTGTTTAAAAAATCTAGTCTATCTTTATCAAATGAAACTCCCATTTAATTTTTTTGTCATAATTTTTATATTCAAGTTAAGATATATTTAGTTTTACCCCACTTTTTCTTTTTTTCTTGACAAGTGTTTGTTAGAAGTCCTCAGAACTCTATCATAGACCTACCTAGCATGTTTTAGGTAGTTTTAGGCAATTTTAGGCCAAGTAGTACGTCACTGCCTATTGCCCTACTTCTTCCTTGATGACATAGTCCTCATCTCAAATCACTTATAGATTTCAACCATATATTATTCTTAGTTTTTCAAGTATTTTTTTTATCAAATTCATCTTCTTTATAGATGCATCCAGTCCCTCGTTTTCACTATTTTTTGTCAATGAGTCATAAATTTACAATTTCCATTTCCATTTCCTATTGTGTTGTGTCTAGTCTCTAGTCTTCCATTAGTCCCAACCCTTTAATTAGTTTATTAGTGTTAGATTACGTTGAAGAACATTAGTTTTCACTAGTTTACATACACATTAAAAATAATAAAAGAAAATACATTTTCTTGTTTTAATAGTTTTATTTCACTAAGTCCATATCAACCCCACTAGATAATTGAGCCTTAAGTTCCTTAATGAATGCCTTATTTTTTCTAATGATCAACATAACATCAATATATAAAACAATAATTAAAACATGATCACCAACCTATTTATAGTACACAAAATTATGAAACTCTTTACCAGTTTCAAAAGGGGCCCAAACATTATAGAGGAAGAAGAAGATTTGAGGGAGACAAATGGTCGTCCTCCATTGTTGCTCCTTGGAGCTTATGTTCTTGCAAAAGGAGACTCAGACTAGTACTCTCCCTTGATCTTGATCCTCTTTGTCCTCCTTGGTTCTCAATTCCAAATTTGGTCTTGTGTTGTTCTTTATTTTTTGGATTATTGTTTTTTGTTTCCTTAAGTTTTGGTGTGATTTTGTAAAAAAAAAATTCCTCACCTTTTTCCCACTATCTAGTCAACTATACCCATTGGTTGCATGTCCTTCTGGTGGGTTTGTTGCTCTAGATTGGCGAGCCAAAGGTTTGTGACATCATTTTGTGGGGATCCAAATTTTTGTGTTAAGATAGATCCGGTTTCGTCATTTATTTCTCTCATATTAGCAATGTTTTCATGAAGAACTCGGAAGGAGGCTCTGTTAATGGAGAGCATGGGAAATTCCATTGGATCTTACGTGGTACTATTAACACTCCAAGTGAAGGGATTTTTGGACATGAGGAGGGTGAAAAAGGAAAACCTAGCTACAAAGAAATTTTGGGTATTGGTGTTGAGTCCTTCAAAATGCCAAGTAACACAAAATTTTCCATTGCAAAGGATGGACTAGATATCGAATTCAAAAATGGAATATTGGGGGCAGTCAACATTGTCGAAGATGAAAAATCTAGAAGAAGAAATTATGGTAAGGATTTTCTTTTTGCCCAAGGTTCTCTCCATTTATCCCAACCAAGAAATGTTACATGTGATAAGAAATGAAGAGATTTGGCTTAAAAATATTGCAATATTTTTTGTTTGTTTAGATAAAACTTTCTCTCATCCAAGAAATTTTTTAATGAATAGATTGGAAATGTTTGGGAAAAGAAAATATCAATTTATGTAAATCCATGTAGAATGTTATAGAAAGGGATTTTTGTTGTCTTCTTTAAAATTCATGGCATGCAAGAGAGAGTTATCAAAGAATAATTTTGGAATCTTGGACAATCAATCTTCAAGGTTTTTTCATGGTCACCAAAGGCAAAAAAATGATAAAGTAGTGGCTAATTCAACTCTAAGGTGGCTTGAGATAAACATGTTTCTTCTCAATTATGGAAATTTATTCTGAAAGTCTTGAAACCTTTAAGAATGTTTTGTGAATTGAGGAAATTACCTTGCCTCTTCCCCATTTGAATGTTGAGTTTTAATCTCTCTTTTTCCTGATATTGAAATTCTAAAATTTTTGTGTATTTAACTGCATGATAAGAAGGTCAAGTGTGATGTTGAACTACTCAAAAACTTTAATGCCTATTTTTTATTCAAAAGGAGTGATCATGTGAGGAATCATGAAAATTTTTCCTAAAATTCCAAGGAGCTCAGCAAGATATTTTAGGAAAAATGATCATATTCCTGATAATGATAGCTCTCAAGATGTCATTGTTGAAAATGAACTCATTAAACTCAATGATGGGATGTTGAATTCAATGGAATTTGATAATCACATGGAAAATAGGGGTGAAAACAATGAAATTTTTGGTCCCCCATATAGTGGATCTCTAGAGTTGAGAGTAATATTGGGGGAAATTCTCTTAGTTACCCATTATTTGAGATGAATTTTGTTGTTATTAAGGTGAAAAATAACCCTTCCCATGATGGTTCTTTGGGTAAAGACCTTGCAACCAAAGAGCCTAGCAAGCCTTTGAGAAAAAATACTCAACAGTTGACCTTAGAAAAGTTAAATGCTCATGTAGAGGAGGAAAAGAAAAAATTAGTATAGTCCCCCCAACTATTCTTAGACACGGGTACCTTAGGTGATGTTTTGAACTTTAAAGGCAGTCTTAACCTTAAAAATAAAAATATTGTGCTTGATTGTTTTAACCCTCTTTTCTTCAGAGGTGGCATGGAGGTGGATGGAAAGGCTAAGGCTAGTTTACTTGTTAAGGAAGAAAAGAAGAAAAGAAAGCAAGGTGATCAGTCTCCTAACTTTGAAGGGCCCATTGAAAATAATTTTGCTTAAAAAGGTAAAGAAGAAAAATATCCATTTTTTTATAGACTTTATAAGAATCAAAAGCCTAGAGCTTCTCATGGATCTTTTAAATGATATTCAAAATAATCAATTGGAATGTTAGGGGTTTAGAATCCCCTAACAAAAAATACATTTTGAGTTCCTAATGTAACAATAGGCCTACAAGAAATTAAGTTTGTTGGCTTTCAATTGGAGTGTCTTAAACTTTTCTTGAAAAAACTGCAAAGCTTTCCATACTCTCGATAGAAGGGTAATGGTGGTGTTCTCATCTTGGTTAACTCCACGTGGGTCCAATTTTTTGTTGAATGGGTTCCTCTCCCTACAACAAAGTGGTTTGGGTTTATTTTGCAATGGATAGATACAAGTTTGTTCTTTTCTCTATTTATGCTTCTAATGATTAAAGAAAAAGTTCATTGTGGAGCTAGATGGCCAATTCTCTACCTAAAAATCCTTGGATTTTGAGAGGGGACTTCAATATGATTAAAATAAAGAGGATAAAATTTGTGAAAGGGAGTGGTTAAGGAAACGTAATTAACTCTTTTTGGTATAAAATGAAGAGGTCTCTTAATCTTATGGATCCTCTTGAAAGAAAGAAAGATAATAAGTAGATTTGGTTCACTTGGTGTAATAATCAATGCCAAGGGAAAAGAGTTTACTCTAAGCTTGGTAGATTCTATATGAATAAGGACTTCTTTTTCTTTGTCCATGTCAATAATAGCAACTTGTTCTTAGTCTTTCCTTGTACAATGTCTAATCATTCTCTGATTGAAGCTTCAGTAATGGTTGGTGAGGATTGTCAAAGCAATATCGGTTTTGGGAAGAACAACTTTAAGCTTAATGTTTCTCTCCTTAAAGATCAAGGTTGTCTTGATGGTTTTAGAACTGCAACTTCTATTGTGAAGAGTTTCTATAAAGGGGATTATATCATCAAAATATGGGAGATTATGGTTTCTCTAGGGGGGGAAATCTTCAAGAAAGTGGGAAAAAAAGGCCTTAGATAGGAAGAGGATTAAAAATATTCTTCAAGAAAATATATTGGTTTTGGAGGGGGGGGTTGCAACAGAATAAGGACGATCAAAGGGCTCTTGTAAAAATGATCAAAACTAGGAATCCTCTCAAGATACTTCAAAACTATAATAGTCGAGGGGCCAAAATTAGATTGAAAATGAATATGATTAAGGAAGGTGATAGAGGTTCCAAATACTTCTTTAATCTGATCAAGTACAATTTGAATAGGGAAAGAATTGGTCCCTTAGTAGTTGAAGGTAATAGTTCCAATGGTAGTGTGTTCATGAAGGAGGCCTTTCATTCTTTCTATCAAACTTTGTTCTCTTTAGAAGGTGATAATAAAAGCAAGGCATCCAAAATAATTGCAAAAGGGTCGTTCACAGTATGGTTAAGGAAGATGATGCCTTCATATGTGATAGATACATCACTAAGGATGAAATATTGAATATAATTAAGTTTTTTAGTGATGGAACATACCCAAGCAATGATAGTATTCGGATTGAATTTTACAAATCCAATCATGAGTGGATTGAAGAGGAGTTCCTAGAAGTCTATCAAGAAGTGTTTCAAAAAGAGTCGCTAGGTTAGGAGATTAATAGAGGAATTATTAAATGAATTCCAAAGGTAGGGAATAAGAGCCTTATCAAAAGCTGGAGGCTAATTACTTTACTAAAATTTCCCTATAAAATTTTGGCTAAGGCCCTTTCTCTCAAAATGATGAAATTTTTGAAGAAAATGATTTTTTTGACTCAAATAGGGTTTATCAAGGAGAAATATATTCTAAAAAATCTTATCACTAGCTAGGAAGGCATGAATTGGGTTGAATACAATGGGAAAAATGTGAGCATGGTTTGTTGGATTTTGAAAAAACTTATGACATAATTGAATGTTAGAGGCATTTGGCTTTCCCCCCAAGTTTTGCAAATGGATAAGTATTTTATTTAAGGAGTCTTCCACCCAAACTGATATCAATGAGGAGTTGATTGACCCATCCCCCTCCAAAGAGAAATTAGACAAGGTTGTCCTATTGCACCTACTTTGTTTGTCATTGTTGTTGATGCCTGACATTATGTATTGAGAACTAGTTTGATTAAACCAAATGTCTATGGCATTGTACTTCCAATTTAGGACCATTTTCTTGATGCTCGAGTTCTAGATGACACTACTCTTTTTGTTGAAATGCAGGAGGTTAATTTTGATAATATGATAAAAAGACTTGAATTTTTGTAAGGCTTTTAGTGCTAAGGTATCAAAGAACAAATCTACTATTTTTTGAAGGGAAAAAGCGGGCATCCCATAACACCATCTAGGATCAGTATGTGCCTTTGTAACATTCATTTGATTTAGGAACCTCAAAAGCATATACTACTATGCCTTAAAGTCAAAATTGGCATAGTTATTTTCCCACTATTAATTCCTAAAGGAAAGAGGTTGCAAGTAAGTTTCAGATCTTTTTATATTAAGGAGCAGATATTTTTAGAACAAGTACTTTCAACAGCATAATAGACACACAAAATTAAACAAGAATATTATAGAAGGGAAAGAACACACATATTTACGTGGGAAAAACTCTTTCGGGTAAAAAACCCCACACTCCAAAACCACGGAGCCAATAGATTATTCAGTAACAAAATAGTTACAATACATTCTTCAGGCTCAAGGTTATTTCAGGAGATTTACATCTTGTTCCATCTCTGACAGAATTATGGTAGCATAACCCATGTGAATAACTCTCCTCACATCACTCTAGAAAAACACCTGTATTTATAGAGTATATAGTGCCCAAGATAGAAGTTTCCTTAAACCCACGCCCATGCATGAACATGCAACAAGAAAAGCACTACATGCAAAAGCATGCAACATTCGCATGCAAAAAAAACACCTGTCAAAAATTTGAGTGCCCACATTCCAAGTGTAACTTAACTAGGAATAGAAGTTGCATCCATACACAACTCCCCTTGTAAATAGCAACTTCCAATCTTGACTTTTCAAAGTGGGCGCCAACTTCCACAAAATTAGGTACATGCCATAGTTAACTCAATATGCCTTAACACATGTCACCTTCGTGCAACTCTAAGAATTTTTTACAAACTCCTCTCTCCAAATGAGCGCCCAAGTGGCAAGTGTCACTATGGTGCACCTCTATAAAGTAGGCACAAGCAACAATGCTTCAAATAAGCACTATAGTGACAAGTGGCACTCCGTTGAGCTCCGCACCTTGCATGTAGGATATATATCTTCCCGACGGGTTCCACAAAGTGCTATGACAACTATTATAGTTGACAACATAGGATATATCAATATTTGTGCAAATATTTATTCCAACAATATTGTTAAGACTCAAAGGTTGAGACACCTTAATCCCAACATTTTTTAGTTGGAATAATACTCCTCTTGAGTGATTGAAAGATAAAAATTAGTAATGGGGGGGACCAAACACAATTGTCAAGTATTTGGGAATCTCACTCTCCATTGCCCCTTCCTTGAAGGATATGTGGGACTAGATGTTTCATAAGATAGACAAAAACACAAAAAATGGTAGATTCATTTGTTTTCATTAGTTGAAAGATTGTGGGTTACTAAAAAGGTGCTTTCCTCTCATAGCATTTATTCCTCCTTAGCATGGATGTTTAGTAGCACTCAATTTGATAAGATTCGAAAGATCTTTAGAGACTTCCTTTGGTCCGATGGTAAAGGAAGTAAGAAAAGGCGTGTGGTGAAGTTTTTGTGTTGTTGCCTATCTAAATATCTTGGAGGATTGGGGTTGAAATACTTGAGGCTTCAAGGTATTGCTTTAGCTATCAAATGGATCATTAAGGCCTTTGAGGGTTTTGAGCCTTGGAAGGTAATATTACTCTTTCTAAACCAAAGAGGGGCAAGAATTGGACTATCTTGCACCAACGTGGTTTGTTTTTTGGTAATTTTGCAGTTAAGGCCTTTGGGTTTGATGTGTTTAACAGCATTTGGAGGGTTTGGGAGAATGTGAAATATTTAATCAAGGACAGTATGATATTTCACGTGCTAATGATATTTGGACTATGCTTTCTCTCATGCTAATGATATTTTTTGCTTTTAGATCAGTATGGTGGAACTTAACTAGAATAACAAACCTCAGGCTCTTACCAAGGGGCTCTCTGCTAAGTTTTGGGATCCTAAAGGAATTTCTAAGTTTCAAGATATTTTTGTTAATGGCTATATGAAGACTTGGGAAAATTTGAAAGAGGATTTTAATATCCCCAATAGTCAAAGAAGAACCTTTTTAGTTTTAAGTAAAGCTATGTAAGTGTGAACTTCAATGATGAACTCAAATGTTTTAAAAGACTTCACTTGGAAATATGGTACTATTTTTTATTAGATCTCTGCTAAAAAGATGTATATAATGATGGTTGATGCGAGGGAAATGATTGATTGTTTAAATAGGATATTGGAATTGGAATTGGTCTAGTTCTAAGTGGGCCAACGTGCTAAAGCATGTTTGGTATTCTACTATTGAGTTTAAGAAGGCTTATTTTAGGTGGTTCCTTTTGTTAAAAAAGATTGCTATGAATGTTGAATTAGAGTCTCTAGGTATCCCAATTAGATTATGTTTTTTTTTTGTGAGAAAATTGAATCTTTTGGAAAAAAAAATTATTGCCAATTTTTTTTGCTTTGGTTCTCCTTTTTTGGTGACAAGCTCGGTTTGGGGGAAAAAGAGGGCTCCACTTGGTATGAGATTTTATGTTTTATCTAGAAGAAGAGAAACAAGGAGCTTTTCTAAGGAAAAATAAGATACCTTACTAAGTTTCATTGTGAACTCACCCTTATGAATGTTTTATTGTAGGTCACCATGATTCTAGAAATTCTAAAAGATAGGTTCTTGATCTTGCTTCAAGAGGGCCTAACAACTGTTTACTAAAAGGAGATTAAGATGGCTCATTTCTCGCCACAAGGTAGAGACAACTTGAACAAGGAAGAGCTTGTTGTTCTAAAAGATTATATGGAAACCCATAAGATTGAAAGACCAGAGGATGATAATATGGAACCAACAACTAGAAGCAAATTTGAACCAATGGTAAAAGATTTGAATTTGAAAGATATGGCAAATCCGCCTATTAGCACTTATGATATGGATCAACACGGGTGTAGTAGTAACTAGCATTGTTGTTGGGAATAATTGTGATCTATTATTGTTGTTTTTCTTTGTTTTGTGATCTTAGATGATGTCTTGTTTTGTTCAATTGTTTTGGTAAACTTGATCAAACATTAATATGGTATTGGAGCTAATACTCATATTGTAATGTTCCTTTTTATAAACAATTCCTAATATAAAAATTAAAAATTAAAAATTAAAAAAAAACATTGCTCTATACAATGCCTCGTTGTAATGCATAGGCATCAAACTTTTGATACCACCAACACAATGACTATTTTAGACCATACAAATATATTTTCAATTTACAAACCAAGACTTATTTTCCCTTCAACTTGAATTCTTTAGGTTGGTCACATAGATCTCCCCCTCTAAATATCCATACAAAAATGTAATCTTAAAATTAATTTGGTCTACTTCAAAAACACATGCCACAACAATACAGAATAACATTTGAATGGAATTTAAATTAATTGGAACAAAAAAGATCTCAAAAATATATTCCATTAATTTGGAAATGTCATTTTACCATCAATAATACCTTCTACCTTTCAAATGTACCATGTACGATGAGCTTCTTCTTAAATATCCACTTGCAATCAATGGGCTTTTGTCCATTAGGTAAATTAACAAAGTCCCAAGTCTTACATTTCTCCAAGACTTACTTTCCTTAGAATAAAGAGCTTCATCTACAAACTTGAGTTCACTAGAAATATGGTGGACTATACCTATGAGGTAATTTCCACTACCTTGTAGACCTTTTCAAAGTTATAATTGGAGATATTACCACATCAACTTTTTATTCTTTATAATTTGTCCTTATGTCCCCTCCTAACACTCTTCCTCTCCATTCACATTACCTTGTACACTAACTTTTCATTTAAAAATGTATCTTCTTACTCTAGATCATGTGTTCAATATGAATCTTTTGGCTCCCATTTACATTTGGTTAAGTCTTCTTACTTATTTGCATCTTATATGGTGTCTTCCCCTCAAGCATATAATTGGAAGACTTCTCGCGGTCTCTATTGTTGCCTTCTTTATAGCAATTCCACATACCTGTAGCATACTTCAAATTCCTTACAATAATATTCTCCACCATTATCTAACCCTAGAACTTATATTTTCTTATTAGTTTGATTCTCTACAAGTGCTTTAAACTCCAACTTGTGAAAAAATTCAAACTTCTTTCTAAGAAAAATATACTCAACCATGTCTAGGATAAACATTTATAAAGAAGGTCTTGACAATATAATCTATTGATAAATTTGTTAACTCTTGGCCCAAAAGAAAGGTCATTATTGGAGGGGTTGGCTTCACTATTACAATGGAAATGATAGGGAAAGCCATGGGCCTAAGCTGGGATGGGACAAAAGTCTTGAGATTTAGAAAATCCAAAGAGATGCAGTTTATTAAGGATTTTTTGGAAAATGGGGAAGTTGTTGTACAACACCAAAATGGTTATAACAAATTGAAACTCCCTTCACCTTTAGCCCTAGTAAGTTTCCACCTTATAAAGTATTTTACTCTTGAGGGTAGATTTTTAACTGTTCATAGGTACCATTTCCCACTCTTGGACCACCTAAGGCATGGCAATAGGTTTAGCTTCCCATTCATTTAGTTGTCCTCCATGGGAAGTGTATTAAGGAAGGTGCAACACCCCCCCTCCACCAAGGTTTGATCTACGCTTTGTACCAATAAAATATATGCCTTACCCCTTCTCTTCTTATGGGCTCGTCGTTTGTTATTAACCTACTTCATGAGAAGGGTAAAAAGAGAAAAAGGGCCCAATTTTGAGGAAGCCTTTGATGTTAAAAACAAAAATGTTTCTTCCTCTAAGAAAATCCTCCTCCCTCAAGTTGGAAGGGGGCAAGTTGGGGTATGTTTCTAACACTGCTAGAAAGATGGGTAAATGTAAAATTAGGGGAGAAGACCTTGAAGAGGACAGGGATTGTGAACCACCAAACCCAAAAGAAATTAAAATTCTAAAAGAAGTTTGTGATAAGGTTGATAATGGTGGAAGAAGACTTGTCGAGCTTGCAAAGGCATATGTGTAGCACAAAGGGGTTAAAGCTAGTGTAAGCAAGGTCGATGGTAGGGTTAGTAAGAATGTTGTGCAAGACATTACCTCTAACTCGTACTCAAGAGTATGAGAAAGAAATCCAAAAAAAGGAATTTGAGCATGAGGTTTTTTTAACCCTGTTTAGAACAAGGAAGAAGAGAAAGATGAGATAGAGGTGGGGTCTACGGAGTTTGATAAAGACTATATGAAGAGGGGTGACATGGCTCATGCTACTTTAGATAATGTTCAAAACGAGGATACAAAAATCTTTCCTTGGCCAACTATACAAAGTTCTTTTTTCATCACCAAAAAGCCTTGTCCTCCATCATACTCCTTATATTTAAAGATATGTTCCCTATGATGATTCATGTGATATGGCACCTAAATCAATCAACCAAGGATCATCACCAGTAACATTAAAAATATAAAATCATCACTACTAAACTTACTATTGTTCAAGAATTTATCAAAGGGGTCATATTTCTTCTTAGACTTGCATTCTATTCTTATGTGACCTCTCATGCCACAATTCCAATACTTCACTTTAGGTTTACTAAGAGACTTGGACTTGCTCTTTCCCTTGGACTTCATATCTTCAACCTTCTCCTTGCGCCCTTTATTGTTTGACCAACCCCACATAACCAAGGCACCAAGGCATCACTAGAGGATTCATCCATGGATTTTCTCTTAATT
Source organism: Sequoiadendron giganteum (assembly GCA_007115665.2). Classification (NCBI taxonomy): domain Eukaryota; kingdom Viridiplantae; phylum Streptophyta; class Pinopsida; order Cupressales; family Cupressaceae; genus Sequoiadendron; species Sequoiadendron giganteum. The sequence continues at coordinate 99,780,274 of CM021110.1, read as the reverse complement.
TTAAGAGATGCATACAGTGTCCTCTAGTTTTGGTGAATAACACTTACCACTTCTTGATATTATCAAATTCATCTGTGAATTAAGTAACAAATAAATTTTATGCACTTATACACTTATTCTAACTTGACTCTAATTAACAATAAATCACTCAAATTTAAATTGAAAACATTAGGATGATCATTTATAATCTCCACCTTTCATCTTCAAAGAGTACAACTTTTTCAATGATAGTTTATTAGCCAAACTCTTGGACTACTACAGAGCTCTTATCTTCTTCCATAACAAATATGTAGGATCTTTTAACACATTCATTAATAATAAATATGAAATAAACAAATAATACTTCAAAATTTATTATCTAGTTTATTCTAGTCCTCATAAAACATAATATAGGTTTTCTTAAAGACGATTTCAACATTAATGGACTATGAAAATCTCATGTTCATCATAATATAATATGTTTAAATTTGCTCTATTGGTGTCCTACAAACAAGAATAACTCAAAAATGCAAAAACATATTTGTAAAATAATTACTAAAGACCTTGTTCATCAATGCTTGAAATGTAGCCAAAGCATACAATCATTTCATCTTTACTAAAATATTGATTGAAGGTTAATCTTCCAAAAATCATTGGCGCCATATTGCTTATCCATTAGTTTATCATTCTTGGGCATTGAAATTTGTTCTTTATGGTGATTCTCTTAAGCATTATGTAATTGATGAACAAATTATGCTACCAACCCTTCTTAAGAGTCAATAGCATTAGTGTAGCATGTCATTTTGGTAGGCACAATGATTCCAATTTCTAGTATCTCATACACAAGCATTTCAATTTCAATTTTTTGAGAATGACCAATATTTTTAAGGGCAAATAGCTATAGGTTCCTTTCAAGGTCAATCTCAATTGTGTGCTCCAGTTCATCATCTTGAGGTAACTCCCTTGGAAGGTCCTGAAAAAAACACACATAAACTAATCCAGCAACTTAAATTCCTCATATTTGTTTGTATTGATCAGAAGGATCAACGTTCATGCAAAATATAGGTGGGCCATGAAATTAAGAGTGCCTCATCTTCAAAATATTCTCCACAATCTCCTTAAGAAGTAAGGACTCATGTTCCCTTACTTCAATGCAAGAATCGTCTATAGATGATTAATGGAGCATGTCACAAGTGAGTCCAACCGCTATCATCTGTTGGCAAAACAAGAACAGACAACTAAGAGGGGGGGGTGAATCAATTGTCACAGAATTTAAAACTTATTCAACCTTATTAACCTTTAATCTCATATCTGATAATTAACAGTGAAAGCATGAATCAATAACACATCAGAAACACAACACCAAGATTTTATACGTGGAAACCCTATTAGGGGAAAAACCACGATGGATGTTAGTCCACAAGATTATACCTTGTTAGAAGTATAATGAAAATGAATAGGGAATGCACATGCATTCAGGCACACTGCCTAGAGCTCATTACTCAAATGGGAAGGCACATTGCCTTATAGAAACATTTAGATTAAAACCATTTGAAGAATATGAACTGATAAATTAGCTTCTACAAAAGCCTGATGACAGTTTCGGTTAAGCACAGAAACACTTCTTCACACTTCGCTCAATCTTCTTCACACTCTACTCTGTATTCGAATTATTTGATCTCTATTCGCACATTTCGCATTCACACTTCTCATACACACATTGAGCACACTTGAAAATGAAGAAACAATCGCTCTTATATATCCGCTACATGAAATTACATTAACAACTCTGTCGGCCAAAAATAAAAGAATAAATGAATTGCAAACTGTCAACCCAATTCATGAACAAATCTCAATGCGCACCAACCGAAGTCGGTCACAACATAATGAAGACCTCAAACAACTTCCTCAAACACGCCAAACAATAAAATATTAATCCATGAGGATCTGCAACACGCTACAACCACCATGTCGGCCAAGAACATGAAAACCCGAACACACAATGGAAAAATCTCTTATCACAATCACACTGATCAACGCGGACGTGCAACAAGGATAGAGCACGATCTAGAAACATCAACAAACATTGCATGAGCATACACAACAACTAGAATTACCATAATCACGTTCTCTTCTTCCAGAAACATCAGCTACAACAACAAAATAATTGTAGGAACACGGAAACTCATAACTTGCACAAATCTTGATGCACACCTCTGAAACTTCTGAAGTATAAACTAGATAGGCTCAGCAACAAACCCTTTAAAGCGCAACTTTTGAATACCAACATATTGAATTTTCCACCACATTGAACTTCACAGCTTCACAGGCAACCTTCAACATATTTATTATAATTTTTTTAATATCCTCGACATATACAACCTTCAAATCATCAAATGCTAATAGTGTTGACATCAATGACAACCACATATCAGCAACATAACCACAACATCCAAAATCTCCCCCTTTGGCATAAATGGCAACACATGATGTGAAAAATACACCATCAATGCAACTAACTCTTCTTCTCATACTGTTCTTCTCCTCCTTACATTACTCTTCTCCCTTTTTTGTTATGCTCTTCTCCCCCAAGGTTTTTACAAAGTTTTTCACATTACTCTTCTCCCCCTTTGGCATTAATGGCAAAGGTACACAAGCTCTGAACCGCATATCTGAATCATTTAACTACTCCCCCTGAGTAGCAACCACTACAACATCAATCTAAAACAAGATATGACTATGAATGCACGAATTGATGCAAAGACTTGCATCTTAGTTCAAATTAGGAGGGGAAATCACCCCTAACTTGCCTTTGAGATACTCAAAAGTATCCTTAGGCGATGGCTTAGTGAAGATGTCTGCAATTTGTTCCTTAGTAGGTACATACTCCAGTATGACTTCTTTATCACTCACTTTGTCTCTCAAAAAGTGATATTTGATAGATATATGTTTTGTCTTTGAATGCAACATCGGATTCTTAGAAATGTTTATAGCACTTGAATTATCACAAAATATAGCAATAGGCTCATCATACTCAATTCTGATATCTCTCAGCATCTGCTTCATCCATATTACTTAAGTGCAATTGTTTGCAGCAACAATATATTTTTCCTCAACAGTAGTTAAGGAAATGGAATTATGCTTTTTACTTAACCAAGACACCAACCTCTTCCCCAAGAAGAAGGCACCACCACTAGTAATTTTCATGTCATCCACATCTCCTGCCCAATCTGCATCAGTAAAGGCGCTCGTTGTAAAATCGTCATCTTTAGGATACCAAAAACCAAAGTCAACTGTCCCTTTCAAGTATCTGAAAATTCTCTTTACAACAGTCACATGAGATTCATTTGGATCAACTTGATATCTAGCAACCATAAATACAACATTCATGATGTTTGGTCTGGTTTGAGTCAAATAAAGTAATCCATTGATCATTGACTTGTATCTTGTTGGATTTTCTTTAGGAGAATCATCATTCTGTGTCAACTTGCATCCGATTACCATGGGTGTACCAACTGGCTTTGAGTCTTCCATGCCAAACTTTTTCAATAACTCTCTTAAATATTTGGACTGAGATATAAAGATTTCATCATCTAACTGAGTAATTTGCAATCCTAAAAAGAATTTCAACTCTCCAATCATTGACATCTCAAACTCATTTTTCACTTCATCAACAAACTTCATACATAAGTCATCATCACCTTCAAAAATGATGTCATCAACAAAGACTTCAATAATCAACTCTTTATCTTGATCCATCTTAAAATATAGATTATTGTTAGCAGTACCTTTGTTTTTGAAAAGGTAAGCAACATTTTCAGGGTGTCGTACCCTTCACAAAGAGCTCAAAGGGCCAAAGAAAAACATAGTTCAAAACAGAGATTGAACTATAGGAACAACCAGAAACAGTTGACTGACAGCTATGGAAAACAAAGAGATTAAGCAACCTTAGAAACAGAGGGTTCAAAGATGGCACCACGAGCCCACGACTGAGAAGCAGACACAGACTTCTTCTTCTGAAGAACAACCGACCAGGGAGGCTCGAAAACAAGAAACGAGGAGAACAGTGAGAGGAGCGACCCCACCTCAGCCACCATAGGACCACCAAGCAACGAGGGATTCGACAGCAAGGCAGTCGAGAGCGGATCAACAAGCGGAACAAAAGAGGCACCCAACAAAGGGCGAACAAGGTCAGACAGGGCAGTGACAGCAGGTGCAGGGTCAGGCCCAACAGTGTCAGCAGAAGGGTCTGGCACAACAGTGTCAGCAGAGTGGTCCAAAGGAGGAACCAAAGAAGAGAGCTTCGGGTGAGCAGCAACATGAGGGTCAACCAACACAAAAGAAACCTCTGAAGAAGAACCCACCGTGAGGTGATCAAGGAGAGCATCAGTCCACCAAGTCGCAGCGCCCTTGCGACAGGCATGAGGGCAAGCAAAGGCCAAGTGCCCCACCAAAAAGCATCTCCTACACCGAAAGGGAAGACCCTCGTAATTTAAGAGTTGCTTCCTAGGTGTGTCCTCCACCAGCAAAACAACATCCCCATGGAGAGGTTTAAATATATCCAGATCAACTAGCAATCGAGCAACCGTGGTGAGCCCAAACTCCCTAGTTGTAGAATCCACCATCAAAAAACGGCCAATGGTATTGCCAATGGCTTCGAAGCATGATTCCTCCCAGAACTGGAGAGGAAGGTTTGGCAAACAAACCCAAACAGGTCTGGTATTCAACGGCTCTGTAAGGGGGTTGAAAGAATGATCCCAGGGCCTTATGGACAGAGAATGAATGCCCCACATCCATCCTCTATCCAGAACATAGCTTCGCTCACGAGGGGAGCCAAAGGTAGCAATAAAGAAGCCCCTAGCGCTAGGGTAGAGCTTGATTTCTCCAACAACCAAAGGCTTCCAGGAAGTCTTCACCCAATCATGGAGGTCTTGGAGGGATGGCCACAGTCCATTAAATCTGCAGACCACACCCATTTTTCAGGTAATACTCCTCATTCTCTACTATCTCAGGCCCACAAACCACCACCGGGGAGTCTCGGGCACAAGGAATAGACCTCTGGGGAGGCCGAGCACAAACTCTAGCAGCTTCAAAAAAAGATTTTTCCTTCCCCGCAGAACACCCAGCAGCAGGAGGATGAGCAGTCACAGGCACCGAGGCAGGGGAGGGCCGGGAGAATACTGTCTCAGAGAAGGACCTCCAGCTAGAGGGAGCACAAGACACAGGAGCAACCGACACTAAAGGAATACCATAGGGATCAGCACCCACACCATGCAGCGCTGCAACCACACCATTAGCAGAGCCAGGGATGGGGGGAGCCCCATCAACACCGACCCCAACACCTAACACAGGAGCAGCAGCGTCCACAACAGCAAACACAGCCCGAAGGGAATCATCTTGGAGCAAGCTCCCGCACGGCCCAATGGAAAGCCTGTCACCAGTCGCCAATACAGAGCTTCCGCACAGAACACCTCCATGCTTCACCACCACCACAGGCGCAGCAACGACAACCGCAGGGGACCGTTGGAAAGTGACATTCCCATTCGGAGAGGAAATCCCATTCGGAGCCATTGTTGAATAGCAGTACCTTTGTTGAATCCAAGCTTCAACAAGTATTTATCCAATCTAGCATACTAGGCTCTAGGGGCTTATTTGAGTCCATACAGTGCTTTCTTCAATCGGCAAACCATATCTTCTTTATCAATCAGTTGAAATCCATCTGGTTGCTCAATATATACTTCTTCTAGCTCGACATTTAAAAATGTTGACTTTACATCCATTTGATAGACTTTATAGTTCTTAAAAGCAACATAAGCAAGAAATAATCTTACAGCTTCAACTCTAGCAACAGGGGCAAAGGTTTCTTCAAAATCAATACCTTTCATCTGTGAGTACCCTTTACATACCAGGCTTGCTTTATTCCTGACCACTTCACCTTGTTCATTCAACTTATTCTGAAAGACCCATTTTGTTCCAATCACATTTTTATTTTGAGGTCTGGGAACAAAAATCCATGTATCATTTTTCTCTATCTGCATCAGTTCTTCTTTCATTGCTTCCATCCAATATTCATCTTTACATGCTTCATTGGCATTGTTTGGCTCAGTCTTGGAAATTAGATAGTACTCTTCTACAATTCTTCTTCGAGTCTGCACACCTTTGTTCTTATCTCCTATAATCTGATTTTCAGAATGATTTAGTTTTACATACCTCGAAACTTTAGGATTCTCTCGAACTTCTGGTTCTTCTGTTCTTTCTTCTGCACTTCCACTAGCTTCTTCTTGATTCTCTTGATTCACCGGAACAATTTGAACTTGATTTTGTGTATGTGCATTATTTCCATTAACAGTACTATCATGTTGGTCATCAAAATCATATCCACAGTATTTGGATGATCTAGCAGTGTCTTCATCAACCCTGACATTTGCACTTTCAACCATTTTCCTTAATCTTCTATTATAGCACTAGTAGGCTTTACTCTTAGTAGAGTAACCCAGAAAAATTCCTTCATCACTCCTAGCATCAAACTTGCCAATATCTTCATCTCTCTCGATATAACATCTACTTCCAAAGATTTTGAAATATTTAACTGTAGCCTTATAACCAAACCACAGCTCAAAAGGAGTCTTACCAGAATTACCATTGACATTTATACAGCAGTGCTTACAACTTCTCTCCAATAGATATGAGGAACATTACCTTCCAACATCATAGTTCTAACTGCATCTAGAATTGTTTTGTTCTTTCTCTCAACAACTTCGTTATGTTGAGGGGTTCGAGGAGGAGATAACTGTCTTTTTATTCCATGTTCTTCATAGAATGAATTGAACTCTCGGGAAGTGAATTCACCACCTCTATCTGACCTTAAGCATTTAATCTTTAGACCTGTCTCATTGTCGGCCATAACTTTGAAATTTTAGAACTTTTCTAATGCTTCATGTTTTTCTCTCAAGAAAGCAACCCATATCATCCTAAACTAATCATCAATAAGCAACATAAAGTACCTTTCTCCTTGTAGACTTCTGATTCTAGAGGGACCACATAGCTCAATATGCACCAACTCCAGTACTCCATTAGAATGATGTTGTTTGCTCCGAAAAGAAATTCTAGTATGCTTTCCCATCTGACATTCCTTGCATATGGTGTTAGTAGGCTTCACTAACTTAAGAAGATCTCTAACTGCTTGAATGGAGCCTACTTTGACAATGTTATCAAAATTCACATGACAACCTCTTATGCCATAACCAGCTAACATCAACTTGAGCAATTAAACAACTTTCACTAGCAACACTCGAGTGAAAAAATTACCTCTTGTCTTTGTACCTGAAGCAATTATATTTCTAGAACTTCTCATATCCTGCACTTCCATCTTTGAACTAAAGATTGTATCCCTTGTCTACCATCTATCCAACACTCAATAGATTATGCTTCAATCCTTCAACATAAAAGACATCATCAGTATTATATTTACCACCAAGAAAAATAGTGTCTCTGCCACAAATCACACCAACATTGTTATCTCCAAATCTTACAACACCACTATCATATTTCTCCAAACTTATAAACTTGTTTTTGTCACCAGTCATATGATGTGAGCATCCGTTGTCAATCACTCATTCATCATTTTCTTCAATTTTGGCTGCAAAAGTTTTCTCAATATTCTTATCACTAGCAGATTCAATGGACACCATACCATTTTCCTTGATAGCAATGAATACGCATCCATCTTCATTTCCATTTTTTTTATCAGATTAATCATCAATAACACTTTCAGCATAATAACATTTCTTTTGAAATCTAGGCTTATCAGGTTTGAACCTAAGAACTCTTTCAAGGCACCTTGATGCAAAATGACCTATCTTATTGCAAGAGAAACATTTAATAGGCAACTTTTCCTTGTACTTACCTTGTCATCTGGTTTCCCTTTTCACAATCAATGCTTCCAGCTCTTTTAACTCTTTTTTTTCTTCTTCAATCTGTTTCATTTCATCTTCATACTTGAATGTCTTTCTAGAACTTTCTCTTGGATCATATCTCTGTTGGTTTCTTCTGAATACAATAGCCTTGAATGCAAATTTTGTCTTAAGAGTAGATTCACCAAATTCACTTAATTCAAAGGCAGCAAGTTTACCAATCAGCATATCTCGTGTCACATTTGTTACTGTCATGAGTTTTTCAATAGCATGAGCTTTCATTTTGTAAGAAGTAGGCAATGATCTTAACACTTTAGCCACAATCTCTTCTTCATCCAAGATTCCACCGGCACATCTAATACCCATCACTAATTCATTTACTTTTTGCATGAAATAAATAATGTTTTCATCTTCACTCATTTTCAAGTTTTCCCACTTACCTTTCAAACTTTGTAGCTTAGCAACTTTTACTTGTGCATCTCCTTCATACAATGTTTCCAAATTCTTCCAAATCTCATATGTTGTTTTCAAACCTATCACATTTGTCATCTTTGAATCTGTCAAAGCACTCAATAATGCTTCTATAGCCCTGGTATTTGTTTCAACTTCTTTGATCTCATCAGGAGTAGAGGGACCATTTTGAGGAATAACATATATGTTCTTTGTAATCTTTCAAAAGAGATCACCAATGCACTTCAAATGACACTCCATTCTAACCTTCCACAAATAGTAGTTTGTTCCATCGAATCTAGGACTATCATTCTTATATGATGCCATCTCGGATCACCTCAAGCTATTAAACTTATTTAGAGGAACCAACTCTGATACCAATTGTTGGCAAAACAATAATAGACAACTGAGAGGGGGGCTGAATCAGTTGTCACAGAATTTAAAACTTATTCAACCTTATTGACCTTTAATCTCATATCTAATAATTAACGGTGAAAGCATGAATCAACAACACATCAGAAACACAAAAACACCAAGATTTTATGTGCAAACCTTATTGGAGGAAAAACCAAAGTGGATGTTAGTCCACAAGATTATACCCTATTAGAAGTATAATGAAAATGAATAGGGAATGCACATGCATTCAGACACACTGCCTAGAGCTCACTACTCAAATGGAAAGGCTCGCTGCCTTACAAAAACATTTAGATTAAAACCATCTAAAGAATATGAACTGATAATTAGTTTCTGCAAAAGCTTGATAACAGTTCTGGTTAAGCACAAAAACACTTCTTCACATTTCGCCCAATCTTCTTCACACTTTGCTCTGCAATCGAATGATCTGATCTCTATTCGCACATTTCGCATTCACTTCTCATACACACATTGAGCACACTTCAAAATGAAGAAACAAACGCTCTTATATATCCACTACATGGAATTACATTAACAACTTTGTCGATCAAAAATAAAAGAATAAATGAAATGCAAACTATCGACCCAATTCATGAACAAATCTCAATGTGCACCAACCGAAATCGGTCACAACATAATGAAAACCTAAAACAACTTCCTTCAACACGCCAAACATTAAAAGATTAATCCATGAGGATTTGCAACATGCTACAACCCCCATGTCGGCTAAGAACATGAAAACCCGAACACAATGAAAAAATCTCCGATCACGATCACACCGATCAACGCAGACGTGCAACAAAAATAGAGCACGATCTAGAAACATCAACGAACATCGCACGAGCATACGCAACAACTAGAATTACCAGAATCACGTTCTCTTCTTCCAAAAACATCAGCTACAGTAACAGAATAACTTTAGGAACACAAAAACTCATAACTTGCACAAATCTTGATGCGCACCTCTGAAACTTCTAAAGTATAAACTAGATAAGTTCAACAACAAACCCTTTAAAATGCAGCTTTTGAATACCAACATACTGAATTTTCCACCACACTGAATTTCACAACTTCACAGGCAACCTTCAACATATTTATTATAATTTTCTCGGTATCCTCAACATATACAACTTTCAAATCATCAAATGTTAATAGTGTTGACATCAATGACAACCACATATCAACAACATAACCACAACATCCAACATCATCCAAGTGAGTCACATTTTTATTGTAGATTATTTACTCACCATTATAACCTATAATCAATTGTTATTGCAAGGTTGCAATTAGAATGGGTAGACAGTTGTGGTGCTTTGTTACTCATATCTTATATTCTTTGACCTCAACTCCAGTTGGCCTCTTTAAGACTTGCAAATATTACTTTTTAAACTAATCAAATAATAGACTTGAAGCATTCCTATAAATTATTGTAGCATTTGTTCACATCCAAGGCATTTACTAACTACCCAATGACTTGGTAATGCTCACTCTAAGCTAGTAATATGACAAGTCTAAGAAGTACTTCAAATAGGCAATTTATTCTCTATTGAGAACTTTGAACATCTAAAACGCCTCTTATAATTAATTTACCAAATTGAACGCTTCACCTCCCAAAGTTCCCTTTTAAAATAGTAACACAAGTATTATGAAAAGATACTTCCCCACATAAATGTAATGCAGATAATCTATTTGCTTCACTTTGCATACACAATATACAGAATTAAAAAGAACACTAATGATACATAGCACACTTAGTGAGTTCTATAATAGCAAAATACATCCATTTGGAAACTCAGCAACTCACTAATAAATAAGTCCTTTTGTTAAGTTGGCAAAACCTGGTCAACCTTGATCTCTCAAATTAATGCCAATACAAATTGCTTTCTCATAACAAATGAAGCCAACCCCCACTGATAAATAGATTTAAAATGCTTAATAGACAAAAACCATTAAAAAAACTGAATACATATGAACAAGGATACAACAACATTAGTGATGGAAGAAAAATAAATAAATAAATTGATAAGCTTCTAAATTAGACAAACAAAATATCCAAATAGATGACCTTTGTATACTCAGGATTACACAACCATTTACTTTCAATTGATAATGTTAAGACACAAATTAGTTATTATTATTTCGATTGGAATTACACCTTGCACTTCATCCTTGTAAACCTAACTTCCTGATGGACATATTGCAAATTAAAAGCTGTTAATTAAACTTGAAATGGATGACTGGAACTTAGAAATCAATTTTATGATGCAAGGGTAACTGATGTATTCAAGAGATTACTCAATTCACTTTCCAAAAGTTCCAACAAATTTGCTTTTGTCCGTCGATATAGCCAAGCTTCATTTTCCCTATCCCAATCAAATCTAGCTGGCCCGCTGCCAAAAACAAAAGACAAGTTGATAAACATTACTCTATTTAAGCATAAATATAATTAAAAAATGCTTTAGAATTGTATCTTTTCTCACTAAAAAGATATCCAATTACAGATGAGCTACCTTGCTAAAGAATATGAACCCAATGACGAGTTACATGAGACATATCATCTGTAACTTCAAGCACATTAAGGTCTTAGTCATTGTATAGGTTTACAAATGCCACCTATCATCATAAAAGGGAAAAAGCCTCAAACAGAAAACTTGAATGTCTGTCCATATCCACCACTTCTATATTTTCAATGTTCCAAACAACCTAGAGATGCTATTGATAATTTAATACGATAACACACATATTGTCATAAAAGGCATGCAATGCAATGTTTCGTAATACTTCATCAAATTTGTGGAGGATCGTCCCTGAAGTTATTTTATATTCTTTTTGGGTCCAAATCATTAAGGGTTTAGGTCCCAAACTATGTGTCAACAATAGGTGGGTGATCTGGTATAAAAGTTCATGATAATGAAATTTACAGGCATTACAAAATAAATCTGACTTCATATTATGACAAAACCCACAAAATTATTAGATACAGTTGCAATTGTAGGAGCTTGCATCCCATATGCTTTTTTATTGAAAAGGGTCAAAGTTATTTTGAAAAGAGTGAAAATGTACAATGCCAGACCCAGCCTAGCCCAAAGAGAGGATCGATGATGATCAAAGCTGTGGCATCATATGTCCATGGTTAACATCAGCTTTGTACAACAAAAAAGAAAAGTGCTGAAGAGAATAGAAATCAAAACCTTCTTGCCAAACTAAAAATACCCCACTGTTAACCGTACATACCTCTACTTTTAGATTCCAATAATATTTTCATTATATAAGTCTCTCGGAGTAAGCATGTTTATTTCTTAAGATATTTACAAAAATCAGCAGTGTCTTGGCAAGTATATCTAATGTAAAGCAGTGGATAGTTACTATAGCCACAACGGCAGAAAAGGCATTCATGCTTAGATTCAATGTGAAGGGTGTCTTTGCTCCTCATCCTGGGCAGGCTACAGGTTCCTTTCCTGCACAATGGGTTCAAGTAGGGGATGCAGGCTGTGCTTGCAGGCACATGATTGGGACTGCTCTTGACATCCTCCACTGCCAGAAGCCACACTTGCTTTTTAACAGGCGGATTGAATTGTATCTCCTGGATTATCTATGCTTAACTGTGGTTTACTGGATCATTGTACAGCACATCCTCAATCACAGCAATCGTGTTCTTTTGATATTGATTACTAGCCACAAGCAGTTTATTATCAGCCATTATAAGTTCAATGTTACAGGCAAGGTGCAGAATGCAATATTGCAGCAGGGATGCACTCAAAAGTCAAAAAGCATTTTTCTTGACCTTATGGGTAAAGGCATGGATAGTCATCTCTAGAACATTTTAGTTAAATAGTTAAAGAGTCCCAAAAATTTGTTCCAGCTGTGTCTGGACCTGAAAACAGGAGGATGGCTTTAACTTTGTGATTGGAAATTAAGAACCTTAGTAACCCATTGAACAGGTGCTCGATAATAAACCTACAGTCCTGGATGACTGAACAACAGTAACAAGGTGGATGGTGATAGAAATTGAAGAGTTATTAGCTGATGAAGGCATGAATGATAGGCCCGTACTTCTGTGGATAGAGGAAATGATGGTAATGATATGTAGCCAACAGTCCCATAAGCATGATATCAAGCTTTAGCCTGAAGTCCAGTGATAAATGGTATCAAGGCAAGCTAATTGACCTAAAGTTATGATAACAAAAATTAAAAGATTGTATTCAAATTGAATATTAGTACTGTTAATTCTCAAGGAAGCCAGATCAATATCATCTGCTGAAAAACAAGGCATCCTTATTCTCAACGAGGAGGGAGCATTATCTTCTGATGAAAATCAGAAAGACTTTACTGAACACATCACAGAAAGAATCATGTATTGTGGAAGATCTCAAATAAAAACAAAAGGCTAAGTACTCTATCTAACTATAATAAACTGAACGGTCAAAATGGATACTATCTGAAATCGAAAAGAATCTTAACTAAAAGTTTAAAAATCTTGCAAACCTGGCATGATTATTTTTAAGCAGAAACTTGAGATCACTCCTCAACAAACCAATGGTTTCCATCCTACCAAACTTCACCACGAACACCTTGGATGCATCAAGCTTTCCACAATAATTCTTTCCACTTGGTATGAAGCATTAAAATTAAAGTGTTTTCTTAGCTTTGGTCATGGTTGATAAAAACCTCTAAACCATTAAATTTGTTGGTGCTCCAAAAACTTTGTGGAGCACACTGCCATACCTAGAATAATATTAAACGTTTCCCTATAAGCAGTCTTCTCTTGCATGCACCACAGTCTAGGATTTTTTCTTCAGAATGAGAATTTACAAGAAAAGTGTAGATTTTAATACTTCAATACAGAACATGACTGCTGATCCAGTGAGTTGAATAAAGGAGAGGTTATAATTTATGGAAAAATCGAGGATAGAAAAACAATGTAAATAAGCCAACAAATGCATATATGCACACATCATTGTAAAGATAAGCTTCCCATAATTAGATCCCTTGGTTTCACTTCTTATTCTCTTCGTAAGCTTGGGTGTCATTCAATACCTCACAGGAGATGATAGCCATATTTGCCTATTTGGTGTTTGCTTGTTTATAACGTAAGTTCCAAGATTCCCAAGCTTCACTGTTAAAACTCCACTCTGTAATAACACATGTCAAAGATGAAATCAATCTTAATCCTTGGAAATATTATACAAAATAAAAGCTCTCATTGAAATGAACCATCATATTCTTACAGCATAATCCAAGTCAAAACCGTCGATCTGAATGTCATCTCCATAATCCTAGAGAAAACAAGTTTGAACTAGTGAGAACGAAGTTAAAGTGAAAATTTAATAGTTTAAAACTGAACAAGAAACTAACATGTAGTTTAATTTAATAGGACATCTGATTTGCTAGCTTAGCAGCAGCAAAATATTCTGAGCACAGCAGGTGTGTTACCATTCTGCAGGTGCACACAGCACACAGATACTGAATATTCAGCACATGCAGGTTCATGAATATGAATTACATTATTACACCATATAGAAATTTTGTATATAGTATATACAAATTATACAGAACTGTACTAATGGATGGTTGATACAGCACAAAAAGCTGATACCATTTCTTGTTTTGAAAGTTACATAAACATTTATCTCCCTACCCATCCAACAATGTTATACAATCAAGCACCCAGGAAAAGAAATGAATTTGCTGCAAGAAACAGCAAATGCAAATTGAACTCCTAAAAATTGACCATGCAAGCTTGCATAAACTGAACATGCAAAATGAGAACAGACCTATGAAATGTGCATGCTTATTAAATCAGGGTGTATAAGTTGAACGCTTTCAAATCATGTTACTAAATGAAGAGAAAATGTAAGAACCCCTGTTCTCCCTGATATTAAATTCTTTGCAACCGCTGGTTTATTTTTTTGAGTTTTTGTAGTTTTCTTGTTTTAAGATTGATTTTGCAAGTTTGTGCCAAGTTGTGCAAGAAGACTCAAGTATAAATATAACCAAACACAAGGCAACGACTATGAAGGAAAAATAATAGACTTGAATCTGATTATGATATCCTTGACAATGTTCAATACACCCTCAATGCAGAATCAAAATTCTTAAATCTGATTTATCACAGTTGTAAATACAAGTATTTATATACATATTAAAATATGACTTCTATTCCTTTGCAAATTCAATACAAATCATACCCAAAGATTGATAATGCCAACACAAGCAAATCTGGAAATGACTATGTGCTGTGGCTGAATTCCTTAATGCAATCGATCAGCTTCAAATATTGGTTTCTCCAACTTAAAACTCACAGCAAATGCATTTATTAACCTGGACGCCCAATGTTGGGTTGATAGCAGCTCAAAAAAAGAGGCATTTCAGCCTGAAGTTCAAATGCCCAGCCTAAGATGATCTGTACGGCCTGTCTAGGACAGAAGGGTACGGCCAGCAATTGAATGGTCTTCAGTTTTCACAAACAGCTTCAAATGTATCTTTAATTCCTCAATACTAATCTTTCAAACCCTTGCAAACTTCATCAATATGCACAAATATGACTGCTGATTACAGCCACCTGAATGAGCAACCTTCAGTTGATATTTCACAACCTCAGATAGCTGATACAATGAAGATACTTCGTTCTCCAATGCCTAGAAATTGCAAAAAACCCGAGGTTTCTTCTGTTAGTTTTACATGATCAGATATAACAAGACAGAAGGCACTCAAAAAATGCAACACATGCGACAATGAACACAACCAGATACCCTAGGAAAACCCTCCAACCTGAGGGAGAAAAACCCAGTCAATATATCTCTTATATATTGATAAATAAGAGTAGAAAAGATCTGCTTACAACTCAAGCACAAAGCCGATTTGATACAATGAATAATTGCACCTCTCCTTGATGCAAAGATACAATGAATATGTTTCTCCTTGAAATCGGTCTGCTGCAACAGAATGTCGACCTGCTGCTGCAAGATGATGATTCACTGCCACAAGATGATGCGCTGCTGCTACAAGATGATGCGCTGCTACAGAATGATGATCTGCTGCTCAAGCATGGACTTCTACTAGGAATGCGAATTATGACGAATGAACTTGATGAGTGGACGGAACATCAATCGAACATATATACAAGAGGAGAGGGAAGTCGTGCCTCTTCAAATCCAAGAGTCGGCCCAATATGAAAGGATGTGTTTCCAATATGTACAAGGTCGGCCTCCATAGAAGATCGCGCCTCTTCATTAGTATAACAAATATTAAATGTCAACAAGAGATGTGTCTCTTCAATCATCTCAAGTCGGCCAAGAGCAAGGTATCGAATATAATGATCTCAATTCAAATAGCCGTTTAGGCTATCATTTGAATTGTCTCCAATCGCGCGGCCTTGGAAGAAGCAGCCCGACACTGCTAATAACATCAACATCTTCTTCTCGCAACACCAAACTCACAAAAAGCCAAGTGTAAAATCATCCAAGAATGAATTGATTGCTTTTTGGATTTTTTTATATGTCTCCTTGAAGGCACAATTCCCAAGAATCAATAAAATCATTATAAATATATTTCAAATGTGCTTTTGTCGTGCTTTTTACTTTCTCATTAAATGAGGCGCTCAAAACCATATCTTATAATTGACCTTTTTAATATTATAATGACCCCCTTTATAATATCAAGTCAATAAGCTATGATATCATGTACTTTAAATAATTAATTATTACTAAAGCTAACTTTAATAATAATTAAAAATGATATATCTTCCTCAATAAACATTATTTTGCCATCCCATCTGAACTCGGAGGTCAAACACTGCATCCACAACATGTTCAGGTGCCTTACCATAAATAGCAATACTGGACTTCAATGACCAAGTGACTTACTATAAATAGTAAGTGTGCATAACTGAGTCCCGAAACACCAACGAAGGCCAATCCTGAACAATACCATGCTCTGGAGAAGAAGAACAACTCGATAACTACCAAACAGGACTCTCTAACCATGAGTATTAGCCTACGAGGGTCAAATGATAGGCTAATCAACGAAATGCTGAGGCGAGCAAAAATGGGGACATTACAGTCCGCCCTCTCTGAAATTGCTTGTCCTCAAGCAATCTCCACCGCAAAGAAACACCACTCCACCCGGTTCCCAAGGGAAGACCTGTAGAATGTCCCTCTTGTCTCCAACTGACTCTTGAAGCACCAGCACGAGCATAACCGTTAAAACATAATAACCAAGATCAACTCCAATGTCATGTACCTCAGGAGTATGCACCTCAGGAAGAAGCAACTCTAAAAACTAGAATGATTTGCTTCCCTCATCTACACAAGATAATGCATCATGCCAACTGACTAACTTATGCCCACTAGGATTGTGCATCGAATACATATCGTGTACAAGTGAATCAAAAACAAAACTGTAGGCACTCCTCACCATGTACACATTGTAAAACTCTTCTGTGAGCCCTATCTGGAATCTTGATGCACTAGAAGGATCCCAAACATTGCAATCATCGCCCAACTCTATACTAGTGTCAGGAGTGAGGTCAGCATCAAACTCGAAGAGTGGATTGTCATAAACCAATCCAGCATCGGACTCAAATAAAGGACTATTCACAAACTGCACATCCACTCTGTGCTAAATTGAATCATCCATCTCCAAATCTTAAGGGCAATGAGTAGAATCAAACTCCTCCTGAACAACCTCCTCTCTCCTTCCGCCCTTCTCTCTACTAAGAGAGATAGAACGCAAACTCCCATCTACAATTCCCCTCAACACGTAACCTCTACCATTCATCTTAAACTTCATCTTCATTTTTGGTACGTTGAGGGAGAATTCTCCAATATCTTGGAGCCATTTCATGCCTAACACTATGTCCATCTCACCCACGCTAACCACATAGAAGTTAGCCTGAAACTCATAGCCATTCAACAATAGAGTGAGATTACATATCCGCCTAGTGCAAGTAAGGGTAAATCCATCTGCAACCCTGACCCTGAATCCTGCGAAGTCCTCTATCTGGAGTCTACACCTGGCTACCAATCCCTCATCGATGAAATTATGAGTAGCTCCAATGTCAAGCATAGCAATATAAATCTGTCCATTCACAACTCCTCTAATCTTGAATGAAGCCCCTTTCTATATATCAACAAATAATGCTAAAGGAGACAATTTAACATCTAGTCCAAACTCCGTAGAGGCTCTTCCAACCTCATCATCCTCTGGAACAGCTCGCTGATCTGAATTTTCAGATTCAAAATCCTCATAATAAACCCACATCATACGATTGGCTTTACCCTTAGGCCTCAAAGGATAGTCATGCTCTCTGTTGTAGGGCCCTTTGCACCAATAACACAATTGTTTTTTCCTTAAGTCCTCATGGGACTCTTCATCAACCTTTTTTTCTCTTCTGATCAACAGCTAGTGGTGGGCTCTCATCCGTAGGAAGAGTGATGGATTTAGATGGGAATTGTTTTTTCGAAGCAACCATCTCCATACTTTGCGCTTTCTTCATGGCTTCCTATAATGTAGGGGGATCAAAAGCCTTGATCCACCCTCTCAAAGGTTCCAATAAGCTCTCGCTAAACAATATGACTAATCTCCTCTCAGGCAAACTAGGCACCATCACAAAAAGCCTCTGAAACTCACTGATGTAGGCCTCCAAACTACCCACCTGCTTGAGTTGTGCAAGCTCTCTGAAATACAATTCAGGGTCTTTCCTATCAAACCGCTCAATCAACCTGTTAGTAAACTCATGGTATGTCATGATAAGGTGGTGTTGTAGGGTGACCATACCATGATGCTACCAATCAAGTGCCAAACCGTCTAAGTGCAATGTGGCGAACTTGATGGCCTCATCCTCCTGCATAGGCCTCAATGATAAATAATTATCCAATTTTTGCACCCACGGTCTAGCAGTGCACTTGTCATTGCCATCGATAGATTGATAATGCCAAAACAAGCAAATCTGGAAATGACTATGTGTTGTGGCTGAATTCCTTAATGCAATCGATCAGCTTCAAATATTGGTTTCTCCAACTTAAAACTCACAGCAAATGCATTTATTAACCTGGACACCCAATGTTGGGTTGATAGCAGCTCAAAAAGAGAGGCGTTTTAGCCTGAAGTTCAAATGCCCAACCTAAGATGATTTGTACGGCCTGTCTAGGGCAGAAGGGTATGGCCAGCAATTAAATGGTCTTCAGTTTTCACAAACAGCTTCAAATTTATCTTTAATTCCTCAATACTAATCTTTCAAACCCTTGCAAACTTCATCAATATGCACAAATATGACTGCTGATTACAGCCACCTGAATGAACAACCTTCAATTGATATTTCACAACCTCAGATAGCTGATACAATGAAGATACTTCGTTCTCCAATGCCTAGAAATTGCAGAAAACCCCAGGTTTCTTCTCACAACGCCAAACTCACAAAAAGCCAAGTGTAAAATCATCCAAGAATGAATCGATTGCTTTTTGGATGCTTTTTATATGTCTCCTTGAATGCACGATTCCCAAGAATCATTAAAATCATTATAAATATATTTCAAATGTGTTTTTGTCGTGCTTTTTACTTTCTCATTAAATGAGGCGCTCAAAACCATATCTTATAATTGACCTTTTTAATATTATAATGACCCCCTTTATAATATCAAGTCAATAAGCTATTTTATCATGTACTTTAAATAATTAATTATTATTAAAGCTAACTTTAATAATAATTAAAAATGATATATCTTCCTCAATAAACATTATTTTGCCATCCCATCTGAACTCGGAGGTCAAACACTGCATCCATAGCATGTTCAGGTGCCTTACCATAAATAGCAATACTAGACTTCAATGACCAGGTGACTTACTATAAATAGTAAGTGTGCATAAATGAGTCCTAAAACACCAACGAAGGCCAATCCTGAACAATACCATGCTCTAGAGAAGAACAACAACTCAATAACTACCAAACAAGACCCTCTAACCACGAGTATTAGCCTACGAGGGTCAAATGATAGGCTAATCAATGAAATGTTGAGGCGAGCAAAAATGGGGACATTACAGAAAACAAACACCTGTAAGCATATTATAAAAAAGTTAAAACGATGAATGTGTGCTCAAATAAGAAACTATAAACGCAAACCCAACCATAATGAAAATATCAAACAAACAAGGTTTACAAGGAAATGTGTAAAACTATAAAACCAAAACAAAATGGAAAATAATAAAGAAAAATGTAGTTAGAAATAAAAATTCAACAAATTGTTTTTGAAAATATGTCACAATACATTACAAAGAATAATCATAATATAGTACAAAGGATAGTCCATTGGTTGTGACTGATTGGTAAAGATGGAACATTACCACAATGATTTCAATCCCCCCAAAACCACAGGGCAAGCTCTTGTTGCATTAATGCAGCATAGTTTTTGAGAGTTCATGGATCATGATTGTGTTGATGTTATAGCTATGGGAGATATCCTCCTCTCAAAATCAAAATAATAAATGATGAATAAATAATTCCAAGGCAAGTCGGACTTGCTATAGATAAATATTATTTTAAATTTATAAGGCCGACCCAGGATGAAAAGTCGCCTTGGTTCTTGAATGAGGCCAACCCTTGTGAAGAGTCGCCTTGCTTGTGAAGAGGTATCTTACATTGTATATATAGAAGGTGATGTTCATTTCATTTGATCATCAATCAAGTCGTTCTTATTTTCCACATTCTTTCAAGAAGGAGCAGTAGACCATCTTGTAGCAGTAGATCGACTTCAAGAAGAAACATATTTACCTTTGCATCAAAGGATGGATGCTATTAATTCATTGTATCAATCCGCCCTTGAGAAGGGTCTGGTTGTAAAGCAGTATTCTGCACTTTTATATGATATATATGAGATATATTTGTTGTTGGGTTTTTATCCCTCAAGTAGGAGGGTTTTCCCAGGGTAAACTATCGTGTTCATTGTTCATGTGTTGTGATTTCAACTTATTGCAAATCTGATCCTAAAACTAACATGGTATCAGAGTGGGTTTAGAAAAGGCCTGATCAGATTAAGCAGATATGAATTTGAGTTATATTGTGAGGTAGTCGATATCATTGAGAGGAGGTGATTAAAGTAAAGGTTGGTCGCGTCTCCAGATCCCAAGTTCATGGTCCGGCAGCTAACACCTCCAGATCGGGCAATAGCGAGCATTCAAGATCTTTAGCAGGAAGCAAATGACACCATCGGAGGTAGCGGGAGCAATTGACAAAGGAAGGAGCCATTATTGACCTTGGAGTAATTGCGATTCATTGTGGGAATCGAGCTGCTATGGAAAGGTTAGAAGTCTTCAAGGGAGATCTTACGAGGAACCGTGGACAAAGGGAAGTGATAGTAATTACGCGATTACAAAAGTTAACTCACATTCGCCATAGTCAGGGACTTGGCTCATACTGTATCGAGCATTTCAATTCATCTCTGGTGAGGGTTCGCTGGGTCCGGAAAGATAGGTGCAAACCTGAAAAGCATTTAAGTGCAGCACTTAAGGAGATTTTGATTTCAACGAGATAAGTATTTCATGTTTGAATAATGTTCATGAAGTTTTATATAGTTATTAATTCATGCTATAACATTGGGATAGTGAATCATATTATGCTTCTAGCATTGGTATTTCTCTTTGGATAGTTGAGTTCTATGAACTATTATTAAATTCTCTAAAATGCTTTCAGGACGGACCGAGAAGCATAAGAGATTGCATTCAAGAGAAGAAGAGCTTGATGCATCCTATGAGGAAGTCACGCAGGCTGAAGAATGGAGACACAGCTTGTAGCCATGGGACTGAGTTGGTGGCTGAAGACATCTCTTGAAGAGGAAGAACTCATACAGATTGTCATTGCGATCAATTTCTTCGAAGAGGAGGAAATAACATTCAGAGGGAGTCTGACAAACCAACAAAGGCAACCTTGGACAAAGAAGTCAGGAGGTCGATGCCAGTACTTGGAGCTTCAGAGGGAGTCACATCATCTTGAAGATTTGTTGTAATGTATATTTCTCTGTGACAGAGAAATATGAGGTGAAAGCCCTTGTTAGTGTATATTTCTCTGTGACGAAGAAGTATGAGGTGAAAGCCCTTGTTAGTGTACATTTCTCTGTGACGAAGAAGTATGAGGTGAAAGCCCTTGTTAGTGTATATTTCTCTGTGACGGAGAAGTATGAGGTGAAAGCCCTTGTTAGTGTATATTTCTCTGTGACGGAGAAGTATGAAGTGAAAGCCCTTGTTAGTGTATATTTCTTTGAGATGAAGAAATATGACATGAAAGCCCTTGTAGTGTATATTTCTCTAAAATGGAGAAATATGAGGTGCGAGCCCTTGTTCATCTCTGAGACTGAGATGAGACATCATGTTGAGAGACTCCATGACGACATCACGTTGAGTGACTCCGTGATGAATCCTTTGTACTTGTGTTTTTCCACACATGGGAGTAGCCATGGTGGACCTCATGTTGAGAGACTCCATGACGACATCAAGTTGAGTGACTCCGTGATGGGCACTTTTGCACATGTTCCTTTCCACACATGGGAGTAGCCATGGTGGACGTCATGTTGAGTGACTCCATGACGATATCACGTTGAGTGACTCCATGATAAACTCTTTTTCACAAATGGGTGTAGCCATTCTGGATGTCATGTTGAGAGACTCCATGACATGGATATTTGGAAGGATACCTCCCTAGCTAAAAGGGAGTGTTGATGTTATAGCTGTGGGAGATATCCTTCTCTCAAAATCAAAATAATAAATGATGAATAAATAATTCCAAGGCAAGTCGGACTTGCTATATATAAATATTATTTTAAATTTAAAAGGCTGACCCAGGATGAAAAGTCGCCTTGGTTCTTGAATGAGGCCGACCCTTGTGAAGAGTCGCCTTGCTTGTGAAGAGGCACCTTACATTGTATATATAGAAGGTGATGTTCATTTCATTTGATCATCAATCAAGTCGTTCTTATTTTCCACATTCTTTCAAGAAAGAGCAGCAGATCGACTTCAAGAAGAAACATATTTATCTTTGCATCAAAGGATAGATGCTATTAATTCATTGTATCAATCCGCCCTTGAGAAGTGTCTGGTTGTAAAGCAGTATTCTGCACTTTTATATGATATATATGAAATATATTTGTTGTTGGGTTTTTCTCCCTCGAGTAGGAGGGTTTTCCCAGGGTAAATTGTTGTGTTCATTGTTCATGTGTTGTGATTTCTGCTTATTGCAAACCTCATCCTAAAACTAACAGATTGTACCTCAAGTTTCTCCTGTTTCAGAAAGAGAGAAGGTGCAATTTTGTTCCATTTACGTGAGCAAATAAGGGATGAAGAATGTAAGGGTGACATGAACAACACTTGCATTTTTGTGGATGTTGTATCACATGTATACTTGTTTGAGAGCATGCACAGAATTAACAGGTTCATTTGGGTGTTGAAAGCATGTAGTCTCCATAAAAGCCACGGATCTATAATATGTTTGTAGAATATTTTATCACATGTAAAACTGTTGATTGAACACATGTGCAGCACAAAGAAGTTTTTTGGGGTGTTACAAACATCTAGTGTCCATAGTGGCATGAAGGATTAGTAAGTTGACTAACACAACCAGCACTATCACAAATTCTTGGGTGTTACAAGGGCATATATGCTTCTTGAGAAAGAGCATGAGCAGCAATATGAAGATATGCTTGAATGTTGTAAGCATGTATCTTCTTATTCCATTACAAGGTATTTCATTGTAACATGTAGAAATGACAACACTTGTTGTAAACAAGTAGAAAACTGCAAACTCCTGGGATCTGTGGAACTACACAACGAGCGTTGTTGAAATTGCAAAAAGGAAAGAAGGTAAAATATTTGTCGCTTTTATAGGCATTTGATTAACACTCCAAGATTTCCCGTGAATCTGATAATGTTTAAGAAGGTTGTTTCCACCTCAAGAAAGCATGTAAATTTCTATATTTCTAAAGCATTGAAGCATGCTTTAAGCATCACAAAATGATGTAGCTTTGGCCCAAGTTGACACACAAAAATCTCACAAACAGGAAAAGTTTTTGATATCCTGAATATATGCTTTTGTGGGACCAAAAGCTCCTTTAATAAGGGAGGTATGATATGAATGAACTCCATGGTGATAAATCAAACTGTACAATTATAAACAGATACGAGAAATATGAACAAAAAAGTGAATTCAGTTACAAGGACAGTTGCAAAATAAAGGCATTAAGAAATAGATAAGGAAAAGTACACAGGGCTACAGCGGATGCATTAGCATCCTGGAGTAAAGTGCAGGTGTGTTATAGTCCAAGACTGTGTCAAACAAAAGAGATATATGGATACCCTATATTTTGGTGTATCCATCCTTAAGATCTTACATGTATTGTAATGTAATATCACATACTATCCTCAAGTTATGTCCTTGTGCACAAAGAATGTCTTATTAACTTATTTTGAAGATATTACATCCACAATTCATTTCTTGTTCTAGTCAAGGGCCATCATGTTTTGCCCTTCCTGAATTTGTTTATTTTTAATTGCCTTAATAGTTTCTTCTCTGTCCCATGTAGCATCTTCTTTAGGAAGTCCCTTCCACTTGATTAGAGATTCGGTAATGATCTTGTTCCTCTATTTCCTTTCTCTAGTGTCTAGGATAAATTTTGGCTCTAAGATAAGTTGTCCTTCATCGTCTAGATAGCTCAAGCACACAAGTAAGTAGCTCAAGCAAGCAAACAAGCAACTCAAGCACATAGGCAAGTAGCTCAAGTAGACAAGTAGCTCAAGCATGCAAGCAAGTAGCCCCAGCAAGTATACAACTAGCTCAAGTAGACAGGTAGGCAGCTCAAGAACATAAGCAACCAGCTCAAGTACGCTCAAGCAAGTAGGCAACTAGCTCAAGCAAGTAGGCAACCAGCTCAAGCACACAAGCACCCAACTCAAGCAAGTAGGCAAGCAACTAGCTCAAGCACGCAAGCAACTAGCTCAAGCAAGTAGGCAACTAGCTCAAGCACACAAGCAACTAGCTCAAGCAAGTAGGCAACTAGCTCAAGCATACACAGGATGGCAGGAAAGATGCTCTGATACCACTATTGTCCCCTTTCTAGAAAACCCTAAATTTTACCCATAATATCCTCGATGATCAGATTATCAGAGAATGTCCTTAATTAAATGATTCTCTATTCAGAATATATTCCTCTTTCTTATTGATTTCCCAATAAATAATTGTTGATTCCTTATTCTTTGCCTTCAATCTATATTTTATACCTTTGCTATACTCAGAAATATACTACCAACACCTTATTTATTTCTCCTTTCCTCTTCCTCCTTCCATCTTTCTCCCATATTGTCCTATATATATTTCTGCTTTTATTCCAAGCTGCTGGTTTTATCTAGATTTCTAATTGAACAATCTATTCATCCTCCTCCCCAATGCCTTCCCCTTTCATCCCTTATTTATAACTTTATATTTCTTTGTAGGAAGACATCGTTTGAATGGGGACAACCTTTTAAAAGACATGTCCCTTTATTTAACTTGATCGCCGCCTTCATAAATCATAAGCTAGTTTATCTAATTGTCTAAAAACAATCGCTGCTTTTATTTCCTTTGTTACTTTCTAATGCAGCCCGTAATTTTGCTCTTCTCATCTCTTTTATAGGAATCGTTGTGTATTATTTATTATGTTTGCTGTTTATTTTGGTTTCATTAACTATTATTTACCTCTTGTTAGGGATCATTGCTTAGCCTATGGGATTTATGTATTAACCAAGGAAGGGGTTAATCATAATGTTATGTACAAATACTATTGTTAAATAATATTATTGATACATTATTTAATTTGTAATATTATATCTTGGATAAAATATTATTAAATATTTTGTATAAATATAAATATTGATACCTATAATAATTAATATTAATGGTTCTTATTAATTATGATGATAGTACGATAATTAGAACATTATCCATGATAATCATAATTATAATGATGTTTGAATTATAATATATATTGTTTATATTTGATAATTGTAATTCCAAAATTATCTTATGATAATTGTAATTTTAATTAAATTGCTAATATTTTTTTTTATATTTTTAATATGTATTTTGTTATTTATTTTATTTATTTGCATTTCAATGCTTAGTCATTGTTATATTTTAGTGTTCCATCTCAGGGACATGACAGTCCACCCCTCCCAAATTTGTTTGTCCTCAATCAAAAACATCATAGTTTCTTCTAGGATCTCTTCTTCTAATCTGTCACCAACGGCAACCCAAGTTAGTCCTGTTTATATATATAATTTAAATGAGAATGTTCTATGCATATAAAACATGTTATTGTATATCCATTAAAATATAAATGTATTAAATATATACTTATCTTTGTGATGGGGACATCACAGCATCCAACTTTGTCTTGTCTATTTTCTCACTTTCCTAGAGGAGAGAAACATGCTACTTCGTCATTTCCAACAAAAGGGACGTACAAAGCCACACAAGGTAGAAGAAGAGATGCACTATGTCTCTTTCATTTCCAAAGGGAGAAGACAAGTCACACATGTATCTTTGTTTCCCAAGGCTTTAATAGATATATATATATATATATATATATATATATATATATATATATATATAATGTGAGCTTAGGTTTGAGCAACTGAGAGGACAATCATGTGTTGTACCTTCTCCAAGCAAGGGAGAACAGTTATATGTTGTATCATCCATTTTATGAGTAATATACTCAGGTAGCAGAACAAATGCCTCTACCAACTGGGCTTTTCAACCCACATTAGGGTTTTCCCAACTCAAATATGGTGTTATGTTGCAGCACTTTATTTTATAAGTAGGATAGCATAATCATCAATTAATAAACAACTGTCATTAATAATAGATTAAGTAGCACAGTAAAAAATATTGGTTTTGTAAGTTCTATGAGCATAGTTTTTGAGAGTTCATGGTTCATGATCGTACCTCAAGTTTCTCCTGTAAACTATGTAGTGTATCATCGGCTAGTTTATGAAACTCCTCCTCTGCCAACACAGAACTGCATAAAGGAAATATTAGTCAGTATTACTGTCAATGAAAAAGAAAAAGACAAATGTTTCTCAAAAAACGTAGTATAATTAAAAATAAAACAATTGGGCACACACAAGGAAATATACTTTTCAAAAGAAACCAGCTTAAAAATTTTAGATTAAAACACAGAATCTTAACTCAAGAGCATGCTTCAAAGGTAGAAGAAGTTTGAGATATTTATCAAAAGGCGAGGGACAAAATATACTGATGATTATGACAAGAAACCTCAAAAATTGAATCATAGCTAGGAAAGTACTATAAACGGCTACTATACATCAATATATTTTAGAAAGTTTTATTCATCAGAGTTATATAGAAAAGCAATACAATACACATTCCAAAAAAGAATGAAAGCACATTTTTTCAATTTCAACTCCCAGAAGCAAACACATTAAAATTGCTTGTTAATAAAAAAAACAGCGTTCCATTGAAACAATTCAAATCAGAAAAAATAAAAATCACCTGATAATGTCATCAGAAAATATATCTACTAAATATACAATTCTATAAGTTGATTTGTCTAAGTATATATCAGGAATTGAATTTTAAAATAGTGAGAAGGATCTGTCTATGTTCATGACTTGAGTTTAATAAGTTACTAAAGATTCATCGAAGGAACTAAGTTAGAATAATTGCCTTGCTTTCTTTTTTGAAGTTTAACTTGTTTTTAATAATGCGTAATTCTCTGGTATTGTAAAACTGACGATCAATGGAGACTGATAAATATTGAAAACTTGCCGTGAATCTTATTCTGACATCAAATATGGGGTGCACAACAAAATGTTTATATTTGTTGTAGGTGAATTGACAAGTAATAACGAGCAAACGACACTTAACTTTCCATATTTATTTTTAAACAAATTCTTAAACATTTCTCCTCAAAATACTGAAAGGATGGATCACATGTGATTACATATTTAAGTAACAACAATATCCTCCAGTACAATAGAATTCTAGTTATATATGCATAATAATAAGATCATATTTAGTAGATTAGGTTTTAACAATATCACTTACAGGAAAAATATAATGGTTCCCTTCTAGCATTGCAACATGCATTGATAAACTCTGCTTAATTCAACATCATCATGAGCGTTTCCTTGTCAGAAGTAAACTGAGTTGTTTTTGTATTGTGCTCTAGTTAGGGAAATTCCCCAAAGAACAATTGCTAAACCATTAAAGATAAGTTAGAACTTTAGATGTATGCCATGATGCACAAGAAAGTATCAATACAAAAGGAAACCACGTGTAACTTCAACCCATATTGGTAACTAAAGATAATACACACCCAAATACACTAATCTAAGGCATGACAAAACCTTATGAGCATTTAAAAACTTACGGCATGCAATGAAAAGTTCATATTAGAATGTTGAATTTAAATTTATGAGCATTTAGAAGGAAAACATAGAATTCAATGATGAGTGGTTGCATCCTATAAGAATCCACAATCAAAAATGATGAGAAACTGTACAAAACCTTCTGCCAACTTTGAAAAAATCACCCATGCATGTCAAAGCTGAATACACCATGAACAATCACATTGAATAAAAGAGAAATATGCAAATTAAACTTATTCTGAGGAGCTCTTTAATTAATCCATGTAATACAAATTGCAACATACGTGAAATTCTTTTGGAAGATGATCAACCATCCAATTCTTCAAATGTCTCCTCATTTACACAAAGGAATATGAAGGAATTCTAGCTCTCAGTTTTTCCCCCCTCCCAATCTGACTCTATATCATCACTTTAAATTTATCATCTAATTGTAACAAGAAATTTATTACCTCGTCACATATTCTAAGACAATCTATAATAGTTATTGTGCTAAGCTGCAAGACTTGCTAGTGGAGGAGGACACATTTCAGTGTTATGGCATTTAGAAATGGACTTGAAATAGAATTGTCCCCAATATACAGAGCTCTAGAGTCATCTAAAAGATCTTAGGCTAGTCTTTTTGTACAGGTGCCAAGGGCAACCTACATACTAACTAGCAAATGGGTCTCTAAGTAAACTAATCTGCAAGTTATATTCAAAAATTCAATGGAAACTTAAAACAAATGCAGAAACCCATTATACCTTAAATGAAACTAGGCATAGAAAAAGTTAGATCTTCTATTCATCATGAATTCAATAAACTGCATACGGTATAATGTTGGACTGAGAAACAACGCACTATGTCCCCATGGGGCTAGTTATCAGCGTGGCATATGGCATATGTGATTGCACGAGTGATGTTTGTTCAATGGCCAACCCAGTCAGAATCCAGTAGATTATTAATTAAAGAGTCTTCAAATCAGTTAACAAACAGTTCAGTTCTAAGAACCATTCATGTTCCATCCAGTTTAGATTTTCCAAACTGACTCTTGATTGGTCAGGTGTGAAGTCTCTTGGTATCAAATATGCCTCTCAAAGATTACCTTAGGCGTGCATCCAATCATCCCATATTTTTGTTTTCTAGACCACATGGGACCCAAGATGAAGATGTGTACTACAATGTCATAGCCTTTAGCATTTGATTAACATAGTTGCCCCTACGATGAGGTAATGATGATGTTGTGCAAATCACCAATAAAGTTTGCACTGATCTACAAAACCACACTAAATGTGCTCATATTATTTTCTCTTTCTTAAGAAGCAATGGTGCGGTTGCCACTTATGAAAACTCACCCTGAAGCTACTAAATGTTGGAATTTCAGTATGCTATTTACCAACAGAGTCCCTAATCACAGAGAAAACAATTTCCAAGTCAAGTTGATTGTTGACCCCTCTTAAAATAGTTGTGGGTCCCCTTGCTGGTTTTCAACCAATGGCATGTGTTTTGGGCAGATCAATTTCAAAAATGTTCATGATCACAAATGAACTGTCAATCTTGAAGCAGTGTAGCATGATCAAGCAGTCCAAGACATAACAATTTGATTACACATGCCTTTGTCTCATTACACACACCTTTATCTTGTTTGCACACACACTATTTGATAAAGAAGACCAGGCGAGGACATGAGTTTGGAATGTTACAAAGGTGGCAGGGGCTGAAAGCAAGCATGTGTAGTCGATGCCTCAATGATATGTCAAGATCTACAGTTGTCGCTCATTTCACAATTCATTGCATGTGTCAATAAACAGAGTGAACTGGCATTGTTGATTTGTCAGGGGATATGACAAAATCAACAATTGTTGTTATGTTTGGCCTCTATAAATTTGTGTCAATGTTTAAAGGAGAATGAATCATCTCATGGCAAGATCAATGGTTGTCATGAGTCTAGCCACTAGAAGATTGTGTCGATGTTCAAAAGGAGCACAAATCATTTGATAGGAGTAGATCTACAGCTTGCAAGGGTCCTTTCATTTATTATCAAATGTTGTTATGGATAGTGGGTCCCAAATACCATTGACAATATAGAGGATCTCTCATTTGACAATCTTTTGTCGAATGGGAAAGCCTCACAAGAGAGATGTCTAGCAAAGGTGACATCATTGGTAGGATCCACATAGTTAGTTAAGATTCAGATAGCAGTTGGACTGCCAAAACAATTGAACTTCTTGTAATGATATGTAATGACATCCGAATGTAAATTGAAGGGAGAGACAAAGATGGTGGCTAGGTGTGCCCGAGTGAAGTGTAGTTGAATTACTCTATGTATCTACAAGATCAGGAAGGCAGACTGGAGGAGATAACTATTGTGTTTGTACTTTGTATTTTACATCTTAATACATTTGTTGGCTCTCTTCTTTTTTTTCCCATTAGGATTTTCTAGGTTAAACATTGTCTCCTATGTGTATTCTGTATGTTGTGTTTGTTTCTAAATTGTCTTTAATTTCCTCAATTTTATTTATTACAATGAATTTTGTATCTGATTTTATCACAAAATTAGATGTTCTATGTAATGTCCCCTTTGGAAAATTCCTAATTTTAGGCCTGCAAAACAATAATAATCACTAAAAACTAATATTAGGAATAACAAGCATTGACTTTACGGTAATATTCAAATTAATACAGAAAATATTATAGTATTGAGAGCAATACATCATAGCTAAAACATCATAATAGTTAGATCTATAGTTCATAGCATCATTAATATTTGAATTCAAAATATCTTAACATCATTAACGATTATTCTAGGGCATATTCCTATAGCCAATCATATTAGGAATTCACTTGAAATGTTTACAAACCACAATCTCAAGGATGGTTATCCTTGTATTGCGAGAGCATGGGTGGATCCACATCTATCCATCTTGGGATGGCGTATTTGAGAAGATCGTCAAACCCAGGAACACTCATCCACCTCTCAGCCCACGAACATGGCAAGATCTTAGGACCACTCCATCCCTCAATCCACCTTGGAGGTGCTCCATCCTCCTTGATCAAGCCCAAGAGAACTCATTCACCTCCCAACCCACGAGCATGGTAGGAGCTCCATTCCATCCATCTCAGGGTAGCGTGCTTGATAAGATGCATGAAGATTGCCTTCCTCAACAAGCCCAAGAGCACTCATATGCCTCCTGGCCCACAAATGTTGCATCTCGAGGTGGCATGCTTGATGAAGGAAAGACCGGTACTTCACCTCTTGTGAACTCAAAAGCTTGATCGGCCTCCCTATTTGCAAAATACTTCTATAAATTCAAAATAGATTGCTAAAGGAATCTACTATATTAATTGGTAATAAAATATCATTATACAATTATGATATATATATATATATATAGCTATTCCTAATTCATATTCTCAAACTTACTTCCCAATAATATTCTTGCTGAAAACAATATTCATTTCCAACAGATATCTTATGTTTCAATTTCTTATTTTCCTTTTTCCAATCTCATTCCTTAATGATTTTCACAAATGATTCAACCTCCTTTATATATCCTTCATGGTGGGGTGAATAGTAACAACTTTTATAATCATTACACCCCTTACAAGGGATGCACCCCTCCTTAATCCAAGTGCTGTTTGGTTTAATGCAAATCGCATGCCCATTAGGAATTGCTGCTAATTAATAAGTATCGCTGATCTTGTTTAGGAACTGCTGTCAATTAATATGTATCGCTGTCCCTTTCCTTTGCCCAGGCTTAGTTTTAAGGTGCTGCAATTTGGTGAGATTCATGTCTTCATGGCGGGGGCATGACATTCTATTGCAATCATCAACCAGTTTTCTCAACATCTGGTATCAAAGACATAGGTTGTGGCCTCTTTGGAAGAAAGGGATGCCTTTTCTTCTTGTTGTGTTTCTGGTTGTGGTGGGAGCATTTGTTGATTCTATGGAACTTGGAGATCTATGTTGTCGAAGTCATGGCCAGCATCTCAAGATCTCATATTGAAAAGTTCAATGATTAGAACTTTAAATTGTGGAAGTTGAAGGTTGAAATTCTCTTCATGGAGAGAGATCAATGGCTTGCAATATCAAAATCAAAAAAAAATACGGTATGTTAGATGAGAACAGGAATAAGGTGGATAAGAAAGCTAGATGTACTATTCTTTCATGTCTTTTAGATACCATTTTAATGAATGCATTAGAAAAGAAAATTGCAAATAAGCTATGGAGAAAGATAGATGCATTATATTAAACTAAGACTCTAAAACTCTTGTAAATAAAAATAGTATCAATTGATCTAAAAGTGGAAGAGGATATATATCAATTTACTTTGTTCTTTGTCTGAATTATAGGACAATCTAATTATGACAATAAGTGGAATGACTTGGGGTGGGGGGTCTAGCTCGATTGGCTAAAGCATCCTATTGCAGGCAAGAGGTCACAAGGTCTAGTCTCCCCCCATCCTCGTGGTAGCGGAGGGCGAGTCGCGCCAACGTCACTGGTCACGTGAAAAAAGTTTACCAGGCGCACTGCAGTTTATAGGGGGGCTACCCGATTCCTGCAGTCTAAAAAAGAAAATATTAGTGGAATGTCTTATGAGCCTAAGATTGAAGATATTGTCCGGGCTTTAATTAGTAAAGAGATCAAGAAAAAATTCATGGATGATTTCTCTAAAGATTCCACATTTGTTTGGGATCAATCAAAAAATAGAGAGGCTAAGAAGAAATTAGGGGATAAAGGAATGTCCAAGTTAAAGGGCAAGTCCAAAACCCCTAGAAAATTTAAAGTCTTAGAAATGTGGTAAGAAAGGCCACATTAAGAGGGAATGTAAAACTAGAAAGAAGAAAATTTCAATGACTCGTCTGATAAATCCTCAAACAATGAAGCTAGTAGTGATGCATTTATTTTTGCTAACATTGTTGGTGATGATTATTCACTAATTGACTTAGGTGCCTCGTTTCATATAACTCCTCACAAAGAGTGGTATTCTGAGTACAAAAAGTTGGCCAGGGAAAGGCAAATCTGATCTTTAGTGATGGGAGAGTAAGTCTCAAGTAGTTTGCACATTCCCAGTGTTGCAAGGAATTTAATTTACATTTCTAAGATGAATGATTCTGGTGCACATATCAATTTTGATAAGAATGGTTGCAAGTTGGCAAGAGGGAACTCGGTGTTGGCTAAGGGAATTCAGCGTGGAACTCTCTTTCAGCTCTAAGCATTTAATATGTGTAATCCAACAAATGTAATTGAACCTACTAAGTCATGTATGTAGTGGCATCATAGATTGGGTCATATTGATGAAAAAGGTTTGAAAACCTTGATTAATAAAGATATGGTGATTGGTCTTTCAAATTATTCTATGTACTTTGAGTGTTGTGAACATTATGAGTTTAGAAAATAGAACAAGGTTTTCTTCTAATAGTACTAGAGCAAGTGAGATTTTGGAATTGGTTCATAGTGATGTGTTGTCTTGTGGATGTCCCTTCTAATGGAAAATCTTGGTTTTGCATTTCCTATATTGATGATTACTCTAGAAAAACTTGGATTTATTGTCTACAACATAAGTCTGAGGATTTCTGCAAATTTAAGGAATTGAAGGCATTTGTAAACAAAATAGATGGATTGGAAAATAAAAGTTTTGAAGTCAAATAATGGAAGGGAGTATTGCTCTAAGGAATTGGAAAATATTTGTAAACACATTAGAATTGTAAGATAGAAAACCACAACTTATACACCAGAACCGAATGTGATAGCCAAAAAACCTGAGCAAAATGTTGGTGGATAAAGCTAGAAGTTTGTTAAGTAATGCTAATCTAGAACAAAAAAACTGGGGCTAAAATCATTTGAACTAGTTGCTCTTTAAACAATAGGTCTCCTTCTTCTACACTTATGGATAAAACACCATATGAAATGTGGACAGGTTAAAAGCCAACTATTTGACATCTTAAGGTATTTAACTATGATCTAAGTTGGATTTTAAACCTGAGAAATGTATTTTAATTGGGTATGATGAACATGAAAAAGGTTATAACCTTTAGAATCCTTTAACAATAAAAATTGTGTATTCAAAGAATATTGTTTTCAAGGAAGAACAATCGAAGGTATAAAAGAGCAACAAAATGGAGCAAGAAGATGCATCTACAAATGAATAGAACCTTGGGCAAGAACAGGACAATGAGGATGGAGATTCAGAAGGCCTAAAAGAAAGACCATAATCAAATTTAGAAGATGATAAAGAACAAATTATTGATGAGGCTTGTACTCCACCCCTTGTGAGACAGTCCACAACAAAAACAGAAACAACTAGACAGCTATAGTCCACCAAATTTCTGTTGGGTATTTACTTTATCTTGTATTGATGATGAACCCAAATCCGTGAAGGAAGTTCTCTCTTTTAAAGAAATGAAGTCCTAGAAGAAGGCCACGAAACCAAAGATGTCAACCTTGGACAAATGTGAGACTTGGGATCTAGCTGATCTATCTGAAAGAAGAAAACCTATTGGTTGCAAATGGATGTACAAAAAGAAGTTTGAATTAAAAGACAAATTAGTGACAAAAGGTTATTCCCAAGTTGAGGAAAAAGATTCTAGTGAGATTTTCTCTCACATAGCTAAATTGAACTCCATTATGTTCATGTTATCCATTGTAGTTGCTTTTCATTTTGAAGTAGAACAAATGGATGTCAAAATTGCATTCTTGCATCGAGATTCAGAGGAGAAAATCTATATGAAATAACCAAGAAATTTTGAAATTAAGGGGAAAGAAAATCTAGTTCATCAATTAAAAAAGATCTTTGTATGATTTGAAGTAGTCACCTTAAACATGGTATTAGGATTTTGATGCCTAAAACAAGGAATTGGGGTTTATTAGAAGAAAAGTTATCATTGTGTTTATAACAAACAAGTAGATGGCACATTTTACTCATTGTAAACAATAAAGAAATGATTAAAAACCTCAAAGCTCAACTTTCAAGCAAATTTGATATGAAAGATTTAGGAGCTGCAAAATACATTCTAGGAATGGGAATCAATAGGGATCAAGGTAACAAAATACATTAAAGCTATTTTGCAAACACTTAGTATGCAAGATGGTAAACATGTAGACATACTTTTACCTGCATGCACTAAGTTGCCTTCAAAACAATGTCCTAAGTCTCAAAAGGATTTTGAAGACATGTACAGCATTCCTTATGTCCGTGTTGTAAGAAGCTTGATGCATACCGTGATCAATATTAAACCAGACATTACCCAAGTAATGGGAGTTTTTAGCAGATTTATGTCAGATTCTTGTAGGAAACATTGAAGCTATGTGAAAATGATTTTCAGGTATTTGCATAGAAATTCTGATTACTGTATTGATTATGATGGGACTAATAATGTTGGCAAATTGTTGGATATATAGGGTTTAGCAGCTTCGAATTGGATTGAAGTTCTAGTCAGTAGTAGGTCTACAAGCAGCTATGTCTTTACTCAAATTGGAGGTGCAGTAAGCCAAATGAGCAAGAGGCAACTAACAACCGCAGTGTCCACTACTAAAGCAAAATATATGACTGTAACACATGCTTTCAAAGAAGCAATGAGGCTATAGACTTAGAGACTGTGTTCAAATATTGGTCTTAAGAGTAAGACAATGAAAATCAGTAGTAACAGAGTCTAGTTTGTTTAGCAAAGAATTTGATGTACCATGCTCAACATATTGATGTTTAGTATCACTTTGTTCAAGAGATGGTAATGGATAAGAAGGTCCAAATAGACATCAAAACTCTAGTAAATGGTGTTCTCTCTTAAAAAACTAGTGATCACTAATAAATTCTATTGGTGCAGGGATGCCAAGGGTTTAACTCTTCCCTATGCTTAATTTATTTCCAGTCTCTATGCAAATCTCTTACACTAGATATCATGTGGGAGAATATTGAAATTTTGGTATGCTATTTACCTATAATTTTCCTGGTCGCAAAGGAAACAATCAGTAGATCAAGTTGTTTGTATGTGCCCTCTTAAGGGAGTTGTGGATCTCCTTTATTGGTTTTCAACCAATGGCCTGCATTTTGGGCAGTCAAATTTCAAAAGCATTCATGATCACATACAAACCATCAATCTTGAAGGGATGTGGCATGATCAAGCAGCCCAAGAGATAGCAGTCTTAATTGCTCTCACCTTTGTCTTATTGCACGCACACCATTTGATCAATAATATCAATGATGGAACAAGTTTGGGATGTTACAAAGGTGACAAGGGATGGAAGTGGGCATGTGTTGTTGATGCCCCAGTGACATGTCAAGATCTGCAGTTACCTCTTTTTTCAGACATCGTTTCTTGTGTCAGTTAGCAAACTGAATAAGCATTGTTGATCTACGAAGTCATGTGGCAAGATTAACAGTTGCCACAAAGTTAGTGTCAATGTTTAAAGGAACATGAACCATCTGAGTGCAAGATGAACAGTTGTCATGAGTCTAACCACTTGAAGGTTGTGTCAGTGTTCAAAAGGACCGTGAACCATCTAATTGGAGTAGATCTATAGCTTGTAGAGGTCCTTTAATTTACTATTAAATGATGTTATGTGTGGTAGGTCCCAACTACTCTTGAACTACACCAATAATCAGGATCTCTTATTTGACAATCTTTTGCCAATTATGTTGGTGCGTCAAGAGGAGGCGAGCATATGGGCGGTACAAAAGTGGTGCAGCAAAGAATTCTTCTTTTTCTCTGTTTTAGTCCCGAGCAAATGAGTCTTTCTATGTTCATCCCTCCTTCTAGCGCCAATTTTGTTGGTGTGCGTTTTAATACTCATCGAACACAGAATAAAATGCCCAAGGACACTCTATCCTCTCTTGAAAAGTTACAGCGTATGCTAAGAAGATCGTATAGCAACTCCAAGGTTTCTTTCGTCAGGTCATGACACGTGGATAAGATCAGTGGGCATTGTGATATGCTGGTATCACAAAGGGACTTACTTTAAAGTTTGTTTACAAGCCAAGGACTTAGACGATTTTATCATTGAATGCTCTTTCCATCGGGTATTTCAGATTTTCCAAAAAAATGCAAAAAGATGAGGGTTTAGAAGTCTAAACTACACCTAAGAACTCAAGAGACGGCAATGATTGGATGAAACTGGAATAACCACACTTTTTATCGCCTCCCTAGGACAACTACGCAAAGTGGGTGCAATCTTCAATGGAGGTGATAACAATTTTCATGTTTGAATTAATAATTATTCAAACTGAAATTAAGCATCCACAATTTGAGAGTTTAGGCTAACTTTGCACATTGAATAAAAATCATCTATCCAACAAAAGTATGCGTTAAATTTCATCAACCACTGCTATCAGATCTTTCATTCACTAACAAACATTCAAATGGAAATGCTAAATTAACTTTAATCTAAGTGTTGAAGGAGAATATGTAACCTTGCACACCA
Source organism: Sequoiadendron giganteum (assembly GCA_007115665.2). Lineage (NCBI taxonomy): Eukaryota > Viridiplantae > Streptophyta > Pinopsida > Cupressales > Cupressaceae > Sequoiadendron > Sequoiadendron giganteum. Next base: position 99,742,713 of record CM021110.1, on the reverse strand, counting down.
CTTGAAAATAAAAGTGATTCTAAGCAAATCATGCACAAGAGCTTTTATTAACGGAAATGATATAACGCAACAATCTCATACTACTCACTTCACACTTTACAAATGAGGGGCGAGCTCAATTTATAGGCTACCCAATTACAATTCAATGGCCAAGATTGATTTCAAATCAACAGCCGAGATTACAAAATAAAACCATAATTAGGGCTTGTCATAATTAACTACCTCTCAACCAATGAGAAAATTACATTTTGGGACACTTGTCCCTCTTGCTAAATATAAACCAACTCCATGGATAAGTCAGGTTCATTGAACCTAGACATGTTGACTTGGAACAATTTGATTGGTTGGAAGATGACGAGGTGCCACCTCAGCGTGCTGGATGTCCTCCTTGGTCTCCTTGTTCTTTTTCCATGTACTTGCCTTAGAATATCTTTCTTTGCCAACGACTCTGTCCTTTGTGCCTGTTTCTTCCTAGCTTTGCTCTTGGATTTCCTTTGAGATTTTGATTTCTTCTTCTCACTTGCATTTGAAGTCTGGAAGTCTCCCCTTGGAGTAGTTATTGAACTTTTCCTTCTTGATTGCTTTGAAATTCCTTCAAGTGCCCTGAATATGGAGAAGAACTCTCCTGTGCTTTCACCACAATGGAGGAAATTGGAACTTTCTTTGTGAACTGTTTCCCATACTTAGCCAAATTTTGGCTATTCAATTTCATACTGTAACGCCTTCATGTGGACCATTCAACGCTTAGCCAAGATTTTCGCCATATTTATGCTCAAATGAACTTTGCTTGCAAATTTGTCTTCAATTCTGAGTTTGGCTTGTGCTAAGTAGGGCAGACTCCATCCTTGGGCAAGAATTTTATTCATTTCCTCTTTATTCCTCTTCATTTTTCTTGTTTTCTTTCCAACACTTAGTCAAAATTTGATCCTTGTATTGTAGGAAAATTCCACACTTAGCCATTTTTTTGCTTCCTCTTGGCAAATTTTACCATGTTTGTTTCTAACCTTGGCGGACTTTGGCACATGTCATGCCAATTTTCTATTATGCTTGAGCGGACTTCCTCATTGGCAAGCCAATTCTTTTTCTTTCTCCCTAGCGAACTTAGCTATGTCTTGGACATCTTCAATTTAGCCTTGGCAAACTTCATGATTGGTTTGACATGTTGGGCGGAGTTTCTCATTGCTTAGGGAATTTTCTTGACACTTAACCAAATTTTGAAATTTTATTCTCCAAGGTATCAACATTTAGCCAATTTTATGAGTTTTCCTTGGCGGACTTCATAGTTGTTGCGCCACTTTGCTCATTTGCTAAAGCTGAGTTTGTCTTCCTTATGCTATTCCCATCTTAGTCTGGGGCAGACTTCATCTTCTCTTGGACAAGGCGGACTTTGAAGCTGGTTAGACAAGATGCATTTTCCTTTGGGCGTACTTGACCTTGTGGCTGGACATCTTCATGGCGGACTTCATCTTTGGCTAGACCATGTGTACTTCTCTTTGGGCAGACTTTGACCTTGATCCGGACAATGTGCCTGCTTCCTCTAGGCGAACTTTACCAACTTCTTGCCGACTTTTATGCTAGGCGAACTTCATGATGCCTATGCCATTTCTCTTGGGTGGGCGGACTTGGAAGCTTCTTTGACATCTCACATCTCTCCTCTAGGCACTTCATGCCTTAGATATTTTCCATCTTGCTTGAGGGAAGACTTTGGAGTCTTCTTGCCAGTCACACCTTTTCTCATGCCTTAGAAACTTTTACCATGCTGGGGAGGGGGGCGAACTTCAACATTTTCATGCCAAGGGAAGACTTTGAAGCTGGCCGGACGAGATGCATTTTCCTCTAGGCGCACTTGATCTTGTGGCTGGACATCTTCATGGCAGACTTCACTAATGCTTGGACATGCTTCCCTATTGGAAGGCGGACTTTGCCTTGTGCCTGCCATTGCTCCCCTTGGTGTCTAGGCGGACTTCATGTTGCCTTAGCCATTTCTTTGGATGAACTTTGCCAATGCTTAGACACTTCTCTTCCTGTGGCAAACTTTATACTTAGCCAGACATCTGACTTAGTCAAAAATTTCAAATTTTCTCTCTCCTTCTGGGTTGGGCGGACTTGGAGGCTTCTTTGCTATTTTGTAATTTTGTCCATGCCTTAGGAATTTCTTCAGGCTGAGAGGGGCGGACTTCACACTTGCCTTGTCATTCATGCTTTCCTCCGTGCCTTAGAATATTTTCTTCATGCTGAGGGGCAAACTTTATGTTAGCTTGGCCACCTCTCTCTCTAGGCGTATTTTGACCAATGCCTTAGAAAATTTTCTCCTTTTCCAAAGTTGGGCGGACTTGGAGCTTGTCTTGCCTATGGCGGACTTGAGGCTCTTCCTTGCCACGGGTGCACTTGATTTTGACTTGTCCAAGAGCGGACTTGAGCCTCTCCTTGACATTCTTCCTTGCCACTTCTCCTCTAGGGTGGACTTGGAGCTTCTCTGCCAAGGGCGGACTTGATGCCTTGTCAAGACATGGGCGGACTTGGAGCTTCTCCTTCCAAGGGCAGACTTGACATTCTTCCTTGCTACTTCTCCTCTAGGGCGGACTTGGACTCTTTCCAAGGCATGGCGGACTTGGAGGCTTCTCCAGACATGGCGGATTTGGAGCTTGGCCTGCCAGTGCTTGCCAGAGGCAAGGGCGGACTTGGGACCATGTCTGCCATTCTTCTCATGGGCGAACTTCTCAGACTCATTTTTCATCAATTTTTTACCTTTTACCTTGATTTTCATGTTGATTTCTCTCAATTTGGAGGCGTGTTGACTTCATGATCAGTGGGACCTCGAAATAGAAACTTTTCCCAAAATAGAAACTTTCCAAAAATAGAAACTTTCTAAAAATAGAAAAAAGCAAAAAGCATCCCTAAAAAATAGGAACTCCAGAATGGCCTAAAATGCTAAATAGCAAAAAAGCAAAAAAGCGGAATCCCTAAAAAATAGGAAGTGTCAGAAATGACCGAAAGCACAGGTGATCCTCGCCTTCTAGACCTTTTGAGCCCTTCCATGACGTTTAGGCACTGATACAGGCTTGAATTCTCTACTTGGCTCAGATGATTTCTACAAAACTCTAACTCCTCATTGTAAATAAAATGGTGATAAGCAGTTGCACTGCCAAGGCAAAAAGCAAAAAAGAAAAAAAAAAGGGGGTCCCCATTTGCAATGGGGCGATCTGTGAAATAGGTCACAACAGGACATCATGTGTCAGTCACTAGAGAAGTCTTAGTAAGCCCTACTATCCAAAGGGGGCCCACTAGCCTAGGGTTGTTTGTTATTGTATCTTGGTGTGAGACTAGAAAGTTTTTTAATCAAGTAGTTTCAAGCTAGATTGGATCGTATTACCTAACTTTTCATGGTTTATAAATTGTACGCACAACCGAGTTGTATATGTCGCTCAAGGTGGAATTCGCCTCAATATGGTTATTGACACATCTCATAACACTTGCCTGATATCTCTTAAGAGGGCTTAAAGTGCCTATTTTCTCTAAACAATCCAGAACCACTTGGAAATGAAATGGATGAATCACGAATAAAGTTACTAGATCATAGTTCAATTTGAAGTTGGTCAACATTGATGTCCTCGATGGGAGTAGTGTCGAGAGTAAGCTTTTCATTTGTTGGGTCAAAGTCTAGATTTCCATCAAAATCTTACAAACAAGAAGAAATGAAGGAAAATGGAAAGAAATGATGACCTGATAGAACTTGTTGAGATTCTATGTGGAAATGGAGGTTGGAACTAGACACTAGACAAAACGAACAAGTTCGGTAGTCCGCCAAAATCCCACAACTCCACAAAAAATGAGGAAAATGATCAAAAACACCTCAAACTTAAAACTTTCTTGGAGTTTTACAACTTCCAACACACGATAAGAATACGAGAGATGAAGAGGGACAACACTTAGGCAAATCTGACAAAAGGGGACCCATTTAAAAATTTCTCAGATTGGTTATAAATGATGGGGAAAATTATGCCTAAAGCACAAGGGTCTAGGACTCAAGCAAATTTTGGCTTTGTCAAATTTAGTCCCAACATTGGCTTTGGTTGGAGATGTTTGTCTCTTGTAGGCACAATGAAAATTTAGATCTTCGGCAATAGACCACAAAAGGAGCAACAAAGAGGGGACAAAGACAAGTACACTTCATCATGACCAACAAGGGTCATGATTGCACAAAAGGAACACACTCAAACAATAAATTATATATAAGGTAGAAAATCATTACTTATGAGAAGTGATGTTTAAGATGCTAACCATGGACTAGTAGCTCCATCAAATCTCATGTTAAATCCTTGAGGTGGTATATATTGTGACCAAACTTCTCTACAACTTCATATGGCCCCAACCATAAGAGATTAAACTTTCCATACTTTATTTTATCTTCTACTCTATCATTCAACACGAGGACCATATCACAAACATGGAAGTTTCTTTGAAGTACACTCTTGTCAAGTAGATATTTTGCTGTTTGCTTGTGTGACAAGAGCTTATTATGTGCAATCTTTCTATTTTCATCCAACTCAATCAACTCTAACATTTTTCAAGAGATTACATTATTTTCTTCTCCTTCTACATTGTGCAATAGCTTGTGTTTTGGCAGCTCCAAATCAATAGGTTCCTTAGCTTCAATTTCATACACTAATTCAAATGTGCTCTTCCCAATAGCTGCTTTGTAAGTTACTCTATCTGCCCACAGTGCATACTTCAGCCTATCATCCCATTCTGTCTTATTCAAATCCAAAATCATTAGATGATTTTCATGACGCTCTTATTGCTAGACTCAATTTGTCCATTGCCTTGGGGATGATATTGTGATGAGTGAAATAGATCAATTCCATATTTAGTACACAAGCTTGAAATATCATGGGATTTGAAACGTGTAGAATTAACAACAATGATTCTTGTAGGCACAACAAATCTGGTAATTTTATTGTTTAGCAAAAGTATGTTACCACCTTAGATGTAGCATTACGAGTTGGAATTGCCTTAACCCATTTGGTGAAGAAGTCAGTGGCAACAAGAATCCATTTATATCCATTGTCGGATCTTTCTTGGATTTCACCTATATAATCAATACCCCACTATTGAAAAGGAGCTTCAACCATCACAGAGGTAAGAGAGAGAACTTGCATACTTCAATTCCCTAAAAATCTTCGGCAAGTGTCACACTTTCTCACTATCTCGGCCACATCCTTGAGCAATGTAGGCCGCCAATATCCTACTCTAAGAATTTATGTGCAATGGTCTTGGCCTTGAAATGTCCTCCACAAATGCCTTGATGGCATTCACTCATCACTTTAATGGATTGCTCCTACTCTAAGCATTTGAATTTTGAGCAATATCCCATGGTGATCTCTCCACATTAACTCATCATGTATTAGCACATAACTTTGGGATTGTTGCTTAAGCGTTCTCCATTGATTATCACTTATTCCAAGGGGACATTTCATGTTCTCTAGGTAAAATATAGCATCCTTATACCATGGATCATCATAGGAGGTAGAGGCACAATCTTACCTCATTAACCTTCATTGCATCCAAGTTTGCATCTTCCATCAATTTGGCTAGACCTTGACCTCCAACCAACTTTGTAACCTAAACCTCTTGGATTTTGCTGACCCATCTACACCTTTTACCTGAGACTTCTTGCTAAGTGAAAATGTCCTTCATAGCTATATGTGGTACATATGCAATGATCTTTGCACCAATTACATATGACCTATGGTTTTTGATAGCTCTGACTATTGATGTTATTGCAACCGCGGGCCTCTACTTCCAGGCACGAATTCCCATGAAGGCAAATAAATTAAATGTAGCCTATGGCTATTTAATTTATATAATCATTATTCAATGTGAAGAGGCGCTTCACATCATGCAATAAATGGATATTAATTATTGTTAAATCATTAATGAAAAGTCACGATTTTATGAAGGCCGACATAATGATATTAAGAGACACGTCTCTTTAATGGGCCGACTTCTTTCCTTGAAAGGACGCATCCTCTCCTTCCACCGGGTATAAACATGAGTGATGATCACTCATTTTATAATAAAATTTCATTCAGCATAATTCGTGTGAAGAGAGGAAGTTCGATCTGAGCAGCAGATCATCATTTGTAACAGCAGATCGATTTCAAGGAGTAACATATTCATTTGTATTTGCATCTAGGAGAGGTGCGAATTATTCTTTGTATCAAATCGGCATTGTGTTGTGCCTGAGTTGTAAGCAGATTTCTGCTCTTACTTCATCAATATATAAGAGACATATTTGCTGGGTTTTTCTCCCTCATGTTGGAGGGTTTTCCCAGGGTATCTGATTGTGTTCATTGTCTTAAGTGCTGCATTTTCTGATTGCTTTCAGTTTATATACATCTGATAATAAAAACTAACACTGACAAGGGCATAAGCATATTTTTCCATCATTGAATTCTTCAACTCAAACACCTTGTAAAGACTTACTAAAACATTCAATAGGCTAGTCATATCCATGTTTGTTCTTTTGAAGCAACACTACAACAATAATATAGAATGATGTAAATGAGAAAAGTTGGAAATTCTTAGAATAGTCTAGACTTTCCAAGACCAACACTTTTTTAAGAGCTTCCTTGATCTTCACAAATGCATCAACCAATTCCTCACTCCATGTGACTAATTGTTCTTTCTTTAACATTTCGGGGATGGCCATGGTCTTCTCAACAAAGTTACAGATGAACCTCCTAACAAATTTTATTTTCCCGAAGAAGGATTGCACACATTTGATTGTTTGAGGCTTGGCAATGAGATCAATTGCCTTTACTCTCTCTACATCTAACGTCGCCCCATCCTTTGATACAATGTGCCCCAACAACTTGCCTTTTTCTACACCAAATATGCACTTCTTGGTATTTAAGGAAAACCCATACTCAAAGCACCTTTTGAGGATTCTCTTCAAGTGCTTGCAATGATCATTCATTTCCTTGGAGTACCTATTAGGTCATCTTGGTATACCACTGCAAAGGCAATATCCATTGCTCTCTGAAAAGTTGAACCTACATTATTTAGTCTAAATAGCGTTCTCACATAAATATAGGTGCCTCAAGAAGTGGTAAATGTTGTTTTGTGTTGCTCAAACTCCTTGAGCACCACTTGCTTGTATCCAAAGAACCCATCATAATAGACATCATCTCTTACCCAGTTACCTTATACAATAGACGATCCATGCTCAAAATTTTGTAGTTATCCTTGAGAGATTTGATATTCAAATTCTTGAAGTTAATAGATAGCCTTATCTCTCCATTCTTTTATGTTCAAAAAATTTGTTAAGTTACTGCCATGTCTAAGTTTTTCAACTATGCATTTGAGTACACTAATCTACAAACACATACTACAGAAATATGAATAGCTCACAAATTTGAACCCTCAATACTACATCCATCTTCTATTAGAATTGAAAAAAATTACATTACACTAGCTCAACACTTGAATATGTTCTTTGTTTCAATGAAGTGACCTATGTTTCTTTTATAGAACAAGAGAACTCTACATTTTACAATAATAAATCCCCATCTTATCAAAGCATCTAGACTATAGGAAGAGGAAACCTAATATGAAAAACTAAAGCAAAAAAGTACCTTGTTCTAAAATAAGGACAAGAACTTCTCATAAAATTTAGAGCCCAATCTAATATAACAAATACAAGAGTTATCATGCTAAAGGATAGAAGAACTACACCTAGCTAAAAACAAAGAAAAGAAAAATAAACTATAAGAACTGATTGTAGTGCTGAAAGAAATGAAGGAAATCAACTACCAAGCAATAAGTACAAAAAATAACACTCCCTCTTTGGGAAGAAGTTGTTCCATCAAACACAGTCTCTCCTCAATATCTCAAACTTCCCTTTTTCCCGAGGGCTTTGTCAAAATAATTGCAACATGTGAATCTACGGGTAACATACTCAAGTACCACTACTCCCTTATGAACTTTGTCTCTTAAGTGAATGGTACCAAATGTCTACATGTTTAGAGCCAACATGAAACACTGGGTTCTCAAATAGTTTGATGCAACTCTAATTGTCACTGTACACAATTGTCAACACCAAAATCTGATCAGTAACTTTTGTTACTAAATTGCAAAGTTAGATAGCCTCACAAGTAGCAAAAGAAGTTGCCATGTTACTATACCTCAATTAATGATCTCGTAGAAAATCAGGAGCACTTGGGTGACGTTGGCACAAGCAAAGATGGAAAATATCGAAGATCCAAATTTTTGGTATTTTCTACACTTTAGTAAATCACATTTTTAGAGGTCTTCGAAGCAGATTTTGGCCTCAAAACTATCGCCAATCCCTTGAAATGGGCAGCCAAAGGCATGCTTTTCAAGGGATTGAAATTAGAGCTCTTGGAGATCCTTCCAACAATGTATAGAAGTTCAAATTACAACCACCGAGCTAAGAGCGGTGACCCCGCCAAGTTGGGGTACCAAAATACACATGTTTTTTTGAAAATTTATGTTTTGTTTGTTATTTCTCCACATCCAACTGTTCATTTCAAATTCCAAAGGATGTGGTGACTATTGAAATTCATCTCAAATGTATAAACTTTCAATTTGGAAGATAATGAATTAATTTTTGGAGTGGCATACATCTCTTTTCGAGTTTGTTGTTTTGTATTCCTTGTTGAAAAATTCACAATACTGTAGGTTGCACACCAAGTATTGGATTAGTGGTATTAGAGCTTGTTCACTCCTGTATGTCACATCACATGTGGTCAAGATATCAAAGGCTGGGGTTGAAAACAAGAGATCCATCAGACTACCTTCCTTTGAGACACACATCGTAGATGGCTGGAAAACAAGCTGAAGGATCAGACAACCCTTTCAAGGTGCTGGTTGAAGAAGCGTTGACTAAACAACGAGAGCAGATGATGAACCAGTTCTCTCGATTGCTACAACAAAACCAAGGTAGTCCATGAACAAACACAGTGGACCTACCATTTGGTGGTCAAACTCCATTCAAAGTCCAGGTGAAATTTGGTAATCCCAAATTTTGAAGGGAAGATTGATGCAGATGCTGTTGATGATTGGCTATTGAAATTGGAAAAATATTTTTTTGTGAATCATTTTTCGAATGCAGAGAAAATAACATTTGCTCTCCTCAAAGTCAAGAGTCATGTGAAGCAAGCATGGGAAATTAAATAGTCATCCAAAGAAATACCTGAGGGACAAGACTTTGATCCAGACTTCAATGATACTCCTACATGGGGGGAATTTGTGGAGCGTATCAAAGAAAAGTACTTTCCTAAGGATACTTATGAGCAAAGATATATGCAATGGTAGTTGTTATAGCAAAAGAAGGACCAATCTGTTCAGGATACACAAATACATTCCATGCACTTCTAGCTAAACCTGGCATCCAAGATTCGAAGAAGCATCAAGTTTTGAAATATTGCAGTGGACTTCGTAGATATATTCAGACTGAGATGAGTTTTCTGAATATTGAAACACCAACAACTACCTTCAAGTATGCCATAAAAACTAAAGAGAAATTTAAACAGAAGGGGAAAAAAGATTATTTTATGAATAATAGATATAAGGGCGAAGGTAGCAATAAGTTTGCAGGAAAGTAAATAGCCAAGGAATCTTTCTCAAGCTCATCAATAGCAAAGAGGGGTGCCAAAAAGACACAACAAGATATAGGCATATGGTGTGAAATTCATAAGAGTGTGTGGCATAACACCAAGGATTGTTGAGCTATCAAGAACCTGATGACAATGACAAAAACACATGAAGAGGAGGCTGAACTTGAATCATTACCAACAAACCCTTTTGAGCAAAAGGATGGTGAATAGGTCATTGAGGCAGATCCATATGCCACAGTTGCCATTGCTAAAATCTTGCCTCATGAAGATGAAGAACGTTTGTTTCATTCACAAATGTGGGTGAATGGAAAAGCATTTCACTTCATTGTTGATAGTGGGAGCCAAAAGAATTTGATCTCTGTTGAGACTGTCAAAAGATTGAACCTGTGAACAACAAGTCATCGACAACCATATTCTATGGGCTAGGTGAGCCAGGGGCAAGATATACAATAAGCAAACAGTGTTGTTTACCTTATTCCATTAAGCCATTCAAAGATGAGGTAATATGTGATGTAGCACCATTGGACGTGTGATGTGCCCTTGGGACAACCATACATGTATTAACATCACAGCATATATGGGTCCAGACCACATAGTGTTATTATCAAGCTAAGTGAACAGAAGTATCGGGTACCTTAGGCGAGTCCCACAAAACCTGCATCTTTAATTAGTGAAAAACAGTGTAGGCGTTTGATTGCTCAAACTGGAGCTTTTGTATTGCTAATGATTTGACTTGAGGCGACAAAATCAGTTGTACTCAATGCACATGCCAAAGTGACCACCACAACAAAGCAGCAGAAACAAATGGATCAGATATTGAAACAATATCAAAATGTGTTTAGTTCACCGGCAAGGGTACCATTGTATTGTCAAGTCAAGCATTCCATTGATTTAGTTCCAAGGACACCATTACCAAATGAGCCCATGTATAGAAGGTCAGTTTTGGAAAATGATGGAATCAAGAGACAAATTTAAGAATTAATTCAAAAAGGACATATTCGCCCAAGTGTTTCACCCTGTGGCAGTCCAATTGTGCTTGCTAAGAAGAAAGATGGAACATAGCTGCTCTACATCGATTATCAAGCATTAAACAAAATCACTGTGAAGAATAGGTATCCAATTCCTCAAATTGATGATCTCTTGAACCAACTTAGAGGGGCTAAGTTCTTCACTAAATTTTTTTTGAAGTCTAGTTACCACCAAGTACCAATCGATCCATGGGATGTGTGGAAGATTGCTTTCAAATCCTAAGAAGATTTATTTGAGTAGTTAGTCACACCTTTTGGTCTAACGAATGTCACTACTACTCTCATGTGGATGATGAATGATGTACTTGGGCCCTTCACTGAATGATGATTAATGATTGCTCAATTGGAGCTTTTGTAGTGCTAATGATTCAACCTAAGGAGACAAAATCAATTGTACTCAATGCACATGCCAACATGACCACCACAACAAAGCACTAGAAACAAATGGATCAAATATTGAAACAATATCAGAATGTGTTTAGTTCACCAACAAGGGTACCATTGCATTGTCAAGTCAAGCATTCCATTGGTTTAGTTCCAGGGACACCATTACCAAATGAGCCCATATATATAGAAGGTCAATTTTGGAAAATGATGAAATCGAGAGACAAATTCAAGAATTAATTCAAAAAGGACACATTCACCCAAGTGCTTCACCATGTGGCAGCCCGATTGTGCTTGTTTAGAAGAAAGATGGAACATGGCACCTCTGCATCGATTATTGAGCATCAAACAAAATCATTGTGAAAAACAGGTATCCAATTCCTTGGATTGATGATCTCTTGGACTAGCTTAGAGGGGCTAAGTTCTTCACTAAAATTGATTTGAAGTCTAGGTACCACCAAGTACCAATCAATCCATCAAATGTGGAAGACCGCTTTCAAATCCAAAGAAGGTTTATTTGAGTGGTTGGTCATGCCTTTTGGTCTAACCAATGCTCCTGCTACTTTCATGTGGATGATTAATGATGTACTCAAGCCCTTCATTGATTCTTTTGTGGTTGTCTATTTGGATGACATACTCATTTTAAGTAAAACCTAGAATGAACATTTGCAGCATGTTGAAGTACTATCAACCCTACAACAACACAACCTCTATGCTAATAAAGAAAAGTGTTCTTTTGGTATGCAGAGTATTTAGTACTTAGGGTACATTGTAGATAGTGAGGGTGTTCATGTTGATCCTAAAAAGATAGAAGTCATCAAAGATTGGCCATCTCCCAAAAATATCACAAAGCTTTGCAAATTTTTCGGGATTGGCAAATTTCTATCGCAAGTTTGTGCTTGGTTTTTCACATTTGGTGTGACCCCTGAATCAATCATTGACAGGAAGAGCAAAAGTGAATTCAATTGGACAGATGCAAAACAACAAGCATTTGTGGAATTGAAAAGGAGGTTATGTTCAACACCAATGTTAGCCCTTCCAGACCTACAACAATCATTTGAAATAGCGACAAATGCATCTGAATATGCACTTGGAGCAGTACTCATGCAACATGGGCATCCAATTGCCTACCATAGTGAAACATTTTTTGATACTATGCACAGATATCCTACCTATGACAAGGAGTTATATGCCATTGTTCAAGCTTGTAACAATGGAAGCATGTCAGTCCATCCTAGGTTGCTGATGTAGGTCAGAACAGCACCACACAATCTGAAAATCAGATTTATTCAGACGAAAGAGGTGACAAATGATGATTGTGCCTCAACATGATGCCAACCTCCCATGATAAAGAGATGATCCATGAATCTCCAAGTCACCCAAACATCCATTGTCCGCCAAGTCCATGTGTGATAATGTAGAACAGTTACCACTCAACAAGGCATAGAGTAGAAACCCATGAATTAGGGCTGGAACATCAATGTCTTCATGCATACACTCATTCCATGCTTCATAGCCTGACTGAAACACAAATATTTGCACCTCAAAGCCATGTATCAAAACAATATCTTCATACCTAAGATCATAGATCAATTGTAACTTTGTTCCTCCTCCAAGTGTGTGCCAATCAAAAGCAATTGCATCCATGGTTTGTGCCATAAGTCCTAAGGGTAGAACAGCCTCATGATGGGATTGTATCTCATATCACAAGTAGACCTCTCAAGCTCCCCATGAATGACCAAGTCTGAATCACCCCTCTCTCCAACCTCATACAAAGGCATAACACTAGTGGCTGATCCACTAACTGTGTGCCCTCTCATGCCATCCGAGAGTATGTTGTGAGCCTTCAAGTAGCCCTCCAAAAGAGGTGACACCAATTCCTCATAAAGCAGGTTATGTGAACAAACCAAAAATTCTGAATCATACCTCAAATCTGATTGCTCCACCTGCTTGGCCACCATACAAGGCTCGTTCCTCATATGCCACATGCCTTGAATCTTCTTTGCCTCTGTCATGACCTGCTGTACTAATTTGGTCCTCTTGTGCCTTGGACACACAAATAAGACCCCATGTTTGTCTCCCAAGTGAGTGCCAACAATAGTAGAAGACTTCTTACTATCATCCTCATGGATAGGGACTACCAACTCAAAACTAAGCAAATCCCAAAGACTGCTGTTCCAAATCAGAAAATCAGAATAGCTATCATACCTCTCCTTAGTGTCTTCAATCGCCTCAAGCTTCTCCTTCCTCATCATTTCATACTCTCCAACGAATGTCGGTCTAATATGAGTTTCTCCATGAGAACTATGAGCCTTAAGACCGATCCTCTTGGTTGTCATGACATGAAAATTTGGAGATAAAGGACTTCTGTCATACATCAGAAAATCAGTCCTTACCCCATGCTCAAGTGTGATGTCTTTCTCACTCAATCAATTCTCCTTCCATGAGGGAACGGTCATCAACAAATGCAAGTCCACGGAATGCCTCCAAGTGCAAAACATGTGCCACAAACTCAGTCCCATGGCTGCAAACAATGTCTTCATCATAGATTCCTTCAATACCTTCCTCCATGTCTGCACTCTTTGCCCTTGTCTTGTTGCCCTTAAGCTCAAGGGTGAGCTTATCCACTTCATCTTCCTTCCTTCCCAAGGCATCAACATAAATCTCATCAAGTGCGAGGTGATGATCCCTATCCACAAGTAAGTGTAGGAAGTTCAATTTCACTACCACCAAAATCTCTTGGAGTTTGTGCAAATCATCAAGAGATATACCTCCTTTAAGTCCTCCATGTCCAATTAGGGCCTTCCAACACATGTCTGCCATAATCTTATGAATGTCATCAAAGTGAGTTAGGGCTGCCATAATCTGACTATCACTCATCTTTAATTGCCTTTCCAAATGGTGGGACCCATGGGGCCTATCGTCCTTATACAAATTTTCTGATTTATATTCACAACCATGCTTCCCAAAATCAGCTACCTCTATGACATCTTTTTCACACAACTCATGTTTTGAGGCTAGGTCAACATCAAATTCAATCAAGGCATCATCATCATAGTAGTGAATAGAATCATCTTCTTCCATAGGACAACATCAGCATCATCTTGCACAATAGAGGAATCGTCATCATAAGAGTAGGGCATCAAAACACAAGTAGATTCATGGTCCTCTTCAATTGCTGGTCTAGAGGGTGTATGCACAATCGTAAAGTGATTCCTCAACTTAACTTCATCGAAGTTAGTTTGCTCACTACATGACAAAATTTATGTATTGCTTTCATATGTATGAACATCATCACTATCCAAGTTATCCAAATCACAAATTGATTCCTTACCAATAAGATGTAGGGTTGGTGAAGCAATGCTAGGCTCACACGATGGAACATTAGTAGAATTCATACCTCCACATAGTTGATCAATCAATGCGGGTTTGGCAAACTCCAGAACAACATTTCCTTCAACCTTGTGGTCACCATGAAAACTTATGTGTTCTCCATTAGTAGGTGCAATAGTTGATTCTTGCTTGTTCTCATTGGCTGTCCCAAAAGTTGTATCATCCCTCTCATAACCGAAAACTAATCTCCATGTAGCTGATCATAGGGGGGCAACACTTGGACCACTTCAACATGCTTTCCTTCAAACCCTTGTTTACCTATGAGCTGATTAATGACTGTTGATTCACCATTTCTCACAGTAAAATAAGCCTTATCATCAAACTTTTCCAAACATTGCTGATTATCATCATAAGGCTTGAATACTTCCATACCTTCTATTTTTGGGTGGAACTCTTCCCTACGTGCTTCAGCATGGAGATCTCCCCAAGCCTCTTCTTTTTGTTGGACCTCTTTTTCCTACTCATGCTCAGTGAGGGGTTCCTCATGCTTCCTGTGTTCTTCTTTCGAGAACGACTCTTGTTCCTTACTCTCCTCCTTAGCAATTTTTGTATCTCCCTCTTCTTTCCTCTTTTGTCTTATGTAGTTGTAAAGTCCTCTTTTATTTGGGTTTCTATATTCAAGACATTGTAGATAATCATCGAAAGGAAGTACAAATTTGATCTTATTAGACATTCCTTGCTATTGGTCGAAGATCTTGGTGGCTTCGTATAAATACATTTCTTGATCCTTCTTTATTTTTAATAATAGCTCTTGAAGAGGATCTATGTCTTCTTCCTTGGGTAAGAATTTAGCTCACCACTTCATGTTCTCTCTCCTAAATTCCCAGAGTTCTTGATTCAATCTTCATGCAAAATCAGTCCCTCAAGCTGGCAGGACCACTGCTCTGATACCACTGTAAGATGCCTCAACCAGTTTTGTCTCACAGGTGGATTATTAACAGGAAACTCAACACACAGCAATAGCTAACATTAAACACTCCTGGACCTGAAGTTTATGAATGCAGAAAATCACAAAGAAACATAGCAGCAAGGAATACTAAATTGTTACAAACACCAATTCTGAATATGTCAAATTTAAAGGTCCTGATTGATGACAGCAAAAAGGTCTAGATGGTATGATGCCGTAGTGCTCAGTTCATTCCAGAAAACAAATTACATGTATAGAAGACCCATGTCTTGTCATAATGATAGCATGTAAAACAGCGAATTCCGAATGGACTCACAAGCCAGCTCTGATTGAAGGTAATCGCAGAAACAATACCAGCAGTTTTGTGGGGTTAATGGATAAACTCCCGTTCTCCGAGCAGTCACTATTAGTCTACCCAAGGTGTAGTGACCATGCAATAGAGTTTCCCCGACTGTCGCAATGAGTGTGGAATGACGGAACTTCAGAGTGCGAGTAAGCTCTTGGTCCAGTGATAGACGGATCATTTGCTCTGAGAGTAGGATGTGATTGGGGATGGCACCCTTGGCAATGGCACCAGGTGGCCACTCAATAACTCCCACCCAGGCTCTCCCATGGGCTTAGTCAATACTGCCTATAGACTGCGATTACAAATCAGGATCCCTTGATATCGGTTACAATGGTAGCTTGAGAAATGACGGGCTATGATACCATGACAATTTAATGATGTGAATGGTAACCCACGCTTGAGATAAGGATTTGATTTGTCTCTGCCAACAACTGGTTCCCAAGAGTGGATGTGAATGTGTATATATGACCCGTGATATGAGTGTCGGATTGCTGGTCGATGCTCCTATCTAAGATGTCAAGGATGGCGTGAGCCTGTGGCTCTGCCACAAAATTATCACCTCCCTCCTCAACTTCGCTCCTTACCCTCATTCAAACCTGTAATTCGCAATTATCTAAATTAGAGCTGGCAATGGAATCGTAAGAGGACAACACGAACATCACCAAGTGAGGCCTACATCCCACTTGGGCTTCGAGCTGGGAGGTTTTCGTCTCCTGAACTGCCAAGAAAATGCTCGTTCAATCCCTCATCATACAAAACACAACAATCGCTTGCACCTAAATATCAATTTGTATTCCTTCTCAAATTGAGTCGACCAAAGGTATAAATTTAAATGTCATTATTAATGATATAAATTTATATTATTTTTAATATTATTATTATATTATTTAATTATTAATATTATTTCATTATTAATTTAAATTATTTTTGGTGTTAATAAACACCATTGTCCTGCCAATTTGCAAATGGGTCTCAATTAGAAATTGGGGACATGACAGGATCCCACCCTAGAAACTCTCACAAGTCCAAGTCACTTCAATCCCTGAAGCAAGGACATCAGAACCATTGAAATCCTCCGACAAAAATCCCTCTTACATGTAGCAGCACACTCCATAAACAAATCTGGATGATTTCAAATAACATTCTCTAATAACATGTTAAATTTTCAAGCCATTGTAAGCAGATTGTACACTCAGAAAATTAACCCTAGCTGCAAAGTAGCTTAAAGCAAAAAACTCCAATCAAAACCTAAGTTACCGATTCGCCACTCCTAGCCTCTGGATACGATTCGATTCATACCGGATTCGCACTTTGGGTACGGTACGATACAAATTCGGGCAGGATTCGAAATCTGGTCTGTGGATTCGCCTTGTATTCGATTCACCATTGTGGATTCGACCAGTATACGCCCAAAAGAATCCGTGATGAATCCACGACGAATTCAAATGTCAAAACACCTTGGCTGCGGAAAAAGTGTGTTTTTTTGCATTTTTTTATTATATTTTCTTGAACTAATGTGATATATTTTCTCATTTAATGGAGACTGCTCAGATTTAACTTGAAAAAAACAATCAACTATTTAATTGTAAAGCACTTCACACAATCAGAGATCTTTGGTCTTTGGTAATGACTTCATGTTCTGGAGAATGTTGATTTGTGCTTTAAGAAACCACCTTAAAATTTATATATTTTGAAGGGACCTATTTAAAAAGTATTGTTTAATAAGTTTTTGAAGATTTGTGATTCGTGTAGCGCATGTTTGTGTGTCTTATATCTGGATAAATCTATGTCTAGCTTTTTCTAGATAAAACCATAAGGATGGATATTAATTGCCTTAATTCTGCAAAAGATGTTTAAATTAACATGCTAATGGAATACCAAGCTATAATGCTTATCGTTTTTATTTCTTGGTTTCTTTATGGCACAATGTGTTCATCCATCAATCTGGTGTTTGATTTACCAAGTTGCTGTAGATAATTGGCGCTTTAAATTCATTTCATTTCATTTCTAACTGAGGCAAGTGCATAGTAGAAACGATAATGGAACTGTGCAATGTTTCACTTTTTGTGATGATTTTATGCTGCTCTATAATTACTTTGCAAGACACCTGAGATTGCATGATGGCCATTGGGCCTTGAGCAGGCATCAAATGTTTAATGATTCTGAACTCAATTACTGCTGCAAATATGTATATATTTCTGATTTTTATATGTTTTTTGTATTGCCGTACCCAACCCCAAAAAAAATTTTGACCGAATCTTGTACCGGATTCGCGTACCCATACCCGAATCCAAAAACGAATCGGTAACTTAGATCAAAACAGCAGAATTGAGTACATTAATCTACAGACACAGCCAAAAATATGATCCTTCAATACTACATCTATCTTCTACTAAACTGAAAAGAATTACACTACACTATCTCAAAACTCAAATATGCTCTCTCTATCTCTGTTCTAGTGCTGTGCCCTAGGTCTCTTTTATAAAACAAGAGACCTTTGGGGTTGAAAATATTAAATACTCATCTCAGTAGAAGGCCTAGACTAGGAGAAGATAAAATTAACCAAAAAAAATCAAACTAAAGCAGAAAAGCACCTTGATCTAAAATAAGAACAACTTCTTACAGAATTTAGAATCCAATCTAAATATTAAAAAAACAAGTGTTGTCATGCTAAAAGATAGACTACCTGCACCCGACTAAAAATAAGAAAAGCAACAAGTAAAGAAAACTAACAGTAGCGATGATGAGTTGTGCATTGCCAAAGTGATTCACACTATGCTACAGATTCATATGTAATTGGATCAATATATTTGGCTCAATCAGCCTATGTTGAATAACCCAAACCCTCCCAACAAACATCATTGTTACATATCAAGATAACGTTTGGCAAGTAGGGAGGGAGTTCATCCATGAGATATGTTGTGTGTGAGTACAATGTACTTTATTTTGTCAACATTTATTAACTCCAAGCAATACAGTAAGATGCAATAGTGAGAGAAGGGGGGATGGTAAACACAAATCAAAATGTACCAAATTATCACTATAGAAGAAATTAGCAAGATTATCTAAATGAGGCACGACACTTACCTTCAATGGGTATAACACATGTAAACCTCCTATCATACAAAGAAAAGTTGTGATGATTCTTCCATAACAAGGGTAGGCCCAAAAAAACCCAAACTCCAAGGTACAACAAACTTGTAGCCAATTAGATTAAATAAGGAATAATTTGAACACTGCCACTCAAAGTCTTCTAGAGATTAAAAAAACCTAACCTTAAGCACCTTAAAGCACAAACACTATCGGCGACCCTAAATGTGCAAATATGCACCAAAACTGTGAGTCACCCTATACCAAGCATACCTGCCATTTTCATTTATATTATTGAGTATCCATGATTATGTGATAATGTGAACTATACCAAAGGTAGAGATAATTACCCTAACAAGCATACCTACCATTTTCATTTATATTATTGAGTATCCATGATTATGTGATAATGTGAACTATACCAACAGTAGGCCCATATAAACTCAAATCCCAAATACCACAAACTTGTACCAAATTTGTTCAATAAATAATAATCCTATGTATCGCCACTACCCAAAGTCTTATGAAGATAAAGGAGCCCTTACCATGAGCACCTCAAAGTACAACCACAACCAATGACCCCAAATGTGCAAATATGCACCAACACTATGAGATAATCAACCTATACCAAGCATACCGGCCATTTTCATTTATATTATTGAGTGTCCATGATTGTGTGACAATATGAAACTTGTAACCAAATGGGTTCAATAAAAGAACCAAATAATCCCAAGTAACACCATATAGAACCCTAACCTTGAGCACAGTCAAGTACAACCACAACTAGTGACCCCAAACAAACAAATATGCAATAGAACACTAAGGTAATCAACTTATTCCAAGCATACCTAATGTTTTCATTTATATTATTAAGTATTCATAATTTAGTGATATTGTATACCATTATACTTTAGTTAGTCATGTTCTCTTTGACTCTATGACTATAGACTATATAATATACAACTAGAAAGACAACAGATGGCTAATCTTTGGTATTAAAAGAAAAGATTCCTTTCTGATTCAATTCTATGAAACTTAACATGGCATGCAAGTTTTAAGTATAAGTATGGGACTGCGTAGAAGCACTATGTAGCCTTTTATCATTGGTTTGAATGTGATGATGTAAACCCATATACTTCATCTAGTCATGTTCACTTTGAGTCTATGACCATAGCCTAGGTGATGAACAATCGAAAGGTCGTATAGGTAGCAAGTCTTTGGTATTAGAAATCTTTTTAAAAGTTTCTTTCTATTTCAAATCCAAGAACCCTACCATAGCATGCAAGTTCTAAATATAGACTTTTGGTTATGCAAGAGCACTTAGTAGTTCTCTTCTCAACCAGTTTGACTCCCATATGTTATTCAGGTCAGATTATAAGTTTACTTATTCCATTGTGGCCTTTATATGAAAGGAATAGCCAAGTATTTAAGGAATTTTGTTTGCCATGGTCCCCAAATATTATTCTCGACTATTTGGAGAAAAGATTTGTGTTCAACTCTTTCCTACAAATTTTAAGAAAACAAAATTGGGTGAGAGAAAAAATCGATTTTGTAGTTACTAGTATTATACAAATATTTTGACTGTGTGGTGTCAAATGTCGCAACCACAAGATCAAAAACTTCCATTTATATAGGCAAGGTGAAGTCTCCTAAAACCTAACAATTGCTAACCCAAAGTTATTATCATGCTAAATATATAAGTAGTCATTTTAGATTCACAGATACAACAATGCATGTCATGCGAATGATATACACCAGTATATGAAATTGCAAGAGTGAAATGAATCGGCACTTTTAGGTGCAAACAAACCCTATGGATACTTCACATGAATATCCTCTAGCCTGCATTGCCCTAATGAATATCTCATAAACCCATTTAGTGACCAGTTAATATAATTGCAAGGTAATAATAAGTTATGTAATCAATAATTGGCTTAAGTAATGATACTACTATTACACAGTCATGCACAAGCAGGTGTCAATCATCCCCTACCTGTGCAAACAATCCTCTGATGTTTATATCAAACACGCCCCCCTTCCGCCTCTCACTCGTGTTTGATGGCATGTTTGGATTAGAAGACAAACCACGTAGCAAACCATCCAAGATAATAATCCAGTGTGAGCATCCCACATAGTGCCCTGTGTCGACCAGGGGACTCTGTTGGGGAACATCAGAGGAGTATCCATTTGGAAAGAGTCAAAATTTTGTTGAATTTGAACATCTGGTTCAGATTTTGAAGTTTTCTGACCTAGAAGAGGTTTTGTTGCAGCAGATTTAAAAGAATTTATGTGTGACTCTACTGTTGGAGGAGACCCATAATGAAATTAAGCTTTAAAAGTGTTTCACACTACTTGAAGTTCAATCCTCTATGAAGAGAGATGGCGACTTTGTCAAAAGAACTTGATGAAGATGTGAAGAATGTTTCAAAATTACAAAGGTTTTCAGTCAGGAAAAAAAATTGCAGTGGCTGCAATACATCCAGGTATTTTTCATATTTTGGTTTTCAAGAAAGATAAATTTGTGTGTGAAAACCATATTTGAAAGTTTCGAAAAAATTTGGTTCCCTATTGAGTGAAACTAAGCACTAAGAAAGAGAAATAGTAGTGATTATTTCTACATACTTCTGAGTTATATAATTTGCAGCCTCTATATTATATTGAAGAAGTATGCTTGTTTCTAAATATGCCCACTGAAGAGATCTTAGGTGTAGATGCATTTGAATTATATGCATTGTAATATTTTAAGGTCATGATGAAAGCAAGAAATAGGGCAGTGAATGATCAACTGTAGAGTTGATATTGGAAGTTGTGAAAGGTGTAAGAAAATGTATCATCCACCTGTATATCCCTATGGGGTGTCAGATGTAAACATGCAAAGTGTGCAGCCCCTGTCATGTCATTAAAGAAATTTTTCTATTGAAAGACATAGAGCCTTAAATTTAATGGTATTCAAGGTTTTCCAAACCCCGTTCCTAATGAAGTTAGGGAACACTTGCCAAAGTTCAAAGGGAAAAGCTCAGAATCAGCATCTCAACATCTGCAAGAGTTTTCTTATTTGATGGGAGATTATGAGATAAGTCATGAAAATGTTGTCATGAAGTTTTTTGTTAAATCTCTGAAGGAAGATGCCAAAGATCAGTTTTCATATTTGCCAGTGTGTTTTATCTCTTGATGGAATGAATCCATGGCAGCATTCATAGAACAGTTTGATGAGAGAATTGATCCAAGTTTAGTGAGACAAAAATTTATTAACATCCAGAAAGAAGAAGAGTTAGTCCCAACTTTCAATCTCAAATTTGCAAAAACATTAGGTGACATCCCTGAAAATATAAGACCAAATAATGCATTGTAAGAAACCTATCTTATTCTGTCCCAAAACTCGGTTTTGACCTCTTGACATTTCATCAAATGGTTGGCAGGTAATGGCTATGAATACTGATTTTCTGATGTCTGATGAAATTTCTGAGTTGTAGTGTTTGAGTTTTGTGTTGTTTGAGATGCAATTACATATGCCAAATGATTGAAAACAGAACAAACAACTTTGCATTCATTAACATAGATAAGCCAACACCAAAGTATGCCTTTATTCAATCTATGTCAGGTCTGATTACAATAATAAGGTGTATCAGACTGATACAACAATATTAAACCTCTAATGCTGATATGATATTGTTCCACCATAAAATAATGCAACTATTAAGCTGCTATAGATACAGTGATACAACTTGATGCCAAAATGAAGTTTATAATGCAAAAATGGAGGAACCTGAAAGTGACGCCATGGCTGTAGATCCTCCTTGACCTTGATTTACAGCGAATGGTGTATGAAAGGCAATAGAAGAACCTGATATATACGCTGACAGCAGATGAAGTGTTAGACTCTTCTCCAAATCTGACTTTTGTGATGCCTACTGGAAGTTTCATGAAATAGTTAGAGCAATGTGAAAACCCCTTGAGATGATCGATCTGCAGCAACTGATGGTTTCCCCACCTTGAAAACAACTGCAAATACCTTCCCACGCATGGACGCCACCAACAATGAAGAAATATGCTCAAGACCTAAGGCACTTTGGCCTTAAGAAAACACGCCAGCCCTAGAAGAAGGTACGGCTGGGGCTTGAGAAGATGTACGGCCCTGGATATGTGTGCCAGCAATAAATAAATCCAGCCTTCAAGTTTTATCTGCTCTTCGAATGAGTTACTCTTCAAACACTTGAAATGAACTTCTTAAATCTTTCACCAATGAAGCTCAATGTTGACTCCTGAATGAAGCCAATCTCACAGGCAATCCTTCGGAAGATCTTTCACAACCTCAAGTATGCGAATCAATGAGAGTTTCCGTTCCCAATGACCAAGAATTGTAGAAATTGCAAAAACCCTAGGTTTCTTCTTCTCCACAGCAAATCACCAAAGACAAAAGAGAAATATGATCGAATGAATCCATAAAAATGAAGCTTCAACTCTCTTTTATCCCCTCCAAAAAAGCACGATTTCCCAAGAAGGGTTTGCTCATTAAAACATTTAATAATTAATTCACCTTTAAAGATGTTTTAAACTCTTCTCCCTAGGTGCACTTCCCAAGGTGCATAATATTTGACTTAATAATATTTAAGTGGCCCCATTGTCATAAGTCAATTTAATTATTAATGTGTACTTTTAATAATTAAATATTATTAAAGTCTTAACTTTAATAATATTTAAAAATAACATAACTCCCTCATTACACATCAATTTCTGACCTCGTCTGCACTAGGAGATCAATAACTGAGGTAACCACGCATCCAAGTGCCCTACTAAAGATAGTAACACTGGACTCCATTAACCACCCACTCTAAGTAGTAAGTGTGTACAACTGAGCCCTAAAACACCAAACAAAGGCCAATCCTGAACCACCCAAAGCTCTGGAGAAGAAATCACTCTGATATCTGCCAAACAAGACCCTCTAACCATCTGAATTATAGCCTATGAGAGTCAACTAATAGGCTAAACCATCAAAAACAGGAATGAGCTAAAAAGGGGACATTACATGCATTGTGCTTGTTTGTTTACCTTGGTGCATTTGATGAAGAAATGAGCTATCTCTTAAGAGATAAAAAACCTACAACATTACATCATGCATATCAAATTGCAATGGATATTGAAAACAACTCAAAATATTCAATGAAGAAGGGATACATGGCTGCAAGTGTTGGTTATCCTAGCAGACCTCATGCAAATGAAATTCATGGATCAGACAATAGAAATGATTGTCAAGATGATGATGCTTCTACTGTTCCGATTTGTCCATCACTACAACATACAAATCACAGTGAACTGCATGTTGAGCATCAACAAAATTTGAGCAATATTGATCAAATGTCTTTTGTTCAAGATTTGTCTGACATGAAGAGGCACAAAGGAGAATTACCATATGATTTGTTCTCGAGGTTTTTGGATGCCTTGTTGGAGGTCCCCAAAAATTTCAGACTTGAGGATTCAATGTGCATTGATCTGTTTTGTGAAATCTACGAGTCAAGGCTGAGTACCTTGCCAAAGGAATTGAAACCTCATAGTTTTGACCAAGTACTTGATAGGATAAAGATTGTTGAAGGAGCCCGATGTGGTTATACAAGAGGTGTGGTGTCTCAAAATGCAGATAGCAGTTGTCCTATTGAGAAAATTCAGAAAACAATGCACATAACTAGAAAAAGTATATCAAAAAATGAACATCCATCTTGTCTGGATGAGGATAATGATTGTAATCAGCTCACAAGCAGCACATATGCAGATCAATACAACAGTGATGAAGATGAAGATACATGGTATGATGATCAAATAGATATGCATGAAATCCTTCCTTGTAATATCTTGGTTAATGAAGGTGTAAAAGAAATGCAAGATGTCATTCCATGTCATGTTTTGAGCAGTGACAATAATACAAGTGTTGCTGGTTTCTCATTACAAATCAATTGTCAATATATTGAAAATGAAAGATTAAGCATTCATTCTGAAAATTCTGAGCATAGTTTAAGTAATGATGAGTTTTCTTGCAATGAGGATCATGATGACAGTGAACCTGATTATTTTTCTGAGGATTATGAATGCTTCTATGATGATGATCTAGAGGCGTTTTCTTCGCATGAAGGATGCAATGATGTGAATGTTGATGAAGTCACTTGTTCACAAGTGAATGAACAAATTTCATTTGACGAATACTTGGAGTGTAGTTCGGGTTTGCTGTCAATGGAGCATACTAACTCTGTGAGTGATGATGACTTTGAAGATAAAAACTTGTGTGTTCAATATCCTAATCCTAAGCACAGTGTTAGAGATGATAAAGATGTTGATGATGCTGACTATGATGCTAATGAACATGGTTATGTCCCTATTACTTGTGATTGTTTATATGAAACAAAGATGGAAATTTCAGTTATACATAAAGATGATGATGATGTGCACATCAATGGAAGAATGGGTTCATTATTGAATGGTCAAGTTATGCATTATGACAAACACATGGATCTTGGATCAACATTATCACTTACTGGTAATGTGAAACAGTTTGATGAATTTTCAGATTGTGTTGATATTGCAAAACTTCATAATCTATGTGTAGAGCAGCCAAATGATGCAAACAACAGTGAGATTAATGTAAGTGAATGTGAAATTGAATATGGTTGTTTCTTTGCTGATGTTTCTTGTATTCACAGTATGAAAATGGACATGTTTGTTTTGAATGAGGAGTGCATTAGTGTGAGAGAATGAAGGTTCTTGTTCTATTGCTAATGAACAAATTTCAGATAACAGTGAGTCTTTGACACATAGGTCAATATGCCTATCAACTGATAGCACACATGAAGTTACTAGTATGCATGAAAGTCTTTTTGTTGACCTTGTTAATTCTGAAAATGCTAGCATTCAAAATAATTTAGATGTTCATATTGACATGGTGGAAGGCAGTATTGGGTGTGTTACTCATTGCAGCAGTGGATATGTTACAAAAGGTCAATATGAAAAGTCTAACTCAGGGTTAGGTTCTAAATTATTTGAGCCTTCCTTTGAAACAGTTTGCATTGAGCTGAATGATGATTTGAAAAATGAATCAAATTATGTTACTGAACCTGGGATGAGTGCATTTACCCAATTTTGGGATGTTGATAGGAATGATGTTTCTTGTGATAATCCTAATCTGAATGATGACAATGATGCTATGGATTTTGATAAATCTATTTTCAGACCACTGGAGTACGTAACAATATGACTGATTTTCAATGCTCAGGTGAGAATGAATATCAGTTTGAGAATATGCCTATGTATGAACACTTTTTGTTCATCACACAGAGTGAATGCATGTCAGATATGGGACAAATATCAAAGGATCACTCTAGGGTGTTATCTAAGCCCTTTATTCAATCTGATTTTTCAAACTTTGAGCTAAAACTTAAGTTTAATGAATCAAGGCATATGATTCTAGATGGGACTATTGAACAAAGTGTTTATGAATGTTTCATATTTGATATGCAAACTGAATGTGATGTCAAGATTTATGATGCCAACTATCAAACGGACTATGAATGTTTTCAATTTTCAATTTAGTTGGATGAGCATTTAATAGAACGTGCTAATGAGCAGGTTAAGGTCAAATGTCACAATGATTATGGATTTCAATTATTGTCTGATTGCAGATTTCAGATTGACAGAATTAATGGTGGCAATGGCAAGCTCGGACACATGGTAAAGATGGTCAATGACAATGCCAATGACAGGGTTAGTTTGTGGGCAGTTCATAGTAATGTTTTCAGACTTGGCCTAGTGCAAACAACGGAGAACAAAGTGTTTGACAAGGGTAAATACTGGTACTTCATTTTTGGGGGCCTGGGCCTTGGGGCCACCAAATGAAGTTTGAAAAGAGTTCCAATGCAGAATAAAGGAGCAGTTCTAGAGCACCCAATGGATTTGACATTTGGTCTACTCCCCAAAGATTTGGAATCTCGCATGCCCACAAGGGGCATGCATCCCCGAACATGAGCCACTAATAGCACCTTCAAATTTTGCAAATTTGAAGTGCTTGTGTCCTTTCAGTGTGTCGACAAAGGTTTGGTCAACAAACTGCTAAATATGCCCCAGGGCCCATCTTCGCTGATTAAAATTTTGCAACTCAAAGCTCATCTTGCAAATCCGTTTGGTAGAATGTGGTGCATATGATAATGCGCTTGCTCAATTTCAAGCCCCCAGAATGATTTTTGATATGTTATTTAATCCTTTTTTGACCGCGATCGAGCTAAAATTGGTGTTCTGGAAAGTTTCAAGTTTCACAATTCTAAGGGCAACCCATTTCTCATTTTGGTCTAAAACATCTCCAACTCTGATTTCATCAAAAACGGAGGTCATATGATGCATTATTTTATTACTTTTCGGTTGTGGCGAGCACGTTCTATAAGTCAATTTACAAAGGAGGTAACAAAATTTCAATTGTTGGGTGAAATCTGATTTAAAACCCATGTTTTAAATAATTGATAATGGTCGCTCGCAAAAAATCACGGTTCCAAGGGTCCCAATTTGCGCGCAGTGAATTTCCTTCGATTGAGCGGCAGGCGAAATTAAATTTTCACTCATTTCCTAAAGTTTAAGGTGCAAATATTCTAAAATGAATATTTGCATCATTGTTTTAAATAATTTGCAAATAAAATGCACATGAAAGGAGGAGGTTTTAGGGCAAACTTAATATTGCAAATGTTAATTGTTTTGCAAACTTTATAAAACCTTAATAAAGTGCTTTCCCCGCCAACCCGCTGGAGGAAATGCTCATGGCAGAGGGAGTTGGCGAGGAAGCAGGGAAGGCAAGCAAAGAGTGTTGGGAGGAGTTTAGATTTTATAAAGACATTATTAAACTTTGGCAATGTGTATTAAAACTTCAACAAAGCTTTTCCTTTGTTGTTTCCCGCTAGCCCGCTACAGCTAATGCTGCCGGCAAAGGATGGAAGCAAGGAAGTGAAATTTGAAGCGGGGAAATGGGGAAGTGAAGTTTGACCGTGTCTTTGTTGCTGTTTCCATATGATTTAAATGTGTTGCATTACTGTGAGGAAGAGCTTTTCATTGTGGAAGGAGCAGAAATAAAATGTAATCACGTTTTTTGTCTTTGGGTGGATTTTTAAAGACATGTACAAGCTGCAAAATGTTTTTTCAAGCTCCAAAATGTTGCCTCAAACATTTCTCATGCCTAGGAAAGAATTTTAACAGCATTTTATGCATTTTTTGGTTGCCTGTGAACCAAAAAACTGGCCTGCAACTTTTCTCACGCCCCTGCAATATTTTGGATGTCATTTGAAGCATTTTTAAATGCTTGCCTGCTATGCAAACGAACCAGCAAACATTTCAAAGGCTTGAGGATTAATTTTGGTGTTGTTTTGACCACTTTTTGGTTACTATCCAAGATAAAATGCCCAACAAACAACAATCACAGCCTGCACACATTTCTAATAGAATGGTAGAAATGAAAAGGTTTTCTCTCTGCTGCAAATTGTATGAGGAGGGTATTATAAATGTTTGAATGATCTCTGAGTTTACAGTAAGCTCGAAATAAGTCTAGTGAGCTGCAAGATGGGCCAAGTGCATTGTGAAAATGATACCATTGCAGACAAAATGCACAGGAAGGTGGGTTACAGACCAAATGTTTGACAAAATGTTTGCATTGTGAAATGAAGAATCAGAAAGTTAAAATAAATGATTAAAATCATCTATTTGAATGCTATTGGTGATGTTAATAGCATTTGGGTAAATAATTTTCACTTACAAAGCATAATAGTAATTGGGTAAATGGGTTTTTACCCAGGAGTGAAAATTTGCACTTGCCAAGTAAAAAACTACTGCAAATGACTTTTTACATACAGGTAAAAATGTTGCACGGGAATGAAGGAAAAGTGACAAAGAATATTTCAATTGCAAAGAGGAGGGAAAATAAAGAAGGAGAAGCATCTTCTAAGTGCAAATCAGGTTTGCAGATCGAGGGAGCTCAAGCATGCCATGTGTCCACCATGGATTAATTTTAGGTCTTTTCTCTTCTCTTCTCTTTTCTCTAAAATGAGAGGTTGTTCTCATTTGTGGGGGTTCCAGTTTCTCCAGGTTGAGAAGATCTTGTAATTTCTGTATAGGGTTATCTCTAGGTTAGATGTTCTTCAAATTTCAAAGTGTAGTGTTGTGATCCATTTTGTTAATGGCAAGCAAACCAGTTTGCAGATTATGATGAAAATGTCATACTGTAATGTCTCCAGAATGTATGCACTATATTTTCAATCAAAGTAGACAAGGATTATGATGGTTTTTGTTGCACATTTGTTGTAATAGGTGTTTAGATTGTTGGCTCCTATTCAAAGAATAGGTTAAAGTTTTCTCTCAATTAAATGTTGAGTATATTGCATTGCATTCAAGATTTATAAGAATGTTGCAGATATGTCCTAATAAGACTTCATTATTGTAAGGCAATAATGATCTAATGGTCACTGGTTTTGTGTTCAGGCTGTTACCAAATAGGTTATTTCACCTTGATTCTGTTATGGACAAAGCACTGGTCTAGTGCTTTTTGTCATGTCCCCGAAATTGTAAAGCTAAATCGGAGATATTGAAATACAAATAACCAAACCGAATAAATATCAAAATATAAATATAAATTTAAACATCATTATTATAATTATAAATACAAATAATCACCGCTTAAATATTAGAATCCTAAATACTATTTGTAAATACTGACCACTTAAATATCATTTAATAATATATAAATATATTACAACTTATTATTGATAATTTAAGAGAATAATTTAATAATGTTTATACAAAATATTTAATAATATTTATCCAAGATATAATATTTACAAATTAAATAATGCATTAATAATATTATTTAATAACAGTATTCATACTATTAACCCCTGCCTTGGTTAACACATAAATTCCATAGGCTAGGCAGCGATCCCTAGCAAGAGATAAATAATGGTTAATAAAATCAAACAGCAAACATAATAAACCTCTAATGCACAGCGATCCCTATTACTAATAAGACAAAATAGGATCGGTGTAAGGAGCAGCCACTTATGCCAAGAGACACGATCTTTAGAGGGGCAGCAATACCAAGGATGAAGAGTCGTGCCTTTGTAGAGACCAATCAGGTATATAAGGCAAGTTTCCCAAACAAAGAGGACCATCGAATGGAATAGAGGAATAAAGAAAAGAATATATAGACATATTATGATCGATGGGAATAAAGTGAGGAATCTATAGCTATATTCTAAGGAATCACCGAGTCAGTTATAAAAGACACCCTCTGATTTATGCAGATTGTGGTATGTCTTATCATAATTATGAAATGGAATGAATGGGAAGGAGAAATAAATCTGCAATAGCAGATGAGATGATCAGGAGTAATGGTGATCGGGAAAGTAAAGGAAATAAGGAGATTAGAGAATATAATAAAATCTGCATATCAAAACAGCAGCAAGTCTATAACATTTATTAGTCATGTAAAGGTATGTATATGAATGCTAAACAATATAAGTAAAGAGTATATATATATGAATACTAATATAATTAAAGAATAATTATATAAACATGTATATATATAAATACTAATATAAGTAAAGAATAATTATATAAAGGTATATATATGAATATTAATAAGTAGAGACTAATTATATATACATATATGTGTGTGAGAGAGAATTATATACAACTATACAATAATGATGCTTGCAGCGATTATTGAGCCATATAAGTAATTATGACTCTTTAACATAAACATGAATAGATTGTATCCATATATTTATGTATGTCCTTATCCTATGATCAATCAAATATAAGATCGAAGAGGGAAAAGGAAAGAAAAATAGATTCCAGCATCAGCCGAACAGAGGTATGCTATTCATTTAATATTTTGTAAATATAATACAATCTGTAGATGAGCAGATTATGTATTTAATTATTGTATATAGATATACAGTATGTTTGCAGAGAATCCAATATTTATTGGTTATGATAATAGCAGTTTGTATATCTGTATAATTCTAAGTTATCGATTATTGCTGAACATGAATAATGGATCTGTGTCATTGATTTAATTATTAATATGTAAGAACAGACTATATTATGGAATGATGTCCATATTTTCTATCTGTAACAACCAGCCATGATTAAGGGAGTTGAGGGCCTACGAGGAGGGGAAACAGCGTTAGGGTCATCCTCTAAGCACACCACCCCATATGGATGGCAAGAGGCCAAATGGGGCCAAGAGGGGTGTACTGCTCTTGGGCTTAGAAGGAGTGATTTCCGGGACACCCTGCTGTAGTTGCACCCTCAACCTCCCAACATGATGATTGATTGAGCAATAATGGTTCTGATGAGGGGAACGGTGATAGGACGCCTCACTAGGCACACCACCCCATATGGATGGCAAGAGGCCACATGGGGCCAAGAGGGGTGTACTGCTCTTGGGCCTAGGGTAAAGGGTTTCTTGGGCACCCTATCAGACCATTTTGCTCCAAGAAGAATGAATTAAAAACCCTATAGAATTCCAATATATTTATAATATGCTATTGTCTTTATTTATAAATGTTTACTAACATATTTGCAGGTCTTAAACAGGTAGTTGTATCACTAATCTTACCTTCCTTGTTTTCTTTATATATTCCAATGAGAGCATCATATAATATTATCTTGTAAATATTTTCTAATTTTGTCTTGCAAGGACCTAATCGAATTATAAACATTCCCAAAACCAAATTGATTAATTGAAATTGATATATTAGGGCAGATTTTGGGGTTTTCCAAATTTGGGGACATTACATGTTTCTTTTGTGCAAACCCTGGAAGGAATCACCATTTAAAAACTTAATGAATCTTTTCCATTTTCAAGTTTAATTTATTAGGTTTTTTGTATCTTCATGGAGATTAAAGAACACAGAGGTTATGCTTGGGAACGATCCTCTTGTAACTTCTTTGTGTATTTGAAGTGAAGATGTCTCTTAATTTATCTGTTCTTAGTGTTGATTGAAGGTGCAAAGGGATTATGCCTAAATGTAATCAAATGTATAACATCCTTTACACATTTATCTGAGAGCCCTCCACATGTTAGAAATCTACAATGTGTTGTTTAGTGCAAGTTTCATTAAATGTGCAGATCTTTGAATAGGAACACCCTCCTAAGTCTTGTGGAGCTCAAAGTGCAAAAGGCTGATTATAGCCCTGTTTGGTGAGCTTTCTTGTCCTTAATGTGTTGATAGTGCAAGACCTTTGTCTTAACCTCTTGATCCCTTGGTTTAGGCATTGTGTTTTTCCTTAGGATTGGGGGTTGCAAGAAAAAACACCAACACCTTGTATGCCTACTTCTTTACCAAGTACTGAAACTATCCATTTCAAGCATATATTGTGCTAGTTAATGTGTGTTCATCTCGAAATTATATGTTCTAAATGTATGTGTACCTAAGAATTTAAAACATAAACCTTTGTCCATCTATGCTAAATTTTTGGAAAAGACCATTTTTCAGTTTACTCATAGCCTAATAAAGCATGTCTAATGAAGAAAAATGAGCTCCATCCTTGTGAAATTAGTTATAGTTGAACTCTTATCTAGAAACTTTTCAAAAGCTTTCTTTCTCTTACAAACGACCATTTTCTTTGCCTACAATGGTAGTTTATATTTCAATTTCTACTCAGGCCAGACTTCTAGACCTGATCTGTATTGGGTTAATAATACAGAAGCCCTGACTAAAACTACAACCCAATCAAACTACACATGGCAATTCTAAATTCAACTGCAAACCACCATTCAATAAAACATCCCAGTCCTACCTCCGTTTTGAAAGCCATAGACCACCTAGGACCCGAATCCATGACATCCTATGTGCGTTCCCTCTGCTCCAGGGCTGCCACTAAGCTGCCAGCCCTTCACAGGTTGTCTTCTGCACTGTAGATTAAGTGTCCAACACTCCTGACTAGATATGTAGTTACATTACATTGATCTACAGCATACATATAAGCCCACAAAAAAACAGGTTTGATTCAAGCACAAGGCCTTCCATTCAAAGTTTTGCAAGCATAACCATGAAATTAAAAGTTGTCTCCTCCTAATCTACACAGATTAAGATATAAAACCCTCAGCCCTAAACTGGTATGGAGGAATGATTATCTGCCCATTGTGAAAATTTTCTGCTTCTAAATTCTTGGCATTTTTCAATTATGCTGTAAACCATCAATTCAACATTACCAAATCATGTGTGCAGCTCAGTCAAGGTACAGCCCAAGCACAGTGTAGGCACCAAAACCTCTTTACAAAAATGATTACTCAAGGAAATCTAACAGAACTAATACAGCTACAATATTTGAAAACCAAAAATCCTGAAATAAATATATGATAATTTGGCACCTGTAATCATTTGCAACGGCGCCTTCCACATTATTTGCTTGGGTTTTGGAGCTGAAATCCTTTGAACTTGTCAAGCTTGGTGTTGAAAAATGAACTGGATGCACATGATCGTGAATAAATCTGTGAGGAATTAATGGGGAGCACACGAGCAACTTTGAAAAATAATTATTTCTGCTCCTACATAAAGTGGTGCATATCCTCCTCCAATATAACGCCATGTTAGAGACTCTAAACCCTCCTCTTCAAGGCCATTGGAAAGTTGTGTTAGAAATACCTGTGATAAACCCAACTTTTTTTAAAAAGAAGAATAGAGTGTAAGATACCAGGCCAAATCTTTTTGCAATTTTCCACGGTTTACTTGGCAGGCATTTTGTCAAACAGTTTGTATATACCCTGATATGCTGAGTTTGTACTTGGAAAATTCATTCAATTCCTCAAATGGGATTCACAGATAATATTTAACACAAAATACACAATATATTGCAATCTGACAGCAAGCATTTTCATTCATTCTTCATAAGGCTGAAGTGTACGTTACATTTGCTGAAAAGTAACAGAATTAAATATACATATTTTTTGAATTATAAGGAACACATAACTCGAAATTTCTGACCTTTTTAAAAATGTTTCAGAATCCAGTGAAGAGCAGCTCTCTTACGCCTCCTCTTAAATTGGCACCCCTTTTAAAATATGCACTACTCTTCCAGATTTAGTTCGAAGGAAAAATATCATGAATCGCCCTCTTGTTTGGTTGCGCTGACCGAAGTAAAACTTCAAGGTGTTGCGAGGAGATATGTATGCCACGAGGGATTCCAAAATCTTCTAACTCTCCTTATTACTGCATTTCGTACGGCGCGTCCTTTTCCTATGACTTGTCCTTTCTTTTGAAATACCCACGACTTCTTTCCTTGCAGAGAAAAACCAACACCTTAATCGCTAAACCCTTTGAACCACACTCAGACTAAACTCCAAACCCCGTCAAAATTAACCTAGTGCAATATCGCGCAACGTCTTAGCTTGGCCAGAATCATAAACCCTCAGAAATTCCTCCACGCCGTCCACAGCTACAACCAAAACCCTATCGCGCCCAACTGCAGTTGCGATTTGATCATGTGAAACAAGAAACGAATTCCCAAATGGCGTCACAATCTTCCCTCGGTTTGTTCTGAGGCATTAATTTTAAACATGACTGCATATTGAGATCATTACGTGAGAGGTGTGGAAGGTCGATTAGGGAAATTCTAGTCTATTTTTTATATAAATTTGTGTAGTACATGAGGAAACAGTCGTATTTGAATCCATTTAAGTGGATGCATAGTTTTTTTGAAGCAATCAATTCTTCATTGAAATCTTTGTTGCACAAACAACATCATTTGCTAAATGATCTATCAATTGATCTCATGTACTACACAAATTTATATAAATTAGTCTCTATTGTGAACAAGCTCATATTATGTTTACAAGAGGAACAAAGGGAGAGAGAGGGAGAGGGAGGAAGGGAGATGGGGAGGGGGTAAGAAGATAGAGATAGACAAGAAGATAGAGATGGAGATGGAAATGAAGGAGGAGAGGGAGAGATAAAGAGAGATAGAGATGAAAAAGAAATATAGAGAGAGAGAGGGATAGAATGAAAGAGGGGATAGAAAGATAAAGATATAGGAAGTGATATAGAGAGAGAGAGAGGTGGAGAGAGATGGAGAGATAAGGAGATAGAGATAGAGGGGGAGATGGAAGTAAAATTATGAAGAGATAGAGAGGCAAAGAGATATAGATATAGAGGTCTCGGAAGAGGGAGAGGGGGAGAGAGATGGATGGATAAAGAGAGGGAGACATGCCTAGAGATAGAGGTGTGGAGAGGAAGATAGAGAAAGAGATGAAGATAGAGGGAGAGAAAGAGAGAGAGAGGTAGAGGGAGATAGAGAGAGAGGAAGAGATACAGAGGAAGATGGAGAGGGGGAGATATAAATGGTGAGATAGAGTTTAGAGAGATGGAGATATAAGAAGATATAGGGAGAGAGAAAAGGAGATAAAGACAGAGACAAACAAACATAAAGAAGCAGAGAGAGACAAATAGAGATGGAGGGAGAGAGAAATAGGAGGAGATAGAGGGAGAGAGAAAGGATAGATAGAGATATATGGGAAGAGAAAGAGAGAGAGATAGAAATATGTGAGAAGAGAAAGGGATAGAGAGGTAGAGATAGAGAGATAGATAGGGTGATAGGGAGGGAGAAAGGGAGGGAAAAATGGGAGAGAGATAAAGATAAGGGGAGATGGAGAGAGGGAGGGAGAGAAAGGGAGAAAGATAGGTAGATGAGGGAGAGAGAGAAGAGGGGGGAAGAGGGAAAGAGAAAGGTAGAGAGGGAGAGAAAGAAGAGGCGGTAAGAGAGGGAGAGATAATTCAATATATAGAAAGGAAGAGGGAAAGGGAGAGGGAGAGATATAGAGAGGTAGAGATAATGAGATATAGATAGAGAGGGGGAGGGAGAGATGTGGAGATAGAGATAGAGGAGGCGAGAGAGAGAGAGAGAGAGAGAGAGAAGGTGACAAAGACAAGTGATAGAGAGATGGTATAGATAGAGATAGAGAGGGGGGATATATATAGAGAGAGAGATAGAGACAGGGAGGGAGAAACAGGGAGTGTGTGTATATGAGTGAGACAAAGAGAGATATGGAGAGAGAGATATATATAGAGAGAGAGGGATGGAGAGAAATAGAGAGGAGAGAGGATAATTAGAGAGATACAGAAAGAGGGAGTGATAATGAGAGAGGTAGAGAGAGATAGGGATATAAAGAGGGAGATATAGGGATAAAAATGAGAGAGATAGCAATCAGACATGGCATGCAATGGGTACACCAAAGAGGTGGGGTAGATCAATTAGGAATTTTTTGGTCTCCATTACCAATAGGCTCATTCTATGTTTGCAATAAGGAAAGAGGAGGGGATAGAGGGGGAGAGTGAGAGAGAGAGAGGGGTAAGGAGATAGAGATAGAGAGGAAGATAAAGATAGAGATGGATATGGAGACAGAGAAGGAAAGGGATAGATAGAGATGTAATAGATAAATATATAGAAAGGGAGAGATAGAAAGATAAATATAGAGGTAGAAAGTGATATATAAAGAAGGTAGATAGAGATGGAGAGATGATGAGATAGAGATAGAGGGAGAGATGGAAGAAGAAATTGGAGAGATAGAAATAGAGAGGAAAATAGATATAGATATAGAGGTCTAGGAAGAGGGAGAAGGAGACAAAGAGAGGGAGAGAGGAAAGGGATAGGTAGAGGGAGGGAGAGGGAGAGTGATAGGTAGAGAGGGAGAGGAGAAGAGGGGGGAGATGAGAGAGATATATAGAGGAGAGAGAGAGAGAGAGAAGAGGAGGAGAGAGGAGGAGAGACAGGTAGAGAGGGAGAGAAAAAAAGAGGGGAGAGAGGGAGAGATAGCTCAAGATATAGAGAGGGAGAGGGAGAGAGGGAGAGATGTAGATAGATAGAGAACGATATGGAAAGAGAGAGAGATAGGGAGATAGAGGTAGATAAATATATGAATAGAAAGAGATAAAGGAGTAAGATAGAAATAGAGAAAT
This sequence comes from Sequoiadendron giganteum, assembly GCA_007115665.2. Lineage (NCBI taxonomy): Eukaryota > Viridiplantae > Streptophyta > Pinopsida > Cupressales > Cupressaceae > Sequoiadendron > Sequoiadendron giganteum. The sequence goes on along the minus strand of CM021110.1, from coordinate 99,705,952 downwards.
ATAGATATAGAGTAGGAGAGATGGAGAGGGAGATGGAGTGAATGAGAGAGAGGGGATAGAGGAATATATTGATCTAGTGTATCTTTTTTCTCACTTCTCTTGTTTGCACTTATTTCTCATCTTTGGGAGTCTTCAATTAAACCATGTTGTTGTTTTCCTTTTACCCATACTTGCTTTGGTTCAATTTCAAATACAACCTCATGTTCTTGAATGTCGATATCCTTTGAAGTCAATTCTTGTTAAATTCCATACAACCTCACACCCTTCTAATTACCTTTGTGAATTGATAATCGCATGCTAAAATAAATGTTCAAATATGTCTTTTAAAGTATTTTATATAGATTTATTAAAGATATATATGCTAGTTAAAAATAAATGAGAATTGACATGGTTATGTTAATTTAATTCACACATCTTTCACCAATGACCAATTTAGATATATATATATATATATATATAATTAAAAATTTATATATATTATGTATATATTTACGCCGAAGGTATGTCCTATATGAGCTTTTAGAGCTCATTTTTCCTATCAAAGGTGGAAAACAAAAGATAGGGCATGGTTGACAGTAAAATGAATCTCAGTCGTCCATCATTTTTCGTCATTTTTCAGTTATTTTTCACCATTATCCGGTGTTTTTTTATTTTTCCCACCGCTATTTTCGTCATGTTTTTCGTGCTAGAAACTTTAACTTTCCCGCAACAACGATACAGAAAAGTGCGGGCCATGGTTGGGTGTAGGATTTCTTTTTGCAGGGGATGTTCTCTTTTATGTTGACGGGAGCATCCTTCATCCTCGCAAACATTTTTTTTTTTCCCGTAACTTGCATAATTTCCCGTGAAGAATATTTTGGCCCTCATTAAATGCAGAGAGTGAAAGTTATGAAAATATTGAAATCAACTATTTAAGATATATATATATATATATATATATGCTTTCATAAATGAATTATTTATGTTATGTTTATTTTAATAACTTATATTTGAAATCAACTATTTAAGATAAATATTTATTGATTTATTATTATAGTTTAAAAAAAAAATTTAAGATAAATATTTAGAAGGAAGATAAATTTATTATTGATTATTTGATTATTATAGTTAAAATTTATTTTATAAGATGAATATTTAGAAGGAAAGTAAATTTAATTTTTTCTTTCTAATTTTTATATTTTTCATTTTCTAAAAAAAATCACTTTAAATTATTTATGCAAAATTATTTAAGATAAATATTTTGAAGGAAGATAAATTTCAATGCATTTTTAATATTTTCATTGTTAATGTTCTTGTTATTATTTGATGTATAATTTTATATGGGGTGATTTTTTATATTTGGATATTTATTTTTTATTATTTATGCAAAATTATTTAAGATAAATAGTGATAGATTTAAATATATTTTTTATACTTTCCATTTTCTCAAAAAAAAATCATTCAATTAAATATTGATATTTACAATAAATATTAAAAAATTAAAAGGTTAAGATTAAAAAATCATGATCAAAATTATTTTTTAAAAATCAAAAAATAAATAGAACATAACAATTATTTTATTTCATAATGAATAAATTAAAAAAAAAACATAAATTATATTTTTAATGCCACTTGAATTTTCCAACACATATACTTCCACCAATCATGCAAACTTCCGTGACATTAAAATTTTACACGGAGACATGGAAGGAAATTTAATGGACCGGAAATGAAATTTCAATTTAATGAATTTTGTTGTACATCATCCCCTTCATTTATGATTACATTTATTTCTGGGCTATGGTACGTTGACCATAGGGATTTATGAATTTATCCAATGATGCATGATGCGGCATCCATTCCCCTATGCATTTTCGAAACTGGATACTAGAGTATGTTTATTTAAATAAAAAGTACAGTCAAGATCTTAATAATGAGCACATTTAGGTTTTAAAATAAAATGAAAATTACAACAAAGATCTTAATAATGAGCAAATTTAGGTTTTAAAATTATAGCATAATTAATAATGTATATTTTAGGTTTTAAAATTTCTAACTCTTTTACCCTATATAGTTAAGTATAAATTAGCATAATTAATATAGTATGTTTATTAAAATGAAAATTACCCAAATTGGCTAAGTCTTGGAAGGCATTGCCTTTTAGTGATCTCCTCATCACCAAGTACCTAATAGTGCTTGCAGGTTCACTGGTCTTCAAAAGCATTTGGAAGGCTTGGGAAGCTATAAGGGATAATTTCTTTAGACCTCTCCTAACTAATCCTAACAACAACCTGATTCATCAGGGTAGGTCCATTTGGTGGAACCTTGAACACAATGGTAAACCCCTAGCCTTGTTGCAAGGCTGCTCAACAAAGAAGTGGAACCAATTAGGCATCAAAACTTTCTGCAATATTGTCAAGGATGGTTCGCTAGTTGGTTGGGATCAGTTGAGTGAGGTTTATGGGTTACCCTCGTCTAACTTCAGGACCTATTCTATTTTAAAAGATGCTTGGAAGGGTTGGCTTACAAGTTTCCAAATGGAAACATGGAAAGATGAACCTGTGGACATCTAGTGGAAGGGGACTCTCCCCTTACAAGAGGTCACAACAAAGACTATTTATAAATAGATTCTTAGCTCCTCTACACCCACTGAATACCTTAATAAATTCTAGAATACTAACCTTGAAAACAAAGATTGGCAAAAGGCTTTATTTTATCTATGGCATAATGGAATTGATGCTAAAAAGACCTCTTTTAGATGGCTTGTTATGCTTCAAAAGGTTCCTTTTAAATTAAAAATTGTTGATGTTGATATTTGTCAAATGTTTAAAGCACTTGAAACTGTTTCTCATATACTATTTGAGTGCTTGTATGCTAATGAAATTTGGAATTTGTTCTGGAATGAGTATGGTACTTGGAGCTCAAACAGGAATATCAATTGGAAAGAAATCCTACTAGGCTTTGATTCTAAATTGAGCAAAGAACTTCATTTATTCTGGTTTGTTTTGACAACTGAAATCTTATGGATTATATGGAAAGCTAGAAATGAGGACAAGTACAATGGGGTCCAGAGGTGCCTTACTGAGTCAAATAAAAGACTCATATTCTTCAATGTTGCCTTGCAGGTGGTATCCTCATTGGAGATTGCAGAGAGAAAGTTCTTAAAGCTCCTCAAGGAGGGAATGGTGCTCGTCCACAAGGGAGAAACTATACATGAACACCCATGGCAGTAGGGGCAACCCAATCTGACTATCTTCATGCAAGCTTTGGAGACCTTCAAAGAAGAATTCAAACAACAGTGTAGAAAAGGAAAAGACATCAAAGAAGACAAAGGAGCACAACAGTCTACCAATGCAAAGTATGAGGTTGAAGAGCCCTTCTCTAAAGATGAGTTGGAAGCCATCAATGCACTGGTCAATTGGAAATTCTTGGAGGACTAAAGCGACAGTAGGAAGTTGGAGTTGCAAGAAATCCTTGCTTTCAACACTCTTTTGTCTAGTTGTTCATTTGTTTTCCAATGTAGTGTCCAGCTATTCATGTATAGACCAACTGTAATTGTTGTTTTTATGTTTATGCTGCAAGTTCTACAGCTCTATATGTTAACTTTTGTCCGCACTTTTGCTGCAAATTCAAGATTGTTATGGTTTAGGACTGTATTTGTGACTTTGTAAGTATAGCCAGCAGGTGTTATTGAATGTTGTATCCTCACTGTGTTTGACTTATCATTAATACATTTAGGTTATTGACGCCCTAATAACGAGCACATTTAGGTTTTAACATTACGACATCCTTTCCCTTATAAAATATAATAAATAATTAGTTTTACATATATAATAAATAATTTGGTTTTTAATATATAATGCAATATTATAACAATATAATAGTTAATAAAATAGTTAATAATAGATAATATAATAATATAATAATAAATACATAAGATAATGACATAAATAATAAATATTTATATAATAATATAGTAGCTAATACATAAAATTTAAAATAAATACATAATAATATTATTCTATAATAATAAAAAATTTAAAAATTAATACTAATGTTAAAATCATTTTCTATGACCTATGAAATGATCTCATTTACTACACAAATGTGCAAACAAAAAAATTCATTTTTTTCCTAATTCACCTTCCACACCTCTTCGGTGTACCCATTGCACAAGGTGTCATAGCTAGTTTATAAATTAATTTCATGTTATAATTATATTAGTTGTTATATGACTAATCCCCTCTCTAATTAATTCTTCTAACTTTATATAGATTAATTAAAAATAATATCATAATTTAATATATAATAGATTAAATTAAATAATATATATTATATAATATAAAATTATAATTATAATTATAATACTTATTAATGTGAAAAAATATATAATACATAATACTAGAATTATATGGATGCAGATTATAGAATATAATAAATATAATAATTATAGATTAATTAAAAATAATATTATAATTTAATATATTAGATTAAACTAAATAATATATATATATTTTTGTATTAATAATAGAGCGTTAAACAGATACAATATATCACTTATGGCTTACTATAGTTGTTCAATGCATGTACAGTAAAAGACATACAAGTTCAGCCTATATACATTTCGCTGCCCTACTGATATTCTTTACAAATTCAGATTTATATTCATTATACAAACAAAATTATCAGACATAAATATGTTGCTCTTCCTCCACCCTTCCAGTAGAGCCATCTTCAAAAACTTGAGTTGCATTAAAATCTTTTTGGAGTTCCCTTAGAGCTTGGAGAAAAGTCTTCGCATCTCCATGATTATGGTGTCACGCTTGATCAAACTTGCCCTCAGATTTAATCGCTCCATCTGAAAGCAACGTCATGAGTTAGCCATCGAATCTCCATTATTACAGTGACCTGCAAAACAATGGAAAGATGTGTGTCTTTTATTAGACTCATTAAGGCCTCTATTACACCCTTGAAACTTCTCTTTATTTCTAGCTTTCCAAATGAACCATAGAATTTCAGTAGACAAGCAGTCCCAAAAGCTCTGTAATTCATTTCTTAGCTCTCTTGAGTTAAATAAAATCTCAATCCACTTAATCTTCCCATTATCATTCCATATTGACATATTATTACAAAACATCTTCCAAACCTCTTTGGAATAGAAACAATCAAAGAAAATATGAACAATAGTCTCAGGAGTCCTGCAAATGCTACAAATATCCACATCAGTATGATTAAATTTAATAAAGAGTCTTTGTAATAACAATTGCCATCTAAAACAAGCCTTCTTGGGCTCTTTAACATTCTTCCATATAGAAGATATGATTTTTCTCCATTTATACTCATCCACCTTAGTACCCCAACAGGCATTAACATGATCTCTAATAGAAGCATTTTTTATTAAATCTTTATACAGGTTTTTTGTTTTAACTCCAGTAAGAGGTGAGCCATCATTCCATACTAGATCATAATCAAATGCACAATTCTCATAAAACCGAAGAGGAAAGGAGGCATTTTTACAAGTTTCAACCAAGGTGTTAAAGGTCCTAGGATTAGAAATATCCAGATTGAACTCACAGACCAGCTTGTCAAGGGTTTTAAGGTGACCATTCTCAAGGATATTATGAAAGGTGCGGATACCTGCTTGGTTCCATTTTTTTGTTGAGCATCCCTGAAGGAGGGCAAGGGGCTTATTTTTATGCTCCAGGTTCCACCATGGGGAGCAGTAAAGTTGGCACTTAGTGTTGTCATCGATTTGAATGTTGCAGGATTTGAATTTAACCTTACGCTTGACTAGCTTTCAAGCTTTCCATAAGCTTTTAAAGACCACAGACCCAGCTGGGGACATGGGGTGTTTGCTCAAAAGATTATCACACAGGGGTAAGCCTTTCCATTGCTTCGCATATTTAGGGTAAGCTTGAAGGATGTTATTTCTGACCAACACCTTCCAGGGTTCTTCTCCTGCCATAGCCTTGGCAATCCATTTTGCTGCCAGGGCGGTTCCTTGGACTCTTAGGTCTTTAAGGCCTAAACCACCATCCATTTTGTCCATACAACACCAATCCTAGTTAACCAAAAGCCTTTTCTTTTTTCCTTTCCCATCAGACCACAGGAAGGCTCTGATTCTTTTCTGAATTTCACTTACCTGATAACTACTAAAAAACCAAACCGAGGCAAAATATTATATGAAGAGAGAATTTTTTGGCATATTTGAAGCCTTCCAACAAGGGAGAGATAGTGCTTGTTCCAACTCTCCAATTTCTTCACAATCTTCTCACTTATCCAAAGCCACATTTCTTTTAGGTTAGGGCTTATATAATATTAATTGTATAAAATAAATATATAATTATAAATATATATAAATAAATATACAAAACATAATTTTAAACTTATTATATGATATAATAAATACAATGATAATATTTTATTTTTTAAAATTACAATGTAATATACAATTATTAAATATATATATATATATATAATAAAAAGGGATAAAAACTTTATTGAACTTCAGAAAAGAGCATTACAAAGAAATCAAAGGGCCAAGGCCCCAAGAACCAACAAGAAACCTCCATACAAAGCTAGAAACAACTTCATCCCTCTCTATTTCCATCCCCATCCTCAACAATGATCCTCTCCAAGTCTTGACGAAGCTCATGGGGTACCTACTCCCACCCATCAATTCTCCAACCGCGTATATGCTCAGAAGCCCACTTAGCCAAACAGATTGTTGCCTTATTCCACTCCCTCAGAACATGGACAAAAGACACCATCTCCATCATAGAACTAATCTACAAAATATATTGCACCACCATGGCCAGTTGCCAACTAACATGAGACACCTTCCTCTCAATTAGAAAATTAATCAAAACCTGTGAATCAGATCCAAAGATAACATTGCACCACCCCAAATCATAAGCTTGCTTAAAAGCGTACAGGATCGCCAAGCCTTCCATAATATTGATAGTCTACATCCCTTCATGGACCGAAAAGAAGTAGACCACTGAACCCGAAGAGTCCCTGCCAATCCCACCAATCCTAGTAGGCTCGGGATTGCCTCGTGAGGAGCCATCTATATTAATCTTCAAAATGCCAACCGGAGGGGGCATCCATCTACCCACCCTTTGAACTCTCTTCTTTACACGCCTTCCTCACCTGACACAAGTAGAGGCCAAAGACAACCCCTAAATCCCCAGTCTATCCACCATCTCAACATCCCCTTTCTCCAAAGGAAACACCACTTCACATTTAGCTTCCACCGTCTCTTGAATCATACCCATGATTCTTTGCCAAACTTACCGAACCAACATCTTTTCTCCATGAAATATTCTACGATTTCATTCCAACCAAATCTGCCATAGTATGAAGGTAGGCCCAACATACCACACATCCTGCAAGAAAGTTGCCATAGAAGGAGGCCTACCCAAGCCACTCCAAAATTCAACTAAGGAGGAAGCATGAACACTGGGGCTTTTCCAAACACCCCACCAAAAATGCCAAAGCTGCAAAGTGAAGGAACAACAGAAAAAAAAAGTGAGAAGAGTCCTCTCCAGTCCCACACAAAACATAGATAAAAGGGCCCTGGAAGCCTTACTTTTGAATATTATCCCAAGTCAAACACCTATTCCAAGCCAAAGTCCAAACAAAGCAGTTACACTTTGGCCAAGAAAACTTGTTCCACGCTTTCTTCCACCAGTGAACCTCAACCCCATCTAGCCTTTGAGACAACAACACCTAATATCCAGTAGCAACAATATAGACACCCTTTTGATTAGGAGACCATGCAAGAGCATCCCCCTCCAGGAGGGAGCAACAATGTCTACTGGAGAGGATTTTGTGAAGATCAACACACTCCTCCTCCATACCAACCTCAAGCCAATCATCAAGACTCTTCCATCTCGCCACCTCCAACAAACCATGAGAGGAGAAAGACTTAAAATCACTCACCCTTGTCCACCCAGCCACAAGGAATATTTGGCATAGAGTCAACAGATTAGGAAAGTGAGATACAATGGGAGGATAACCATCCCAAGAATCAGACCAAAAATGAGCCTTTGTCCCCCTTTTGCAAATCCAAAATAGACCATCCTTGATGAGTGTGACCCCTTTCTTGAGTGTACCCCAGATCACTAAGCCTCTCCCCACAAGGGGATATCGGGGAATATCCATATGTGGGATCCCTGAGAAATACTTATGAGATAAGATCCTGGCCCAAATTTGATCCTGCTCCACATAGCACCTCCAATATAATTTAGTAGCCAGCACAACCCCAGACAAAGAGGATTGTCGTAAACCAAGACCACCAAACTGTATTGGGCTACAAACCGTGTCCCATCTGACAAGGCTCCATTTAGAGGATGATAAGCAACTAGCCCATAAAAATTGTCTTGCTAAAGAATCTAATTTTTTAACAAAACCCATCCAAGCCACGTGAAGCATACATCTATAATGGGGAGAGCCTACACCACCGACTTGAGTAACTGAACACGACTAGCAAAAGACAACCATCTATGGGTCTAACGATTAACTTTCACATGAAATTTGTCCAAAATATTCTGCCAAGAATTCCTGGGTAGCCTACTAGCAAAGATAGGAATACCAAGATAAGTCAAAGGGAGAGCCCCAGTCTAAAATCTCAAGATGTGAGCAATCCTCCTCTAGATGGGTCCCAGAGTATTGAAAAAGAAAATGGAGGATTTATCTTCATTAATCAATTGACCTGAAGCACTAAGGTAAACACCCAACACCTTATGCGGGTTTGAAGCTTCCCTAGTTGTAGCCATGCCCATTAGAGCAGTGTCATCCACAAACTACAAATGAGACTGCGGAGGCAGACCACCTCCTCACCTCCACCCCTAAATGAGACTGTGAAGGCACACCACCTCCTCACCTCCACCCCTAAATGAGACCCATCTCCACATCCCTTCTTACCAACCATCCCAGACCTTCAACAAGAAGAATAAAAAGATAAGGAGAGAGGGGATCCCCCTGGCACAGACCCCGAGAAGCACCAAACAACTCTGACTGCTCACCATTTATTAGCACCGAGGAAGAAGTCGAAGTAACACAGTCATAACCCATTGAATCCATTCCTCCCCAACACCAAAAGCACCAAGAACCTTCTGAAGAAAGGACCACCAAACTCTGTCATAAGCCTTAGCCATATCCAGCTTGATGAACATTGCCTTTTCTTTAGAGTTGTCCATAGAATGAATGGTTTTAGTTGCAATAACAATCCCATCCAGAATTTGCCTATCCGCCACAAAACCACTATGCTCTTAAAAAATACACACCTTAAGCCACTTTTTCAACCTATTTGCAATTAGCTTAGAGATTATTTTATAAATCACATTACAAATAGAAATTGGGTGGAATTGACTTAGCCTATCAACACCCTCACACTTGGGGATGAGAGCAAGAAAAGTAGAATTCAATGCACATAACTACTTCTTATTCCTTTGAGACTCCTGAACCATCGCCAATAAATCCCACTTGACAATATCCCATAATTCTTGGAAGAACTCAATCGGGATGCCATTAGGGTCGGGGGCCTTTCCCTTCATCTAAAACACAATCCCCTCCAACTCTTCCATCAAAATAACACTCAGAAGATACTCATTTATCTCCATAGAAACCAAAGAAGGGATACAAGAAAGGACCCGAGCTTCCTCAATAGAGCCCCCCTGTGAATCTTCCCTAAATAAAGAGCCAAAGTACTGCACTGCCTCATTCGAGATTTCATGGAGGGAGGAGATATGCTCACCCCTATCATTCACCAACATAGAAATAGTACTACCATGTCTCCTGGCCTTCACCGAATTGGGGAAGAAAATAGTATTTTTATCTCCTTCCTGAAGCCATTCAATATGGGCCTTTTGTTTCCAATAAACTTCCTCTTGCAATTTGCATTCCTCCACTGCTTTCAAATCCCTAGCCTCTTCCTGGAGCAAATCCTCAGTCACCCCTACCTCCCTGATCAACCTCGTAATACCATCCAATTCTAACTAAGCAACAACTTTAGCATGGAAAATGTTCCCAAAAAACTTGTGGTTCCATCTTTTAAGTTGATACTTAACAAATTGAAGCAACTTAGCAAAAGTATACATTATAGTACCATAAGCGGGTCTGCCATTCCTCCACCATTCCGCCACATTGTCATACAAAGAAGGGTCACGTAACCATATAAGACAGAACTTGAAGGAAGGAGACCGAGGCACACAAGTAGAATTAACAGAAAGCTTGATAGCCTAGTGGTCAGAACCCCTCCAATCCAAAATTTCAAAACTAGATGACCATAAACCACCAACCCAGTAACAGGAAACCAAAAAGCAATCAAGTCTCTATGCAATGCAATTTTCCCTAGCCCTCTGATTGTTCTAAGTAAACTAACCATTACCGGGCTTGATGTCAATAAGATTTAAAGCTGACATGGTCTCACAAAGTAGCAATGTAGAGGGTTCCAACCTCGCAATACCACCACGCTTCTCCGCTAACTCAAAAATAGCATTGAAATCTCCAGCCATAATCCATGGATGGAAAGGGACCAGGCTTTGGATAAAATTTATATGAAACCACAAAATTTGCTTACCCTGAATCTCAATAGGTGTGTAGATATTAGAGAAGAGTATAGACTCCCTCGACTCGAGATAGAACGCAATCATATAAATAAAAGACTTAAAGGACATCCACCACAAAGGGCGAACCTTCTAAGGGTTCCATAAAAAAGCCACTCCCCCAACAAACGCATGTGCTCCAATGCACTGACACTCCCCAATCCTCCACAACTTAGGCATCAAACCAAACATACTATCAACTGATAACTTAGTCTCTTGTAGGAAAACAATATCAGGAGATTGACTTCTAACCAACTCATGAACAACTTTTTGTCGAGGGCCACTATTCAAGCCCCTTACATTCCATGATAGCACAATCATTTCAAGGGGCTCGAAAAATGAGAATACAAAGTCTTTACTGACCCTAACTCTACCAACGATTCCTTGGTTAATTTTATCTTTTCCAAATCCTTCTTCCTACCAAACTTGGAAGACTTTTCCCCCACCCCTTTTTTTGGATCCTTTTGAAGAAGACCTAGATTAGAAGTAGGCCTATTACTCTTTACCATTTCATTCCCTGCATTCAACCCAACAAGAGATCCATCCCCACCACCCTGCTTCACTACAACAATAGGAACCGAATCCACCTAAACCTCCATTTGAAGATCAATATCCATTTGCAAAGCACCAGAATCCAACATTTCTTGAGCATCCTCAAAAAGAAGACCCTCTTGACTTGTCCTCAGAGCACCCTGATCAAGATTCATTAAGTCCGTATTCACTTCTTGCTAGCTGAGATCATCTAAAACCTCAAATCTGTTAAAGGTGTCTTCATCCTACCTCTCCCTCAAGGTCCTCTTTTGACCCCAGTTCCTATTTCGGGCCTTGACTAGGAAGAAACCATCTGCACCAACCGCATCACCAGGAATAGGGTCCTTCCCCTTTTCAACCCTAGGGGGTTGCGGGGAGGTTGAGAAGATTGAGAGTCCATCGACCTAGCCCTTGGATAGCTTCACTACAAATGCCCATATTCATGACAAAGTCAACATCTAAATGGAAGAGTCTCGTAATCCAATTGTTGCACCTAAGAATAAGGGCCAACACACATATATACAAAATTTGACAATGGCTTACTTAAATCAATTTCAACACATATACGAGCAAAATCCATCACCTTTTTAGCCCGAGTTTGCTGTAAAGAACCAACCAGTTTTCCAAGCATCGAAGCCAACAAGTGAAAAACATCATCCCTCCAACATTCCATAGGAAATCAAGGAAGTTGAACCCATACCAGAACATGGTTCAGAAGCTCCTCAGCAGGATTGAAGCCCACATGCCAAGTTTTAATAAACAACCCAATCTGGTTATGGAAATAGGGACCCCCTTCAAATGCCCTATTATGATCCATCATACAATTAAAAGTTACCATGAAGTAATTATTCACCAGAAGCATAATCTCCATCTCTCCCTCCAGCGTCCAAGTCCATTGGGCCCAAGATGCCATAAATTGAAGCGAAACTTGCATCCCCATAAACTTGCAATATAATGAGTGCTTCACAAAATACTCAATGTCGTCTGTAATCATCTCCATTGGAATAACCAACTTCAGCCACTCCTTACAACGTTCAAGACAACCATTGATTTTCGTGATCCAGGGACCACCAGACAAGCCCGTTCCACCAAACCTCAGATCCGGCGAAAATAAATTATTATCAAACACCTTCGCACCTTGGGATGGTGACTTTGCACCAATAATCGAATGAAAGTCCAGAGAAGAAGGGTTCCTAAATGATTCACCATGAGCCATAATGGTGCATACAACCCGAAAAGAGCACAATAAAAGACCACCCCAACCAATTAAAACTCCCCCAAACGGGACCCCACAACCCACACCGCCTAGCCCAAGCCGAGCCCAAGCATTAAGAAGGAACAACGTCCTCCACCAAGGTTACCGCCAGAGTTTTCCAGCCTCCACACAGATTAATAAATCCACCAGCCGAAATGAGAGCACAACCAAACCAACATAGGCCTACGAACAGGCAACAAGCACACACGAGCACCCAAACAGAATAGATTACCTCCCCCCAAATATGCAACAACCCCACCCCTTTGCAACATGTAAATAACTGAAACCGATTCGAGCAGAGGATGAAACATGCACACAAAAATAAGTACATGCAGCCTGAGCCTATTTGGCTGCGAGTGCATGGTTCAAAGTCGATGCCATCCTTAGCCACACATACCCTAAAATAAAAATATATTAATTTTGTTAAAACTATTAAGTTTTTTTTCTAAAACTAGCATATATATAATATTTATAAAAAAGTTGAGAGATATCCTTTTGGAGGCCCTATTTTTTAATCAATTTATCACATAAAAATGCATAGGTGCCTCAAGATAGACAAATTGATTAAAAACTAGGCACCTCGAGAAGGATATCTCTCAGCTTTTTTTATAAATATTATTAATAAATAATATATATTTGCTAGTAGCATTTGTAGTGACATGGAAGACAAAATTATAGTTAAGGTCGGGGTTAACTTTAGGAATAGGGTTATGGTTACAATTAGAGATATTTGGTTTACGAGTAGGGTTAGGGTGAGGTTTATGTTTTGAAATTATAGTTAGGGTTGAGATTTAGTAATTTTTTGATAAAATCAATAGGAGGTTATAATCGATCCCCAACCCTAACCATAATTGAACATGAATCCTAATTGAACTTAAACCCATATTTGAATTGTAATAATAATGTCAACCCTTATTTTAACCTTAACCCAAAGATGGGTATCTCTCGACTTTTTTACAAATGAATCTTAGTTGTCTTTGTACCAATAGCTCTGGTCAGTTATTGTTTTCTTAGTTAAATATTTTGAAAATTGTTAATAATCGATTAAGAAAATTGTTAATTACCGATTATCTAGCTGATAAAACCAAGAAAAATCTTAATCGTTAGAAGTTTCTTTAATTTTTATTTTGTTTGATTTATCGTAGAACCCTAACCCTAACCCCAACCCTAACCTTAACCTTAACCCTAACACTAATGCTAGCCCTAACCTTAATCCTAACACTAATGCTAACCCTAACCCTAACCCTAAACCTAAACCTAAACCTAAACCTAATCCTATTTCTAAGGTTAGGGTTAGAAATAGAATTAGGATTAAGGTTGGGGTTAACATTAACATTAGGATTAGGGTTTGGGTTATTATTTTATAATAGAATATAATAAATATAATAATTAAAAATTAAAAATAAGATTAAAATTTAATATATTAGTTTAAATTAAATAATATATATAATTAAAAAAATATATATATATATATATATATAAATATACAAAACATAATTTTAAACTTATTATATAATATAACAAATACAACGATAATATTATTTTTTTAAAAATTACAATGTAATATACAATTATTAAATAAAAATATATTAATTTTGTTAAAACTATTAGTTTTTTTTCTAAAACTACAAATGTAAAGAAATAATGATGCCGAGGAAAAAAAAAAGAAAAGTATGGAGGAAGCTGACGTGTAGCCTGACAAAAAGTAGGAAAAGGGAATAAGGTAATCTCCAACTATAAAAAAATGAACTTTTTTCTTCGCTAAGTGTCCATACCTTGTTTCAAAGTGCCCATTTTTGCACACATTGGTAAAATGCTCATAAAATTTATGAGATCTGGTATTACACCTACCAATTGCAGTTTCTTCAAAGTTTGTAGAACATTTTTTAAGAAATTCATATTATGGAATTATGACATGTCATTTGAGACATTCTATCAAACATTTCACTCCCTATTTTTCAAAGCTCCCATTTTTGGTCCTACCTGTTAGTTGTTGATGCAGGAGCATCCTTGGTTCTTGGCAATCTTGCATCAACCAAAAATATTTTCATTCAGTTTTGTTCTTGTTCAGTTCTTGTTCTTGTTCTAGTTGGAAGATTCGATATTTTGTCATGTTTGCTCACCAGATCTTGCAGATCTATGTTTTCATCATGGACATGTTCATTTTCCTAATTCCAAGATTTTAGCTCGATTGGATTTTTTTCGACAAGTTATCACTTTCGGATTAAGTGACAGTTTTTGGAATTGGCCCCAGAATAATTTCAAACCTAATGGCTAGTTTGATCGCTCGTGGATCCTTGAGGTGTGATTCGAATTGTTTTGTGGAGTGTCCTCGAACTTAATCTTAGGTCCACACTTCATCATATGCACCTATCATGGAAGAAATTCAAATTTGAGGTTGACCTGTCATGCACACGTTACGTTTCCTTCATTGGAGATTGTAATGATCTTTGGTTGACGCGAATGTTTTTAGATCTGCGGATATGCTATAAAGATTGTGATGGATCATCAGGATAGCAATCAATTGGGATCAAGTAGATTAAGATGTATATAGAATTTGATCTGTAAGATTTTTGCTCGCATTAAGGAGCATGTATGTTGTACCAGGCATGTGAGCTGAATTTGTAAGCCTGAATGTGGCCGACTGTATGTAATTGAATTTTCAAATAATGAGAATGTTTGAACCTACATTTGCCTCCATATTTTGTGTATCTTTTGTTGTGTAACTCTTACTGCATAGTCTGGATTGTTCTCTTTGAGGAACCTCGTACCGTGACTACACCAAATTGGTATTAGAGTGAGGTTTGTTCCTTGGAAGATCGTCAGAGTTTGAAAAGTCCTGTTGAAGATTTATTATGGGGTGGCAGATTGAAAATCCGACCTACAGTTGTAGAAGACTTGTGTAAAGATGGCAGGAAGAAGAAATGGTAGAGGAAATGGAGCGCATGGAAATTCAAACCCAGCTATAATGGAGATGTTGAGAGGAATTGCTGCTAGATTAGAAGCAGTCAAAACGGTCCAGAGGAGAGGTCGACCAGTTGATGATGTGAGTGATGAAGAGGTAGAATATCAAGAAGAAAGGGAAAGAGAAGATCAACCTGGCCTTGATTAGGGAGAAGAGAGGTTCATAAGAGCCTTAACGAGAGTAAATACTAAACCACATTTCAATCCACTAGATTATAGTGGCAAGTTGGATTCAAATGAGTTGTTTGATTGGATAACAAAGATGGAGAAGTACTTTGATTTTGAAGGTACCACAAAAGACAAGAAGGTGAAATTTTCTTGTACAAAGTTGCAAGGAAATGCATCCCTTTGGTGGGAACATTTGTAGACAGATAGGCAAAGAAAAGGAAAAGAGAAGATAAGATCATGGGATCAGATAGTGAATAAGTTGAAGACAAAGTTTATGCATGTAAACTATCAGATCGGTTTGTTCTGAAAGTTGCAGAACTTGAAGTAGAAGGATTCAAGTGTGATAGAGTATACTGAGGAGTTCTACGAGTTGAATATCAGATCTGCACATTCAAAAGATGAGACCGAACAAGTAGCCAGATATATGAAAGGTTTGAGGTCATTATACAAGATGAGATCAGTTTGATTAAGTTACTGAGTGTGGAGGAGGCATAAGAGAAGCTAAACAAAAGACATGAGTAGAGACAGAGAGGAAGAGCTGGAAGATTTTAGAGAGGAAGAAATTTTACTAAAGGAGGAAGATGACCTTTTTCATACCAGAATAAATATAAGGAAGTCAGTAAGAATGATAATTCATACTGTAGAGATGATAGAAAATATTACTAGAGAGGAGGATATGGTGGTTACCAGAATAAGGATTACAAAAAAGATGATAGAAGACAAGAGAAACGAGTATTCAGAGGAGATTTTTATAAATGTGGTGGAGGACATAGAGCCTTTGAATGCAAAAAGGGAGAGACAAACAAAGGACTGAGAACAATAGAAGAACAACCTTTGTTGAGGAGGATCATGTTGGATCATCTAATCAACCAGAAGAAGGAGAAGTGTTGGTGGATAGGAGAGTATTGTGTCAAAGTGAATTGGAGAAGGAACCGTTGCAGAGAAAGTTTTTTTTTCGAACCAGATGCAAGGTAGCAGGTAAATGTTGCAAAGTGATTATTGATAGTGGAAGCTCAGAGAACCTGGTTTATGAAGAAATGGTTACCAAATTGAAGTTGGAAATATTGAAACACTTGAAGCCCTATCAGATAGCTTGGATTCAAGATGAGCATAAGATACTGGTAAGTGAACAATGTTTGGTAAAATTAAAGATAGGAAATTATCATGATGAAATTTTGTGTGATATCATGCCTATGGATGTATGCCATGTTTTATTGAGAAGGCCTTGGCAATATGATAGACATGCCATTCATGATGGAAAGAAGAACATATATACCATTGTTGCTAATGGGATGAAGCATACTTTGTTGCCATTGGAGGATGTTCCTAAAGCTGAGATTTGTGCAAATGCTAGAATTTGCTTGGTTGATGGAAGGAGATTTTTGGATGGCCTGAGACATGAGAGCATGTGCTATGCCTTGGTTCTAAAGAAGGCTGAAGAATTGAAGCATGTAGAAGAAAAACTAGAAGAGATAAGGGAATTGTTGGTAGAATATGAAGCTATCATTTTAGATAATGTACCTGATGGATTTCCACCTGTGAGGAGTATTAGTCATTGCATGGATCTGATTCCTGGAGCTAGTTTGCCTAATAAATCAACACACTGGATGACACCAATAGAGAATGAAGAGTTGAATAGACAAGTGCAAGAGTTGTTGAGAAAATTTTTGATCAGAGAAAGCTTAAGTCCTTGTGCAGTACCTGTAGTGCTAGCACCTAAGAAGGATGGAGAGTGGAGGATGTGTATAGAATCTAGAGCCATAAACAAGATCATAGTGAAGTATATATTTCCTTTGCCCTAGATGGATGACATTATGGATTGTTTGAGTGGAGTTAAATACTTTAGAAATATAGATTTGAAGAGTGGATACCACCAGATCAGAATCAAAGAAGGGGATGAATGGAAGAAAACATTCAAGACAAATGAAAGATTGTATGAGTGGTTGGTGATGCCTTTTGGACTAACAAATGCACCTAGTACTTTCATGAGGTTGATGAACGAGGTATTGAAGAGATTCTTGGGTAAGTTTTTGATTGTCGATTTGGATAACATTTTAATTTTCAGTAAGACTAGAGAAGAACATTTGTTGCATATAAGACAAGTTTTGCAGAGGTTGAGAGAAGAGCAGTTGTTGATAAACATTAAGAAGTGTAGTTTCATGAAGGAAGAATTGGTATATCTTGGATTTGTGGTATCAGTGGATGGATTGAATATGGATCCTAAGAAGGTATGAGCAATTGTTGAGTGGCCTACACCGGAAAGCATTGGAGAGGTGAGATCATTTCATGGATTGGCTAGTTTCTACCAAAAGTTCATTAGGAATTATAGTTCTATTTATAGTCCTATGACAAAAAGGATGAGAGGAGATAGGAAGGATTTTAGGTGGACATCTAGAGCAGAAAAGAGCTTTGAGTTGTTGAAAAAGAAGGTGACTGAGCAACCCGTGTTTTCTTTACCAAACTTTAATAAGGTATTTCAGGTAGACTGTGATGCAAGTGGAAATGCAATTGGAGCAGTATTAAGTCAAGAAGGAATACCAATAGCTTATTTTAGTGAGAAGTTGAATGATGCAAGGAAAGGTATTCAGTGTATGATCAGGAATTTTATGCCATAGTTCAAGCCTTGAAGAAGTGGAGACATTACTTGTTGTCTAAGGAGTTTGTGTTGTACATAGATCATCATACTTCATGGTATTTGAATAGTCAAGGTAAGTTGAGTCAGAAACACATGAGATGGGTGGAATTCTTGCAGAGTTATACTTTTGTTTTGAAACATTGGAGTGGAAATTCAAATAGAGTTGTTGATGCCTTGAGTAGAAGGAATTTGTTGGTAGGAATGAGAGTGGAGACTTTAGGCTTTGATGAATTGAGAACTTATATGAGGAAGACTTGGATTTTGCAAAACCTTGGAGAGCTTGTAAACAACCAGTCTTGGAGGATAGGATTTGGTGGTTGGAAAGAGGATATGTTGTTTAGAGGGAATCAATTGTGTATACCCCAGAATTCAATGAGGGATAACTTGGTGAAAGAGAAGCATAATGGAAGATTGGTAGGACACTTTGGAGTTGATAAGATAGTAACATTTGTAAGTGAGAATTACTTTTGGCCTTAGATTCATAAGGATGTTAGGAAATTTGTGCAAAGTTGCACAATTTGTCAAGTTGCAAAAGGGAGTAGTCAGAATGTTGGATTGTATAAGCCGTTGATAGTTCCAGAGAAACCTTGGGAGGATATCAACATGGACTTCATACTTGGTTTGCCAAAGACACTGAGAGGTAATGATTCTACATTTATGGTGGTAGATAGATTTTCTAAGATGACACATTTCATACCTTGTAAGAAGACAACAAATGCAATACATATAACAGACTTGTTTTTCAGGGAAGTGGTCAGATTGCATCGATTACCTAGGAGTATGGTTTTAGAAAGAGATACAAAGTTTGTTGGTTACTTTTGGAGGACACTTTGAAAGAAGTTAAAGATAGATTTGAAGTTCAGTTCTACTTTTCACCCACAGACTGATGGATAGATAGAGGTAGCAAACAAGAGTTTGGGAAATTTGCTGAGATGTTTGGTTGGAGAGAAGATCGGAAGATGGGATTTAGTCCTTGCTCAAGCAGAGTTTGCTTACTTCAGTGAACAAGAGTACTGGAAAAACACCTTTTGAGATTGTTACTGGAGTTCATCCTAGAGGCATATCAGAATTGCGAGATGCCAATAAGGAGGATAAAAGAAGTGTTGAAGAAGAGGAATTTGTAGAACATATGAAGAAAGTGCATACTCAAGCAAAGCAATAGTTGGAAGATATGAACCAGAAGTATAAGGAACGAGAAGATGAAAAGAGGAGACATAAGGAGTTTGAAGTTGGAAATGAAGTGATGGTGTATTTGAGGAAGGAGAGATTTCTAGTTGGTGCATACAATAAGCTCAAAATGAGGAAGTTTGGAACTTGTAAGGTTTTGAAGAAATTTGATTCAGGAAATGCATATGAAGTAGAGTTACCAGATGGCATGGGTATATCACCTATATTCAATATTGCAGACCTACATCAATACCATGAAGCAAAATTCAGTGAAGACAATGGAACAAAATTGGAAGAAGAGCTTCCTAAACAACAAGCAGATGAGATAGAAGAGATTTTGGATGTCAGAGATGGGAGGAAAACTCATGGAAGACAGTACAAAGAATATCTTGTGAAGTGGAAAATTAGACCAGAGGAGGATTCTTCTTGGATCTCTTAGGCTGAGGTAGACTGTATTGGTTTTCCTTTAGCCCCAACAAAGTGAGAGACTCACTTTTCCTTAACTCCAGATGTCTGATGTAGGAGCATCATTGGTTCTTGGAAATCTTGCATCAACCAAAAATATTTTCATTGAATTTTGTTCTTGTTCAGTTCTTGTTCTTGTTCTTGTTCCAGTTGGAAGATTTGGTATTTCGTCATGTTTGCTCACCAGATCCTGCGGATCTCTATTTTCATCGTGGACATGTTCATTTTACTAATTCCAAGGTTTCAACTTGATTGGATCTTTTACCGATAATTTATCGCTTTCATATTAAGTGACAGTTTTTGGAACTGGCCTCAGAATAATTTCAAACCTAACAGCTAGTTCGATCGCTCATGGATCTTTCCCGTAGCTTGCGGATCCTTGAGGTGTAATTCAAATTGTTACGTGGAGTGTCCTTGACCTTAATCTTAGGTCCATGCTTCATCATACACACCTGTCATGGAAGAAATTCAAATTTGAGGTCGACATGTCATGCACACGTTACGTTTCCTTCATCGAAGATTGTAATGATCTTTGGCCGATGCAGATGTTTCTAGATCTATGGATATGCTATAAATATTGTGATGGATCATTAGGATAGCAATCAATCAGGATCAAGTAGATTAAGATGTATATAGAATTCAATCTATAATATTTTCACTCGCATTAAGGAGCATGTATGTTGTACCAGGCCTGTGAGCCAAATCTGTAAGCTCGAATGTGGCCGACTGCATGTAATTGAATTTTTAGATAATGAGAATGTTTGAAACTACATTTTCCTCCATATTTTGTGTCACTTTTGTTGTGTAACTCTTGTTGCACGGTCTGGATTGTTCTCTTTGAGGACCCTCCTACCATGACTACACCAGTTGTGCATTCTACGAGAACTATGGTAAATATGAAGTTGATTTTATCTGCTTGCCTATTGATTTTGTTTGTCTGTGAAAACAAACAAATATCGCTACATGTGATGGCTTGTATAATCTGTTGGAATAACATTTGTGGTTTTTTAATACAAATCAATGGAAGTCGGGTTACAGGTTTGCAAAAATTACCAACAGTTAGAGGGCATTGAGGTTCTACAAGGTTTGCCATTTAAAAGTGTGGGAACACTTCAAATAAAGAAAAAATAAATTCCCCATGGGTGACCACATTTCATTAGTATAGCACCCCAAATCGTCATGAAAAGGGCACTTGTGAAGGAATCCCTTAAGTTGTACATAGGAACCCAGCTTTCCTTTGAAGTATTTTCCTGGCCCTTTGAGTTAATAAGTGAGGTAGGTAGTATTCGAAGGTCATCATCAGAGGCCCACAAAAGGTATTCCAAATTATGTTATTTGTAATCTCTTAGGAGCAAGCAATTAATTTCATTCTTCTTTAACATTCTCCATGACATCAAATATTTTTGATTTGAGGTAATAGTTGAAATGTGCCTTTGAATTTTATTTTTGAAAGATTTCTCAACATCTCAAGATGTTTGAAAACTTTGTGGGTAGATTATGGTTCAAGTGGAAATGGTTGCACGAGTTCGGAATCAAAATGAGAGAGGTGTTGCCTAAGGAAACCCTAATGTGGTTTTCTTACTACGATATGTATGTTGTGCGTCCTTGTGTTTCCAAAAAGCTCAAGATTTTTGCATTTCTTGACTTCAAAAAAGAAGCCACAGCTTCTCGAGGAAAAATGCAGTTGAACAAGCTGAGATTTATTAGAAAGGTTTTATCAATGGAAAGTAATCTATAATTACTATGTGTTTCCATGTTACCATATGTTGGGCTTCGGTATTTAAAACTGGATTAGGTAATAAAGGGGTTGCCTTGGCAAGCAACATTTCCAACTGGGTCAATGTGGCACTTCTCTCACCTGTATGCAAGAAGACATGGGAATCCTTTACAAGGGAGGCCTTGTATGATATTAATTTTTTTCTTAAGCTTGACATTCCATCTTCACTGATGATCTGGTATACTAGTTTAATTTCTTAGTTGTAATATTTTATCCAAGTTATTTGTGTAATACTTTATAGCAATTTTGTTTTTAATAGACACCCTTTCAGAGATTCAAAGTTCATAGCATGTGAGGAACATTTGAGAAAATAAACTAGATCAATTTTTTTCATCATATTATATTGCAAGTTGTTAATAATGCACAACAAATTATACCAAAAAAAATTTCTAAACTTCTTTTGTCAGTTCATTGTTCTATGGCTGTCAATAGCTTGGAGTATTGTTCCATTCAAATTCTTATTCTCTTGCCAGGCGTGTTGCTCAATCCAAAACTTGAAATATCAGTTCTTTCAATTTGGTATGTATGTGTAATGCGAATTTTAATTTTGAAATATGGTATAAGAATTTTAACTATAAATGAAACTTAATAAGGGCATTTTATTGCATCTAATTTTATTTTTAGTAGCCAAAAAAGAGAGAGAAGTTGAGAAGGAAGGTCCTCCCTTGTCAATAGGAGTTGGTCATATCATCCTCCCTGCCTAATCCAAAAAATGCTTAATAAGACAAGGAAGCACCAATTTCTTCCCCATAACTTCATCTTTGCAATTAAATATCTTTGAGAAGCAAAAGGGGACGATCTGTACATTGCAAATATTCTACCCATTCTTAGAGGGAAAAATCATAATTTTCTCTATTATTTGAATAATTGATTTTATTTGATTAATTCACCAAAAATCATTATTTTCTTTATTTTCACCTTGATTAAATAATATTTCAATTATTTAATTAAATATTAATTTCCCCTTTTCATCATGATTAAATAATATTCTAAATATTTAATTAAATCATGATTTCCTCTCACCTCACAATTAAATAATTTTTTTAATTATTTTTGTACAAAGCATATTCCCTTCAAGAAGGAATATTCTCTTTTCAAAATATTTTCTTCCCTTCAAAATATCTAAATCACATATTCCTTCCAAAAGAAATATTCCATAATTCAAATTTGGAAATATTTTCTTTCCCTCCAAAACATCTTTAACCAATTTCTTTGAAATTAGGGATATTTTGGGATCTCATGAATCCTTCACCCTTGATCTCCCTAATTTACTCTCAGTCGTTGATCTTCATCTTCAATCTCCACCATCAATAAGATATCTACATTTCTATAAAGAACTAATGACCTTTTTAAGAGCAGTTTGAGCATCAACTGTGAATCACATTCATCATCAAATCTTTTTCAACATGGGATATGCACAATTTGAGCAATCCACATCATAAATTGTCATAATTCCACGATGGGATTGTAAGGTTTGCATGTTCCAATTATTTAATTATCTTTGAATTGGGGTTCATAACATTTGTTTGAATCTTTGAAGCATGGCATTCTAATTTTATTGAGTATTGGTGTAATTGATCTTTATATTTTGAGCTTTTTTGTGTTTACTAACCCTAATTGTTTTGATTATGTTTTCTAACCATTGCATCATTATTCCCCTATGACATTTTGGCACACTCGGTGAGACCCACATCCTAAATTGATGTCTTTTTGAGTTTTTGTTGTTTAACAAGTTACATAGATGCTTTTGTTTCCCCTTAGTGACACATTTGTCACACTTTGATGCTTTTGTCTAAATACAACGACACTTTTGCTTCAGTCTAATGATTTTGATTGACGGTTTTGTTTGTGTTCTTTGTGCATGTTATAATGATGTGTTTGTTGCGACTCGCTGCTTATGTTAAAACTCAATGCTTTTGTAGAAAGTATAGCGACACATTTTTTTTAGTTTGATACTTCTGCTTGACATTTTTGTCTGTGTTCTTTGTGCAAGTTACGATGACACGTTTATTGCAACTCGTCGCTTTTGTTGCAACTCAACATGTTTGTGGATCTACAATGCCACTTTTTTGGTAACTCAATGCTTTTATCTAAAATATAGTGACACTTATGTTTCTTTTTTTATATCATTTTGTTTTTGTACTTTCAAATTATCTAACCCTAATGTATGCTTATTTTTTGATCCTTTTGAGCTAACATTACGTAACTTGTGGCTTACATTGGGAGAAGGCTAAATTAAGAAACTACTAACAAGTTTTTCTTGTAGGGTTTTTTAATATAGTATCACATTAGATTTTGGTGCTCTAAACTTAACCCACAACTTGCATATTTCAATTTGGTGCTCTAAAATGAACAACTTTCATATTTAGTTTTGGTGCTCTAAAATGAACAACTTTCACATTTGATTTTGGTGCTCTAAAATTAACCCACAACTTGCATATTTCAATTTGGTGCTCTTAAAATGAACAACTTGCATGTTTGATTTTGGTGTTTAAAAGTTGAACAAAGCAATTTTTATATTTGAATTTAGTGCACTAAAATGAATTCTATGTCGTGTCTGGTAAGCTAGTGGTGTGTATGTTCTCTCCTTGCGCTACGTGCAATCTTAGAGATCAAAAGCACTATTAGTTTGCAATCTATTTTGTACACCTGAGATGTGATTGTTTGTGTATGCTCCTCCCTCATGACTTTGAAGAACGATCTTGGGAATCAAAAGAAACATCATTTCCATTTAATCCAATTAGGAGGCATGCTTGGGGATTTCATCACCTCAAGGATGACCTCAACCATATTTTTGAGTAGGGTATATAAAGGGGGGGAAACAAAATTTGTGCCCCAAGGTGTGGTTAGCGTCATTCAAGGCAAGCCTCATGACCCTAGGTCCATCGAGACATGTATAGGTGATGAGAAAAGGGGAGACCCTCTTGACTTGGGCATCCACAGACGGGCTCACTATTCATTAATCCCCCACTACAAACCTTGTTTATTAGTAGCCTTTAAGACTTTTTAGTCACTAGTTTGGGATATGCAACATACAGTATCATGTGTGAAGTAACTCATCACGTATTTCCCCTTGTTGGGGTGACCGACATTCCTTGATTAGGACCTTATCCTTTTTAAGGTGAGAGGTGTGAAGGTGGTACATGACCTTCATATACTCTAGTAAACCATTCATTGTGGAGATATTTTCTTTGATAGATGGGCATATCCTAAGTTAATACACCCGATCTACTACTAGTTAGGTTGTGTATTTTTGGCATGTCTTCATTGTTCAAATACTTATGACACCAATTAGTGAGCTCTTGTTGAAGATGGCTTGTGCACTCAACCTCAAAAATCCTTGGAGTCAGTATTGTATGTTACTCTTTGCTATATAAATTATCACTTGTCAAATTAAAAAAAAGTCAAAACCCTAAACGGATTTAGGTTCAAAATCGCAAAACTCTGCCTCTGAGTCACAGTGGCACATTTGATTGTCTTCTTATAGTGCTTTTGTAGTTTGTGTCACTTTTATTCATGTTAACGCATTTGATTGTCATATCGGCATTTTTGATTATGCAAATTGACATGTTTGCATAACTCAGTGCTTTTGTCTTAAAAATAGCTCTATGTCAAAACTTTAAAGTTACACAATGACGCATTTGACTATTATATAGTTGCACTTTTTAAAATAACCTAATGATTTTGAAATATCATGTCACTTCTATTGGGGCATTCTCACGATTTTGTCAAGTTAACTTGACGCTTTTGAAAGAGACATGTTTGGATATCAGTCAAAACTTCCCAAATTGCTAAAAAATCATATTCCTAATTTCAACCCACAGTCAGTATAGGACTAGAATTCTATTAAAAATAAACTTGCAGTCATCACTAGCATCCAAAATAGCAACAAAAACATTTTATCCTCATCCCATCTCATCCTTTCATAGTGGAATTCTTAGGATCACATCTTAGTGCCTTTGACCAAATATCAACATCATCAAAATAGAAACCAATATTTGGCATATGTCTTTGGTTTGGATCTCATATTGTAGCTTCTAGTTTAGCTCCTTGCTTGAAAAACAATCTTCTTTCAATTAGTGGCAATCTTTGTGAGCTAGCTTACTTGTTGGGAATAGGATGCCATTTAATTGCATTCTAAATATATTTCATGTATCTCCTAAGTCCTTGTAATGTGTTCCATAACACTAGGATTAGGAAGAGATTAATTTGGAATGAAATAAACATTTAATTTGACATTTGTAGTTATTCCTAAATAATAGGAGCATGTGGGGACGCCTTGGGAGAGCTCCTACAAAATAGGAGCACATGGGCACCTACATGGGAGGTGAGACCCACCTTGGTTCAGTTAACTGGTTGGTGAATTGAGTACACTTTAGAAATGCATCATCTCTTGCATTGGCAAACCCATGAATCTGGGCAAAAGTAAATTCAACTGACCATTTAGTACTAATTCCTCTTGCCTCTAACGGGTTAGCATGAGCCATTCCCGTGATAGCTAAATCGGGTTGTAATTCGCGTATACGTCGTATTTGATTCGAATTATTTGGTTTCTCCACAATTCGTGGTATTGGTACACGCATCTTTATACATGTATCTTGTAAAAGTGATAATTCAGCAGCTTGATATCGCCGTATTTTCCTCCAATTTCTTATTAAGGATATTCAGGCGATCAAGATGGAAGTTCAAGAAGGTATTTTTCCTCGTCGTGTTCTTTATATGGAAATAAAGGGCCAACAAGACATCCCCTTAACTCGTACTGAAGAAAATTCCTACAAAATAGGGATTTTGATTTATGCATGTTGAGTTCCTATAAAATAGGGATTGATGTTTATGAGGTTTAGTTCAGTTCATTTCAGTTATAGTTCAATTATCTTTAGTTGCATGTTGTTGCATGTAGTTGACTTGAGTTGACTTGAGTTGCATGGACAAATAACAGGTGGATACATTCAGTTAATAGATGGAGGATCATTCATGCATATTATTTTGCATGAATCGATGATAGATATGTTTTAGTTAACAAAGATTAACTTGGGCCCACCTTGGGTGCCCAAGTTGGCATCTTGGAGTTAACACTTTTGCATGATAAGATATTTTATAAGGCTGAGTTAAGTGGGCCCATTCTTGGGCACCAACTTTGAGGAGAAGCTTACAAGATATCTTTGTAATCAACATTGAGTTAGGACTTCAGTTTTGGATGTGCAAATTGATGAAGGACTTGGTTTGACATTATTTTTCACGGAAGAACTCTACTTGCAAAGAATAGGCATAGGTTGTGTGAGATAAGCTTTGTGCTTTGTAATTGTATTTCTCTTTGGAGTTTACAAGGCTCATTATTGTCTATGAATTGCAACAAGTTGAAGAGAGTTTGATCAGATTTTAAATTGCAGGTTGTGAAGAAGAATTGTTGAAGGCAAAGAAAGCATAACAAGGAGAATTGAATTAGTGTTATTGTAATCTTATTCAAAGGTTAAATAATACAAGCAAGACCAATTCTGGTGGAGTTTTTTCCCAAAAGGGTTTCTCCACGTACATGTTGTGTACTTTCTATTCTATCTTATATTTCTTCTACAATCTTCTATCTATTTCTACAAATGGTAAAATGAATCTAAACAAATAATCATCCACAAAGAATTTGTAACAAAGAAAAATTATTTAGATCTATAGTACAATAGTTTTACAAGTTGGAAAGCTACATAATTACCTCCATTTTTAACATTACTTAGTGGTCATTATCTACTACTAAGTTTGTAAAAATCATTATCATCTTCCTTGGCTTGGACTCATCAGTCTAGGACAAGCAATGATTATCACTTACACACATCAAAAGTGAGATCTAGTCCAAAATTTTGTCTCTTGGAAGTGTCATATCATCCATCCATCCAAACAACATCAAAACTTGGTCTAAGTCTACCTAGGTGTTTCTTTGAAAAAATCATTTTTTAATCAAAACACATCTGAAAACACATCACCAAAAATCCATACCTCATAGGATCACTAAAGTTTTATGCATATAATGAGGTCCCAACATAAGAAAAACATGAAATCCAATCCTATTAGTTCTAGTGGACCTACACTCACAAGTGCTACCGAAATAACCATGGGAATGCCTAGTATCGAATTCAATTCTAGAGAGTACAATACTCCTCCAAGATAACCCCAAACATCCCAAGAACAAAGATTCATCATTGAATACATCACTCACGAATACGAAGGGTTCATAGAATATACTCACAAACAACTCTTAGAGATGACACAAGATCCATCTTTGGTTAGGGCACTTGATGCCTTATCAGTCGTTGATCCTAATCTATACTTGTTAAAACTTGCGCAAGTAGGTATTAAACTACCCGTCAATTTTGACGTTAATACACTTAGAGGATAAAAAATTCCACTTGCACCAACATCTAGCAATCCTATCCATGAAAACGAACCTGTGGTGCATCATGTCATACAACAAATACCATCACCTCCACTACCAAACATGTCAAGTCAACCCAATGCAACTCCATTTGGCATGGATTCATTCCCTTTCTCAATATAGTATATAAATATGTTATACCATAGAAAACTTATAGACAATCAAGTAAACCCAAACCTCCCAAAAAAAAACATCTTACCATCTTCAAACGCAAATTCAAATAATCGTAACATAATCAATTATGGAACCAATCCATTCACAACACCTACCCCCTCACATAACATACACTCAAATCTTCCTAAAAATCCACAACAACATCAACCTACACCTCAATAATATCAACCAAAACCTCAATAATATCAAGCAACACCTCAACAATATCAACCAAACACCTCAACAACAACAACAACCTACACCTCAACAATATCAACCAACACCACAACAATAATTTTCTTCCTATAAACAACAACCACCGACACAACAATAACAACCTCAAACACCACAACAAAACCCCCAATATCAACAATACCTCCATTTCCAACCACAAGGTCCTCAACAACATAACATACCACAACACTAATATGATCCACATAATGCAAATCCACCATAAACTAATCCTCAACCTGAAACAAACCTACAACCTCAACAGATATAACTTGACATCTAACGTCCCTCCATATCAAAACCCCACATACAATTCTTCTACCATTCCTCAATACAACACATATAACCCACCATCAAATAATCCCCCTTAGGATTTGAAATCGCAAATACAAAGCTTAACACGAAAAATCAATGATATACAAATTGGCAACACAAATAAATCTTATGCCCTTCAATATCTATGTCCATACCCATTTGACAAAAACATAACAATAATACCATTCCCTCATAATTTCTAAATGCCAAAATTTGACAAATATAAGGGACGTGGTGATCCACTAGAGCACATATGAGAATTTTATGTGGCTTGTCTAGAGGTATCCTACAATGATACCTATATCATGGTACTCTTTCCACTGAACCTAGGTGGGCAAGAAATTGAATGGTTCTCTCACCGACCACTAGGTATTAGCACATTCCAAGAAATCACAAACAAGTTTGTAGCTCATTTCTCCTATAACATCAAACAATAATTCATTTTAAATGAATTATACCTCATCAAGAAAAATCAAGGAGAAATGTTTGCCTCTTTTCTACAAATATGGAGACACAAATCAAGCAAATGTAAATGGCCTATTATCAAAAAACAAGTGGACATCTTCGTTCAAAATATTAACACAAAATTGGTTTTCACTTGCACATACAATGTGCTAACACGTTTGAAGAACTAATATCAAAAGGTCTCACAATCAAAAGGGCTCTTATAATTAAAGGGTTAGTAAAAATCTACAAGGACAATAAAGATTACCCTTCAAGATCTAACGATAAACCATGCCTATGGGCCAAGAATAAAAATGTTACTAATGATGGTGTTGTAATTGCAAAAGTTGTGCAAAACATACAACCTCAACCGACTAAACCACAAAATGTCCAAAACACTAATCGTCCAAGACCATCACTATAAAGATCTAACATTGCTCCTAGACGTCAATTCACTCCCTCAGGGGAACCCATCAAAATAGTCCTAAACAAATTGATTCAATCGAATCATATCCAACTTCCAAAGCTCAAACATTACAAAGAACCACAAATTAAATGAGTATGGTATATTGACAAAGATTTTTTCCAATACCATAGAACAAAAGGTCACAAGACAAAATTGTGTAAAACTGAAACATCTTATACAAGACCTTATCGACCAAGGAGAGGTAAGTGTAGATCAACCTCCTAGTAATTTTGGAAATCAAGATCTAGGAATTTACAAAAATCCAATGCTAGGCTATAGAAAAGGAAAGAATTTGCGTAAAATAGGAAATTATAATAAAGTCAATTATTCCTATGGAAATATAGTAGGACACATCCAAGGATCCAATGATTACATCAACAATGTTAATGGCTCACATGGTGAGAAATTAGACATTTATCAAGATGCTTTCCTAATAGGTGATCAAAACCATCCATCAGTGTTTAGCAATGTCTCATATCAAAATAATCATATTGAATACATCTCAAGTCGTAACATATATCCTTCATTTGACTTCATGATAGAGAACATTGAAGAAGTTCCACCACGAGAAGCCTCTATCTCATCATTTGAATCCATGGAGACTACTCTAGAGTCTTCCATCAATATTCCACCATCAACCCCAAGTCCATGTCAAGAAAATAATCCAAATTATAATGAATAAAACTTTGAAATGAGTCAAGATCAAGATTCCATAAATCCATTCCATTTCATTAATGACCCAACAAATAATCTTATCCATATTTTGATATCTTCCACTTCTACAAATGAGATACTTGCTTCCACTAGACACATAGATGATCTCTCTCCTATTCCTTTAGAACATGGATCTTCTACTCTAGACATATTTGCAAATGATGAAGCTATAGCCAAATTCACTGGATTTCATGGTGACATTCTAGTAAATGGCCATGAAGAAGGGTTTTATATCAACTTTGAAACTTGGGCCAAAGATATTTCAAAGTTGATAAATCAACTTTGAAACTCATCATCCCAAGTTTGGAAAATAAAAGATCCACAATCCAAACTATCAAATAATCCATCCACATGTCTTCCGTTGAAGATCACCATCCAACTTAAAATCTAGAATATCCAAATCCTACATTAACTGTGTCCTAGCAACAACTTTATCATAAGGACTCGAATGGTGATTTATTGCAATGTGCACACTTAGATAAGGCTAAATCTAGTATTGGCAAAGATTGCAAGAACATTCAAGGGTTAAACACAAGTGCATGTATCTTAGCAAAGAAACTCCTCCAAATAGGATATCATTGGCACGTCATGACAATAACATCTACATCAACACCACCTAGTGGTTCGACATAATCAACAATCATTCCAAAAAAATAAAAAATTCAAAAAATAGTAAAGATAAAAAAATCATCCTCTAGTGAAAACCACTTCAGTGGCGCTTTAGGCAAGTACCATGATGAAAACCTGGAAAATAGGCGTCATGTGTAAAATTGAGCATCTATGTGCATCATTATAGTTGAGAGCATCTTATTGTATCCATAATAAATCTTGCATTTCATCCAATCCATAATAAAATCCACATTTTCATCCATCCAATTCATTTTCATCCCTCTTCCATATTCACCTGATCTTGACAAAGACTAGGGGTATATACTTCAAATTTTCTTTGGCAAAACATCTTGACAAGGTCATTTATGTATGATCATATCCTATCTCATGCAATACCATCATTTACATCTAGCACTATCCAAACAATTATGCTCCATCTAAACATGTTATCCTATCACGGGATAGTCTTTGGCATCCTTTGCATATCCATTTGTCATGCTCATCCATTCATAGCATTCCATGCATTGCTAAACATTGGGGGCATGTACTTGCATCTTGCTTTAGAATAAATCTTGATATATATCTTCTAGCTCATGTAGTGATCTAGACATCTTTCAAAAAATCCAAAAACATTCATATAGCTCAAAAATCCAAAAACTTCCAAATAGTTCAAAATCCAAAAATATTAAAATATTTTGAAAATCCAAAAACATCCAAATATTGAAAAATCCAAAAACATCCAAATATTGAAAAATCCAAAAACATCCAAATATTGAAAAATTCGAAAACATCCAGATTTTTGAAAAAATCGAAATAGCCTCAAAACATTTGAAAACATCCAAAAAAACCTCAAATATTCCAACAAAAAGTTCAAAAATAAGTTATTGCAACTCACCCATTTGGAATAAATTATCATCTATAATAAACTTATTGTTGCAACTCTGATGAAGTGAGCAAAAGAAAATACAACAATCATTAAAACACGAATATTCATGTAAAATTGTAAGTCTTGATAATTGTCAAAACAAACACCAAAGTCTTCATGTCAATTGTCAAAATCATTTTCTAAATCAAGATCAACATCCAATGAATGTCTTAACGGATATATCTTTCTTACAATAGGCATCATTTCAAATATCACCTAAAAATCTCTCTAGGAAGAGATAAGATGATATTGATATGTTTTGTTAGTTAGTCTTTTCTTTTGGTTTTATCTTTTGTCTTATTCTATTGCCTTCTCAAAGCTACCTTTATCTTCAATATCTTTGTGTGTCTAGAGGGGTATGAAATGGGGCATATTCATTTCTTTTGTCTACTGTGTTTGTGGGATATTCTTGTAATACGACCTCAGTAAATACTTATCTTGTGTGTGTAGGGATAGTCTCGAGTAATAAAACAACTTGTGCATATCAGGTTCTTTATACCTTTTGTGTATTGGTCAACTTGGTTCAAATACTTCATTCTCTTACATGATAAAACAAGGTTTTCATTTGTCAGGTATGAACAAGGATACTCCTATCTATTTGCAGATTCAATGTCCATGCAATAGATATCATGCCACCTTGGTTCTTTATACCTTGGTGCATAGTATCTACTTGCTATATCAAAATAAGGATTGCTCTACGTTCTTTAGCATAACCTAAAGCAAAAAAAAAAAATTATCCCGTCTCATCACATATCCAATAAAATATTGAATCTATCTAATAATCATAGATTTATTGGTATTTGATCAACATCATTCATCAATTTCATTCTATTCTATCTATATAATAATCCATACTTTTATTTCTTCTCATCATACTAACATTTTTATCCAAGTATCATGACATAAACAAAAAATATTCATCACATCTTGCATCCATAAAATGTCAATAGCAACACATATCATCCATCATGCATAGTCATCATATATAGCATCAACAAAATACAAAAAGAGAATCATGTCCATACATCATGA
>CM021110.1:99567045-99662044 GCA_007115665.2 Sequoiadendron giganteum | reverse complement strand
AATTTGCAGACCAGATTTTGTTTACCTTTTTCAACAAAGTGATCAGGCTGGGACATATAAATCTCTTCTTCCAACTCTCCATGGAGAAACGTTGTCTTCAAATCCATCTACTCAATCTCTAAGTCATATGCTACTGCCAATGACAACAAAAATCTAATAGATGTTAGCTTTGCTACAGGGGAAAATATTTCTCCGTAATCAATTCCCTCTATTTGGGAAAAACCTTTTGCAACCAATATTGCCTTATACTTTTCTACACTACCATCTAGACCAGTCTTCTTCTTGAATACCCATTTACAACCAACAGGCTTTTGCCCTTCAGGCAAAGGTACCGAATCCCAGGTTTTATTTTTCTTTAATGATTCCATTTCTTCGTTCATGGCTTCCAACCAGGAATTTGAATCAGACATGCTAATAGCTTCTTTTACAGTCCTAGGCTCATCAGTGCTAGTAATCAAAGCATAGGCACAATTCGAATCTAACATAGAGAAACCATACCTATCAGGTTGTCATTTTTCATGTGTAGACCTTCTTACTGGTTGAGGTTGTGGTTCTTCATCTTTAGAACTCTTAGAGCTGCTTGAACTCTCCTCAGATTTAGGTACACCGTGTAGTTCTTCTTTTTTTGGAGTTTGAGGAATCTGAACTACATCATTCTTCTTTTCTCTTTTATCTATCTCTAGCTGTGGATTAGCTACTAAAGGTTTCAGCTCATGAAATATTACACTTCTATTGTATAGAACCTTCTCAGTATCAAGATTCCAAAGCTTGTATCCCTTCACACCAATTCCATATCCGATGAAGATACATTTAACAGCCTTGTTCTCCAACTTTGATCTTTTCTCATTGGGCACATATACATATGCCTCACAGCCAAAGATACGAATATGTCTAAGAGAGGGCTTCTTACCAGACCACACTTCCAAAGGTGTCTTGTCAACTAGAGTAGAACAAGGTGAACAATTTACCAGGTAACATGTTGTAGCCACAACCTCAGCCCATAACTTCTACTCCAGACCAACACTGCTCAACATACTTCTCGCTCTTTCCATTAATGTTTTGTTCAACCTTTCAGCAACTCCATTCTGTTGTGGAGTATAAGGTGTAGTTTTATGCCTTTTAATCACATGGTCTATGCAATACCTTTCAAATTTTGTAGAACAAAACTCACCACCATTATTCGTCCTCAAGCATTTGATTTTCTTTTCAGTCTGATTCTCTACCAAAGTTTTAAATTCTTTAAACTAATTGAACACTTCTGATTTACTCTTAAGAAAGTATATAAATGCCCTTCTCGAATAGTCATCAATAAAAGAAACATAATATATAGACTTTGATAATGAAGGAACATTAACTGTACCAAACACATCAGAATGAACATAATCCAGTACACCAGAAGATTTATGAGGACTCAAATAAAATGAAACACGGTGTTGCTTTCCATAAATACAGTGTTCACAAAAATCAAACTAAAGGTTACAATCATCAAGCCCTTCAACAAGATTTTTATTTTTCAAGGTTTTAAAACCTTTCTCACCTATGTGACCGAGTCTATGATGCCACAACATGGTATTCTCTGCTGGGAGTTTCACCTCCAAAGCATTTGCAACCAGAGAAGCATCTTCATCTTCCTATATAGGAACAACTTTGCTTGACTTTACAGAGGTGTTGTTGCATTGAACAAGACATGCATCCAACTTGTATAGAGTGCCAACACATACACCCTTAGCCAACACCATTGCATCTCTATCCATCTTACATCATTTACTCGAGAAAGAAACTTCTACACTAGCATCATTCAGCTTACTGACAGAGAGTAAGTTACGAGCCAAACTTGGTATGTTCACTACGCCACCAATCCCTTTGATTCTACCATCAGGGAACCGTATTTTGACTCTTCCACGACCAAAAATCTCCAATGTTGAATCACTCGCTAGGTACACCTTTCCACCATCATACTTCTCATACTTAGTGAACCAATCTCTAAGAGACGTCATAGAAAGGATGCACCCGAGTCAACCAACCAGACAACATCTGATGCCTGAGTTGTCGAGGCTGCAATGAAGGAATTTGCATCACTTTGAGAAGAGTCATTGTTTGAAGCATTACTCTTCTTCTCCTTACAATCCTTTCGAATATGACTAGGCTTCCCATAGTTCCAACATTTCACCTTGGAATTTTTACCAGGAGACTTCAATCTCCCTACAAATTTAGATTTGGACTTCTTGTCCTTCTTTTGGCCTTTCTCCTTTGATTTTCCTTGAACAACAAGGGCCTCTTTGGCCATCTATGAAGACTTCCTCTGCATCTATTCAGATAGCAGTGAGGCAACAACATCTTCCATCTTGAAATTAGTGGTCGTACTTCCAATAGCCATTACAAGATGATCCCAAGTGTCAGGTAACGAACATAGCAAGAGCATGCAACGATCCTCCTCAATCTTTACACCCACATACGCCAACTGAGCAACACTCATATTAAATGAGTTCAAATGGTCTACAATAGATGCACCTTCTTCCATATTCAAGGAGTACAACTTCTTCCTCAGGAATAACTTATTTACCAGAGACTTTCCCTGATAAATATCACCAAGCTTCTTCCATAATGAAGCTGCAGACTTCTCCTCATGGACGTTCAGGAGTACAGAATCGACCAGGCTCAGTCTTATCAGATCTCTCACTTTTCTATCTGCAAGGTCCCAATCTTCTTGCTTCATACTTTGTGGCATAGTTCTAGACACAGCAACCTAGAGGTCTCTATCCATAAGCAAGTCTTCCATTTTGAGTTTTCATAACTCAAATTTGCCACCATTGAATTTTTCAATCTCTACTCTACTTGATGTACTCACCATCTCAAACAAAACTAGGTTCTAACTTTTCAAGACTCCCATTGGAATAGTATTAGCACAAAAAACTAGCCTTACTAACAAGGATAACACAATTGGCCAAGCTCTGATACCACTTAAAAGGAAAATAGAGGTGCGGAATCACTTTCCTAACGCTAATACAACAAAGAAGAAGTGCAAAGACCAGTTTTAAAGCTTCTTAAAACAACTGAGATAAACACATACAAAATAACTAGAGCAATAGAAATAAGCAATCATAGATAACACCAAATTTATGTGGGAAAACCCTTTTGAGAAAAAACCCACCACACCAAGACAAGACACTTTGTATTACAGTAAAATAAATTACATACAAAGCTCATATTCCTCACTCTCTAATAGTTGTCTCACAACAACAAACATGAGTATTCATGCACTCACTGTTACAATACTTCTTACAATATACAATGAATACAAATAAATTCTCCGTCTCTATCTCATACTTCACCGTCACCGTTTATTGACTTATATCAATGTAATCGACTATACAAGTCTTACATCGCATTAATCATGCCAACCAATCGCAAGCTTTAATTATGCATCGTTCACCCAATCAAGCAATTTGATCTTCTGATCGATCTACCTTGTAAACACGCATTGGGTTGCCCAGGCATTAACTCTCCTTGTCTTAATCGGATTATGTCATCAGCCGAAACACGTCTTGCAATTACTGCTTTCACCACTCTAGACTTTGACCAATTAGATGTTGATTACTTTCCACGCGTTGCCTCTCTACTTGTTTGTTGCTTCCATTCAATTCAGAACGGTCAACCCAAGTGACAAACATCTCTTACCGCACTACCTCTCCGAGTCAAAGCAGCCAGGGCGGTATGGCGATAAGCCCTTGTCAACCCATCAACTACCTTCATTGTGCCACAACCGAGCCCCACGAGACCTCCCACAGTATGGTGGTGCGACCGCCCAACTGCAGGTCCCTTCTAACATCATTGTGGTACCAAGGTAGTGGCTTGTCTACCAGCCCGTCGCATAACACCACGTCATTTCCGAACTCAGGACGATCTTCCACGGTATGGCGGTACCACCACCCAATCGTGAGGCTAAGCAAAGCCTCCCGTGGTATGGTGGTAATCGTTATCTCTGACTGCCATGGCTTACCACATCACCGCGACATGGCCGAAAGGTCATCGCGGTGTGGCGGTAAGCGAACTTCGCTTAACTGTCATCGAGCACCGCTGCCACCGTGCCACCAACGAACAACCTCTACAATAGGGAGGTAAGGCTTCACACCAACTGTGCCCGTCAATAGTGCTACCACCAGCCTAAGATGGAGACCCCACGGTATGGCGATAACACCACCCAACCACATACAGACCAATAAAGGCCCGCGGTAAAGCAGTAAACTGCCAAACTGCGCCTCTATGAAAGACTCTCAGCAGTAGAGCGATAAAGGCTAAGAATGGTGATAAATTCACCAAGTCTTTTTAGAGGTTCAAGCCAGAAGTTGAGGCACCTATTCCCAACATGGGATCACCCTCTATGATTCATAAGTTCCTTAGGTTTTCCCACGAAGGTGTCATGCACATGCTGCATGACATTGGATATTAGCCTATGGTATCCTGTGGGGGATATTTGTTAGATCACTTTTGGCCCACTCCAGTCAGTTCACTCCCATAGAGAACAAACCTACTTTACAAGAACTATGTGAAGTACAACACTAGGGACAAGGGACAACCAAAGTTGACCCTTCTTGTGGTAGAGCAGATAGCTACCTCCTCCTCCCAAAAAGGAAAGGAGAAGCTCGCTCCCTCTCGAGCTAACTCATCCACTCCCCTCTCTTGGAAAGAGTACTGGATGAACAAGCCCGAGTTCTACCCGCTAAGTCCGATGATGCCTCCTTGGTGAAAGCTGAAGGTCAGGATATCAAATCTCCCTAATGGGTCCCCAGGACCCTGATATTATTTATATGACAGAAAGAAGGGCTCGTAGAGAGATTTTTCCCCTCGACCTATTCTTGTTCCCCCGAACAAGAAAGGATCCACCTCTAAGGTGGTAGAGTCAACTCCTCTCGCCATTTTCAAGCCTGCCCCTTCTTCTCCCATACAAGAGTCTACCCTTCTATTGGAGACAGTCGTGGAGGACACTCCCATGGCTGAGCAGAATCCTTCTGCCCCTCCACAAGTTTTGGCTTCTGGTTCGAAGAGCCATAGAAACTGCCTTGCACGCGAGTGTAAGCGCTGGAAAAAGGCTCTCCCAGCCGAGCAAGCCTCCTTACAAAAGAAGGAGGAGGAGAAGAAGACCACATCTATTATTGCATCCTCCTCTTTCCCTCTTTTGGTATCTAAATCTCTTCCGGCTCCCACTGTGAGCGCACATGCACCTGGAAGGGTGTAAGTGTTCATCGCTCCTTCGTTAGAGCAACCCTTATTGAATTTTGTCCCAGATGTCTCGCCCTTCCAAAAACCCATGGATATGGTGAGCACTTCGATTATGTCCATTGCAGTTATTTCCTCTTCTCCCTCGACTCTCCTTGTTTCATCTATAGGGAGTCACCTCCTCTGGTGAAGAAGAAGGTAGAGAATGGCCCCTCCAGCAATGGAGGATGTAAGAAGAGGCCACCTTTTCCGAAAGGTGGCCCCAAATTGACTTGTTTTGTCCCAGTAACAAAATCGGTCCCAACCTCCCTTGAGTTTGTCACCGCTCCTGAATCTCTCGGTGAGCCTAGTAGTGAACTTCAGGTGTGAACTCCTCCACCCACCGAGGTGAAACATGGCACTCCTGTTAAATGCATGTTTAACTCGGTGGATGAAGTTTTGACTCTATTAGCGATCTTCGCTAGGTCATTGACCGTCGACCCACAAGAGTTAAGTGATGAAGACCTTACATGTCCATCTACCTTGGCCCTTGTTATAGGAGGATTGAAAGCTCCTCCCTTTAACATTACACCGTTGCAGGCTCGTCATCCTTCCTACGATGATCTAGAGTGGAAAGCAGACGACCTCCTAGTTGACCAGTGTTAGGGGGAGACCCTCCTCTTTAGATATGTGTGCGTATCGTGACATGTGCTCCCCTATGATCATGATACATGTGCCTGGATGACCCTCATCACCCCTTTGGTGCTTGGATACAGGCATGGTGTTTGTGTCATGAACCTTTTTCTATATGTATCTCTATTCTTCCATGTTTGTGATTGACTTTTGGTAAATTGGGGACTATGCAAAGTGTCAAGAGAATTTAGGCCTCCTTCCATGTTGACCCAATTTTTATTTTACTTTGTCTTTCGTACATTCTTCTTGATTTGGTTGGGGATTGATGATCTTTCACCTGTTGCTGCGGTTACCTAATATATATAATTAAAGGCAAATTTGACCTTACATAACCAGATCCCCTTGTGCCCTCTGTGTGTAATCTATTTTATTTACTTTTCTCTTTATCTTTCTCTCATCTTTGCTTGAGTTGTCCCTTTCATGTGTGACAACACCTCTTCTACAGTACATGATATTTAGAAAACGCATTCGTTGTCAAACGAATCTTTTCTCAAAGACCCATTCACACACTTCTTTGTTAGAATTGTATTCTCAACTTGAAACCCTAACAAAACACGTTTCCTTCATCATGGGTTCGTAAAGAAAGGACTTGGAAATCCTCCTCCAAAGTGGGAACGGTCTTAGTCTTCCCCTCGCATGAGCACATCTCCTTCCTTTCGAATTCCTTGATGAAGTGAACATCTTTCAAAAGGACTCCTTGGTGATGAATTGATTTGAGAAGGAAGACGTTAAGCTTTTGAATAGTGTGTCCCTTGAGTGGACCCCTTCTTTTCATGTCGGGTTCTCGAGGTACCCCTTCGAGAGATTTCAACAAGTTCTATGGCATCTAGCTTGGGGGCAGCCCGACTAGACCGACTTCACACCTTGACGTCTAGTCCGACTAGGTCATCTTCACATCCTTATGTCTAGCTTGGGGGCAACCCGACTAGAATTCACCTTTCAAACAATGCGTCCCTTGAGTGGACCCTCCTTCCTTTTGAAGGGTTTCCAGGGAACCCCTTTGAAAGTCTTACAACTTAGCAGTGGTATGCATGACTGTCTGTTCACTAGCCTACGCGACGGCTTCCTGATGTGTTCTATCTACGAGTAAACATGTCGCCATCTCTAACTCTGCGGATTCCCCTTCACTCAGTCTTCCTCATGTGAGAGTTCTTGGTGGATACCTTTCCTTGCAGGTTTGCGAGTCTATAAGGTGATTTTCTCAGTCTCCCTCATGTGAGAATTCTTGGGGGATACCTTCCTTGTAGGTTTGCGAGGCTGTAAGGTGTTTTTCTTGGTTTCCTTCATGTGAGAGTTCTTGAAGGATAACTCCCTTTGTAGGACCGTGAGCCTGTGAGGAATTTTTGTATTTCAACTTTATGGTTTTGCAGAACTATGAAGTCCTTTCCTACACTTCTGGGTTTGCCAGACCGTGCTCTGCTTCCTCGTCAATTCAGGTATACATCTCTTACTCTGTTACTTTCTTACTACTCTACTTTGCTGAAGCACTCATTGGTACTCATGCTCACTAAAGTGGGGGAAATATGTATGAACGTGAATTTGCACCCCTAACACAAATTCCCTTTTTACCCCCCTTACACTTTAGAAAATTGAAAGCAAAGGTTTAATTCCACTTAAGCCCGCTGCTTGCATTCCACTTGGCACCTTGTTTATGTGTCGGTTGGGGCATTTCTATT
The DNA here is from genome assembly GCA_007115665.2 of Sequoiadendron giganteum. Classification (NCBI taxonomy): domain Eukaryota; kingdom Viridiplantae; phylum Streptophyta; class Pinopsida; order Cupressales; family Cupressaceae; genus Sequoiadendron; species Sequoiadendron giganteum. The sequence goes on along the minus strand of CM021110.1, from coordinate 99,654,479 downwards.
AGGGACGCCCGCACGACACACAGATGTCTACGCGGTGCACTTATATCCTTGGCAGATTCCTATGATTGGAGACTATAGAGGCATTGCATTTTCGATTGGAATTCAAGGAGTAGCTTCCCTCTTTGGTTGGCCGACCCGAATATGGCCATTTTTCACATTTTCCTTCATAATATTCACTCTCTCATCCATTCTCAAGTTTGGAGGGAGTTTGGAAAGATATTGAATCCATACCTTCACATTTTATCCACCATTTCCAAGCATTCACAAGCTTTGTAGCAGCACCCTTCACTCCAACAAGATGAGCACAAGACATACACTGTAGCAATAGAGGCTTGAGTCCCTCTTGTTCTCTCCTCCACAAGCCTTGAGTGTTTTGGACGAAGGTGGTAAGCTCCTCTAATCTTTCCTATTGTAATCAATTGAGTAAGCACATACTTCTTGTAGTGTTTTGTGTTTACGTAGCTTGTAGTTCCTTTCTTTATCTTTATTCCTATCATTCCAAACTTGGTTGTCCATGGAGGTGGAAACACCAAGATGGGGGTCTGACTGAGGCAGACCCCTATACAAAATTCTCCCTTTATTGTGTGTAGGTGGAGAGAGTTTGAAGCAAGTTGACGAGGAGGATATTCTACGAGATCACCTTCGTCACCCTCTCGGTAATATACCTCTTTTATCACCTCCGTATTTACTTTTATCTCTTCCTAGTCTCGTTCTTTGCTTCTTGAAATTGTTAGACTCGTCTATCAGTACTTTCTCGAGATTCCAACCTCATATTTTTGGTTCTCTAGTCGTAGAACACCAGTGCACCTATGAGATGTCAATGTGCCACATTGTCATCCCATAATCGTGCTTTTGTCCTCAGACAGAGAGCTACTTGAGACATAGGGTTAACTCTAGAAAAGTGACTTGTCTGGTCTTCCTACAACTCTTGGGATCACAGAATGGTCGAAGGACATATAGTCCTCATCATTCTCATCCTTTTCATCCTAACCTTCCTTTGAACTGAGGAAAGTTAGGGTAGCCTTTTTGCTCCTGGCCTTTTGTGACTTGGGGCCTTGCAGTGGTTGGTCCCCCTCTCTTACATTTAGAATCAAAAATGTTTTATTTACAAACAATGCTTCATTCAAACACAAAACTTTATAAAATTTAATGAATACACACACACACACTTATATATATCAATCAACTCATTCAATAATAAATTTACATCATTCAGTATTTCAAATGCATATATCCATGTTATCATTTTATAAATAAAGCCAAATGTATATACTTATATACACATATATGTATATATACATATATCGATATACTCAATATGTGTGTATATATGTATATATGCATATATCTCATATATACATTTGCTTATACAATCAATCACATATATTTGCAAACTTATCGATAGACATATATGCATGTAGTGTATATATATACATGTCTCATTATGCATTTGATACCCTCATGCCCATGAGCAATTCGTCTATGAGAATAAGTAGGCATGTCTACCTACGTATACTCATGTATGTATTAACTCATGTGTATGGGTTTATCATCGACATGTATATGTATACATATATATACATTCCATGTATATATATCTCATCAATTGAATAAAGAACACATAAGAAAGAGTGCACATATAAAAAGGAGACTTAAGAACAAGAACATTCACAATAGAATCATAATAATTTCAATTCAAACACAAAAAAAACTTAAGGGTGACTTACCAATTTCCTGAACTACGACTCAACTGGACCTTACTATGTGTGTGTGTGAAAAATCTCAATTAGGCTTCGTTAAGGGTTACCCAGCCAATCACTTCTCCTAAGTGATACTCCCCCTCCCTTCCAAAGGATTGAATCTGTCCCTGCATCCAACTTAGTACAACACCAAGGTGGTTATACGTTCATAGTAAATCCATTTGTATCATAAAACCTTTGTATCAACAAAGTATTAGAATGTTCACGTTGCAATACATAGCATTCCATTAATTCAAAACATATTCATTCTTTTGAAATCAATAACATCTTATTGCATATTCACATATTTTATTCACCTAACAAAAAATTTAAAGTCACAATTTACATTTATCCACATTTTCAATCATAATGGTAAAAGTAACGCAACAACTATGTAACAGGGTGTAACAGACTCAATCAATGTAAACTTGGTGGAATATAAGAAGGAATTCAATGTGTAAACCAAATAGAAAACTTGCTTAGAAGCTTTTTGTTCATTTGACTGAGTAAAAGAGTCTTGATGTCCCTTGAAACAAGTCAACTCAACCATTTGAATGGTGAGGGCTATTATGTGTTGCAAATCTGTAATTTAGTTTGATGAGTCATTGCATGGGGATAGAAAGGTGGCATAAGTATTAGCTTGTTTGTAGCCTTTGATTGTTTATACTTTATTATATATAGAGGTGCTCATTCTACCATTTTCTACACTTATAATTGTGATTTCTAAGGTGCTATACTGCTACATTTTTTGTGTTAAAGTAGTTTGTGAGAGCTTTGAGAGAGAGAGGATAGGTTGAGCATTTGCAAGTATTGAGAGTTTGTAGTGAGAAGCTAGAGACTGTGATAGGTTGAATATAGAAGGAGTTGTAAGATGCTTTGTGGAGGTTGAGCTAGGGAACCGAATTTGTCAATTGGAGCTTTTGTATAAGCATGTTGATTTCTATTCCCTTGTTATTTATTATTTACGATTGTCTTGATTAAAAAGAATTGATTTAAATGTGTTATAAGGCTTTGAATAATCTTGTATGTTATTAGTTGTTTCTTGCTTTGGTGGAACCTATCTATTGGGTTAATACTTTTATATACTATATATGGGAATTTATATGATTGTGCTTCTATTTATACTTTACATAGTTTGTCAATATTATATGTAGATTGTCAGTACTATTTGTATGTAGCATGAAATGTGGAATGTGGAATATGTCAATGTCTTGAAGCAATTGAATTTGTTAGCTTATGGTGCTAGGTAAACCTTTGTGAATTTAATGAGGTTAGAAATACTATAGGGATGATGGCATGATGGACATGACATCGTTGATAGGTTGAGAAGTTATCCAAACCATGTTGATAATTTATACTTGATTGATTACTCATTTCTCCTTGGAAGTAGGAAGAGAGTCTTATCCCTAGGGTAGGGTATGAGCTGGATGGTTATATCAATATTCAAATATAGTGTTGAGAAAATGTATTTTATGATTATATTATTTTCTTATTTTGATTTAAAGTCTATTCCTATTCACAAAATTCTAAAAGAGGACTCACCTTTTGATAACCCAAAATCATATTGTGAAAGGACTATGGGTGTTGTTGCACCAAATCCTCGCAAGTTGATAATGTCCTCTAGATTACATACAACTCTTGTGAACATAGTAAACATGTGATTATTTGTGGTATATTGAAAGAGGAGTTTAATGATTTTTTTATGATCACTTGATCGTTACATCACTTTTAATTGAAACCCTAGGTAGAGAATAACCTATTTTATTGGGTTGTTTACTTGATTATCGATTGAAGCAAATAGGTTGGGATTTACTTATATGATCCGATTGATCATTTGATTGTTGATTCTATCTTGATTGAAGTCATTTATTGTTGAAGATTCTACTTTTGATTGAGGTCATTTATTGATAAGATTTACTTTTGATAGGTCATTCATTGTTGACATTACACTCTTGAATGGAAACCTTTATTGTTAAGTTTGTACTTTTGAAGTAGAGTCATTTAATGTTGTGACGTTATGTTTATCCATGTGGACAACTTGGTTATTCCTGGGGTTAGGATAATCTATGGGAAAGGGGATAACCTATCTATTTTAAGATACTTAGTAGCAATGCCAATTAAATATGACTTAATGGGAAGGTTATTCTTGGGGTGTTACACCCCGAGCAATATTACCTATTTACTATTACTTATTTTGGTTAAATTGCTTGAATAAATGAATGTGTTTTATGGATCTCTACATGAATGTGCTTTTATGAATCTTTATATGAATGTGTTTAATAAATCTTGAATGGAAATATGATGGATGAATGATTGATGCAATTTGATATTTTATAATGTTTCTAGCTATGAAATGCATTATGCATATGATGATGTTGTGTTTCGCTAACTATTGTTATGATGTGCCAAGTTGAGTGCAGGAGCAGGCTCGATCCTCCAGAAGAGAGGGGAAGTATCACTCAGGAGAAGAACTTGGTATGGTAACCCTTAACAAGCCTAACCGAGCATTCACATACTCACACACGACCTAGTTGGTCATAGAGAGTCAAGTCAGGTTTGGGAAAAGGTAAGTAATCTTTGTTGTGAATGTTGTGATTGAGAATTGTGATTAAGTCTTGGTGTCATGTGTTGATATTTCCTTGTATTCTTATTGTGGTATCGATGAGATATATGCATAATATATACATGTATATGTGTGAGTGAATACATACATGAGTATATGTAGGTAGACATACCTGCACATGCTCATGAATGGATCACCCATATGTATGGGAATATTGAGTGGACAAAATTGACACACACACACACACACACACACACACACACATATATGTGTATGTATGTATGTATATATGCATCCCATGTGTGTATTTCGATCGATAGGATTGTATGTATGAGTGTTTTATAAAGATATTGAAATGAAATTATGTATATATGTATATCTAGTATATATATATGTATGTGTGTAATGTTATAGTAACATATATATATTAATATATATATATATATATATATAATCGTATATATATGTATATGTGTTATTGTTGGGAAAATGTGTCTCAATCTTGCAAATATATACAATTTATTGAGAGGATGTAAGTTGATATATGGTAACTGATCATGTAAATATTGTACACTCATAACAAGACATGGTATTTTTCGTTGATACGCCAAAGTTTTTTCCCACTAACACGTCAAGGTTTTTCCCACTGACATGTCAAGGTTTTTTCGTTAACACGTCAAATAAAAAATGACCTTGTAAAACCCTAATTCTAGAAGGTTCCAAAAATCTTGTTATAAGCGGGTGGGATGTATGTAGACTGGGTGTATTTTGAGAGTCTAATAGCAATCGTGTTGTCTCTTGATATTTGGTGGTGATACTCTTGTGAGAAGCTTGCTCTGCAAGTCCATTGTAATCTTTTGATTTTTGAATAATTGGGTAGATTTTGGAGTGTGGATTTTTTCTTCCGAAAGGGTTTTCCCCACGTAAATCATTGTGTTATGGTATGCATGATATTTGTGTTTATTTATGTTTAAGTTTTTGTAATTGTTAAATATTTGTAAAAGTTTTGTATTATTCACCTCTCAAGGTTAGTGTAGGAAGTTGTTCTACTACCTTATCTTTCTTACAATTGGTATTAGAGCTTGATCACCTTTGGTTTTAGTTGTGGGTTGTTGGGATTTTTGAACTAATCCAGATTTGAGTGGGAGCTTGTGCAAAAGACACTTTGTGATCTCGTTGTAGGAATTTTCATATGGCAAGTTCATCAGGGAGAATAAAGGTGGAGAGATTTTCTGAAAATAATTTTGAGATGTGGAAACTAAAGATGGAGGATCTGTTGATAGATCGAGATTTGTGGGATGTTGTTGATGAGAATGTTTCAAGGCTTGCAGATCTTACTCAAGTTTCTCAATATGATGTTATGGTCCATAAAGCCAAGGGTCTAATCAGATTGTGCTTGACAGACTCTGTTTTAATTAATTTCTATCAAGAGATCTCTGCATAGAAATTATGGAAGAAGCTTGGTGAGATGTATTAGGACAAATATTTAGTGAACAAGATTTTCTTGAGGAAGAAGTTGTATTCCTTGAGAATGGAAGACGAATAAAAAATCACCTAGAAGAATTAAATATTTTGGTGGCTCAATTGGCATCAGTTGGTGTCAAAATGGATGCGGAGGAGAAATGTCAGATCTTTTTTTCTTATTTGTCTGATTCATGGGATTCTCTTGTTATAGATATTGGGAATACTTCTGTTATATTGAATACTGAAGATGTGATGGGTTCTTTTCTTTCTAAAGAGATGAGGAGGAAGGTATCCATCACTACCAAGGAGGCCCTAAATGTTTGTGGAAGACCTAACCAAAAAGGAAAGAAGAATGAGAAGCGTGAGGAGGAGAAATGTCAAATCTTTCTTTGTTATTTGTCTGATTCATGGGATTCTCTTGTTATGGATATTGGGAATACTTCTATTATATTGAAGACTGAAGATGTGGTGGGTTCTTTTCTTTCTAAAGAGATGAGGAGGAAGGTATCCATAACTACCAAGGAGGCCCTAAATGTTTGTGGAAGACCTAACGAAAAAGGAAAGAAGAATGAGAAGCATGACAAATCCAAGTCTAAGGGGAGATCTAATTCTCCTGGAAAGTCCAAAGTTATTTGTTGGAATTGCGGTAAGCCTGTACATGTTTGTAAGGAATGCAAAGAAGAAAAGAAGAAGAAAAAGAAGAAATTTGATTCTTATTCTAAGTTCAAGAAGGAAGATGGTGATGCATTCATTGCAGCTTTGGCAACTCATGCAGGTAATGATGTATGGTTAATTGACTTATGTGCATCTTTCATATGACCTTTAATAGAGATTGGTTTTGTGAATATGAAGAATTTGATGGAGATAAGGTGTAGTTGGGTGATGATTCTTATTTAGACATTGTTGGTTGTGGTAAAGTTAAAATCAAGTTTCTTGATGGTAGAATAAAAATGATTAATGGTGTGTTACATATCCCTAGATTAGCATGAAATTTGTTATATGTGAGTAAACTAATAGATGTGGGTGTGCAAGTAGTATTCTATGATGCAGGACGCAAGATGGTTAGAGGTGCTATGGTGATTGATAGAGGTGTTAGATATGGGAAATTGTATAAGCTTTATGCATGCACTATTGAATGCAATAGTACTTATGTGAAAATAAAGTCTATAGAAGTGAGGATTTCACCTTCAGTTGGATACCCAAGGGTTCTTTTTCTTTTGAGACAAATTTACCTATAGAGAAAACTATGTTATGGCACCAAAGACTTGGCCATTGGAGAAAAGGGTCTAAGGACCTTGAAAAATAAAAAACTTGTTGAAGGTTTGTCTGATTGTAATCTTGAATTCAATTTCTATGAGCATTGCATTTATGGAAAACAAAACTGCATTCAATTTTACTCGAGTTCTCATAAATTTTGTGGTGTATCGGATCTTATTCATTATGATGTATTTGGTCTTGTAGATGTTCCTTCAATTGGTAAATCCGCATATTATGTTTTATGTATTGATGATTATAGAAGAAGGACATGGGTATATTTTATAAAGAGTAAATATGAAGTTTTTAGTCATTTTAAAGAACTTAAAGTAATGGTTGAGTTGCAGACTGGAAAGAAAATAAAATGTTTGAGGATTGATAATGGCGGCAAATTTTGCTCTAATTATTTTGATAGATTTTGTAAAGATTGTGGTATTCATAGACAAAAGACAACTCCGTATTCTCCACAACAGAATGGAGTTAAGGAAAGAATGAATAGGGAACTGATGGAGAAGGCTAGAAGTATGTTGAGTGGTGTTGGCCTAGAAGAAAGGTTTTGGGTAAAGCTATTTCTAGTGCCTGTTACTTGATTAACAGGTCTCCTACATCAGCTCTTGTTGATAAGACACCTATAGAGGCATGGTCAGGTCACAAGCCTTCATCAAGCCATCTTAGAGTTTTTGGTTACGAGGCATATGCACATGTGCTAAAGGAGAAGTGAACAAATTTGGAGAACAAGGCTATGATATGTATCTTCATCAGATATAGTTATGGTGTGAAAGGATACAAGCTTTGGGATCTTGTTGCACAAAAGGTAATACACAGTAGAAGTATTATTTTTAGAGAAACTAAGCCTTCTTTTGTTACATTATAGCCAGAACAAAGTAAACAAGAAGATGTGATTCAATTTACTTCTACACCTAAGAAAGTTGAATTGAGGCCCAAGGATAGACAAGAAGTTGAGGAGAGCTCATCTAGATCTAGGTCTTCAAAAGAGGAGGAAGAACCTCCAACTCAACATGTTCGTAGGTCTACAAGGTATAGACAACCACCTGAAAGGTATTCACCTAATGATTGGAGATGTATTTTTGATTTGAATACTAACATAGATGAACCAATACATGTAAAAGAGGCACTGAGTATGAATGATGTTGAATCCTAGAAGATTGTTGTGGATGAAGAAATGGCATATTTGAAAAATAATGATACATGGGATCTTTGGCCATTGCTTGAAGGATGAAAACCTGTTGGTTGTAAATGGGTGTTCAAGAAAAAGATTGGTTCAGATGGAGGTATTGAGAAGTATAAAGCAAGGTTGGTTACGAAGGCTTACTCTCAAGTTGAGGGTGTTGATTATAGTAAGATATTTTTTCTTGTTGCAAAAATGACATCCATTAGATTTTTGCTTTCTGTTGCTAATTCTTATGATTTAGAGGTTGAGCAAATGGATGTGAAAATTGCTTTCCTTCATGGTGATTTGGAGGAGGATATTTATATGACACAGCTAGAGCACTACATGGTGAAAGGTAAAAGTAAGTTGGTTTGCAAATTGAAGAAATTTTTGGTGCCACATCCTAGGACTCTATGGCTTAAAATAGAGTCCTAGGATGTGGCACCAAAAATTTGATACATATGTGTTGAGTTTGGGATTTGAGCATTCTAAATCAGATCATTGTATTTATTATAAAACCGATCCAATGATTGTTTCTTGTTTATTGTATTATATGTTGATAATATGTTATTTATTAGTAGAGGGAAAGGTATGATTTTAGATTTAAAATTTTGACTTGTTACTAAATTTTAAATGAAAGATCTTAGTGTAGCTAAACACATTCTTGGGATGGAAATTAAAAGAGATAGAGTGAATAGAAAGCTATCACTTGGCCAAATCAAGTATGTCAACTCAATTTTATAGAGGTTTGATATGTAGAATTGTAGACCATTGTGTGTTCCTATTTCAATTGGAATAAAGTTATCTATTTCACATTGTCCAACATCTCCATCAGAGATGGAAGACATGAGTAGAGTGCCTTACTAGAGTGCAGTTGGAAGTTTGATGTATGTTATGGTTTGTACTAGAACAAACATTTCCCAAGCAATGGGAGTTCTTTCCATATATATGTCTAATCCTAGTAGAGTTCATTGGGATAGAGTTAAAAGAGTCTTCACATATTTGTGCAATACCTCAGATTATTCCTTATGTTATCATACTAATATGACTGAAGACAAGATTTCCCTTGATATTCATGGTTATGTGGATTCAGACTATGCAGGTGATGTTGATAGCAGAAGACCCACCAGTTCTTATGTTTTTATTTTATTTGGTGGTGCAATTAGATGGATGAGTAAGCAATAGGCTATAGAAGATCCACCAATACTTATGTATTTAATTTATTTGGTGGTGCAATTAGTTGGATGAGTAAGTGATAGGTTGTGGTTGCTTTGTCCACTACTGAAGTAGAGTATATGGTAGCTGCTCATGCTTGTAAAGAAGCCATTTAGCTTAAGAGATTGTGTTCAGATATTGAAATAAAACAAGGTGTAGTGACAATTTATTGTGACAGTCAAAGTGCGATATGTCTAGCTAAGAACCCAATGTTTCATGCCAGGACCAAGCACATTGATGTACAATATCATTTTGCTAGAGATATGCTCGAAGATGATAGGGTGAAGCTAGTTAAGGTAGAGACTTTGATGAATGTTGTTGAAAGACTATCGACCTTTCGATGTTGTTGAATGTCTAGATGGTGTTCTTGGATGAAGAGGATGAAATTGTAGTAATTTCAGTTGTTGCGCATGTATCTATGACATTCATGGATGAGTCTAGATCGTACTATATCCTTATTGTACGTTTGCATTGATCAGAGTGTTCATGACAAAGATTTTTCTGATGTGTGCTCGAGTTTTCATGTTCTTAGCCAACATGATGGTAGTAGCGTGTTGCGGATCCATGAAGATTAATATTTTATTGTTTGGCATGTTCTAAGATGTTTGTTTGGGTCCTCACTATGTTGTGACCAACTTGTTTTAGTGCACATTAAAATTTATTCATGTTTTGAGGCCGACAGTTGTAATTTATTCATTATTTGAGGTTGACTGAATAGTGGATGTAAATCCGTGTAGCATATATATATAAGTGTTTATTTTCCTCATTTAGAGGCAATGCTCAGTGTGTGCAATAGATGTACATGTGTGAATAAAGGTCAAATCATTCAAGAGTAGAGTAGAGTGTGAAGAATTTTGAGCAGAGTGTGGAAGAGTGTGTAGAAGTTTTTGTGCGCCTAACTAAAACTGTAATCGAGCTTTTGTAGAAGCTATTTTATCAGTTCAACTTCATTAGATGGATTTAATATGATTATTGTATGTAAGGAAGTGAGCCTTCCTCTGAGAAGTGTGCCTAAATGCAAGTGTATTCCTCTTTTATTCTTCATTATACTTCTAACAAGGTATAATATTGTGGACTAACATCCACCGTGGTTTTTCCTCTAATAGAGTTTCCACGTATAAAATCTTGGTGTTCATGTGTCTCTGATGTGTTATTGATTTATGCTTGCACTGTTAACTATCTGATCTATGATTTAAGGTTGATTAATGCTGAATAAGTTTGATTTTGGAAACAACTGATTCACCCCCTCTCAGTTGTCTATCCTTGTTTTTCCAACAATGTCTTTGTGTACCCTATATATGGGAGTTTTTTTGAGTGTAACATATTTATACTATGTGTAGTTATTTCACTATATGTAGGAAGTCTATTCTAGACATATGTAGCATTATACAAGAAGTTTCTTTAATCACTTTGGTAGTATAGTCATATGTTATGTGATGTTATGTGGGTTATTTCTAGGATTGGTTATATTCGTGGGAAAGGGGGTAACCTAGATATAGAGTATAATAGTCATTATCACCAAATCAAGCTAGGAATGTGGGTGAACATGTGATATATACTCTAAGTTAAGGGTAATCAAAACTTTGGCCAAAGTAGTGTAAGTAGCCACTGTTTACACTGTCAATTTCACTGTAATTCGAGATTATGTACTAGGCATGGGATATTCATACATGTAAGTTGTAACCATTGTATTTCAATCTAGAAACGTAAGGAAACAACACCAAGCTCAGAATAGGCTATTGTTATGAGGTTACCAAACCAAGCTCTTTTCGAAGGGCAGGGCCATCTTACCATTTAGGTAGATGTGCGGGGGACCATAGTAAGTCCATTGTTGGTAGAAAAGTGCTTGAGTGATGATTCTCCTTATTAGTTGGCAGATAAGATTTGAGGGGGAATTCCTAGACCATTTTACTTTATACTTTTTGTAAGCTTTTTTAAGCTATGTGTGTAATTTGTATCTATCTCTATTGAAATTGAAAATATGAAATGTCATATGGAAATTATGTATCATCCTTATTTGAATCAATGAAAGGAATTATTTTGTATGCAATGGGAAATTTTGAAATATGTTTCAAATGTGCATTTATTATTTAAAGGAAAATATTTTTTTTATTTCTCTTAAAGGTTAGATGCATAAATTATTCACTTATGGGTAAAACATAGAAATAATTATTGTGTAGAACAATGGCCATGTTACACATGGTATCAGGGCTACCAGGTTTAGCTCTATAACCTATGTGCTGGCTATGTTTCCAATCTAAAATTATGAGAATCTAATGTTTGGAAATTCCTGTGCCAGGATGGTGTGTCTTAAGATGACTGCAAGGAAGTCTATGATAAAAAAACGAGCACTACCTACAGGCCAAGAAGGAAAGAGAAGCCCTTGTTCGTACCATTGAGGGAACCAATCATGACAATGCCATTTGGTTGAGCAATATTGAGACTATCAGTCACACTCTTTCATGAATCAACCAAGAGAAGAGAACGATGAAAGATGATGCCAATTTCAACTACTTACCTCTTGTCTCTTTGACAAAGTCAGACTCTTTAGGGATATGCCCTCAGAATGTGGTGTTAGTCCAAAAATGTTGTTTAGGGACTCTCATGTTATACCTATGGCTAAAATTATTGTAATAGCCTCAAGTGGCAAATCGAAGGAATATGTTCCCCAAAATTATATGTGTGACGATAGGTCTAAAGGATATTATCCTTATTACAAAGAAAATGAGCAAAAATATGAGGGTTATACCCCACGAAGTTATGTATCGGAAAGAGAATCTGAGGGATAATCTCCCTTAGACTATCTGAATAGTCATTATATGTAAACTTAAAGATATTAAAATCCTTCATCAATTTGAAATAAAAACATGTTTTTTGGAAAAACTTGTGTAAAAGTTCTTTATGATATTCTTTTTATGAATGATTGTTCTTTAATGTTTGTAGAATGTTAAAGTAAACTTTCATAGATCTAATTAAATGAAACCTCTAGGTAAACTGTTCTTGGAAAAATGGATAGAACATGAACTAAAATTGGGGGAAGTCAAGAGGTAGGACAAGGTACTAAGAATACTGAAGCTAAGTTGGACCACATCTTGTTTATAATGGATGAAACAAGAGCAAGGATAGGAAACCTCGAATAGGAAGTAAGGGGTAAAGAAAGAGTGGAACAATAAGTCCCAAATAATGATAAGGAAGTGCCTCATAATGAAGAGGAAGGGGAGAATTCTCATGATCACACCCATTCCAGTGAACAAGAGGATGAGAAGTCACATTCAAATTCTGAAGGAACTAAAAGGAAGAGATTGGCCAATGAGTTGTCCTGTGACATGAAGAAGATAACACCTCCTAAATTTGAGGGTAGTGCTACTGGGGATGCAGCTGAAGCATGGCTTATGGATATGGAAAAGTAATTTGAGATTAGAAATTACTTTGAAGTCACTAAAGCCCTATGGGGAGCTTTCCACTTGGTAGGTGAAGCATCCAACTAGTGGATGAATAAGAAAATGGAGTTAGGACTCAATTCCTTAAGGCTGACATGGAGCAAGTTTGTGGAGATTTTTTAAAAATGGTGGTTACCACAACTCTTCTATGATTAGAAGCTCATTGAATTATAGAATCTTAAGCAAGGAGATTCTTCAGTGAATGAATGTTGGGAAAAGTTCACCTACCTCCTGAGGTACGTACCCATGTACCAAAAGGATGAGCAATTTTGGATAAGGAAGTTTATTATGGGTCTTAATGCCCAAATAAGTGGTGAAGTATATGGACATGGTCCTAAAACCATGGAATTAGTGTATGAAAAAGTGATTAAGTAGGAACACAAGCTTAAGTCTATTTCAATCTATCGGGAAAGGAATTAAAAGAAGTTTAACTTGGTGCAGGTTAATCAAGCTCTAAGAAGACCCAATGAAGGGTAAATTTTTTAGAAGCAAGGGGACAAGGGACCTCAAAAAAGGTGGAATGAACCAAGAAGAGACCAAAGAGGAGGTAACAACTATAAAAACAACAACAAAGTTGGTGGAAATGTTAATAACTTTGGAAGACCCGCGAAAAGGAAGGGACTGGTGAATGGATGTTTTACATGTGGAGGGGATCACTATCCTAATCAGTGCCCTAATAAGCTGTTAGAATCTCAACCACATGGGAATCATCTTCCTCCATAACAAGTTGCATTTCAACAAAGGCTACATGCTGCAATAGACAACCAGCAAGGAGAGTATCAAATCACTCTAGTAGAAGTCTCAGGTACTTTGTTTGGTATTCCTATCTCAATTTTAATAGATACAAATTTCATTTCTCCTAAAATAGCAAGTCAAATGTCTAGAAAGGTTGGTTTTATGGAAAAACCCTGCGTTGTGGAGTATGCAAACCAGACAAGAGCTATGCTAAGTCAATGTCTATTTGAAGCAAGGTTAGAACTTCCAAGTTTCTCTACAGAGGTGAATCTGTACATAGCTCTCTTAGGTTGTCATCTTAGGAATGAAATGGTTATGGAAGCATAGAGATAAAGTGGATTGCCATGCTAAAACCATAAAATTCTTATATGACCTAGGTAACCAAGTATCTTTTCAAGGAATACCTAGAGAAGTGAAATTGTGATAGATTTCAGTTGTTCAAATGCATAGGGCAAAAAAGAAAGGTTGTCAAATCTTCACTATAAAGATGGATAAATTTCAGGAATACAAGGAAGTCATCCTTCAAGATTATTTCATGTATTATGAACCTCAAGATCCTTGAGAAGTTGAAGAAGGAGAAGTGGTGGAAATAGGAAAAACAAATATGAGGAAATATCTAATCCTATGAAAATTTGTGGATGTATTTCTAAATGAACTACCCGGATTGCCTCCTAAGAAAGTGTTTGATTTCTCCATTGATATAGTCCTTGGGTCAAAACCTATATCGAAAGTACCATATAGGATGACCACAACTAAATTGATGGAATTGAAGGTACAATTAGAAGAATTATTGTCTAAAGTATTAACAAGACCTAGTGTTTCACCCTAGGGAGCACCAATAATCTTTGTCAAAAAGAAAGATGGTACATTACGCTTATGTTTTAGACTATCGTTAGCTTAATAAAGCAACGATAATGAATAAGTATCCATTGCCATGTATGGATGATATTTTTGGTCAGATGCGGGGTGCGGTTGTGTATTCAAAGATTGATCTATGTTCTGAATATCACCAACTAAGAATCAAGGATGAAGATATTTTAAGACAATTTTCAGAACTAGATACAGATATTATGAGTTCACAGTCTTACCTTTTGGACTGACGAATGCACCAGTAGCATTTATGAACTTAATGAATAATGTATTTAGAGACTACTCGGATAGGTTTGTGTTGCTATTCTTGGATGACATCTTAATCTACTCCAAGAATGAAGAAGAACATCACAAGCATTTGGAGATGGTGTTACATTGATTGAGAGCACATAAGTTGTATGGGAAACTCTCAAAGTGTACCTTTTTCCAAAAAGAGGTACAATATTTGGGTCATGTAATTTCAACAAATGGAATTGCAATTGATCTTGCAAAGATAAAAGCAGTGTTGGTGCCCAAGAGTGTATCAGAAGTTAAATTTTTTATGGGTTTGGCTGGGTATTATCGTAAGTTTGTTGCAAAATTTTCAAGGATAGCTTTTCCCATCACTTCTTTGCAAAGGAAAGGTAAGAAGTTTTAGTGGACAAAAAAAATTCAAACGACGTTTGATCTACTCAAAGAAAAGTTGACCACGGATCCGATACTAAAGGTACCAAATCCGGATGGCAACTTTATGGTTATTATGAATGCATCAAGAGAAGGATTGGGTGGAGTGTTAATGCAGGAGGGGCAAGTGATAACTTATGAGTCAAGTAAGCTAAATCCCTATGAACAAAATTATGATTCACATGATTTAGAGTTAACAACAATTTTTCATACACTACAGATGTGGAGACACTATCTATTAGGAAAAACCTTTGAACTCAAGACCGATCATCGTGGTCTTGTTGATGGTGAAGATGACACAAACAACGTTAAAACATAATATTTCTACTCTATTTCTCCTAAAAAAGAAAGACAACATATAGTAGCCTAACTCCCAAGGTCCTGGTAGTTGGTTCTCAACTGTCTGGTGTCACTCAATCAGTTCATGCAACTATAATATTCAAGGGGCCTGTGCTGGTAACAAAAGATTCAAGCAATGACTCATTTTACCGACTGCTTTAGTAAATCAATGGGGTTTTTGAATAAAAGAAAAAGATAGGACAAAGGGGTAAACCAATAAGTATGAATCAAATTTATCTAGTTTCTAGACATATACCTTCAACAATGAATGTTTCCTAACAGATCATAAAACCATAAGATGACACAATCTATAGCATAATCTATACCACTGCATACATTTTAGGTGCTTAATTAACTTCGCAATTACTCTTCACAAATATTTCAAAGATTTTCACAACAACACACATTCATTCATCATCAAGATTATAGATCAACAAACTTTTAATAACTTCAACTCAATGATAATCTAATAAGATAATCCTTAAATTTGATTCCTTCAAATGACTTTCATCATTCAAGAAACTCTTATGTTCAGCACAATCACTGCATACAGATAGATTATAACTTATCAGCCTTATCGAACAAACAATTTAATTCCAAATACCATATTTCAAGAAAAAACCTATAATTCTATTAACTATAAAAGATCAAGTACAATGTATCTCTGTAAAATCACTACAAAATTCTATCTCCTAGCATTAGATAAGCCAATCCAATTCTCAATTAGCCGACCTTTACAATATGATACCCATCAAGTATTTATATATATACAAAAGTTTGAACTCTACTTCTAATTTTAGGTTATCCACCATTTTAGGAACTAGACTCTCTTGGAAACTTAGATCAATTTGATCTTGAGTTCTTGCATTTAAACATTCAGTCTTAACTAAAAATAGAAGATAGAAGAAAAGAAAAGAAGTCATGTGCCCCCAAGACTGTCAGTGCTATATGCATGCAACATGCAAGAAAGAGAAACATCATGCATGCAAGGATTCATGCATGCAAAGCTGGATCTGCCATGAACTCATCGTAGCTGGTGAACACTTGCTATAAAGTATCCATCTCTGGCCCATCAATCCAGTCATCTTCAAATTTGATCTGATCCAACTCGGCTGTAGCAAACTCCTTCATACTTTTCACCTTTGTCAATTCTCTTCCAACAACTTTTATCTCTTCTTTGACCTCTACCAGTCGATCTAACATCAAATCTCCACCATCATCTTCTTTTTACATAAGTCCTTTGAATCTTTCATCCCACTTTTCCTTTATTTGATTCAAAGGCATGCCCTCTTTTGTAAATGCATTTACATCTACAATAATGGCAATAACTGCTTCTAACTCTTCCAATTGCTCAGTCAAATTATTAACAGTCTCTTGAATTTCATTCTTATGCTTACACAAAAAGTCAGTCCTAAATCGGAGTATACGAGAAGTTTTCTCCACAAAATCCTTGTTGTCTTCCTCAAGTATGGATTGTTCCAGAAGAGTTATTAGAGGCAATTCACTCACCTTTTCTAACTTCTGACTATATTCTTTATACTCTTCTCTTTGTTTCTCTGATGCCTCAATGTATTGATACATTTCTTTTACTAACCCTTCTGTGTCCTTGTAGGCTCCAAAACCTTCTACCAAAACTTCACCCACCTCTCGGTTTAGCTTGTCTACCCATCGGTCTACCATCTCCACTTTGCCTTTTACTTGCACCAAATCATCTACCTCCTTTTTGCTTAACAAAATAGGAGTCTCAATGGCTGCTACCTGTTGTGATCTTGGAGAGGAGACATTCTTCAAGAATGAATGTAGTTGATCCAATTGAGCCTTAAGCTCATCCTTCTTTTGCTTATCCTTGATCATTCTTGACTTGGTTGTTGAAGCCACCACATCAATCAAGTTCATTTGCTGATTCCTAGTGGGCCTTCCCAAGTTGACAGTACTCAATTGATAATCTATTAGCTGCATGTCCCCTACCCCCTTTTCTGTCATTGGCATGGCACATTCAACAACAATTTATCCTTTGTTTGTGAGTCAGGTAGAATGTAGAATTTTAGCCTTCTTTTTAGGCCTCTCCTGCTCAATCCCCTTCATCATATCCTCCCAATTGAGAGGTTGTGAAGGTATTACTGCCCTCTTCTGCAGGTCCAATTTTAGCCATGTAGGAGCACTTGGAGCAGTAGTCATCGTAGAGGAAGAGGGAGCAATAGCTGTAGAAGGTGGCTGCATACTCACTTGAGATTGGGATTCAACCCTTGCTTTCTCTTGTTGTTCTTGTAGTATATGCATTTGCACAAGTCTTTCAGCCTCTTCTCTATCCTTCTATTCTTGTATTTTCTTATCTTCTTCTTCTTTCCTCAATCTCTCTTCTTCCAACCGATCCTTCTCCACTTTTTCCTTCTCTAACCTTTCCTTTTCTAATTCTTCCTTTTCTATTCTTTCTCTTTCCAATTCTTCCTTTTCTAAAGCTTCCTTTTCTAGAGCCTCCCTTTCCAATTTCTTGTTTTCTAAGGCCTCTAGCTTTTCCCTTTCTAATCTTTCTACCTCCAAAGTATTAAGTTGTTCATCTTCTGCTTCTTCTTCCTGTTGTTTCCTAATCAGCTCTTCGGCCTCCTTTTCCTTCCTTATCTTTTCTACCCCTTCCTCTTTTTGTCGAGCTTCCTCTGCAAGTTTCAACCTAGCAACCAGGATTTCCTTTTCTCTTCGATTTCTTGCTTTCTCCTCCTCGAGATCATGGATCTTTTGTATCAACTCTAACTTGTCATTTTCTGCTTTAACTTTAAGCTCATATTCTCGTTTCCTCCTTTGCTTCTCTACTTTATCATCTAATGCCTTAATTTCAACTTGTTTTGACTTTAATTGTTGCTGGTGAAGTAGAGCATCAACTTGTACCTTAGCATCCATTTCTTTTTGTCTCTCCGCTGCAACCCTTGCATCGGACTTTCTTTTTTCCTCTTCAAACATCTTCCATTGCTCTTCTTGTGATAAAATCTGCTCAATATTCTCCTCTAAAGGCATGTTTTCTTGCAAATCCTTTTCTAATAGAGTTTCATCTGAATCTGTCTCAACTTCCAGAACTTCTTCCTCCACTTCTTTTCCCTTAGCAGCTTCAACCATGGTATGAAGAGCTCCTTCTTGAACCTCTTTACTCTTCCTTCTTGTAAGTGGGGCTTGGGTGGATGATTCACCTAATGTAGGTGTTGAAACAATAGATCCTACTGGAACATCTCCTTCTTGTGTTTCCTCTCCATCATCTACCACCTCAAGTTCTATTTCTTCAATGTTCGGAGGAAGGAATTGTAATGGCTCTTTGGGAGGTGTCTTTCTCTTAATTCTCTTGTATCCTTTACCCTTTTTAATAATTGGTCCTTGAGAAGCTTGAGTTCTTAGCACTAACCATTGCACACTTCTATCCAACACTATCCTTCCAATCTTCTTAATATCAATTGTTTCTTCAGCATCCCAATCAATTGGATCCAGGCTCTTGGTGCCAATGTTCAACGCTTCATAGGATGGATCCAACACCATTCCATCATCTACCAAGGTGTCAGGAATGTTTTCTTTAATACCAAGCTCTGACATGAGTGAGACCGATAATCTTTCATAATTCTTCTTTCTCAAGTCATACTCATCTTGCCAATCACTCCAAAAGTCTTCTAACAAATTAAAATGTCTAGTGAACACTGAAGGTAATAAGGCATACATCTTCTTCTTCGGATCAAAATACTTACGAGCTGTATACAATTCCAATTTCAACTGTATCAACTCATTACAGACCACCTTTGCTCCCTTCAAGTGTTGACAACTATATTCACCTAACTTCATGGGAAATTTATGACATCCAGTTTTATGGTTAATCCCAAATCGAGCATTAACTCCAATAGCTTGATATACAAACTCCATTAGCACCATCCTATTACTGCAACACCTTGGAAGTAAATGTGGATGGCCTTCAAAACCAAATAACCTGAAGTATGTAAATTTGGGGTATTGGATGTACCAACATCCCCATTCAGCAATGAACACCATGGCTTCTTGACTTAACCTATATCCTGCATCTCCATTTAATTGATTGATGACCACATATAAAAATGCATCATTGAGTCTTCTGAAATGAGTCTCAGCAACCTGAAGAGATAATTGGTCATAGTGCTCCCATACCTTCTTTTGTCCATCCAAGGCTCCCATTACGCCCACGTTGTTCAAACTTGGGAAAACACCCACCCTTGCTGCAGCATATACAATGTAAGAAGTCATAAAGAAACACTTGGTTTCTCTGATCCTGGTTAACTGATCATGTATGGCATCAGAAACAATCATCGACCAATCACACTATTGTTCTCCTTTCAAGATAGTTTGAATAAAAGGAAACATCCACTCCCTGAAGTAAAATGCATCCCTCTTTCCAAACACCCTAGACAACATCACAATCAACCTTGCTACCTCTTCATAGAAATTTGCCCTCTTTGGCTGATCTAAAAGCTTGGTTAGAGATTTCTTTTCTGTCTTCAACCACTTCTTGTTCAAGTGAGATTTATTCATTCCCTTATACCTACCATATTGCTCCAAGGCCTCTGCCTCATTTAGTTGCACCAAATTCTTTGGATCTAGAACATCAAATATACTCTGAAATGCTTGAGGAGTGAGATTAATAATCACATTGTCTTGTGAATCCATGCATAGTCTTGTAGCAGGATTGTAAGCACTAGCTACTGTCATGATTAACTCCGGGCACTGGACAGATATAAGAAATAAAGTGATATGAGCTAACCCAGAGCTGACAATTCTTTCCATAGTTAATGTAATATCCTTGTCAAACGCTTCTGAATACCACTCCTCAAAATTGTATTGACCTAAATTGGTGTCAGTGATATCTGACCAATCTGATTTCACCTTGCTCACCTTCACAATCGGACTCCTATGATTATACCTTAATGTATAAGGCAGTTGTTCTGGCTTTAACTTCTTTGGTTTTGATGCTACCTTTGATGTTTCTGCAGGTTGGTTTCTCAGAGCAGCTTCCCCTGATGTTCCTGCCATCTTTCAACTTTCCTACAAGCAAAACCTCTAATTAGATCTTTAGATATCAACACCAAACATACTTTAAAAACCATACCTTTCATATATGCATCGGAGGCGGAAACAGGCAGAAACACAACGTAAAACAGTCTCCTTTTACAACACTGTCGGACTCGGAGCAAAAATCGATATAGAAATTTCACTAACAATGAACGAACTCGGAGTCGAACTTGGGAAGGTTATTGGAACCGGGATCGGAATGGAAAACGAATTTGGTTTTTTCTTCAAATTTTCATTTTTCATATTCTATTTCCATTTCGCCTTCGCTTCCGATTTGGTCATCATTATTTTGAAAGAATATTTTCTCATTATGCACGGAGCCGGATACGAGATAGAAATGGAATCGATAACTTTTGTAAAACTGAATTCTCAAGTTCAAGATCGATTTCGATCTCGTCTCCGCCTAGATTGATCATGACGTCATCAAATATTTTATCGATTTAACTCATAACTTGATGACTAAATCCAAGGTCGTATTAGATGAAAAGAGGCTTTAAAACACTATACTCATATGACCATGAGGAACGACTGAATCCTAAGATATCATATTTTAATCATTTAAAAGTGATCCCAGAGACCAATGAAACCCTAATCTAATAAACACGATAAAAACTAGGGCATGGATTTTAAACCTTGCCATTTACCAGAATGAAAAATGCGACAAAACCCTAAGTAAAAATGATGAATCAAGTTACCCTAACTCACTGTAAATCTCTAATCAACAGGACGCAATCACGACTAAAGCGTGAAAGCGACCGTGCCCTAAAATAGAAAGAACTAAAACAAAAACAAACAAAAATGAGGAAACAACCAGACCAACAACATAAAACAAGACCCGAACAACAAGCACGCCAAGAAACACGAACTTGTTTAAAATGAAACAATAAAAACGACATGATTCAGAGCATGGGTAAACATATATACAAAACACGCAACAGTAAATAAAATGAAGAACAATAATAAGAAAACCTACCTCGAAAACACAAGAACCCAGCTAACCTTCTGAACTGATCCATTCACAACAATCTTCTCCTCCTTCAATCTTTTCACTCAAATGAACTCTGTCGCTGCTCTTTCGTGCTCTTCAATCTCTTAATAATGATAATAATGACTTGTTTAACCCTTATATGAAGATAAAAATGAAGATTTCTACCTACACAACCAACTATCATTAATGCATTAACACGCAGTTAAGGCGGAGTCGGAACTGAAAGAGAACCAACACTTCACAACAGTGCGACTTCAGTCAAAAAGTCAACTATCTAGAAAAAATGACGGGGGCGGAACTAAAATAGAAACTGATTCAAAACTTTCAAGAAAATTCCAAACTTCATTCCCATTTCGGTTCTAGGTCCGCCAACTAAACACAAAACAAAACCAAACACAAAAAGTAAAACAAAAGACCGACATAATAAAACTAAACAAAAAGACAAAGACCAAAACCAAAAGTCAAAATAGCGGAGGCAGGATCGAAATTGATTACAATTTTGAATTTTCGGTAAAGACTAAGTTACCCCCCACTCCGGGTCTGGGTCCGCTAAAGACAAAACAAAAGACATAAAGAAAAGACTATCGGGATGGAAACCAAAACAAGTTTCAAAAGAACTTTCAGAACCCGATTCAGTTCTGGTTTCGATTCCGACAGAGAAACCAAAGAAAAACAAAGTATTTGCAAAACTAGACTCCAAAACTTTGTTTCAAAAAAAACCAAGTACAAAAATAACAAAGGGGGACCCATTTTGACGAAGGAAAAAGATGGGGTGGTAATGCAAGGCATAATAGGTCTCAAGTATTTTTTTTTTCCCAACCTAACCTTAATGCAAGGTAGAAAAGGTTGTTAGAACTAATAGAGACTATGATTTCAATATTAGTTATATCAAGGGGAACGAGAATCAAGTTGTCAATGCTTTGAGTCGTAGGAGGCATATCTCCTTGATGGTATCAATCCAAATTGACTTTAAAAGTCAAGTGTTGCAAGAATCCAAGGATGGCGATTTCTATGAACAAGTCAAACAAGCACTCTTGGGTGATCTATAAAATTGAAGGTATGAAGGGTATCACCTTGAACCAAATGGATTATTAAGATTTCAAGGGAGAATTTACTTACCTAAATCTAGAGAATTGAGGAACTTTGTATGGAAAGAAGTTCATAATGCACCATATTTAGGACATCCTGGTGCCACCAAAATATTGGCTGATGTAAAGCCATTATATCTCTAGAAGGGTATGGAAGGGGATGTTTCAAGGTTTGTATCAAGTTGCTTAGAGTTCCAAAGATTGAAGGCAGAGTATCATCACCCTACAGGTATTTTGTATCCACATGAAGTTTTGAAAAGTAAGTGGCAATTCATTAGCATGGACTTTGTGTAAGGATTACCTATGTCAAGGAATAAGCACAATGCCGTTCTAGTAGTAGTGGACAAGCTCACTAAGGTAGCTCACTTCATACATGGAAATATAAATGATGGAGCTCTTGTAATAGTTTGAAAGTTTGTTCAAGAGATATTTAGATTGCATGGGATTCTCAAGAAGACTATATTTGATAGGGATGCTCATGTGACATTTAGATTTTGGCAAACCCTATTTTCTGCACTTGGAACAAAATTGAATGTAAGTTTTGCATATCATCTAGAAATGGATGGAAAAACTAAAAGGGTAAAACAAGTGTTAGAGGACCTACTAAGGATGTATTGCTAGATCAACAATATAAATGGGAAGATTACTTAACATTGGTTGAGTTTTCATATAATAACTCTTATCATTTTTCAATCAAGATGGCTTCATTTGAAGCATTATATGGTAGGAAATGTTGGACTCCTATAAGTTGGGATAAGCTAGAAGATAGGATAAGCCTTGGTCCAAAGATGTTATCCAAAATGGAGGAGAAAGTTGGAATTATTAAGCAGAGATTGGCAAAATCTAATGATAGGCAGGAAAGTTATGTTAATACCAAGCGGGTACCCAAAAGTTTCTTAGTAGGAGAAAAGGTTTTGTTAAGGGTCAAGCCTCATAAGAGTTCTATCAAGTTTGGAAAGTCATCCAAACTAGCTTTGCGCTACGTAGGTCCTTTTGAGGTTCTTGAGGAGATCAACCCTGTAGCATATATGATTGCTTTAACACCAACTCTTTCTAGGATGCATAGTGTTTTTCATGTCTCATATCTTAAGAAGTATACCCCAAGTGATAATCATGTTATTGATTGGAATGCTTTACAGGTGCAAGATCTAGGGGTTGTAATAATTGAGCCTCTCAAGGTGCTCAAAACACATAAGCTCACTTACGTAATAGAGAGGTTCTATAGTGCAAATTCTAATGGGACTAGTATGCAGAAGATTCTACCACTTGGAAATATTATGCTGAGATGAAATAAAAATTTCTGCAAGTCCCGCAAAATTTTAAAAATTCTAGAAAATAATGATGTTTTGTAATGTGATGCTTTATGGATGATTGGTGTGTGGTGTTTTATGTTGTGTCCATGTTGATACTTAATATATCATTGGGGATGATGATTCACAAGGGGGGAATATATTACACCCCAAGAAATAATACCTATTTACTATTACCTGTTTTGGTTAAATTGCCTGAATAAATGAATGTGTTTTATGGATCTCTACATGAATGTGTTTTATGAATCTTTATATGAATATGTTTAATAAATCTTGAATGGAAATATGATGAATGAATGATTGATGAAATTTGATATTTTATAATGTTTCTAACTATGAAATGTATGATGCATATGATGATGTTGTGTTCGGCTAGCTACTATTATGATATGCCAAGTTGAGTGTAGGAGCAGGTTCGATCCTCCAGAAGAGAGGGGAAGTATCACTCAAGAGAAGAACTTGGTTTGGTAACCCTTAACAAGCCTAACTGAGCATTCACACACTCACGTCTAGTTGGTCATAGAGAGTCAAGTCAGTTTTGGGAAAAGGTAAGTAATCTTTGTTGTGAATGTTGTGATTGAGAATTATGATTAAGTCTCTGAGTCATGTGTAAGTTTTTCCATGTATGATTATTGTGGTATCGATGAGATATATGCATAAGATGTATATATATGTATATGTGTACATTTCTATGATTGACTCATACATGTGAGTGAATACGTACATGAGTATACGTAGGTAGATGTACCTACACATGCTCATGAATGCATCATCCATATGCATGGGAATATCAAGTGGACTAGATTGACATATATATATATATATATATATATGCATCCCATGTATGATTGTTTTATAAAGATATTGATATGAAATTACATATATATGTATATGTGGTATATATATTAATATATATATATATATATTTATATTTATATAGTCGTATATATTGTATATGCGTAATATTATTCTTTATTGTTTATATATTATATAAGTATGTTTTTTAATATATTTGGTAAACCTTATGAAATAAATATATTAATATATTGATATATATATATATATATATATATATATATATATATATATATATGTATATATACTATGGAAGAAAAGTATGTATATATATAACATATAATATATATGTGAGTTGAAGTTATTAATATAAACCTCAAGCGCATAAAACAACACTAATCATTATTGTTAATAATATGCAGCAAGGCATATAATGTACCATGGGGCGCATGAAGCTTAAAGCACAACTTTAAGTGGTATTAAATCCAACGGATAAAGGTAAATGTCACCAAGTCAAATATTAAGTATAGCACGTAGGAAGCTTGCAGCTGTGTAAAATGTTTTAGCAGGGAAGTAAATGTTGTTTGAAACATGAGAATATTTCAAAGGCTGCGCCTATGAAGGTGGCATCAAGGAATAAGAGGTGGTGCCATATTCGATAATAGTTGGAATGTAAAAGAAGTCTATGAATTTATATAAGCTTGAAAATAAGTGTTTAGACTTAGTCAAGTGCAAACTTGGTAGCATATTACAGTGAAATTCGAATTAGGAAACTTGTTTTGAGTTTGTTGTCCTAATTATCAAGTTGACTCAGCCATAGGATTGTCATGTGTTGCAAACCTATGAGTGAGTTGTTGCATGAGGAAGAAAGGTGACATAAATAATTACTTGTTTGTATCCTTCAATTGCTCACAAATTGGTATAAATAGAGGTGCCCATTCTACCAATTGCTACACTTATCATTCTGATTATCTTGATGCTAATTTGTTGTGAGTTGAGAATTATTTTGGTATTTTGTATTTGTGGTTATTGTGAGATTTAGTGAGAAGTTAGAAGAGGATAGTTAAGTGGATCTTGGAGGAGGTGTCAATTGATCTTGAGAATTCATACTAGGAAGTAGTTTAATCAATTGGAGCTTATATAGGCATGCTAGTTTCTATACCTTTGTCTTTATGTTGGAAAGGATAAATTAATGTATTTACTATGTTGGGAAAAGAGTGTTTTTGAATATGTTGTGTTTGTTTGAGATTGCTTGTTTCATGGTTATGCAATATGTTGTAGAACCTATCTTATTGGTTATGTCTTTATGTACCCTATATATGGAAGTTTATTTAAGTGCAACATATTTATACTATGCCTAGTTATATTTGTTATATGTAGGAAGTCTATTCTAGACGTATGTAGCATTACGCAAGAAGTTGCTTTAATCACTTTGGTAGTATAGTCATATTGTTATGTGATTCTATGTGGGTTATTCTTGGGATTGGTCAGATCTGTGGGAAAGGGGATAACCTAGATATAGAGTATAATGGTCATTATAAACCAAATCAAGCTAGGAAGGTGGGTGAACATGTGACGTCTACTCTAAGTTAAGGGTAATGGAAACTTTGGCCAAATTAGTGTAAGTAGCCACTATTTACATTGTCAATTTCAATGTGATTCAAGATTACATACTAGGCATGGAATGTTCATACATGTAAGTTGTAACCACCGTATGTCAACCTAGAAATGTATAGGAAATAACACCAAGCTCGAAATAGGCTATTGTTAAGAGGTTACCAAACCAAGCTCTTCGTCGAAGGGTAGGGCCATCTTACCAGTTAGGTAGATGTGCAGGGGATTGCAGTAAGTCTGTGGTTGGTGGAAAAGCACTTGAGTGACATGCTTCTCTTCATCACTTGGCAACCAAAATTTGAGGGGGAATCCCTAGACCATTGTACTCTATACTTTTTGTAAGCTTGTTCAAGATATGTGTGTAATTTGTATCCATCTCTATTGAAATTGAAAATATGAAATGTCGTATGGAAATTATGTATCATCATTATTTGAATTAATGAAAGGAATTATTTTGTATGCAATGGGAAAGTTTGAAATATGTTTCAAATGTGCATTTATTATTTAGAGGATTTTTTTTATTGCTCTTAGAGGTTAGATTCATAAACTATTCACTTGTGGGTAAAATAAAGAAATAATTACTATGTAGAACAATGGGCATGTTACATGGGGTTTGGATAATCTATGGGAAAGGGAATAACCTATGGATAAAATATGAATGGTTAAAGCCAAATCAAGAAATTATTGTGGTGAAATATATGACCCTCACTCGAAGTACTAGGTGATGAATCTTTGGCCAAAGTAGTGTAGGTATCCACTGTCTACACTATTAGTTCATTGTGATCCAAGTCCATACTAGGTTGGGAATATCATATATGTAGAAGTAGAAATTATGGTAAGCTCTAGATACGTAGGACACATCACAACACTTAGAAAATGCTAAGCAAATTATCAGGTTACCAAACCAATCTCTTCATTGAAGGGTAGGGCCATCTTACTAGTTTGGTAGATGTAAGGGAGACCATAGTAAATCCATGGTTGGTGGAAAAGAGCTTGAGTGATAGTTCTCCTCATGTAGTTGGTGGCCAAGATTAGGATGTACATGCCAGTATTGGGGAAAACTAGAATGTATGCACCAATGACAGGGACATCTAGAATGTATGTACCAATGTGGGTACATCAAGGATGTATGCCTAGGTAGGGACATCTAGACCATTTGTATCTCTATTTCAGTAAAATATTAGAAGCTATGCATTCATGTATCCATCTCTATGGAAATTGGAATGTTATCATGAAATTATGTAATATGGAATCATTACATGGATTTTTGTAATGTTTCAATGTAATGTAATGGGAAATTTTGGAATGAGGTTACTTCGAATGTGCATATTGTTTTTTTTTTAATCCATAAAATGCAACCGAAGTTGCATGGAATATATTGATAATAAAAAACATGTACATAGATGCAAAGCCCCAAAATGATGGTATGTAAGATTAGTCTTGCAATGCACCCCTATTTCAAAAAAAACTTCCAACTTTACCCTAATACTTACCTAGAATCATTTTTTTAATTCTAAATCATGTCGAAAGTGAAGACACCCCCAAATGGACAATCAAAATTACCCTCAAACACAACATGTAACAACAAAGATAAAATTTTTGTATTCCCTAAGAAACCCAACACTGGAGATTTATTTTCTTGGCCACCATTGGCCCCTTTTGAGGTTGATTTGAGTACCATGTTGTGTTTGCCTAAGGAGAATTTATTCTTCTTCACCTCATTCCACTCCAACTTTGAAGGAGAAGAAACCAATGAATTGGAATCAACTTCTCTAAAATGCTTCATCCCCCCACCAGACCATCTTCCCTTGGTAGTTCCAAAGATATAGTAGATACTTCTAAAGAAGCAACAACCACGAAGATCAGAGAGGGGTTGGGATCCCCCAAGGGCTCGATAGGAGCAACAATATTGTTCTTATTGCTCACAAAGTTGCTCTCATTATGCACACCCACCATAGGTGTAAAAGGGACTGACAATGTTTGAAGAGGCGAGTGCATTGAGTCAAGCACCTCTTCTGAGTGCTCTGAAGGTGCTGCCACAGATTAGTGATGTGGGAGGGCATTGACCCACCAAGTACCTTGATGATCAACTCTAAACTTGGATTTGGAGCAATTTTATGCAATATGACCAGTTTCAAAGCGTCTTCAACATCTGAATGGAAACCCTTCATAATCCAAAGGTTGAGACCAACTTCGATTAGTAACCTTGAGGGTGATACCAGCAGGGAGATCCTTGGAAGTATGCACCTCCACAAGAATGTGAGAAAAGGTATTATGAATGAAGATGGAGGTATCAATATCAACAACAAGAAAGTTACCCAAAGGATCTTCGATGACTTCAAAGCAAGCATCAAACCTGAACTGAAGAGGAAAGTTTGGGAGTCGAATCCAAATAGGTTTAATAGAAAATGTTTCAGTTAGAGGGTTAAAATCGGGGAACCATGGTCTGAGAAGGAGCATGCTTTGTCCCCAGCACCAATGCTCACAGAGGATGGAGTCTCGGTCTTGCTTGCAATCAAAAACCACAATGAAGAAGCCTTGAGCGCACGGATAAAATTCCAACTTACCTCTCAACATTGGTTTGCAAGCATCAGTGATCTACTTATGTAAATCAGGTAGACTAGGCCAAAATTGGTTAAAATTGTTGATCATGCCATTGGCTACAAAAAATTGCTCACAATTGATAACTTCATTCTAAAGATCCTCAAAGAGCCTCAGTATAGGGTAAGAAACAACCTATTTGAGAGGGATGATTTTTTTCACCCTATCCATTGGTTGCATCATAACACTTATAGTGAATTAATTCTTCCATGGTTGCACATCCCAAGCTGAGGGTTTGGGCCTCGTATTCCTCACTTCTCCAATCACAATTATGGTAGGGGGACACTTCTCAGCTTTAAAACACTTAAACTACTAATCAGATTTGGACTCAACCCTAGCTTCACCCTTAAAATGTTGCACAAAATCCAAACATGAAGGGCCATCTGTAGTGTTATAGCCAAAGTGCGAGTAGAGGTCTAAGCAGGAAGAGTGGGATGGCCGAGCGAAGGAAAGCCAACCCTATTGCCCATAGAGCTTGCAAACCCATCGACCCCAAAAATAGGGAAACCCACACCAGAGCCTTTCATTATAAGAGGAAGAGGAGGGAAAAATGTTGCATTCCCAAGCATGAAATTTTTTTGGCACAAAGCCCACTTTTAAAAAATATGTTTGTGTTTTTATATAATAATATTATATTATAAATGTGCATATTGTTATTGGATTAGAAAATTAAAATTTAGATGCATAATCTATTCACTTGTGGATAAAACATAGTAAAATTACTAGTTAGAACAATGGGCATGTTACACATGGTATTAGAGCTATTAGGTTCAACTCTGGAACCTATGAGCTCATTACGTAAGTAATGTGTAAATCCTATTAGAAGATAATGGTTGAAAATTTCTTATGCCAAGATGGTAAGAGGAAAAAAACAAAGGGGAAAAAAAAGGAAGTTAAGATTCCTAAAAACTTGTTTAAGTTTGGGACTAAGAAAGAGACATCCCTAGAGTTGAAAAATCCTAAACCAACAATTCATAAAGATACACCTTTGGATTGTGGAAGATTATGCAATCAAGTTCGATAGGAAGGTTATGGAGGATTACCAATGAGTACCTTCACTCTACGAAATAGTTTAAATGACTCTGAGGGATAAAAATAATTGAAGTGAACCCCCTTATCGATAGCAACCTATAGATGAGAAGAGTCAAGGAATTTGGATTAAGTAAGGATACTCTGAATCTATGAGTATTATTTATTGGAAAAGAACTAATTGTTAGTATAAATTGGAAAACTTTAGTCGAAGTAGGAAGTCAAACTTTTGAGAATCAAAATCAACTAGAGAGGTATCTAGGAGGTAGGATAACCCTTGATAGACCTGATTCAGTACAAGGTTAAAATCTTGCAATGATAATTGGAATCAAGAGTGAAGAGTTAGTACCTTAGAATAAGGGAAGAGACCAGAATGGTTAGAAAAAGAAGCAACCTATGAAGAATAAAAGCTGACATGATTCCACCAATTGAAATAGGAAAGGTCAATTTGAAGTTTTGGCTAAAATGGGAAAAGGAAACCAAGAAACCTTAAAGTGTCTAAGGTTATGAGAAAAGGAAATTACCAAGAATTTGGACAAAATTACTTTGAAAGATTATTACAAGGTAGAAACTTGGAAAGAAAATCAGACAATTTGGACAAAGGGCTTAGTCAGAACATAGTTTGGTTGAAGTGCAAATTGAATTTACCAACTTGTCAACAAAAGTAAAATTATGTTTAGATCCTTAAATGATCATTTAAGATGATCAAATGGGAAATTGAATATGGTTAAAAATTCTATTAGTATACATGGAAAATAGAATTGGAATGAAATATTAGAGTATCTCTTAGCTAGCAAAGTTGTTGATTATTCATTAGATCTCATTAATGGGGATCCAATGGATGATTCTAAGAGATTAGAAGGAAATGATGAATCCAATTTTGGAAATAAAAAGTATATTTAGAGTCTACCATGGAAGGTAAGAAAGACAAGCAAAAGTATTTTTAAAGCAAACAACAAGGAATGATAAATAAAATCAAGTGGAGAAGGAGGATGATTATTAAGATTTCAACTTTAAAATGATCTAATGTCTTGGAAACACTAAGGGGGAAAGAGGGAGAGTAGATGAACTTAGATGAGTACCCTTTCCAATGAAGTTTAATATCAAGTATCTATAGTAGGAGATAATTTTCAACTGGAGTCTTGAACTTAATGACCACAACAAGGTTGGTAAATTTAAGAGGTTAAGGTATTGGAATTATTGGAGAAAGGTAGTGAAAATTTCAAGGCTTATGACCAATGAGAAAGAGATATTTACAACAAAATTCTATACATAATTTTTTCGGAAGAATAATTTGTTATTATCATTATTACTTTGGAGAAAGATAGGAAGTATGCATGATCATGAAAGGCAAGATTATGACCTATGCAATCGGAAAAGGAAGATTTATGTACTCATGATTTTGAGTTATCGAAAACAATTGTTGAATACTTTTTGGAAGATAATATCAATTAGCATTATGTAACGAGAATCGTTACTCAAACTAATATAAATTCTCATCAAAAGAAATAAATTGAGCTAAAAATTAGATTACAACTTTGGGAATGCTTAGAGGGTGAAAGAAATCCAAGTTATGGATGTCATAGGATGAAGGAGTTTTATCTCCACAAAAAAATCTAATTATTATATTTCAAAAAATATATGTGGCATAAGTCCATGGAAGAGTTTTCACTTAGTCGGGATGGACTGTTATGAATCTGGTAAAGAACCTATATACCAAATTGTGGAAGATTAAGGAATGAAATGAGGTAAATTGATGTCATATTCAAGAGACATAGAAATGAAAAAATCATTTGTTGGATGAGGAACCACTATAATTTGGAAGGGAATAGAGTAAGATGTTGCAAGGTATGTGGAAAATTATTGTCCAGTATGCCAAAGGATGAAGACAAGATGTCATCATCAATATGACTTGTATTTAGAGGAAGTGGTAGATCATAAGAATAGTTTTGATCTTTCTATGTCAATCTAGAATTGACATAATGTTATGGTGGATAGACTCACCAAGATAACCAATTTTGATCGAGAAATTTGATTTATAGGATATCAGTCCTAAACAACATATTGTGTAAAGCAGTTACTTAATATTCCTAAGAAGGTTATCTTAGATGGGAAAAAACAAGTAATGTTAAGGTTTTGTGTAAACCATGATAATCTTGGAAAAAATGAGTTGAATGGATACTCAATTTATTACTTTAAGTTAGCCAGCTAGGCAAAAGGGATAAATCAAATCTGGGAGGATTTGTGGAATACTTATATTAAAATAAAACTTCTATCAATGAAATTTGGTCCATTATATGGGAAGAAGGGTTGAATCTCTATAAATCTGGGATATGCTAGGGAATAGGATTAATCCTAGACTATAAAGGTTGTCAAAAGGGAATATTAGATTGAAAATAACACAAAAAAATTTATTGATACAAAGCTTAAATTAAGAAGCAATATTAATATGCTTAAGATAAATGTTTATGTCAATGATGGACGGTCTCGACTTTTGAGTTGTCCAGTGGTGTAAGGACAAAAGGGAAGGATGAGACCCATAGTGTAGTGTGCAATACACCGACATTCCTTTCCTATTTGGGTTACACTAAGGATAATTTCATGATAGTCAATGAGAACATGTTTCTCTAGTCACTATGGTATAAATGTCATATAAAATACGATCACTATTGTACTTATAATGCACATATGAGTTAAAATAATTAAGATGTATAATTCTTGGGAGATAAATTTTATTTGAGTACACAAGTTCTCCCCGTATGTTAGCACAATCACTTAGTGTAGGAGGGACAAGATTGCAAGGGGTCATGCTATGAGGGAAGATTAGTTGAAAATATGCTTATTTCTTGCATGGATTGGAAAATGGAAAGTAAAACCTTTATTTGACTTTATCTATATGTTTAGTGCTTTAAATCATCGGGGACGATGATTCACAAGGGGGTAAGTATGTTACACCCCATCTCTTAGATGATAAATTTAAATCAAAACTTTAATATGCTCAATAGGTGAATGAAATATTGAATATGCATTAAGATGTTATTGCTTTTGAAGGTATGATTATGTTTTAATACTGATGAAAATGCGATGTATAGATAGGTATTGTGATATGAATATAATTCTTTGATGATGTAAATGATTTATGATGCAAATATATTTCATGAGAATGGCTTACTACCTTTGTGTTGTACTAAGTTGAATGCAGGAACATGTTCAAACTTTCGAAAGAGAGGGGAAGTATCACTCAGGAGAGGAGCTTGTTCTGGTAACCCTTAATAAGCCTAACTGAGTATACACACACTCACACCATAGTATAGTCTAGTCAAGTTAGGATAGTCATGAAATGGTAAGTAATCTTCAGTATTGGTTTGGGAATGTTTTGTGTAGGTTTATGCTTTTTGTCTTTGAATGATCACAATTGGAATATGTGAGTAAGTATTTGTGTTGTGAATGAGTTATTTTTCATATGGTCCTATTTATATATTAATATATATATATATATGAATATATATACGTACATGAGTAAACAAAGGTATACGTACGTATGTACACCTAATTTTGTACAAATATATCATGTGCATGAGCATATTATTGTTACAACATACTTATATACATATATGTTATGTATAAATATATATATGTTGATATTAAGATAGAGATATGTAAATGTATATATTAATATATATGTAATAAACGTATGTATTAATATATGTATATATGTGTTTATATTCATCGGAAAATATATTAATATATATAGTGATTTATGTGTATATATATAATAGTATATACATAGTAAATGTTATATAATATATATATATTAAATAAAAATTATATATTAAAATGCTCACAAATTATATGGGGCACATATGAATGGTGCAGCCCATAGTGGAGGGTTTAGATTATTAAAGAAACAACAAGAAAGAAGTATTTTCTGCACATTAAACCATGGTAAAAACCAAAACCTTAATCTAACAATAATTGCCTTTGACCAAGTACATGATAATGCATTTGAATTATGCATAGGCTATGAATGAGTCAATATTTATATTGTACATGATAAAGTTTAAATTGTAAAGGCATTGACTAATCAAATGTTGTGCATAAGTAAGAAAGTGTAGTTAATACGTTGCATAGTATAAATGTGTACATAAAGCAAATATAAACTGTCTTTATTACCTTGAACCAACACATATATAGTGCATAAATGTGAAATATACTACATGAAACTAGCATAGGAATAAGTCAAAAGACTTAGCGCATTGAAGTAGGAATAAGGTTTATACATTGTAAGGAGAACAAAGATAGTTTATAACAATGCATAAGTAGTCAAACCCGTGCTATTCTCGAGGGCACCGACTTATGAAATGTGGCGCCAATATAGAAGTATATGAAATGCATAAGAAGTATTTTTACTGCGCATAAGTTTGGAAAATAAATATCTTAACCATGAGACTCAGTCAATGCAAATTTGGTAGAATATAAGAAGGAATTCAATGTGTAAACCAAATAGGAAACTTTCTTAGAAGCTTGCTATTCATTTGAATTAGTAAAAGAGTCTTGTTGTCCCTTGAAACAAGTCAACTCAACCATTTGAATGGTGAGGGATATAATGTGTTGCGAACCTGTAAGTTAGTTTGATAAGTTGTTGCATGGGGATAGAAAGTTGGTAGAAG
The DNA here is from genome assembly GCA_007115665.2 of Sequoiadendron giganteum. Lineage (NCBI taxonomy): Eukaryota > Viridiplantae > Streptophyta > Pinopsida > Cupressales > Cupressaceae > Sequoiadendron > Sequoiadendron giganteum. The sequence continues at coordinate 99,619,861 of CM021110.1, read as the reverse complement.
TATTAGCTTGTTTGTAGCCTTTGGTTTCTCACACTTTAGTATGTATAGAGGTGCTCATTCTACCATTTTCTACACTTATCATTATGATTTCTATACTGCTATACTACTGCATTTTTTGTGTTAAAGTATTTTGTGAGAGCTTTGAGAGAGAGAGAGAGGATAGGTTGAGCATTTGCAAGTATTGAGAGTTCGTAGTGAGAAGCTAGAGATTGTGATAGGTTGAATATATCTAAGGAGTTGCAAGCTGCTTTGTGGAGGTTGAGTTAGGGAACCTGATTTGTCGGTTGGAGATTTTGTACAGGCATGCTGATTTCTATTTCTTTATTATTTATGTTTTTAAGGTTATTATTTATGGTTGTCTTTATTAGAAAGGATTTATTTAAATGTGTGTTATAATTCTTTGGATAAGCTTGCATGTTCTTAGTTGTTTCTTTCTTTGGAGGAACCTATCTATTGGGTTAATACTTTTATATACCCTATATGAGAATTTATATGATTGTGCTTCTATTTATACTTTACATATTTTGTCAATACTATATGTAGATTGTCAATACTATTCGTATGTACCATGAAATGTGGAACGTGGAATATGCCAATGTCTTGAAGTAACTGAATTTGTTAGCTTATGGTGCTAGGTAAACCTTTGTGAATAATGAGGTTAGAAATACTACAGGGATGATGACATGATGAACATGACATCATTGATAAGTTGAGAAGTTATCCAGACCATGTTGATAATTTATACTTGATTGATTAATCATTTCTCCTTCAAATTAGGAAGAAAGTCTTATCCCTAGGGTATGGTATGAACTAGATGGTTATATCAATATTTAACAATAGGGTTGTGAACCGAAAATTTTAGGGGAAAGGAGCTTACCTAGCACTTCTAGGGTTTTCACCTAAAAGGAGAGAGGTCTTTCTACCCCAAAACTTAGAAGTTCATTCAAGATTAAAGCTAACGGGATTGAGGAATGTCTAAAGGGGAATCCCCTAAATGCTAGAAATTGATAAAAGAGACAACCTAGTAATGTAAAACCTAGGAAATGTATTATGTTTGAAAACTCATAATGATATGCAAGAAGACCTAGAGAATGACTTAGAAATGCAAATAAAGCAAGAAAAAAAGCTATGAGATTAAAGGTGTGCACCTGGAAGTGTGTTGCAGACTTGAAGCAACTCTCAAATTCTAGAAATATAGATTTTTATGCCTATCAGGACACTTGTGCCAAGCTGGGCGACTTAGTCTTTTTTTGGGGTGATTTTAGAAGATTGATCTGGGGCCTGTTTCAGCCAAATGGGTATCCAAATCTATAGAAAAATCTGAAAAAATTGTAAAGTGGGACTAAGTTACTACTAATGGTGACTTAGTCCACTTGGCTTTTCTGAAAGTCCGAAAGTGGAATATGAAGTTGTTGGTCTACACTTTCTGCTCCTCCAGGTATCCGGTTCTGAAACTCTGATCTTCGACACTATAAGTGAATTTTAGTGAATGTTTTTCCTTAGCAAACAAGGTGTCTTAAAAAATCTTTCAATCCATTCTTCAATGATCTCCAAGCTTTCAAGATACCTATATCTATAAAAACACAAGGAAAGAAAGAGAGAAATGTTGATTGTTAGGGCATGGGGGTTTGCCTTAGTCAAACCCCTTTTGAGTAATTAAACCAAAGTGATGAAATAAGATAATGAAGCATGAAAAAATGGAGTTAGTACCTTGCCATGATGATTGATCTTGAGTTGTTGCAGCAATGGAGGAAGATTCGGCCCTTGAATTCCTTGGAGAGATGTCTTGATGACTTAAAATACTCAAACCCTAGTTTGCTTGAGAAGAATGGAAGATGAGTGATTGAGAAGACTGATTGCATGAATGGAATATAATAGTTAGGGTTAAAATGAGGTGAAAATCCTTTATTTATACATGTTGTGCCCTAATTTCTCGAAAATACCACATAATAGGCTGACCTTAGGGTTTAGGAGACAATATCCCGCTAGAATTTTGAGTTAATTTTGATTTTTATGCCAAATGGGACTAAGTCGCCCAAGCTGGTGACTTAGTCCACTTGGGAAAATTTAAGTGGTTGTCGAGAATTAAAGTGTGATTAATATTATTTAACGTGATTGTCTTCTAAAACACACTTAAGTAGGACCTATAAGTGTATTAAGGGGTCATTTTATCATAAGAAAGGGTCAATTTATTGATGACAAGCCTAGGAAAGTGTGAGAGTTTGTTACAATTCTTTACAACACATTGAAATAAGGCTTGGAAAGGGGTTATTTAGGGGCTAAGATGCCAAAAATAGGATCAAATTAGGCACAAAATTGTCCTTTTTTTCAAAGGTATACAATTTTTGGCGACACATTTAGCCCCCACTTTAGTGAGAGGATGAACTTGCTTCAAAATCACACTAAAGTAGCCAAATGGTGCCAATGCGGATGGTGAAGAATGACAAAGATGAAGGAGGCAATCAAGCCCCCAGGATTCAAGATCCTAAGTCAAACTGACATAAGTGAAAAAGGACACATTCAAGGGTGAATTATTTGTAGTAAAACAAAATACACGATCATGCAATGACAAGGACTAGAGGAAAGAGAATAACATAAGTAAAAAGGTGGATCAAGCTTTGATTGTTTGTCCAGATAGTTGTGGATCAGATCTAGGTTGTTTTTCCAAAAAGGCATACTCACTCTGAGGCAACGAAACTCATGGTTGTCTGTTGGGTGAGAAGTCCAAAGAAGTGGTTTAGTGAGAAAATCATGCCAGTGTGTCAGCTTCCCACCGTATAATGAGAAAGTCATGCCAGTGTGTTGGCTTCCCATTATACTAACCATACCAAAGTTACCTTGCTGATAACTTTGATAAAGCACCACAATGCTTTTGTAAATGTTTTTAAATATTATGTAAAGGAGATTTTAATTAGTTCATGCAAGGTCTTCTTATTAGGGAGCATTGTGCCTAATGTCTCCAAGAGAGGGAAAGTCAGGGTGTCAGATTGTTATCCATGGGATGCCTCATTCGCATCAGGCCACTTCAGTTGATTGTACACTCTTGGAAGGCATCAAACCCAATGACACCATCAAGAAGAGGACACATCATAGGGAAAAGAAAAATCACACCATGAAATTTTGTAAAAAGATGTCATCTATGTATGCCCCCACTTTAAAGCAGTTGTTAACACCATTTTTGTGAGAAATTGCTTTAAAGTAACCAAGGATAAGTGCTAAGAAGACATGAGAGCTATCTTGGAAAGCCCTATGCCAAGTCATATGTTTTCAAATTGAGCTACATCATGAAGAGGTAGTATTTCACATGCGAGTCATTGTAAGACATGTAGTCCACATCCCAAGCTTGCTCTTATATGTTCATGAAAAGTTAATGACTAGTTGAAAGAGACAATGACAAGTGACATACAAGGACAAGGACAAGGCTACTGAACCCCATGCCCCCACTTAGTGTAGGGAAAAGGTGATCCTGGAATGGATGAAAATATGCTTCTCCTTGTGATGGATGTAAAACATGCAATAGTGAGTGTGCTATGATCCTACAACTATTACATGGCAAGGAGCAACAACTAATGTTATTTATGTGGATGAGTAAGCAAAGTTTCTGCTTGATACATATTTAATGAGATATTGATTAGTTTGGGATGTACCAAGGGTAAAGTTGCCTTGGAAGAATTGTTTGTGACAGTGTGGACATTGATTGAAGGTTTGTTTGATGGGTTGATTTTGATGAAAGGACAATCACCAAGACCATGATGTGGTTTTTGTTTGGAAGGAAAATAACTAGGATCATTAGGCTGTCTAAGTTTTGTCACTGGTTTTGGATTTGGTGGTTGATCAATTTCCTCAAAGTTTGTCTTGGATGATGTATTTACTTGTAAGGTGGTTGAAGTGGGTGTTTGTGATATGACCTCTTTTTCTCTTCCCTTTGCAGATTCTTTTGTTATGATCATGTATTCCCCCGGGGAGATAGGTTTGAAATTAAAGGTTTTCGAAGCCTCTTCTAATAACTTCGTGGCTATGTCAAATTGCTTTTTTTTTTGCGATATTTTTGCTTCGTACTGATCATAGCACATGTAACCTTTGTCATTCGAGGAGTAGAAGGTGGATTGTCATAAACTCCTAGCATTTGTGTCAAGTATTGATCTATATCAATCAATTCAGGATGCTTCAAGGTGAGGTTGATTTTTGGTTTGCACATGATAGTGTTGATGTTTGCATGCACCATGATACCTTCCCTATTAGGGGAGTCTTTAGGAGAACTACAAATGAGATGTTTAGGACATTCATTATTTAGTTCTTCATAATTGACTCCATCACAAGTAAGGGAATGATCAATGGTTGAAATTTCATGTTCTGTAAGATTCACATAATTATCATCAATTGGATCTTGTAACACCATACTATCATCTTCACCAATAGGAGGGATATTAGGAGAAGGGGAAATTTGATTGTTGTGATTGTCGATGATTGCATTATTTTCCTCTAAGGTGTCATTCTCTTGTGCCATAGTATCAATCCTAGGAGGAGATCTTTTTGGAAAGTGACAAACAATAGGTTCATCACATTTCATTGTTGGATTTGGTAAAGTAACTTCATCGCTCATAGGAGAGGCATTAAGAGAAGGATAACTAGGAATTTTTTGGTTACCAATGATTGGACTGTTTGGTTCAAATAGACCCTTCCAAATGTGAGGAATATTAGGAACGAGAGAAAGAATGCTATAAATATTCTCCTCACAAATGTGGTTGTCATAAGTGTTCACGATTATATCCTTTTTTATTAAAGCATTATCACAAATAGGGGAGGTGTTGGGAGATGAATGAAGACTAGGTAAGGTAGTAACCATGAGTTTAGCTTCATGTTTTGTAAGGTATTTGCAAGGGGGAGGAGGAGGAAGACAAGAAAGGCCTTCATGATCTTCAATGATTGTGTCTTCTTTCCACAAGATACCTTCATAACCAATGGGAGAGATATCAGGAGAACAATTGTGATTATCATGGCTATCGATGCTTGCATCCTTTTGTGTCAAATATTTAGTGGATGATATAAGTTGGATGAAGTCATCAAGGGCTTCATCTAACATGTCAAATTCATCTCTACTAAAGGGTTGACATGATGTGCTAAGGTTAACCATTTGTTTGTTTGTTTTTTTGTGTTTTTGATTGTTAATGAATTGCAAATGTAATTTGGTCTAATTGAACTATGAACTAATGCTGAAAATGAAAAGTACAAGAATATAATTCAATCCACAATTGCAATGAATGAAAATTATGGCAATCCTAATGATTAAATTTAATAAAAGCTATGTAAACTTAAAATGTAATGCAACTTTTTAGATTTCACACAAGGTAATGTACTGATTATACTATGCAATGATCTGAAAATGAAATGTTGTAAATGAAAAATTGAATTTAAGCAATGCATAAAATGACCTAATATAGGCTAGATCTAATGAAATGCATGTTACAAAAAATCAGCCAACTTATACATATAGGTAATGATAGCAAACAAAAGCTTTCAAATAGGGTTTTCAGCTCTATAAAAGGTTGTTTCAGGGGTGGAAAGGGACTAAGTCACCCAAGGTGGCGGATTAGTCCCAGCAAGGATTTTTTTTCAGATTTTTTGGATTGCTTTGGGTGGTTTCTGTGTTGGGTGATGTAGACTTAAGATGAAAATGCAAAATTTTGATGATTTTCAATACAAAAATGCAAGCTTTATGAGCTTTACACTAATGCAAATTTTATAACCCTAGAATGGAATTAAATAATACAAAATGCAATACAATGCAATGCAAACCTAGGATGATAAAGAACTAAAAATCAGAGAAGAGGGTGTTTGAAAGGTAGGTTCACCAAAATGAACTGCAAATTATTTTAGGGAAAGGAGCTTCCCTAGCACTTCTAGGGTTTTCACCTAAAAGGAGAGAGGTCTTTCTACCCCAAAACTTGGAATTTCATTCAAGATTAAAGCTAATTGGATTGAGGAATGTCTAAAGGGGAATACCCTAAATGTTAGAAATTGATAAAAGAGACAACCTAGTAATGTAAAACCTAAGAAATGTATTATGTTTGAAAACTCATAATGATATGCAAGAAGACCTAGAGAATGACTTAGAAATGCAAATAAAGCAAGAAAAAAAGCTATGAGATTAAAGGTGTGCACCTGGAAGTGTGTTGCAGACTTGAAGCAACTCTCAAATTCTAGAAATACAGATTTTTACGCCTATCAGGACACTTGTGCCAAGTTGGGCGACTTAGTCTTTTTTTGGGGTGATTTCAAAAGATTGATCTGGGGCCTGTTTCAGCCAAACGGGTATCCAAATCTATAGAAAACTCTGAAAAACTTGTAAAGTGGGACTAAGTTACCACTAATGGAGACTTAGTCCACTTTGGCTTTTCTAAAAGTCTGAAAGTGGAATATGAAGCTCTTAGTCCACACTTTCTGCTCCTCCAGGTATCCGGTTCTGAAACTCTGATCTTCGACACTATAAGTGAATTTTAGTGAATGTTTTTCCTTAGCAAACAAGGAGGTGTCTTAAAAAATCTTTCAATCGATTCTTCAATGATCTCCAAGCTTTCAAGATACCTATATCTATAAAAATAGAAGGAAAGAAAGAGAGAAATGTTGATTGTTAGGGCATGGGGGTTTGCCTTAGTCAAACCCCTTTTGAGTAATTAAACCAAAGTGATGAAATAAGATAATGAAGCATGAAACAATGGAGTTAGTACCTTTCCATGATGATTGATCTTGAGTTGTTGCAGCAATGGAGGAAGATTCGGCCCTTGAATGCCTTGGAGAGATGTCTTGATGACTTAAAATACTCAAACCCTAGTTTGCTTGAGAAGAATGGAAGATGAGTGATTGAGAAGATTGATTGCATGAGTGGAATATAATAGTTAGGGTTAAAATGAGGGGAAAATCCTTTATTTATACATGTTGTGCCCTAATTTCTCGAAAATACCACATAACAGGCCGAACTTAGGGTTTAGGAGACAATATCCCGCTAGAATTTTGAGTTAATTTTGATTTTTATGCCAAATGGGACTAAGTCGCCCAAGCTGGTGACTTAGTCCACTTGGGAAAATTTAAGTGGTTGTCGAGAATTAAAGTGTGATTAATATTATTTAACGGGATTGTCTTCTAAAACACACTTAAGTAGGACCTATAAGTGTATTAAGGGGTCATTTTATCATAAGAAAGGGTCAGTTTATTGATGACAAGCCTAGGAAAGTGTGAGAGTTTGTTACAACACTGTGAAAGAAGGCTTGGAAAGGGGTTATTTGAGGGCTAATATGCCAAAAATAGGATCAAATTAGGCACAAAATTGTCCTTTTCTTCAAAGGTATACAATTTTTGGTGACACAGGTTGAGAAAATGTATTTTATGATTATGTTAATTTCTTATTTTGATTTAAAGTCTATTCCTATTTATGAAATTCTAAAAGAGGACTCACGCTTCGGTAACTAAAAACCGTATTGTGAAAGGACTATGGGTGTAGGTGCAGCAACTCCTCGCAAGTTGATAATGTCCTCTATATTTCATACAAATATTGTGAGCATAGTAAACGTGTGATTATTTGTGGTATATTAAAAGAGAGGTTTAATGATTTTCTTAGGATCAATTAATCGTTACATCACTTTTAATTGAGACCCTAGGTAGAGAATAACCTATTTGATTTGGTTGTTTACTTGATTATTGATTGACGCACATAGGTTGGGATTTACTTATATGATCTGATTGATCATTTGATTGTTGATTATATCTTCATCGAAGTCATTTATTGTTGAAGATTATAATTTTGATTGAGGTCATTTATTGATAAGATTATAATTTTGATGGGAGTCATTTATTGTTGAGATTACACTCTTGAATGGAGACTTTTATTGTTGAGATTGTAATTTTGAAGTAGAGTCATTTAATGTTGCGACGTGATGTTTATCCATGTGGATAACTTGGTTATTCTTTGGGTTAGGATAATCCATGGGAAAGGGGATAACCTATGTATTTTAAGATACTTAGTAGCAATGCAAATTAAATATGAGTTAATGGGAAGGTTATTCCTAGGGTTTGGATAATCCATGAGAAAGGGGATAACCTATGAATAGAATATGAATCGTCAAAACTAAATCTAGAAATTATTGTGGTGAAATAGATGACCCTCACTTGAAGTACTGGGTGATGAATCTTTGGGAAAAGTAGTGTAGGTAGCCATTGTCTACACTGTCTGTTCATTGTGATCCAAGTACATACTAGGCTGGGAATATCATATATGTAGAAGTAGACATGATGGTAAGCTCTAGATATGTAAGACACATAGCAACGCTCATAAAAGGCTAAAGAATTTATGAGGTTACCAAACCAATCTCTTCGTCAAAGGGTAGGTCCACCTTACTATTTTGGTAGATGTGCGGGGGATTCCATTAAGTCCATGGTTGGCAGAAAATTGCTTGAGTGATGCTTGTCCTCATACAATTGGTGGCCAAGATTTGGGATGTACGTGCCAGTATTGGGGACAACTAGAATGTATGCACCAACGATGGGGACATCTAGAATGTATGCACCAATACAGGGACATCAAGGATATATGCCCAAGTAGGGACATCTGGACCATTTGTATCTCTATTTCAGTAAGTTCTTAGAAGCTATGTATTCATGTATCTATCTCTATGAAAATTGTAATGTTATCATGAAATTATGTAATATGGAATCATTACATGGATTTTTGTAATGTTTCAATGTAATGCAATGGGAATGTTTGGAATGATGTTATTTTAAATGTGCATATTGTTATTGGATTAGAAAAGAAAAATTTAGATGCATAATCTATTCACTTATGGGTGAAACATAGTAAAATTACTAGTTAGAACAATGGGCACATTACTCTGTCTCCCTCCCTCCCAACCTTCCTCCTTCCCTCTATGCTTTACTCTCTCTATCTCTCTCCATATCTACCTCTTCCTCCCTCCTTCCCTCTCTCCCTCTCTCTCCCTCTCTCTCAATCTCCCAACATTACACTTAACCCTATACCTTAAACCCTAAACTCTACACCCTCAACCCTCATCCCTATATCCTCAACCTTATACCATAAACCCTAAACATATCCCTCAACCCTATACTTAAACCCTACACTCTCAACCCTTAACTCTATACCTTATACCCTCAACCCTATACACTAAACCCTATACCCAATATCCTAAACCCTATACACTTAACCTTATAACTTCAACCATAAACCCTCAACCCTATACCATAAACCATACACCCTCAAACCTCATCCCTATACCTTATACCCTTAACCCTCAAACCTCAACCCTATACCTAAACCATATATTCAACCTTGTACCCTAAACCCTCAACCCTAAATCCAATACCCTCAACGTTATACTGAATATCCCAAACCTTGATCCCTATACCCTCAATCCTAAACACTATCCCTCAACCCTCAACCCTATACCTTAAACCCTAAACCCTACACCCTGCACCCTCATCCCTATACCCTATACCCTCAACCTTATACCCAAAACCCTAAACATTATCCCTCAACCCTATACTTAAACTCTAAACCCTACACTCTCAACCCTTAACCCTATACCTTATACCCTAAACCCTATACCCAATATCCTAAACCCTAATCCCTGTACCCTATACACTTAACCTTATACCCTCAACCCTATACTTAAACCCTAAACTCTCAACCCTAAACCCAACACCCTCAACCCTATAACCAATATCTTAAACCCTAATCTTTATACCATATACACTTAACCCTATATCATCAACCCTATACCTTAAACCCTAAACCCTACACCCTAAACCCTACACCCTAAACCCTCATCCATATACCCTATACCCTTAACCCTGAACCCTATACTTAAACCCTAAACCCTAAACCATCAAACCTATACCCAATATCCTGAACCCTAATCCTAATACCTTATACACTTAGCACTATACCCTCAACCCTATACCCTATACCTTAAACCCTAAACCCTGCACCCTCAACCCTCATCTCCATACACTATATCCTCAAACTTATACCCTAAGCCCCAAAAATTATCCCTCAACCCTCAACCCTATACTTAAACCCTAAACCCTACATTCAATCTTGTACCCTAAACCCAATTCCCTCAACCCTATACTAAATATCCTAAACCCTATACCCTCAACCCTACACCCTCAACCCTCATCCCTATACCATATACCCAATATCTTAAACCCTATACACTTAACCTTATACTCTCAACCTTGAATTCTATCCCTATACCCTTAACCATCATAGGGGAGAGAGAAAGAGGGGGGAGGGAGAGAGAGAGGAAGATGAGAGATAAAGAGTAGAGAGTGAAGGAGAGAGAGAGCGAGAGAGAGAGAGGGGGAGATGAGTGATAGAGAGTAGAGAGAGAGAGAGAGAGAGAGAGAGAGAGAGAGAGAGAGAGAGAGAGAGAGAGAGAGAGAGAACTTAATGAAGGGAGAGGTAGGTAGAGATAGGGATAGGGGAGATAAAAATAAGTAGAGAGGAAAGGAGAGATAGAGAGAAGTAGAGAGGAGAGAGGTAGGGAGGAGATAGAGGTGAGATATAGAGGAGAGAGAGAGATAGAAAGAGGGGAGAGAGAGAGAGAGAGAGAGAGAGAGAGAGAGAGAGAGAGAGAGAGAGAGAGAGAGAGAGAGAGAGAGAGAGAGAGAGAGAGAGAGAGAGAGTGGTGGGATAGAGAGGATAGAGTGAGAGAAAGAGGGGGAGGGGGAGACAAAGAGAGGTAGGTAGAGGTAGGGAGAGTAGAGATAAAGAGTAGAGAGGGAAAGAGGTAGAGAGGGAGACATATGTGAGATAGAGAGAGAGAGAGAGAGAGAGAGAGAGAGAGAGAGAGAGAGAGAGAGAGAGAGAGAGAGAGAGAGAGGAGGGAGGGATATGAGAGATGGAGAGAAGTAGAGAGGGAATGAGGGACACACAAGGCTATCATAAAGTTTAATATATATTAAAATGTTTGTCTACATCAAGTTATGAATACAAAGACATGATGCATAGTCTACATGGAACTCCCTTTATCCTCTCAATCAAGAGGAGGATGAGGAGGTGCCTACTGAGCTGGTCCCTGCTACTGCTGAATTGCCTATTTGCCTAAACCTTATGATCGGGCCTGTGATGGCCTACCCATTGAACCCCTATATCTGACCTCCCTAGGCTAGCTACACTCCTTGAGGAGAATCTAGGCTGGTGGCTATGAGCTAGAATGACTATATCATATAAGGTCTTGTAATACATGGCCTCACTCTCTAACAACCATATCTCTTAGATGAGTTGTGTTAGGGGAATCACCTGCCCCTATCTAGAAGCAAGGAAAAATTTAGTGGTGAATCTTTTCCAATTAGCGAATAATGGAAATCAAGACCTCCAAAAATGGTGAATAGTACAAGCTAAAAAGGATGTTGAATCACCAATTTTTTATAAAAAAATTTTTCATCTTGATTAATTCGCCAATGCATTATTTTTTAAACGATGCATCATTGGAACTAATTCACCAATATTTTATACTGTAATTACAAATATTAATTATATTCACCAGTAATATTATTTTCCTACCATTAATTTTGGGGAAATATCACCACTAATAATAAATTACCATTTAATTTTAGGTATATTTTAGCCTTGAATAGGGATTTTATTTATTGCCATTAAATCATCAATTAACTTTTTAATTGGATGGCTGCAGGTTGATTTCGTGACCTATATGCATGTGCCTTTTAAAAGGCTTGTTGAGGCCTGAAATTTGTTTTGGGCCACACAATTAAATCTAATTGTGTGGCCCAAAACAAATTTCATGCCTCAACAAGCCTTTTAATAGGCATGTGCATATAGGTCGCGAAATCAACCTACAACCATCCGATTAAAAAGCTAATCAATGGTAACAATTTCACTTTTCATTTAGTCTTATTTTTAAAGTGAGATTTAAAAAAATACTTAATCCGTGTGATCCAATGCATTTTTTATAGTGAATTTATGCTTGGTGGCGAGGGGACTCAACAAGGGGTGCTGCCCCTTGACCTTGCTTGTGGCTGCTGACCCCAGGCCCCTACTTTAATATTACAAAAAACAAAAAAAAATATAGGCGAACTGCGCTGACCAATATGCAAATTTTTAAAGGAGAGATTCACCATGGTAATTAATCTTTTTAGTGATTATTCACTAGGATTCACCACTGTGATTATTATTTTTACCAATTATTCATTAAGATTCACTAGGATTTTACAATTTTTTTAATAATGTGCATAGATTCGCTAGGAAAAATAATATATTTTTTCAAATAAAAGGAAAGATTCGCTAGGATTTTACACCTTTGCCGAGGGGAGGGGTTTCTTAAAGTTATCCCTGTCTAGAAGCCTCTAGTTATTGTTTCCAACCTCTCTCCCAATCTCGCTCAACAGTCATTTGAGAGAGCTAAACCTCCAACCACTATTGATAAGTGATCTCAACATCCTGCTTGATTGTCCTCTAGTCTCTTTTAGAGGATCTTTGATCATGCTCCATTGTGCATTAAGCAAGATATATTATTAGACCCTCTCTCTTAGTACAATATCCATCGCGCTACTGTTGTGCTTGATCCCACTCCTGTAGAGCAACCCAAAGCCTCACATCATCAAGATCCCCATGTCTTCCTCCTCTATTGTCCTTTGTAGGCACTATCACTATTGGTATGTCCACATGTACCTATCCACGACCCTTAATAATTAATATCTTTGCCTTTACATGTTGTCTTTGTCATCGAGCTCTACTCGTATCAACCTCTCTAATATCTGGCCTCCCACTACCCCACCCTTAGGGTGGGTAAAACTCAATGGCCTCCTCAAAATCCACCAGGCATCATAATTGATCGATACCCCTATATCATCCTGTCCATTAGCCCAAATCCACTACAATTGTCCAAGTTGTCTAAACTCTGTAATGACTACTTGAGGAGAGGTCATAGCCCCCCAGTCTATGATCTCTCATGTAGTTTAAGAAAAGACTATGTGATAATCATTTTTCAGAACATCCCATGGCTCCCTAAACTATCGATGAACCTTCTCAGGAAGATAGTGCTCAAGGATGTACTATGTGCGAGAAATAAGCCACCTAGCTTAGAATTAGTATGGAAGGCGGTCATCATCATCATCCCATTGATTGATCCTTAACCACAACCTCTATCTGAACTGTGTCATCTCATCAATGAGACATCTCCAGTAAACTAAATCACTCAACTTGCACTGAGTGAGCATGGTGTCATACTTGTAGACCATCACGTATCCTACCTCTCGATCTGATTCCCCAATAGGCTTGAGAACAACAATGTGCTCCTAGGCCTAGATATGTAGGAGAGTTACCCTTGCAAATAGACTATTGGCTGGCATATAAACCACCTTATGCATGTTGTGGTATAAATGTTCAAGAATGCATGGTCCCCAAGCAAAAATATGAGCCTCCTCCATAATTAGCTATAAGACTCAGCCCCATCTGACTGAAAATATTTTCAATTGCTTATCAAGCATAATTTTCCCACAAATCAATTTGATCACTACAATTATAGTGTCATTGACTGTGTCAATGCATTGATGTAAGTCAATATGCTCATCATCATTGCCAAACACTCTCTCTAGAGCCTCAACATCACGATCAGGATCATAGACCACTAGCTCTTCATAAATAAGGACTCGCAATATGCGCCATACATCCTCTAGTATGATAGTAACCTCCCTAGTTGGTAGCATAAATGAAGATGTCTTTAAGTGCCATCTCTTGACCAAGGTAGTCATAAAGGCTCTATGATCCCTAATCTCTGACATATATGCAATGTAGTATAGCTCCACAACTCCAAGAAACTCCACCTCAACCTCTATGAAGAGTGCCATCTTATCAAGAACCTGTGGACGCCACTGTCATGATAGTATAGGGTCTAGTACAACCTACAAGCATAGCACCCATGACGTGAATTTTATTAAAATTTATGAAAAACATATAAGTCTAATTAGCCCTAAAAGAAAAGAGAGCTTTTTCACAAAAGTGTCGCTTTATCACAGTCATAAGTGATCACTTTATCAAAAGTGTCGCTTTACCATTTCAAAAGCAAGTGTTTTCTCAAATGTGTCACTTGACTGTAGCCATAATTGGTGCAATTTTACCAACCCCAATGTTTTTGTGAGAGTGTGATGCTTTTGTCAAAAGTGTCACATCGGTGTTCATATGCATCACATCGGGTTTCATACGTTTCGCACATGATGCGATGCATTTGTTTCCCTACCTTTGTCTATCAATTTTGACACCTAGAACTATGTGAAAAGCAAAAATGGTTAGATAGGTATCGAGGGTATGCTCTGACAGGCTGTTGGAAATGACGAACTGCATTTGCACAATGTGGGGTGCGAATTATGTGAGCCATAATGATCAAGTCTCTAAACAACAAAATTACTTAGAGCTCCTAAATTTTCAAACTCAAAATGTGCAAATGAGTTTTAAATGTCCCAAAATTCATATATATGGTCTCCAAACCCTAGGGTTTCATCCTTCATCAACCTTCAACCTATTCTTCATCTTTCACCATCTTTCCTGATCAATTTCTAGGCTTCTTAGGACATGATTTTTCTTCTACATCTTCATTAAACCTATCCCATCATCCTGTCATGAGCTTGACCTGGATTTTTTTTGGCTGACCTCTTAAGGGGGTAGCCTACCATCCTTCATTGGTTGGGGCATCATAATTTTTTTTTTCAATTAGTAGCATGTCTTTAAAACATTATAATAGGTACACTAGCTCAAGAGGGGGGAAAAATGTAGACACCTGAAATTTTCTAAGCACATCACACATTCATATTCACCTAATTAACATCATTTTCCTTATTATATGCTAATTCCTTAATTTTGATTAAATAATTCTTAATTATTTGATTAAAAATTCTAATTTTATCTATTAATTGAATAATTTATTTTATTCATTAATTCACCAAAAATCATCATTTTCCCTTTTTTCACCTTGATTAAATAATATTTCAATTATTTAATTAAATATTAATTTCCTCTTCTCATCATGATTAAATAATATTCTAATTATTTAATTAAATCTTGATTTCCTCTCACCTCACAATTAAATAGTTTCTTTAATTATTTAATTACTAATTTTCCTCCAACTTCCACAAAGCATATTCCCTCCAAGAGGGAATATTCCCTTTTCAAAATATCTTCTTCCCTCTAAAATATCTAAATGGCATATTCACTCCAAAAGGAATATTCCATAATTCAAATTTGGAAATATCTTCTTTCCCTCCAAAATATCTTTAATCATTTTCCTTGAAATTAGGGACTTTTTTGGCTCTCATGAATCCTCCACGCTTGATCTCCCTTATTTACTCTTAGTTGTTGATCTTCATCTTCAATCTCCACCATTGATCAAATATCTACATTTTTATAAAAGAAGCCATAACCTTCATCAAAATTATTCACAATTCTCATAAAGAAGTAATGACCTTTTTGAGAGCAATTTGAGCATAAATTGTGAGTCATATTCATCATCAAAGCTTTTACAACATGTGATATTCATAATTTGAGCAATCCACATCATAAATTTTCATAATTCCACAATGGGATTGTAAGGTTTGCATGTTTCAATTGTTTAATTGTCTTTGAATTGAGTTTCATAAAACAAATTTAAATATTTGAAGAATGGAATTATAATTTCATTGAGTATGGGTGTAATGATCTTTATCTCTGAGTTTTTAGTGTTTACTAACCTTAATCACTTTGATTATGCTTTTTGACCATTGCCCATTATTCCCCTAATTGTATAAAATATGACACAATTTCCATGATGATTCAAATAATCTTTTTAGATGATCTATTAAAAACATAAAGTAAAGTACATGTGACACAAAGACAAAATTAAAATAGTTAAATGGTGAAAAAAAAGGAAATAGATTGTGTAAACATAACATATAATGAACCCAAACACATTCTTCTTAATTTGAACATTGGTTATTTAATAATAAACCAAAAAAACAAATTAAATCAGCATCCATGTTTTAATCTCACAAAAATAATTCAATGGGTATTTCATGTCCAAAATCTTATTACATCTCTTCATTCTGATTAAAATCAATGTAGTAAAAAATGAGAAAGAAGAATGAAGAGAAGTAGAAATATGTCCAACAAATAACAAAATCAATGCACAACCAAAGAAAACAACACATAGGGGAGAGGTCCTGATAGTGGAGCAAGGTCCAATAGTGGGGACAAAAGTAGTCCTCACTGGGCCCCCTAATAGAGCACCCTATTAACCATTTATAAAATAAATTTTACCTAAAAAATAAACATTAACTGACAAATCATTGTACATATAAAATTTATTTTTATAAATGGTTTATATTTGTCCCAAAAAGAGATGCATCATCATAGTCATACATGTTAGAGAATATTCATTAACCATTTGACACAACCCAAAAATAATTCAAATTGCTCTGCTCTAAGTCATAGCATCAAAAGAAGCACCCACAATTTAAAAGACATAAAACCAAGACTCCCAAGCACATATCACCGATTGCATTTTTAAACCATCTATTTTGTAAAGGATCGGATGCCATGTGAACACTAATAAAACCCATATGCCCCATCACCGCATCAAATCAAATACATTCAATATCCTTGTTTCCCAATAACTTAATACTATCACAACATAAAAATGGCCATGTGTCTCATCTATGAAACTCAACCGCCCACCTACTAGTCACTTCCTCCACCATGCCCAGCTCCATCCACCGATGAAAAGTTGTAAGGCCACCAAAGATCCCATTATATTAGGAGGAGAAAAATGAAATAATCCACACCATTAAATCATTCGACCAAACCAATCCACTCTACAATTTAAGGCAACCAAAACATATTTCAAATTTGAAAAGAAGAGGACAAAAATTAAAGACTCCATACCAAACAAGCATTAAACATATAAACAAATTTATCAATTCAAATATGCATTACATCCATTCAATCTTTATTAATTTCATATTGTTTTCTCCTCTTACTTTTATTTCCTCTACTATAATTTTCTGGAGGTAGTGACAGAAGAAGATGAAGCAACAATATAAGACTACCATAGCCAAATTGCATAAAGTTTCAAGTATTATACTAGTTTTGACCTACACTATTCATGTCAATGTAGTTTGTTGTTATATTTCTTATGTCTGGGAATGCATACCTATGGGGTTTTCACTTAATTTTTTATGCTTCTAAATGTATTTTTGTTCTATACAATGTGATTGCTATACACACTGTGTTGTAAGTGCATAATCGATAGGATTTTTAGTTACATTGTTTATGCCTCTCATTACATATCTATTCAATATGATGTCAAATTTATTTATGCATATAGGGGGTTTGAAGTTATAGGGAGTCTAAACTTATATTGTTTATGCATGTTAAAGCATATATGATGTAAACGATGTCGATGTCCTACCCACTATGGTTTAAGTGCATTTATGGGGTTTTCAATTATATTGTGTATTCCTCTTATTGCATATTTGTTGTATACAATTTAATTGTTACACGCACTATTATGTAAGTGCATAACGTTTATGGTTTTTAGTTCCATTGTTTATGCATATGAATATCTATTTCTTGTATAAGATGTAAGTGTTATACTCACATTACGTTAAGTGCATATTTTGTTGGGTTTTTAGTTATTTTGTTTATGTACGCCAATGCCTATCTATTGTATATAATGTATATGTTCTATCCAATATGTTGTAAGTGCAAATTTGTTGTATTATTTATGCATATCTGTCCTATACGTTGTAATGTATTTTAGTTATTTTCTTTATGCATCTAAATGCATATATGTTGTATACGATTTACTTGTTGCATAACCTACAGGGATTTTTAGTTCTTTTTTTTTATGGTTGGGAATGGGTATCTGTTTTCTACAATGTAAATTTTATACCCACTAACCTATTAGTCCATATCTAGGGTTTCAAGTTATATTGTTTATGCATGCCAATGCATATATATTTTATATCATGTAATTGTTATATTGATTGTGTTGTAAGTGCATATGATCAAGTGCTTTCAGTTATATTGTTTATGCTTGTCAATGCCTATTTGTTGTATACAATGTGATTGCTATATCTTGTCTACTAGAAGTGCATAACCTATTGGGTTTCAGTTATATTCTTTATGCCTCAAAATGCCTATCTGTTGTATAGGGTGTAAATATTCTATATACTGAATTGTAAGTGAATATATGGTGTTTTGAGTTGTATTGTTTATAAATGTCAATGCATATATGTTGTATTTGTTATACACATTGTGTTGTAAGTGTATAAGATCAAGTATTTTTAGTTATATTGTTTATTCCTATTAATGCCTATCTATTGTATATGATGTGATTATTATTTATAGTATGCTTTAAGTGCATAACCTATTGGGTTTTGATTTATATTATTTATGCCTGGGAATGCCTATCTACTGTATATGATGTAAATGTTCTACACAAATAATTGTAAGTGAATATATGGGGTTTCAAGTTATATTTTTTATGAATGTCAATGCAATTTTTTTGTATAGAATGTAATTGTTATTATACACATTGTGTTGTAAGTGCATAAGATTAAGTGTTTTTAGTTATATCGTTTATTACTATTAATGCCTATCTGTTATATACAATGTGATTAATATATCTAATATATTGTAAGTGCATAACCTATTAGGTTATCAGTTATATTATTTATGCCTGAGAAATCTTATCTATTGTATATGATGTAAATATTCTACACATTGAGCTGTAAGTGAATATCTGGGGTTTCAAGTTATATTATTTATGCATTTTAATGCATATATGTTGTATAGGATGTAATTGTTATATCCACTGTGTTGTAAGTGAAAAACCTATTGGGTTTTTATTTATATTCTTTATGCTTCCACTTAAAGCCAATAGGGCCTCTATTTGTAACAGTTCATGTGGTTGGATGGGAGGGAAAGAGCAGATGGCACATGTTAAATGGGAGGAAGTGGAATTTTTGTGCGGATGTCTTAACCACTATGACGCACCATATGATCTACAATATCAAATTGTTCTAGCTAGTGTACTTCAACCTTATGAACCATAAATGCCTATATGTTGTATACAATGTAATTGTTCAACCCAATATATTGCAACTACATATTTGATTTGTTTATGTAAAGAAGAAAATAAACAAAGTAACAAGACCAATAAAATGAAAACTATAAACATATTTCACATTATAGATTGTCAACATGTACACCAAAAATAAAGATATGTTCAAGCATCACAATGAATTTATTGGTGTCCTTAACTAATTTTTATTCTTGTTTGATTCATGTTTTATATTGTTTGCAGGTTGCATACAGAGCTCAAATGAGGACCAAGCCAAGAAAGAAGAGAGCCATGAAAAGGTTTCCTCCACATAAAAGAGGTGTTACATCCCCTGGATGAAGAACCTCCAATACAAGAGGAAAAAAATCTATAATCTATTGAGGTAGTTGTGGAGATTAGTGCACCACCAGGAATGTTGAAAACAACAACACAAGAATGGGAGTGGTTGACAAAGGAAATGATTGGGGCTCTTCAATATGTAGAGGATAATGAGATGTCAACAAGGGCTACAATAAAAAATGGAGAATCCCATCAACAACACTCATCAAATGGTTAGGTGGGCTTACATCCATGTCCAAGAAAGGTCCTCCAACTTCCCTAGCGAAAGATAAAGAGGCTCTTATTGTTGAATGGTGTAAAGATATGTTTACAACTGGATATGGCTTTGGGATTATCAATATCAAGACATAGGTCATCCAAATTTTTCAATCTAGACCCAACCCTTTCAAGGAGGGGTTGCCTAGTAAGTCTTGGTGGATTGGTTTTAAGAGGCGCCATCTAGAACTCATATTACACACAAATGAAGGCTTTGAAAAGGATAGGGGACTCAACCTAAATCTTGTTATTGTATCTTCTTTTTACAATATACTATCCACAACATATGATGCAAATCCATATGGTCCTCAACAAATATGGAACTGCAATGAAACAAGTATTCAAGTAGGCAAAAATGGTGTGATGAGGGTGTTTTCCAAAAGAGGTAGCATGAGTGTGTCATACATAATTCCAAAGATCCAAGAATGGATTATAATTCTTTATTGTGTTAATATTGTTGGTCATACCATAACAGGCTTCTTCTTGTTTAAGGGAAAAAACAACTCAAAAATTACATTATAGGTTGCGAACCAGGTGCTTGTATGGCATCCCAACCACACAATTAGGTGACAAAAGATATTTTCATGAATTTATTGCACCACTTTGCATAATCATTTCTAGGAGGTGTGTCACCCACTAACATGCACCTATTCATTTTTATGGCCATGGTAGCCATGTTGCAGTCACAACAATCCAAGAGGCAAGGATGTTGGGAATTGATTTTCTTGCACTTCCCACACACATGTCATATAAAATACAACCACTAGATGTGTGTGTTTTTTCACCATTCAAAACATACTTCAAATAAAAAAGAGCAACATAGCTAGCAAGGTACCCAAACAAGAAAGTCAAGAGAGAAAAATTAGAAGAACTAGGTAGCTAGTTGCTGCAAAAAGCATTGGCAATCTCCAATATCAAAGAAGGATTCAAAATGATGAGGATATGGCCCCTCAATCCCAATTCCTTGGTGGATGACATGCATTTGAGCAACACATATCAATTCAACATAGATGACAATTCTTTTGCATTGTAAAACATCCTTAGACTATCAAGTGTTACAGTTTCAACTGATGAAGTGACACACATATTGCATTTTACAATGAAATTATAGGTGCAATAGGGTATACAAGATACAATTCAAAGTAGTCCTACTAATTCAATTGTAGAAGTGATGTATGATCATCTATCTCATGATATGGCAAATAATCAATGTGAGGAATTTAATGATGCTCTTAGTCGTCCCTCACAACCTAGCCAACCATCATGGTTGGTGGAGGGAGCTATGAATCTGAGTATTGACTTACAATGCCAAGAAGAATAGGAATTTTTTTCCTTCTCATCTCCACCAACCACATTTGTCATACCTGAAATGGTACATTACTATGGTGAATGTGGATGTTCCAATGGTGGAGGCAATGTAGATTTCAGCCAAGATACACAAGCCATTGATGAATAAGGAAAGGATAACATTGAATCCCAAGTGAATGAAAAATTGGAATCTCAACCAGTTTCAACAATTAGCAAATTCCTCAAGCTACCTATACACACTATCAACGAAAGAATGAAGAATGCCACTGATAATGGAATTTGGTTGAGCCAACAATCTCAATTGTTAACAACTGATAGCTACATGAATCTCCTAATGTGGTGGGAGAAAAGAAAAAAAGAACTAGAAGACCTCAAATCCTGAAAGAAATAACATAATGAGGAGAGAAAGGCAACACAAGTTATGGTGATGGAGTTGAAGGAGCAAAGGAAAGCGGACAAGGAAATTTAGCGTAAAGAAAGAGAGCAGTTAAAAATGTTACAAAAGAAGGAAAGATAGCATAAAAGGGAGAAAGAGATTGTTCAAAAGGAACAAGATAGAAAGGATAGAGAGATTGAGGTGGCCCATAGGGCATTTCAGTGAGAAAGGCAATTAAGCACTCCTATGAACCCATTACCAGATAATCATGTTTTATTTTGAGATTTAGTAAATATAAATATCCCTAAATATTTTGTTGCTACTAACTATTCAAGCCTCAACCCATCACATGTAAGCTACACTCAAATTTCAAGTCAAATAGCCACTCAAGATGAACAACATATCCCTCAATTTTTTTGGTAGGAATTGTTCAACACTCACCCCATCACATGTAAGTCAAAAGTCAATTTCCAAATCCACCAACATAGAACAAGAACATGACTCCAAATAATTTTCCTATTTGGTTTGATTAAGTTTGGGAGGGAATAATCATATAAATCCATCCTTTTTTATCTAGTTTTATTGTGTATGTTGGGGATTATAATATTATGTTATAAATATAAGTTTACAATTAATTTGTTATTTTTTCTTGCAAGCATTTTCAATTGTTGACCCTCGTTTAATTTAATTTTAGCCAAATGGATTAAATTTTCCATGTGTTATGCTCCAATTGGTCTGACATGTTCATTACTTGCCCATTTGGCAGTTTATTTGATCGTCGGTCAGATCCACCCCTAGAGGCTGCATGGTAGAGAGCTAACACTAGATCAGACAATCACATGACAACCAGATATTTTTCAACCCTAAACATCCACTTCCTTGCATTTATGTCATATCTCAATTTAATTGCTTTCATTTAATAATGTTGAGTTCATTGAAATATTTAGAAAATATAATTTATCATTTAGTATTTATGGATTTGAGAAATGCAATAATATATTTAAAAAAAAGAAGATTATCTTGAAATTTTATGATGTAAAAAGAGTTATTTCAATTAAAGATTACTAATAATTTTTGCAAGTGCAAGAACATGTGTGTGAAGGAAATAGGTTGAAGAACGAGAACCTGGTTAAGGCATAAATCCTTAACCGAAAGAAAAATGATAAGGTTGGAATATGAAATCTCACACACCACAGTAGACCATGACATTTGCATTTTTCTGTAATCAATAAATATCATTCTTGTTTGTATGGATTTAAAATTTGGTTAAATAAGTGATCTTGTGAAAGAAATGAATCTAATGCATCCTTGTCTTACTCTGTTTATCTCAAAGTTTGATATAAAATGGTATTAGAAATGCATTTGATCATATATAATTATCATAAGGAGAATGAATATATTACTCGTTCTTTAGATGAATTTGAAAATAGATTCTCGATAAAGAAATGGGAAATATAAGATAAAATGTATGTTTATGAAAATTCTACATATATATATATATATATATATATATATATATATATGTATATACACATATATATGTGGGTGAAACCACATATATATAGGTATATATTTAGATATACAATCTATAAAATATTACCATAAGTTTCAAAAAAACAATGAAAGTGTTGTTTCATGCATAACTCCCATAATGAATGGGAAGGAGTTGACCCCTATAATGATCAGAAAAGAAAGGAAGTGGGAAGCTAAGTGAAAGTGGTGTGGCGAGGGAATAATGACCACTATCTCTAGAGATAGTAAGAAGATATTGTCGGTCAAAGGGGGCCGATTTGAAGGAAGAGAACTATAAAAAAGAAAGATATTTTTGAAGGAAAAATTGACAAAGGAAAGGGGAATGACCAACAAGGAGCTATTGCTAATTTACATCGAGGAAAAGCACCAGGATTTTTTCATTGAAGAGAGGTAATCTCGATGTTGCATTTGATGTTTCCTTTTTTCTGCTAATTGTAATTTATTTGCATGCTGTTTCTTGAAGAAGTCAAGTATTTTATTTGTGTCGATTTTCTTAAAATAGTGCTCTTGATATGTAAAACCCATGGCTCTGGATTAGTGTTTATGTCACTGTTTAATCGACCCCCATTTTTTTAATCTATGATAGCCCTATCTGGGGCAGAGCCACAATGTTGAGATTATTCTTTTTGGATACCCATCATGCATGGGTATTGGGTCAAATACCCACGACGGGTTCTTTCCCACATGTAACATTTTCATTATAGTCGTGGTCATTTGATTCGGCTTATGTTGTTACATATAATTATCGAGGTAAACCTTGCTTGTATATTCTAATTGTTTGAAAGGACACCGTTTGGTATTTGATGTAATGTCTGTGAATTATTAAATGGTCGAACGAATATTACCATTCAATGTTTGTTGTTTATTTAGCACTTTGTAAGCACCTAACTATTGCTAGCTGAACAATTATATCGTTTGTTATTATTTTTTCCATTGATGAATGACATGCATCGATTAATCTTGTAGTATAATTATTACAACCACCATTCGATGTGGTATATGTGGCTATTTGAGGCTTGCTTTAGGCATGGAATGAATGATGAACTCATCGTCCCAATTTTATACTTATAATGTGTCGAACAATTTCATTTTAATCTGTTTAACATGAGGAGTATGAACGATGCCATAGCCAAATGTTGTAAACATCCTATACATGACAACAATGCATGATGATATGTTGTACCGCTAGTGTTGAGCCATCTCAGGTTACGATTTCATGAATCTTTGAATTATCTCTTTCATTCAAAGTGTCTATATGTGTATATATATATATATATATATAGATACAAACACACTATCATTTTTTTCCAAAGTTCAAAGGTTGATAATACTCTGTTTCTCATAGATACAAGATAACTTTACCATATGGTTGATCGAACCATAGCACAAAATATAATAGGTAGACGAATGGTACTAAATGATAATCGATATCTTGTTGTCAATTACATGATAACATGCTTAACGGTATCTTCATGTGAACATTATTACTATTAGAATAGAGAAATCAACACTATAGTGATTCGATTCTTGAATGAATAATAAAGTGGAGAATCAAAAACTGAATGTTATGTGAACATATTTTGGTTGGAAATAGAATGAATACAAAACATTTCATTGTCTCAGACTGAAGGATACTTCTTTATGTTAACTCTGTTTTATTCATTGGAAATGGTTATTCTTTATCTTGTAAATCACCCATGTTCCATTTTGAATTGAATTGTGATCCATATGAGATAAGTGAATATTGTTTAAATGATTCCTTTTCCATCTTATTTGATTTTAATTGTTATTAAAAGATCAAATGGAATACCAGAACGAAGTTGATACTTTTTTTGAATATGGAAAACTTGTAAGTAAGGAAGATTTTTCTTTTAATATTCAGAACGTGTATGCATATTCCAAACTATGTTTATTTCCACTCATATATGTGTACATGCATAAATTCTTCATTTATGCATGTGCACATACATGCTATATACCTTTTGATTCATTTTGAATTACTCATTGATTAAGATTGTTAAACTTCATTTGCAAAGGAAAGAATTGTAGAAATGGACAAGTGTCGAATTGCAATACGAGTTGTACACATCTAAAAATGGTCACATCATATTAAGCCTGGTAAATTAATTAAATACACATTATTTAATTAATCTTCTTGATTCAACTACATTTAAATAAATTTAATAATTTATTTATAATGTTCACTTTTCTATAAATCATTCATTATTATCATTTTCTCATGTCTTCTTAATTAAATAAATAAATACCATTGTTTATTTTAATTCATTATCACATTACTTTATTATATAAAGTAAATACTTTTCTTCAAATATCAAAACCCATAACTATACACTTAATTAAATATTTCATATTTAATTAAGAAAGCTTCTAAATATCCTCCAAACATATAATTAAATATTTATATATTTAATTGGAAGCTTCCATTTGCACATGTCAAAAGAAATTAAATAATATTATTATTTAATTGAGCAATTATCTTCAACAAACAAAACTGCTTCATTAAATTGTCCACTTTTCAATGAGGAGGTTTTGTGGGTTGAAAACACAATCAAACTTTTTCTCTCCAGTAGCTATATTATCTCCAACCTCTCCATCTCTCACCATCCATTCTTTCAGGCTAAATCTCAACCATTGAAGCTTGCCAGCAAAGCTTTTGCTTTTTGAAAATTTATAAATACAACCTCTTGGCTCTTCCAAAATATAGATTTTAGTTGCACAGTAAGAACATTATAGTGAAATATCTCTAGCAATCAAGCATCTTAGTTGCACAACATTATCAATCAAGCACAATAATCTAGTTTCAATTCATAGCTTAATCATGTTCATTAGCTGCACAATAGTTGTATCATCTTACAATCATTTAGCATAGGAGTTTAGATTTCTTAGCTTGCATAATACTCATTCTTCGAGTGGTCATTCTACTAAGTTGCTGCTTAAACCAACTGAGAGCAAATAATTTTTGTAGAAACACTGAAGATAGAGGACAATGGAATGACTTTGAAGAATCTGCATTATTTAGTTTGTTTTACTTAATTAGACTCTTCAATACAATGTTTCATTGGTGTGTTTCTTGTTTTTGGTTATTAACACTTATTCTCACACACACGAGTCTTAATAGAAAGATAGATATATGATGAATAGATGAATGGTTATACCATATTTAGATGGAGTATTTGTTGATAACATTGAAATGGAATGATACAAGAGTACTATTATAGACTGTAGCAAACTATAATAAGATGCTAATAGATGGTCTAAAAGGGAGGGATGCCCCTTTGTTATGATGAGTTTTTCTTCCGAAATGGGTACCAAAGAGTGTAGATTTTCTTTACCAAATCTAACCTGAGTTGCATTTTATGCAACTTGAGCTTGGCCAAGCTTTGCAATCATTTTATATATGGAACAAACTGTTTAATATTTATCCTCTCTCTGTTGTATCTTTTATTACCTAACATAGAACTTGCATATTCTAATAGTAGATAGAGATGCATGTAGTTAGGCACACACAAATTCCACCTTGCAAACTGTATCTCTTGTTAAGTGTTCCATGTCTAGGGTCAGGTATTCTTTGATAGACTGAAGAATTTCGGGGAAGCATTGCTTCGTGGTTGGGTGGAAAAAAACCTCAAGCATGTTCTCGTCCACTAGTGGAGGTGATCTATCCAAGAAGGAATTATATTGGAATCCTATTTATGTAATTGTATCATTGATTTAATTAATGTAATTGATGTGTGAATTCTAAACTAGTATATTGTAAACTTGGTAAAAGCTACACAATTCACAGGTATGACTAACTAAACAGTCCACTCAACATTGTAAAGACTACATTAAATTGTCAACCAAGGTTTGTAATATTGTGATGGTGTTGCACTATATGTGCCTTTAGAGACTTGAGGCTACCTAGGTTATCCTAGTTAAGGTATTCTACTTGTTGGAAATTTACATAATTGCATAACAGTGAAAGAAAAAAACTAGCGCTAATGCCTACAGGTGCTTATAGCTTAACTTGTAACTAAAATGCTCCTAATAAATAATTACTTTACTAACTCAAAACTGATCAAGAGTAGTATCTAAACTTATTCTAACCTCCAGAGTACTACAGATTAACCAAATGCATGCATGCTCATGAACATTCATTACTAATAATCAAAGTATGAGAATCTATTTTATCTTACATTCAATTTATGAAATAATGATAAATAAAAATAACTACTAAACAAAAATAAAATAGCTATAAATATAGTGAAGAACAATTACCTTGAGCAGCCTGATCAAGTGGTTGTCTTCACTTAACTAAAACCAAATCTAAATATCAGATTCTATGTAGTCATGTGAAATTGAACTTCATTCATTACACATCACAAAAGATTACACAAAATATTCTTCATAGATTGTATTCAATGAAATCATTTTGAATAATCAACATGTCTATAGATGATAACTAGAACTAAAAAGTAATTGATAAATAAATATTGAAAATCAACTATCTAATCTAAGGACTCAACCACCGATTATATACAAGCATGGGGGAGTTTATTCTAACCATGACTCCTAACTGCAATCATTAACTACAACTCCTAGATATTGGGGTATATACTTAAGATTGAATTGTTCAAACTATAACTGAAAAGAAAGAAGATTTCTAATGGAATTGAAACTTTATAAAATAGATTTGCATATAAGACACATAAATAGTCATCCAAAATCTTATCAAAAAAGGATTCTTCTCCTCAATGCCTTATTAACTTGTCATCATGATACACGACCAACTCCATCAGGTGTCTCCACTTGGTAATTATTGCATTCAACTTGATCTGGCACTTCCCCTATTTCACTGTCCAAGTCTTCTTTTTGCTGTGGGCTACAACTTCTAGTTGCTGCAGGCTACAATATCTTCTCGAGCTGCACAAGAAGTTAATCCATAAGACATATACACAAAGCTAACTACCATGATTAAACATATAATTTCATCCATATTTCATACACACTCTCATATAAACCATGCAATGCTACTATATCATAACTATATTTCCATTACTATAATTTAGGTCCAAGGATGTATAATAAGCATGAAAAGATAGCATAGCATAGGAGTATTGTGTGAAAGGATGGTCTAATAATGTCTAAAAGTATGCATAAAAGCAATAGAAAATAGGCTAATAGATAAACCCATCATTCCCCCAACTATACTTTTTCTTGTTCTCAAGGAAAACACTAGGGGTACAAATTATATCGCAAGGTGATCTCCCTGAGGTCCATGCCAACATCGACTCCCTTGATATTTTTTAAGTAGAAACCTTTGTAAGCTACAAGTGATCTCATTTTGATGATCCCATCTTTCTCACACTCCTCCCCCTTTCGTCGGTCCAATGTGGAACTGGATAGATTAGTATAGGTGGGTGAAATATGAGTGGTACCCAGTGAATTCCTATGTCAGCACCAATTTTCATGTATTTGTGTACCCTCTCAAGCATGGTGGTGAAATTATACATGGAATGAGGTTCCTTTCTCTGCAACTCTAGGGTCAATCTGTTCCATTTTCTCTACGTATAACTGTAACATTGTTGAACCAATCCCACAACTAATGTTTTCATTCTTTTGTAATCCTTTGTCCTTAGTTTCATAATTTTTCTTCCTACACCTTTATGATCCAAGAGTTTCAACCACTCATCTATAACTACATCAGGATCTTTAGAATCTTTCCCTATTGAGAGAGCAACTTATTTCTCCTGTCTCCTCATATTCTTCCATTATTTATCCCTTGAATTGTCCATTCCTATAATAAGATGCCAGAGATCTTACCTGGAGATCCCCTACAAATATTAGAGGATTCCACTCCATTTCATCTAGCACCAAATAGTTATGCAAATAGTATTCACATAGTCGATCCTACTCCTTTGGTGTAGAATCATCAAAAACATTAAGAAACTCAAATTTCCCGCTCATCCCAACTAACTGGTTATTGATTAGCCTACTAAACTGAAAACTCAAAAACAATTCCTACAAAAATAGTGCATATGTCCTTCCTGGAGGTCTGCATCTCATGATTTGAGAAAATTTATCTGCCACTTCTTCCAATTTGAGTGTTGATTTTCTTAGCTCAATCTCTTTCCATTCTAGCACCTTAGCATGTTCTTCAATCAAAGTTTCTTTTTCTTTCTTCCACTTTTCTTTTTCTTGTGCAAACTCATTAGTCACCTTCCATAGCTGATAACCAAGAGACAAGGTTGCATGGTGAATTGGAGTTCTTATGTGAGGAGGTCTTTGATTTTGTACTGCAAGTTCTCCACACCCTATCTTAGTAATGGTCAATTGTTCCAATAAATCCAGTTTTGTACCATGGCCATATGTTTGCAATTTTTCTTCCAATTCTTGTATTTTGGTCTCCCTTTCCTTGTCCTTCTTTTCATTGCTCTTTACTAACTCTTCCAAATGTTTAATTCTATCCAAGGCTTCTTGAAGCTCCTTCCTAGAATTTCTATCTTCTATATACATTTCTTCTATTTCCATAAATTGCTCATTACCTTCCCCTGCATAGTCTTCATAAGTAGGACTATCTGGGGTTTTCTTTTAAGTTTTCTTGGCAACAAACATATCTTCTGAGTCTGAATCAAAATTATTAGACTCATATCTCTTCCTCTTCATAGTTTTATGTATATTTCCAAGGATATTTCCATTTCCTTCAGAGTTTGTCTCTACTAACATTACATCTTTCTCTTGCTATTCTTTGCCCTTTTCCTCTTCTTCAGGTTTTTCCACACTCCCCCTCATGACACCTTGTTTCTTTAATCTTCTTGAATGACTAGGTGTAGGTGTCTTCTTCTCAACATCCTTCTTTTAGTTTGAACATCCTTTTTCTTTTATATTTTAGAAGGTGTGGATGTTGTGGATGTAAGTTGCCTCTTCTACTCTTGAGTTTTGGTGGTTTTGAGGAAGATGGAATTTCTTCCACTATTGGTGACCTAAACTCTAGCACATTGTGCTCCTCATGCTCACCTTGGCTATGGTTAGGTGAAGCCATAGGTGAGACATGAGAACTTTCTCTTATAGATCCAACTTATGGCTCTAAAGTTTCAGGTACTACAGGTGCCTCAAGTAAACTGTTAATATCTTCATATTTCTTAAAATCTTCCTAGTCTACCTGTGGGTACTGAATTATCAAGCTTATTTTCACTAATAGGGCAATCAAATAGTGGTGTGATAAGGTTGTGTCACTTTGTTTATTCTGATTCTCTGATGCCATTTTTTTCAACATATTATAAAGGAAATTTGGCACATTTACTAGCCTATTATGGTGAAGGTGACTAAGCAACTTAAAATAAACAGTATACAAAAGATTTTGTCTATCATCACAAGTAAGATATATAATGACATAGGAAGCACAATTAGCCAAAAACCATGGAAGAGAGAGCCTCTTTGTACCTTGTGATGACGAATCCAAATTCTCTCCTCACTCACAAAATTCCTCCCTTGCAAGCACTGCATCTATGTGTGCTAGAAACTCTGCTCTAGTTCTAGGTAAACTAGAAACCTATGGTATGGTGACTTCAGATGAATCTACTGAAAACCCTTTCACCATTGCTTCATCATGATCTAATGTGGCTACAAATATTCTTGCTATATCATTGTCAAATTCTATCAGTTTTAAGAAATAGTCAAGCCAACCCACTCTTGTGAAGATAGGCAATACCATTGCATCTTCCAGTATCTGCTTGTGCGTTGATGACTCTCTCCTTATAACATCACCTCCCATTGTAAATATTTTTTCTCAAATGTATTACTTTGAAAATTTATCTTGATTCACTTCACCACCTTCAAACCCTTTTCTTATTTTGTTGTTTCCTCATGCACTTCCACTACCACTATATTGTAACTACAACTCTCCTTCTTGGTATCAACTTAATTGAGCTCAAAAATGAGTTATGGGTTTGACTTAGCTCAAGTTCACAAGATTAGGGAATTGGAAATTTAAAGTATCAACAAAAAAGTAAGTGCAATATTAGGAGAATTTTACATGTCATATCTATTTGTTGCATTTGGTTTTAGGTGGCAAAAAATAAAAAAGCTGGTTGAATTGTACCTTTCCCTCAACTTAAGGTTTGAAGTGACCTCACTTCAACTCGTGATAGGCAAGGGTATGATTAGAAAGTACATAAATTAATGTTATGAATATATCACATGCTTAATTTAATATGAAAGACATAATAAAAGTGTTAAGAAATTTGCGATAATTATGATAGTGCACCTTGCGTACCTGTCGAAGGTGACTAACTAAATATCGCGTGTGTGAGTTGAATAACATGTATCCAAAATTTGATTTGATGTGAATTGGAAGTAATTGCAAGCAAATGAATAGTGAGGTGGAAAATGTAAGGTAATAAAATGAAATAGATGGATAATAGCTGGTGATGTGACAGGTCAAATGTTTAAAATTTGAATTGGTAGTGTGAAATAAAAGAAGCATGTTGCAAGTACTTGTTATGAAAAGATGGATACTACATGCACAAATTTTGAGGTGAAAACATGTGAACTGCAACTAATGTGGCATCAAGTGATTGGAAAGTTTTCCTGCTAGACAGTGCCATGGGTTCCATCTGCATCAGGTCCCTTCTGAATGTTAACAACTATTATGCTACAAGTCCCTATTGTAACATGATCCTTTCTGAATGTTGATAGTTGTATATATAAGATAGGTCCCTCTGGAAAAAGTATAAACAACATGATAATCATGTTGTGTGTGTGTGAGAGGTAGAAAAAGAAATTAATCCTGAGTGATCTCAAGGATTAAGCTATGTAGCTTAATCCCTGGCTCATCTGAAGTACTTGATATATCATGTGATATTGAGACATCACTTTATGTTTTTGAGCCTATATCTAGATCACTAAGAGAACCACACTGCTGAATAAGAGAGTATGAAATCTTCTCTTTGTACTAGTTTCTTGTAAAGCTTTAGACTATGGCCATTGACTAGAAGTGAAAACCTTACTACATCTATGGTGCACAACTTCATTGCTCTGTTAGGAAAGACTTGGTTGATATCATAAGGTCCCAACCACCTAGATTGGAGTTTCCCTTTGAAATATTTGTACCATGAATCATATAATAATACCTAGTACCCTACATTAAACTCTTTTGTTTTGATATATTGGTCATGCCACTTTATCCTTTGCTTTTGTACTATCTTAGTGTGATGGGTTTGCTCCATCATGATTTCATCCAGTCCATTTAATTGGTGTAACCTCTCCTTTTGATCTACAGTTAGATCCATTTCTAGCTCTACTACTATTCCGAATGTCTTATATTCAAACTCAATTGGGAGGACTACTTTTTTGCCATGTTCTAGCTCATAGGGTGTGAAACTGGTTGTTATTTTCTAGGTTGTTCTATATGCCCATACTGCTTCTGGTAACTTAGCAACCCAATATTTTTTATGTAATTGCACTGTCTTGGTTAGAGTACTTTTCAATTTCCCTATTGGTAACCTCCACCTGGCCATTGGCCTGAGGGTGATAAGGTGTTGACTTTTTGTGCCTGATTTGACATTCTTCAACCAATTTGGTGATGAGGTCTGAAGTAAATTGTGGACCTTGATCAGTCACAATTTCCCTAGGTACTCCATACCTAGTAAAAATGTCCTCATACAAGAATTTATCCACATTAGCATCTTTGACAAATTGTAATGCCTTTACTTCTACTCACTTAGTCAGATAATCAATACAAACTAGGATATACTCCTTGTTGTTAGAAGTAGGTGAGATTGGTTTGATAAAGTCTAGACCCATTTATCAAAGAGAGCTAGTGTTAACTGAGGTTGTAATGGAATTTCATCACTCCTTGTTTCTTACCCATTCTTTGACACCTATCACAACTTGTGTATTTGATAGAATCCTTGTGCAAAGTAGTCCAGTAATAACCAATTATGAGGATTTTGAATATATTTGTTTTTGCTACAAAATGACCCCACATGGCTCATCATGGCAAGCCTTCATGATATCAAAGATTTCACCTTCCCTTATGAACCTTCTCATGATGTTTTCAAGGCCAGTATAGAACAAATAACCAAATATCCAAGAGTATGAAAAAAATTTATGTACCAACTATCTCTTTTCCCTTGGAGAAAAGTATGGTGGAATCTACCCTATCATCAAATAATTTGCAATGTCAGCATACTAGGGTACATGTACATTAAGAGAAAATAAGTGTTCATCTAGAAATGAATCATCCACTACCCCTTCTACTGATTGTGTTGGTAACCTTGACATGAAATTTGCCACTACATTAGCTTTACCAAGCTTTTCCACTATTGTAATATCAAACTCTTGTAGAAGGAGCAACCATTTGAATAGTCTACCCCCTACTATAGGATTTTTCATCAAATATCCAATATTTATATGGTCTGTGTGGATAAAAACTGAATGACCAGTGATGTAGTGCCTAAATTTATTAATGGCATATACTAATGCTAGCATCTCTTTTTCTATAACAGTATAATTCAGCTTTTCCCCTTGAAGATTCTTGCTAATGTAATAGATTGCATATTCTTTGTTACCTTCATTCTATCCCAAAACTACTCCAATAGAAAAATCTGAAGCATCAATATGTATATGAAAGGGTAAGGTCCAATTTTCCCCCCTCAAAACAAGTTCTTGTGTTAAGGCTTTCTTCAACTCTTCAAAGGAATGTTGGCACTCTATTGTCCAATTAAATTGAATATCTTTAGTCAGAAAAACAAACAATGGTGCAACAATCTTATTGAAGTCTTTAATAAACCTCCTATAGTAGCCTGCATGGCCAAGGAAAATTTTGATATCTCTTTTATTTTGTGGAAAAGGTAATGTAGAAATTATTTTTATCTTATGTAGATCAACTTGAATCCTTGCACTAGATATGAAGTGCCCTAAAATAATTTCCTGAGTCATCATCATAAAGCACTTTTCATTATTGAGGGACAAGTTATGTTCTTTACACCTCTTTAATACCTTTTCAAGATTGCTAAGGGCTTCCTCATAAGTTTCCCCATATGTGGTGAAACCATCCATATATATCTCCATATAGTTATGAACATAATCAGAAAAGATACAAAGCACTGCCCTCTAAAAAGTAGTTGGAGCATTACATAAACAAAAGGGAAGAACAGAGTAGGCATAAGTACCCCAAGGACAAATGAATGTTGTCTTGTACTGATCCTTTGGAGCAATTTTTATCTGATTGTAGCCACTGAAACCATCTAGAAACAAAAAGTACTTCTTCCTTGCTAAAGATTCAAACACTTGATCTATAAAGGGAAATGGAAAATGGTCTTTCCTAGTGGTTGTGTTCAGTTCCCTATAATCTACACATATTCTCCATTTTCCACCTTTCTTGGGAACAATGACTAAAGATGAGACCCATTCACTATCAAATATAGGATAAATGAAGTCTACATCAAGTAGTTTTTGAACTTCATCTTTGACTATTTCTCTTAAGGAAAGGTTTATTCATCTTTGAGGCTATCTAATGGGTCTATAACCATCATTAATATAGATACTATGCATACATAAGTTAGTATCTATTCCTTTCATATCATGGTAGTCCCATGCATACGCTATTGTGTGTGTCTGCAACACTGTGTGCAGGGAATTTTGCTGCTCTTCAATCAATGCATTGTTTATGTTCAAGATTTTTCATGGAATGACTTCTAATTCTTTGGATGATTCTTGCAAAAATAAGAGGTCAAGGCTTGGAATGATTGGTACACACTATTGTGGC
Source organism: Sequoiadendron giganteum (assembly GCA_007115665.2). Classification (NCBI taxonomy): domain Eukaryota; kingdom Viridiplantae; phylum Streptophyta; class Pinopsida; order Cupressales; family Cupressaceae; genus Sequoiadendron; species Sequoiadendron giganteum. The sequence goes on along the minus strand of CM021110.1, from coordinate 99,585,159 downwards.
AGTAAGGAATTAAATATTTGAGATATTTCTTCTGAGGAATTGGTGCGTATAATACTTTGTAATGGGTCTTGTAGGCATGCGATATAGTCCTGTTGTTGTGGGATCCTACCACAGTCATTTTGTATTATGTGATTAATTAGCTCATTTTCATTTTGATCATCCAATAAAGGGTTGTGTTATATCATCATCAAAGTTTATAGGGAATAATTATCTTTCTCATCCAAAGTGGGCCAAATAGTTTGCTCAAGATCAACATAAGGTTGGGATGGAGGATAGAGGACCAATTTCTTGGTCACAGTCCCATTAGATATTATCATATTGCCAAACCTACAGCCTATGAATGCATTTGTTGTAGCTAACCATGGTTTCCCTAGGATGAGTGGATATCCTGCAAGGTTAAATTTTGGCTGTCAAACTATGAAATCAGTAGGATATTCCCAATAATCTAATGCAATAACTAAATCTTCAATGATTCCTTTAGGCTTGACTATTGACCTATCGACCAATTATAGAATAGTTTGTGTAGGTCTAAGGTTGGATAACTGAAGTAATTACATTGTTTTTTAGTCACGAAATTGATTACTACCCTTAGGTCTAATAAAGTGTTCTTGATGAGGGTCCCATTAATCTTAACGTTCACTACTGGACTTCCAGGGTTTGTGTATTTAGGGACAGTAATGTTCCCTAACATGATATCTACAAGGTTCCCTAGGACATGATCTATTTGAGGATCCTTCCTTTTTCTCCCTAGTTTCTTAAGGCATAGGTCCCTGATTTCCTTGGTATAGATTGAAATGTCCTTAATAGCTTGGATGAGAGGGATATTGATATTGACATCCCTAAGTTGACCCAACATGTTTGTATTAGCTTTTGTGTGATTCTTTTGAATGGCTAAGCATTTAGGGAAAGGAGGCTTTGAACTTGAGGTAGTTTGGTTTACTTGATTTGAATTAGGTTCTAAAGGTATTTTTTATGAAGCTTCAAATACATGTTCCTCATCCTCCATCTCAATTATTTGAGGGGATGAAGGTCCAACTAGTTGTTTCCTTGACCTAAGGTGAACATCGCTCACCTCTACCCCATAAGTGGGGTATTACATAACTTTGTTAGTATAAGCCTATTGGAAAGGCTTGTTGTTAGGGTTAGGTGTAAGTTGGGTAGGTACTTGTGGTGGTCTGGGTGGTTGAGATGTAGGATTTGAAGGAGGCATAATGGCTTGTTTTTGGGGCTAAGGAGGAAGCATAGGCTACAAATAATTCATGTTTAACTGCTGCCACTGTTGACCTTTTTGCCATTGAGGCTGCCACTAGTTTTGTTGTGTTGGCCCTTGGGGATTGTAATTGGAACCCTAGAAATTTTGTTGTGACCAAGGATTCAGTTGCTACTGGTTCCAATTTTTTTGAGGTTGTGGCCATTGCCAAGGGTTTTTCCATTGATTTTGATTAGTTGGCCAGGGTTGAGAATTCCAAGCAAAAAAATTTTGATTTCCAATGGGAAAGGATGATTGAAGTTAAGAGGGTCTTGTGGAATACCTTGTCTTTGTTACCATATCCTTCTTTGATCTATGTAAAATAGCTATCCATCCTATCCTTCAAGTGTTTGAAAATCAAGTCTCTCAGTTTTGTCTTGTTGAATACTAGCCACCCTCTTGCATTTACAGTTTGCTTTCCTTTGTCTACAACTTGGAAAATATTTAGTGAGCGTTGCTTCAACTTCCTCTTCCATATTCTTGATGTGGAGATTGTCCAAATGAGTTTCCAGGTGACTGATAATGTCCTCCTTCATGTTGGACACCAAATTGCTTAATTCTATCTTTGAAACCCTAGTAGATGATTTGCTAATAGTGGATGTCCTCTCTCCTCTTGGTCTCTTAGTGAATGTCCTGCAATAATTTTTTTAGACCTTGAAGATGTCTTTAAATGGTATTTGAGAGATATCCTCTTTCCCAATAAGATTGAGGGAATCCATACAATCCTCATTGACCCCTCTCAAAAATACTAACTTGAGGGATTCTTCAAACAACTTGTTCTACGGGTTTTTCTTCAAGGAAAACTAAAATCTCTCCACATAATCCTCTAATGGCTCATCCTCCTTCCGTGACATTCTAAAAATTTCATCTCTCCTCCTATCAAGTCCTCTACAATAGTCTTGGTACTTTTCAAAGAATAATTTTTTCATAATATCCCAATCAGGAACAACATCCTTGCCTAATCCTATAAACCATCTTAGGGCTATATATTTTAGAGTGGTAGGGAAGAGTTTGAGCCTATGAGCATCAGAAGTGTAGTCATAACTTCTACATAGGACATCAAATTAAAACATAAATTTATCTGGGTCTTCAGTCACCAACCCATAAAATACTAGTAATGCTGAAGGAGGAATATTCTTCAACACATTAGCCCTTTCTTGGTTGGTGATTGGGAACTCAAAGGTTGCACATTTAGGAACATCCACAACATCACCCATGGTTCGGTATGTCCCCTCTTTCTATGTGCTAGATGTTGATGATAGGGAAATTTATTCTTCAATATTACCCTCACTCTGAGTACTAGATTCACCAATTTTTGCTATGGCTTCTTGGTCTGTAGAGGGGAGGAATCTACCCAAAGGATCTCTTTGTCTCCACATATAATGAATATGGCTTTGTATAGTAGCGGTCCTGCACAATGCTAGTGTAACTTTTTGGTACATGTTGATCAAATAAAGCTTAACAGTCCTAATGTTGAAAACAAAATGTAAACTATGAAAGCATGAAAAAAAAGTCTATGAAGATAGCACCATCCTCAACAATGACGCCAAAAATTTAGTCTAAATTAGTATATTGTAAACTTGGTAAAAGCTACACAATTCAAAGGTATTACTAATTGAATAGTCCACTCAACATTATAAATTCTACATTATATTGTCAACCAAGGTTTGTGAACTTATGATGGTGTTGTACTCTATGTGTCTTTAGAGACTTGAGATTACCTAGGTTATCCTAGTTAAGGTATTCTACTTGCTGGAAATTTATAGAATCACATAACAGTGAAAGAAACAAACTAGTGCTAATGACTACAGGTGCCTACAACTTAATCTGTAACCGAACTGTTGCTAATAAATAATTACTATACTAACTCAAAAATGATCAAGACTAGTAACTAAACTTATTATAACCTCTAGAGTACTACAAATTAACCAAATTCAAGCATCCTTATGAAAATTCATTACTGATAATCAAAGTATGAGAATATGAGAATATATTTTATCTTGCATGCAATTTATGAAACAATGATAAAAAAAATAACTACTAAACAAAAATAAAATAGCTATAAATGTAGTGAAGAACAGTTACCTTGAATGGTGTAGCGCCCCACCATGTAACCCTAGAGGATGACGTAAACACAACAGAAGCTTAATTTTTTTTTTTAAAGTGTAAGAAATAACAAGTAAAGTGAACTACACTTAACACATACATCCTCTAAGGTATGTGACAATGCTTACATATGAATCCCATAACATACAAAAGTAAACTAAACCATAGCATATAAACTAAACTCATGATATAAAGATCATACATCCAAAAACATTATACTCATCTCAAAAGATACAAAGTACATTAAAGAATCATTCATAGATTGTATTCATTTAATAAAGTAATTATAAAGCTCATTTCCAAAATGAGATAGATCATACAATAATGTTACAATTACAATGATACAAGAATCCTCCTCGAATAAAAATGAGGAGTAGTACATATACAAAGTATCCAACTGATACAAAAGAACATAAAAAATGGTGCAAAGCAACAAGAACATGCGAGCTCTCCAATCTGGAAGATCCCACCACAACTAACATGAAATGGGAACCCAAAAGTGTAAGGTGCATGTTCCACCCAACCAAATGGTACTCGAAGGCCCACCCTTGTGCTAGGAGATAGTAAAAGGTCTTCCAAGGAAAAACCAACAACCTCTAGATATAGGAAATCGCAAGACTAAACCATACAAGAACAATACATACATAAAGGTTACATTGCTTCCAGATTAAAATAATCAAGTACTGAACAAAAACATTTCTATCATAGGAGGAGTTTTGTCACAAAGCTGCGTGGGTTACCCTGGAAAATCTTCCTAGGCCCTGACCTCCATCTTGGGTTATCCTGGTAGCCTCTCACAATCCCTGACCCCACATGAATACCGATGCAGAATCAAATATATTTCAAAGGGACAAGATAATGATATTTCCATTCTAGGCCTTCCCATCTCATCCCAAGTCTAAACAAGCCCTTGAGCCCATGATCGAGGCACAATTATCTAGTTAAGTGTTTATAGCTACCCTTTCCCCTAATACATTTATTAAATTTCCACTAAGTTAACTAACTCCCACATGAGTTATACCGGCACCACTTTGTGTGCTAGCCCCCATTGAGAGCCACTCCCCTACTGACAACACAAGGATCTAATCCTTAACCAAGGGTAAACAAAGTGCACAAACGGATAATAAATCCCAATCTAAAATACAAGAGGCAACACATCCCGTTCATAATAACCAGTTCTTTAACTGAATTACAACCAAGTGCACTACCCAAGAGAAATCAAAGGGTTGAGCCATAAATCACAACAACCCCCAATAACAATACAACATCTAGAAGACTTACAAAATCACAACTAACCTATTTCCCCAACTGAAGTGAACAAAAGAAATCATAATTTAATAAGCAATTCAGGCAAAAAATAAAACTACCATTAGGATTTCCGAAATCCAATTTCCATTTCAAGAAAATACAATAACACATTGCCCAAATAAACTAGCTTATTACTATTTCACTTATAGACAATAAACAATTAAATATAATTGTTTAATTCAATTTCCTAATTTCAACTATTTAAAAATCGATTTCCTCTTTTAAAATCTTTTCATTTAAAATCATCAATTTATGCATTTGCATGCATCTAATATAAAATAAATTCATTTAAATATATAGATATATATTTAAATATATACATAATTATATATATACAAATATATATATATTATTTTAATATTTAAAATCCAATTACAATTTCCCAACTATTAATAAATATAATATATATAAATATATATACATACATATTTATATAAATATATATGAATATATATTTATATACATATATTTATGTATATATAAATATATAATATATTTTATATGTAAAAACCACATAAATAAACAAAAGCTGAATTCTCTTTAAAGGGCGGACGAAATACATACGGGCGCCAATGTTGAAGATCGTGCTAGGCTTAATGCCCAACTAGCTCCCCTACATAGGGGGTCTCCACAATCTGCCTCCCTATGGGGGCAACAACTGTGGGTAGCCCCAACTCTCCCCCACTATAATAATACTTATAAATTTTTTAAATATAAAACTTGTGAATTTAGTAAATTCGCCGTATGGACTCTCTGCAATTTGATTTTCAATAAATTTTTTTGTACAAAACTTTTAAATAAACTTTGCATATATATATTTATGTATATGTATATATATATATATATATATATATATATATACAAATATAATTGCTTCAGAAGGGCAAATTTTTCACAAAATTTCTACAGGAAGATATTGACAACATTTCCCAAAGGTTTTTTTTGAATTTCCTAAGCCAAATAAACTAAATGGAAGAAAAATAATAACCTTCTACATGAAATATTTAGAAAATCTCCTAGAGGTTTTCTACAAATTTGACAAGAAGATTTAAATCCATTCCAACAGAGGTTTTCTAAATCTTCTATTGTTTTCTCTCTGGGATTTCTTTTGTTAAAAAAATCAATTCCTACAGAGGTTTTCAAATTTTCTACATAACGCCGGTCATGTTAAAAAGTTTACCAGGCGCACTGCAGTTTATAGGGGGTTGTGCTACCCGATTCCTACAGTGTAATAAAAAAAATAAAAAAATAAAATTCTACATAACCCTTCTGGTAATTTTATTGTTTTAAATCAATTTTCTTACAGAGGATCTAAAGCTTTTATGACAATTTTTCAATTCCAAACAAATCGAAGCTTAAAACAATTTCTACAGAAGCTCTAAGCTTTCATGACAATCTTCCAAACACGACAATATTTCAAATTTTCTAAATATATTAAAGCTTCTAAAAAAAAAAAAAATTCTTCTTTGTACATGCAATCTTTCCAACTTGCATATAAATAAAAACAATTTAAAGAACGTGTTTCCAGAAGCTTGAGGAAATGAGTTTGAAGTAGAGCTTTGCCTTCAGATTCCAATTTACCAAAGCTTCTTCCAAATTATTCACTTTTCCAGAAAGATGAAAACAAAACCAAAGCCAAATTTTTCCCAAGAGCTTCTTTCCCCAATTTTTTCAACAACCAATTTTTAACAATATGTTTCAATTTTTCCCCCCTCCTTCAATTTTCAACAACCCCTCAAAGTATCTTTCTTCATTTTCGTGAAGTAACCTCTTTCCTCTTTCAGTTAATGCAATTATTCTCTCTGAGAATTAATTCCCAACAACAGTTTTTAATTTTTCTAACACATGTCACAAAAAAAATATCTTTTCAACCAAATCACAGATATTTCCTCTAGATATTTTCTAACATACTTGTGCATTTAATAATTCAAAATTCACATATTAATTTCTAATTTAATTTAATCTATTTATTTTTATTTCTTTATAAAATAAATTTAATCTCGAAGATTAAATCACTTTACAAAATAAAATAAATTTAATTAATTAAATCAAATATAAAGCTTCTAACAACATTAATCAATATTAATTAAATAATCACTTAAAAACATTATAAACATTTATTTCCCACAAAGCATACCTTGCAAAACAATTAAATGAATGACAAGGCAAACGGGGACATCATAGCAACAAAGCCTGACTAAAGCAAAGATTGACGACACATTGTGACTAGGGTTGTGGTTTGACAAGGAAACCCTGTTACTATCTCCCAATCAACTATACCATTGGGCAATGGACACACTCAAACCTATGAATCAAGGTAGAGTCGATGTCCTGTACCTGCAATCCTACAATCAAAATATATGTTATACATGTATACAGATCATAAGCAATCACACCGTGAAGAGAAAATCGCGGAATCACAGGGCGCTCACAAGCGAGTGATGCAATCTCGTTCCCTTCACCAATAGTGTGTCACATCAAAATTGATGAAACTATAAAATCAATTAACTACAGATGAGCATATATCAATATCAACTCAATAAAAAACTATGCTAACCAGAAAGCATGTCATAATCAATAATCATCCATAAAGTGTACCATCACATCACAATATAAAAACCATCATCACTCCAATGTCAACGATCAAATAACAACATATTATTATGGTCTATCAAAGTAAAAACATTGTTTGAAAACATAAGCAAATCGGAGGGGTGTTACATCCTCCCCCCCTAGGATCAAGCTTACTCATGGAAGCCTGCGAACAAATAGGGATAAAGCTCCCTCATCCTGGTCTCATCCTCCCAGGTAGCCGATGTATCATCTCTTGGATCCCACTGGACCCTACCCTGCTCAATATCTGAACCCCTAAGGGTGAGTCTCCTATGTTGCATGATGACCATGGGCTCCAAAGCCAACTGCCCATCCTCTATCTACAAGGCATTCCAATCAAGGATTTGAGATATATCACGGTGATAAGGCCAGATTACTGAAACATGAAATATGTCATGTATGCGCGAGAGAATGGGGGAAAAAGCAAGACGGTAAGCCACTGGCCCAATCTTCTCAAGAATCTCGAATGGCCAGACAAAGTGAGGTGTGAGCTTAGAGCCCTTTCCATATCGGATTGGACTCTTTCGCGGACACACCCGCAAAAAGACTCGGTCACCTACTACAAACTGATGGTCCACCCGATGCGCATCTGCATACTTTTTCTGCCTATCTTGTGCTGCAACCAAATGTTCCCTGATCTGAATCACCTGCTGCTCCATATCCTAAAGCATCTCAGGACCCAATAAAACTCTGACCTCTAACCAATCCCAATTCAAAGGAGTCTGACATGACCATCCATGCAATTCCTAGAAAGGAGGCATACGAATCAAACTCTACAAACTATTATTATAAGCAAACTCCACTAAATGGAGATAATCCTCCCATTGTGTCTGTTGATCCATCACATGCATGCATAACATATCCTCAAGGATCTTGTTGACCCTCTCGGTCTGTCCATCTATCTCAAGGTGATATGCTGAACTAAAGTTCAACTGCATCCCCATAGCATGCTGCAATGACGTCCAAAAATTTGAGGTAAACACAAGATCCTTGTCAGAAATAATCCGATGAGGAATGTCGTGCAACCTAACTATATCTCCCATGGACACTCTAGCAATGGATGAAGCATTATAAGATGAATTTATAGGAAAGAAGTGTGCTACCTTCGTCAACCTATCAACCATCACCATAATGGCATCGTGCCGTCATGAAAAATTGGGTAACCCAACAATGAAATCCAACGAGATTATATCCCATTTCCACTATGGCACCAAATGTGGCTGTAAAATTCCTATAGGATGTTGGTGTTCAGCCTTCACATGCTGACACTCCAAACACCTCGACACAAATTCAATGATGTCTCGCTTCATACCTGCCCAAAAGTATAGCTGTCACAAATTGGCATGCATCTTCTTCACTCCAGGATGAGCTGAATGGGTGCCCGATGTGCCTCTGTCATAACCAAGGTATAAAGATCTCCAAAAGATGGAACATAAATGCATCCCATGTGTCTCAATAATCCATCTGACTTTAGGGAATAACCTAAGAATATACCCTCAAGAGTCCTGCTTGTCTCTATCTCTGATCTCACCTCCCGATACTAGTTGTCTGCAGGAAGTGTAGAAAGAATTTGACTCCTCAAATCCACACCAAGTCAACTCTGACAAATCATGTCTCCGTCTACTGAGAACATTGACAACTACATTCTCCTTCCCCTGGATGAAATTTTCCTTGAAGTCATACTCACAAAGGAACTCCATCCATCGCCTCTACCTAATATTAAGATTAGGCTGCGTGAAGATGTACTGTAGGCTTTGATGATCACTACACAACTCAAATCTGTGCCCCAAAAAGAATTGTCTCCATCTCATCAAAGTGTGTACTACCATTGCTAACTCGAGATCATACGTGGGATAATTCAACTCATGATCCTTGAGTTTACGAGACTCATACACAATAACTCAACCATCCTGCATCAAGACTTCTCCTAATCCCTCCAAAGATGTGTCAGTACAGACAACAAAATCTCTAGTAGGATCAGGTATCACAAGAATTGGTGCACTGGTCAACCTCTTCTTCAGAGTTTGAAATGCTTCCTTAAACTACTCTGACTAGACGAACCTCTTCCCTTTCCTCTGAAGAGAAGTGACAGGATGTTCTATCCTCGAGAAACCCTGTACAAAGCATCTATAATAACCTGCTAATCCCATGAAACTACGTATCTTTGCCACATCAGTGGGTGTAGACCAATCAATGATCGCCTGGATCTTCGTAGGATCCACTGCAATACCCTCTCCTAAAATCACATGTCCAAGGTACCTAACCTCGGTCTTAAATATCTTGCATTTGGACAGGTTAGCGTACAATTGATTATCTCTCAAACACTGCAAAACCTACCTCAGATTCTCCTCATGCTCCTCTACTGTCTTGGAATAAATCAATATGTCATCAAGGAATACGAGCATGAATATATCCAGATAGGTGAAAAAGACTCTGTTCATCAAGCTCATGAATACAGATGGTGCATTTGTCAACCCGAACGGTACCACAGTGAACTCATAGTGATCGTAACGAGTGCAAAACACCATCTTATGAATGTCAGAATCAAATATACATATCTGATGGTACCTTGACTTAAGATCAATTTTTGAAAAGATTGTAGCACCCTTGATCTAATCAAACAAATAATTAATTCTAGTTAAGGGATATCAGTTCCTAATTGTCACTTTATTCAGTCGACGATAGTCTATGCACAAATGGAGAGAACCATCCTTCTTCTTCACAAAAATTACTGGTGCTCCCTAAGGCGAAACACTAAGGCAGTGAAACCCTTTGCTAGGAACTCCTCCAACTACAAGCGAAGCTCCTTAAGCTCTTGTGTAGTCATATGGTACAGAGCTCGTGAAATAGGCTCAAATCTAGGTATAAGATCAGTCTTAAAATCAATGTCACGCTGAGGTGGAATCCGTGGAATCTCATCAAGAAACACATCTGTATACTACTGAAATATGGGGTGGCTATCAAGTGATACCTTCTCCTCACTATCACCCAAGTCCAAGTCATCTACTATCACTACAAATAACTGACAACCCTAATGAGCACATCTTCTTAGCTGCATAACCGAGATCATCCTCAATGATATGGGTCTTTGAACTCCCACTGTCTCGAAATCCCTACCAGATACATCAATGCATTGAATCGACTTGCGTCGACAGTCAATAACAGCTTTGTGACCCTCCAACCAATCCATCCCTAAGATGATGTCCTATGAACCCAACGGTATAATGCCGAGGTCTAATGTAGTGTGAAAGGATCCAATCTCCAATCTATAATCATGTACTAGGGAATGCACTACAACCTTAGCACTGGAGGCCAATTCGACCTGCCACTTAATGTCCCTTGCTTCATTGCCCTCAGTCTACAATGTGCCACGATAAATGATGAAATAAAAGAATCTGATGCTCTTGAATCAAATAAAATGGTAACCCTGTTACCCTGTAACATACTAGAAGTCTCTACCATTGTGCCCTGATGATCAACCTAGCGGTTGTCAACCGTAACAAATACCCGATGAACTCTACCCGAATCACCAACAATCAGCTCTGACACCACTGGCCTATGAGTATAACCTGATGTAACCTTATTGGGACACTGTCACGCTATGTGACCCCTATTGGACACAAGCAAAACATCCTGTACCCCTACCAAATCCTCTATCTCTAGGAGGCACACTCGACTGTTGAACGCTGCCCCTATTATAGGTAGACTGTGTAATCTGTGCTAACTACTCATAATTGAAGCATTTAACATGCCTCCAGTTCCTATCACCCCCTAAATAATACCTGTCTCCCTGTCTTGACTGGAAATTCTTGTTTCCCCTATAAATTTTGATGTTGGCCACTCTGTGCAGGCACCTATTATGTCCTAGGTGGTCTAGCTCCCTGAGCCTAGCCACTATGTGAACTAGGTCCTATAGCTGAAGCACTTCCTATCTACACTCCAGTATGTCCACCCAACGCCATCGCTAGATTCTCCTCCACCAATATGGCCTTCTCCACTATTGTCTCCATAGTCTTGGGTTCAAAAATCTGAACACCACCACTGATCCAAGCATTTAAGCCCCTAATGAAGTGTTGTAAAAGCATGCCCTCATCATCACCAATACCAGTGAACTATTTGAGCTCATAGAAATGATGCTCATATAGTTCCACTGACATGGCCATCTATTGCAAAGCATGAAACTCATCTCCATGACGCTGTCGCCAATGGTGAGAAAGGAATTTGGCTCTAAACCTCTTGATGAACATATCCCAAGAAATAAAATTAATATCAATATGAAGCTTCTACTCCTCCAACCTCCACCAGGTAGATGCAAAGTCTCAAAAGTGCATGATCACACATTTGTCCTTGGTGTTGCTACCTTAAGGGTGCATAGAAAAACACTGGTTCAAGTCTATCAACCATGTCTCGGCCTCTAGTACGCTGCAAGAACCATCGAAATCAGGCGGACAAGCTCCAAGTAAGTCTCTCATGTGAGCAGATATGACTGCCTTTGGCTATGCTGGAACCTCTCTCTCACCAATATTAATCTGATCTCTATCCTACCTTGGCCCAAGGTAAGCCAGCATCTCCTCTAACAAATGATGCAAATGAGCACCCTCGATCCCTAGTGGATCCTGATTCTGATCACCGCCTCCTAGAGCATTCTGGGAAGCCTAATGTTCCTCACGATCTGAGTTATGGGGAACATGGGGAGGTGAATCCTACTGACTACCTCCACAATTGCCTCCTTGGCCACGACCACGACCTCGCCTAGTGGCATGATCCTACATAGACACACCAAGGTATGAGACATGGTACACAAACTTAAATCCTACGCAACAAAAAACGTAATGGGTTCAACATTATGCCAAAGAATCATTGTTTAAACTTGGGCTCTGATACTATGTGTAATTCCCGCCACGTAACCCTAGAGGATGACACAAACACAACGAAAGCGTAACGAAAGTGTAATTAATAACAAGTAAAGTGAACTACACTTAACTATACATCCTCTAAGGTACATGACAACACTTACATATGAATCCCATAACATAAAAAGTAAACTAAACCATAGCATATAAATTAAACTCATGATATAAAGATCATACATCCAAAAACATTATACTCATCTCATAAGATACAAAGTACATTAAAGAATCATTCATAGATTGCATTCATTTAATAAAGTAATTACAAAGCTCATTTCCAAAATGAGATAGATCATACAATAATGTTACAATTACAATGATACAAGAATCTTCCTTGAATACAAATGAGGAGTAGTACATATACAAAGTATCCAATTGATACAAAAGAACATAAGAAATGGCACAAATCAATAGGAACACGTGAGCTCTCCAATCTGGAAGATCCCACCATCACGAACATGAAATGGGAACCCAATGGTGTAAGGTGCACGTTCCACCCAACCAAGTGGTACTTGAAGGCCCACCCCTGTGCTAGGAGATAGTAAAAGGGCTTCCTAGACAAAACCAACAACCTCTAGACACAGGCAATCACAAGACTAAACCATACAAGAACAATACATACATAAAGGTTGCATTGCTTCCAGATTAAAATAATCAAGTACATCAATTGAACAAATAAACTGTTGTCATAGGAGGAGTGTCATCACAAAGCTACATGGGTTACCCTAGCATATCTTCCTAGGCCTCGACCCCCATCTTGGGTTGTCCTGGTAGCCTCTCACAATCCCCGACCCCACATGCAAACTGATGCAGAATCAAATATCTTTCAAAGGGACAAGATAATGATCTTGCCATTCCAGGCCTTCCCGTTTCATCCCAAGTCTAAACAAGTCCTTGAGCCCATGAGCGAGGCATAATTATATAGTTAAGTGTTTATAGCTACCCTTTCCCCTAATACGTTTATTAAATTTCCACTGAGTTAACTAACTCCCACATGATTTATCCTGGCACCACTTTGTGTGCCAACCCCCATTGAGAGCCACTCCCCTACTGACAACACAAGGATCTAATCCTTAACCAAGGGTAAACAAAGTTCACAAAAGGATAATAAATCTCACTCCAAAATATAAGAGGCAACACAGCCCGTTCGTAATAACTGGGTGTTTAACTGAATTACAACCAAGTGCAGTAACCAAGGGAAATCAAAGGGCTGAACCATAAACCACAACAACCCCCAATAACAATACAACATCTAGAAGACTTACAAAATCACAACTAACCTATTTCCCCAACTGACGTGAACCAAAAAAATCATAATTTAATAAGAAATTCAGGCAAAAAATAAAACTACGATTAGGATTTCCTAAACCCAATTTCCATTTCAAGAAAATACAATAACACATTACCCAAATAACTATCTTATTACCATTTCACTTATAGACAATAAGCAATTAAATATAATTGTTTAATTCAATTTCCCAATTTCAACTATTTAAAAATCAATTTCCTCTTTTAAAATATTTTCATTTAAAATCATCAATTTGTGCATTTGCATGCATCTAATATAAAACAAATTCATTTGAATATATACATATATATATTTGAATATATACATAATTATATATATTTATATATATACAAATATATATATTATTTTAATATTTAAAATCTAATTACAATTTCCCAACTATTAATAAATATAATATATATAAATATATATACATACACACATATATAAAAATATATACGAATATATATTTATATACATATATTTATGTATATATAAATATATAATATAATTTATATATAAAAACCACATAAATAAAGAAAATCTGAATTCTCTTTAAAGGGCAAACGAAATACATACGAGCACCAATGTTGAAGACCGCACCAAGCTTAATGCCCAACCGACTCCCCTACATAGGGGGTCACGGCTGTGGGAGGCAGTGTTGGCGTTGCCTCCATAGTTTGCCTCCCTATGGGGGCGACGATTGTGGGTAGCCCCAACACTCCCCCATATAATAATACGTATAGTTTTTTAAAATATAAAACTTGCGAATTTAGTAAATTTGTCATACGGACTCTCTTCAATTTGATTTTCAATAAAAATTTATGTACATAAATTTTAAATAAACTTTGCATATATATATATAAACATATGTATAAATATACAAATATAATTGCTTTAGAAGGGAAAAATTTTCACAAAATTTCTACAGGAAGATAATCTCAACATTTTCCAGAGGTTGTTTTTAAAAATTTCCCAAGCTAAATAAACTAAATGGAAGAAAAATAATAACCTTCTACAGGAAATATTTACAAAATCTTCCAGAGGTTTTCTACAAATTTGACAAGAAGATTTAAATCCATTCCAACAGAGGTTTTCCAAATCTTCTATTGTTTTCTCTCTGGAATTTCTTTTGTTAAAAAAAAAATTCCTACAAAGGTTTTCAAATTTTCTACATAACCGTTTTGGTAATTTTATTGTTTTAAATCAATTTTCCTACAGAGGATCTAAAGCTTTTACGACAATTTTTCAATTCCAAACAAATAAAAGCTTAAAATAATTTCTACATAAGCTCTAAGCTTTCACGAAAATCTTCCAAACATGGCAATCTTTCAAATTTTCTAAATATATTAAAGCTTCTAAACAAATAAAATATTCTTCTTTGTATAGATAATCTTTCCAACTTGCATATAAATAATATTTTCTTAAAGAACCTGTTTCTAGAAGCTTGAGGAAATGAAGTTTGAAGTAGAGCTTCGCCTTCAAATTCCAATTTACCAAAGCTTCTTCCAAATTATCCACTTTTCCAGAAAGATGAAAACAAAACTAGAGCCAAATTTTTCCTCAGAGCTTTTTTCCCCAATTTTTTCAACAACCAATTTTTAACAACCTCTTTCAATTTTCCCCCCCTCCAATTTTCAACAACCCCTCAAAATATCTTTCTTCATTGCCATGAAGTAACCTCTTTCCTCTTTCAGTTAATGCAATTATTCTCTCCGAGAATTAATTCCCAACAACAGTGTTTAATTTTTCTAACACATGTCACAAAAAAAATATCTTTTCAACCAAATCACAGATATTTCCTCTAGAGATTTTCTAACATACTTGTGCATTTAATAATTCAAAATTCACATATTAATTTCTAATTAAATTTAATCTAATCAATTTAATTTCTTTATAAAATAAATTTAATCTCAAATATTAAATCACTTTACAAAATAAATTTAATTTAATTAATTAAATCAACTATAAAGCTTCTAACAACATTAATCAAGATTAATTAAATACTCACTTAAAAACATTAAAAACATTAATTAACATTTATTTCCCACAAAGCATACCTTGCAAAACAATTAAATGAACGACACGACAAATGGGGACATCATAGCAACAAAGCCTGACCAAAGCAAAGACTGACGACACACTGTGAATAGGGTTGTGGTTTGATAAGGAAACCCTGTTACTATCTCCCAATGAACTATACCATTGGGCAATGGGCACACTCAAACCTGTGAATCCAAGTGGAGTCTCTTGGGTCTCAAAAATGCAGGTTTTAACCAGAAGAGTTTGCCAAGCTCTTACTACACTTTTGGTCAACATACAAGGCCAATTGATGCAATTGTACCTTCTTCTCTTAAGGTTCTGCTAAACCAAGGTGGGTGAACCTAATGAATGATGTAGATTTAAAAGTATTTCCTGATGCAATAATCTACCCACAATGGCAATCAGGTAGTGGATAGATGAGAATCTCTACAAATAATCCTACTCCTACTGCACAAATGAAAGATTTGAATGAATTGTCTGATATGAAATTCTATCTCTGGGTTGAGGCAGATCAGTGCCTTCTATCCACATGGGCAATGGAGTCAAAACAAAAATGATATATGTTCTCTCTTATTGGCTTAACTCTAGTTTTTATGCACATTAAAATGAAGTCTTACTGATTGGAATATAACTTCATTTATTTATGTCTTGCATAAACTGTGCTGAGATGTTTCTTAATCTGGTTCTACTTCAACAATCCAAATGAAATCTTTAAGTCACTATGATTTATTAGAATAATTTTAACTCTGACTTGCAGACACCAACTAATTAAATCACACAAAATGGGAGAACACTTTGATAAATCAGAAATATACTTGATACACTGATCTAAATGACAGAAAGATCTCAAGTTGGAGACAACCAAAGATAAAGAATTTAGATTTATTTTAACATAACAACTGAACACCAAAAGAAATTTACCAATTTAAAACATATTCTCCATTACCCTGTTTCAAGAAAGATCTATGTATTTTTGTACATTCCCCAGTCCCTTCTCAAGAAAATCTGACTATTACCCCCTCCAACCCTTGCATCCCCCTTTACAATTGATTTATACAAAAAATTCAAAGAGTCACAACCTTTTAGTTTCTGGTTAAAGTGTTTGCATTTTTCCCGCAGAGATAAAAATATTTAATTAGTTGCCTAATCGGAAAATTAAATATTTTTCACATAGTCTTGCCTTTTAATTTTTTTTTTAATCCTTTCTCGCCTGTATTTCTTATTTCTTATCTTATCGGCATTTTATACTTTTCGTTGCCTTTATTTTTATTCTCCCACGGTTTCCATTGCGTTTACCGCTCTACCGCGGGTTTGACTTTTCAACCCACGGTTATGTGGTGCCTAGCCCTCACAGTCATCCTTCACTATTATCGCGTTACCGTGGCTTGCTTGATGCCTCCTCACGGTACCGCAGTAGCTCATTTATTAACCACTATCATCTTCGTTGTCTACCGCTACGGTCATCTCCATTGTTTACCGCGCTACCACGGTCACTGGCATGTCTACCAGCGGTATTGTGGTAGCCACCACTAACCACTGCCTCGCCACTTCACTAACTATTACCGTGGTCACTGCGGTCTACTCGGAGACCATCCGCGGTACCACAGTAAGATCTTGGCTGCTGTCTCTGACTACTCACCACCACCTTTTCCAGTTATCTCACCACCACCGCGATACCGCGGTCAATGAATTGACCGCGCACGGTGTGGCGGTATGAACCTTATGTCGACCTGTTGACTGGTACTGCCATACTGTGAGCCCATTGTGGAGGCTGCGATAAGGTGGTAAACACATAAAGAATGAAAAATAAGGGAGCGGTATAATACATATGTCATTTTTTGACGTTATGGAAAGGGAAAAATGAATATTATATGAAAAGGATAGGAAAATGTGAGGGAAAAATGGGGAAACCCCTAGTTTTTCATATGGATTTTTTAGGTTCTAACAGAGTCAATGTCATGTACCTGCGATCCTGTAATCAAAACATATGTCGTACATGTATACAAATCATAAGCAATCACACCGTGAAGAGAAAATCACAGAATCATAGGGGGCTCACAAGCGAGTGATGCAATCCCGTTCCCTTCACCAATATAGTGTCACATCAAAACTGACAAAAATATAACATCAATTAACTATAGATGATCATATATCAATATCCACTCAAATAAAAAACTATGCTAACCAGAAAGCATGCCATAATCTATAATCATCCATAAAGTGTACCATCACATCACAATATAAAAACCATCATCGCTCCAATTTCAGTGATCAAATAACAACATATTATCATGGTCTATCAAAGTAAAAGCACTATCTGAAAACATAAGCAAATCAGAGGGGTGCTGCAAGTGGCCTGCTTAAGTGGCTATCTTTACTTAACTAAAACCAAATCTAAATATCACATTATACGCATGCATATGAAATTGAACTTCATTCATTACACATCACAAAAGATTACACAAAATCTTCTTCATCGATTGTATTCAATGAAATCATTCTGAATAATCAACATGTCTGTAGATGATAACTAAAACTGAAAAGTAACTGATAACAAA
The DNA here is from genome assembly GCA_007115665.2 of Sequoiadendron giganteum. Lineage (NCBI taxonomy): Eukaryota > Viridiplantae > Streptophyta > Pinopsida > Cupressales > Cupressaceae > Sequoiadendron > Sequoiadendron giganteum. The sequence goes on along the minus strand of CM021110.1, from coordinate 99,567,084 downwards.
ATACTAAAAATCAACTAACTAATCTAATAACTCAACCAC
>CM021110.1:99548555-99566945 GCA_007115665.2 Sequoiadendron giganteum | reverse complement strand
AAGGATGGTCTAATAATGTCTAAAAGTATGCATAAAAGAAACATAAAATAGGTTAATAGGTGAACCAATCATGATGTATTGACTTTGAGGCGTTTTGAAAGCCAAGTCAAGCTTTGTAAATTGACTATTGACATTTGGAAATGAATAATTCAAATTTATTTTATTTTAATTTATGGACATGAAATTGATAAATAGAAATAGCTATAAGATCTATGTCATAAATTTTATATTGATAATTTCAATTTTTAATTTATTGAAGAAAATTTAATTGGGCATGTTACATTTGGCATCAGAGCCCAAGGTTTAGCTCTAGTCATGCCCACAATGGTTGAACTAGGGAATAGTAGACCCTTAACTAGATTTGAGTTACCAATCTAAATTGGTTGCAAAAAATGGGAAGTTCCAAGTTAGGAATAAAGAAGGGAAAAACCATTAGGGCTTTGAAGAATCCAATCATTATCGAAGAAAATCCCAAACTTGAGAACCAGCTAGAGAGTCTTGATGATGAAACTCTAGCACACACCCTCACATGTCTCAAGCCGGAGAGAAGAAAAAATATTGAGGAGTCCAAATGAACTCTTAAGGCCAAGAAACCCTCCAGATTTAGAGATTAGCCAATAGGATGTGGACCTAATGCACCTCTATTGACTAAACAGGAGAAGGAGTGCTTGCACGCACATCCTACCTCACCCAAGAGGGATGATGTAAATTCAGAAGAGGATCTAGAAGAAATTTCTCTTTTTGATAATGAGGGAACTTCTTAGAGTGGATTTGTTTTTGTAAATAAGGATTAGTGTACGAATCCAAATTTAATATAAATAAAGTCCTTTTTTTTTTCAAGATCACAAAACTTGAAGGCTTGTCTTGATGTGAATAAACATGAATATCTCTTTTAGATTACATGTGTGCATAATATTGTATAGATGCAATAGTTTGAAATGTAAAACCTTGTGTTAAGATACACTAAATGTGATTGTGGTGCAGGTCGAGTGTGAGTCATTATGGTGATCACCAGACAAGAAGTAGGCAGTAGCGGACAAGACAATGGGCCAAGCAAGAGGCTAGACCAAATCCTTGAACTCTTGAACTGACAAGAAACCCAAATGGATCATTTGGAACAAGATGTCTGAGGGGTGCGGGAGGATCAAAATCTTAGGAACAAGGTGCCTAACCAAGGAGAAAGGGCCCAAGGGGAACTTAATCAAGGTTGAATTAAGGAAGAATTGGGAAAGGATCTTACAAAGGTAGCACCACCAAAATTCCATGGTAAGGCCATCGAAGATGGAGCTAAGCCCTAGATCATAGAAGGAAAAATATTTTGGGCTCCACAACCTATTAGATCAAACCAAGGCTGCTTGGGCTACATATCAATTGTCCGGAGAGGCAACTACTTGGTGGGACAATGAGAAGGCAGAAGGGAGACTTTTTCTAGAGGAGATCACTTGGGAGTTTTTCCTCCAATCTTTTAGGAAGAGATGGCTACCACAACTTTTCTTTGACAAGAAGATGACTGAATTTCAAAATTTGATCCAAGGTGGCCTAACAGTAGTTCAGTATTGGGAGAATTTTACCAATTTATTCAAGTATGTGTCGTAGTATCAATCCGATGATTTTTTTTGGATTTGAAAGTTTATATTAGGATTGAGACCCCACATTGGAGCTGAGGTGGATCTTCACAATCCCCTTACGATGGTAGAAGCTTTTGAGAAGGCCATTAAGCAAGAACAAAAGTTGCAACAGTTGTCCAATATTTGCAAGGGTTTAAAATTCAAGCCTCGATTCAGAAACAAATTTTTTTGAAAGGGTGATGGACAAAAGGGAAATAAGTACCATTAGATCAAAATTTTGAAAAGAAAAGGTGACCCTCCAGAAAAGGAAGAAGGAAACCAAGGAAGAAGGAATAAAAGGGCTAACAAGAGCAACAACAAATTTAATAGTAACCAGAGGTACTCAAAAGAGGATAGGCCTAGAGGTCAAAAAGGACCATGTGATGGATGTTACACTTGTGGGGAGACCATTATGCATCTAATTTCCCTCAAAATTCAAAGTCACAAAAGGAAGGAAACCAATAGTAGACTCTACAACACAAGATCCACGTGGCGATGGATAACAAGTAAGCAGAGTACTAGGCTTCTCCAATATAATTGATGGGTAATCTCCATGGCCGAACCTTTTCTATTTTGATAGATACTAGAGCTACTGAGTGTTTTATAGACCCTAGAATGATTTCTAAGCTGCCCATTCAACTTGGATATCTGGAAAAATCATGGTCTGTTCATTATGGGAATCAAGTAGAGTGGGAAGTAGATTCATGTTTCTTTTGCAGCGAGTTAGAACTTCCCAACTTCCTGACCCAAGTTGACCTTTATGTGGCACCACTAGGGTCCTATGATGTAATACTAGGAATCAATTGGTTAACTGAGTACAAATCCATTGTAAATTATGAGGATAAGATGGTGAGCTGTTTGGATGGCTATGGGTACCTGGTTGAGATACATGGGATACAAAGACCCTTGGAGCTAAGGAAGATTTCAACTATGTAGCTCAAGAGGGCTCAGAGGAAGGGTTATGCCATTTATGTTGTGCATGCCAGTGAACCCAACAATGAGAAACCATACCTAGATGATTATCCAACCCTTAGGGAATTTCAGGATGTGTTTCCCGAAGATCTCACTGAGATGCCTCCAAAGCGAGAATTCAATTTATCCATCGACCTAGTACCAGGAACCTAGCCTCGGTCTAAGGCTCTGTACAGGATGACCACCATCAAGCTTTATGAATTTAAACCCTAGTTACATGAGCTATTATGTAAGGGGCTTATTAGACCCAATGTGTCACCATGGGGGGCACTGGTTATCTTTGTGAAAAAGAAGGATGGAACCCTGTGTTTGTGTATTGATTATCAGATATTGAACAAGGTGACCATCAAGAATCGATATCCCCCTCTAAGGACCAATGAATTATTTGATCAGATAAAGGGAACGACAATATTCTCAAAAATAGATCTCATATTTGGTTATCATCAATTGAGAATAAATGAAGAAGATATTCCAAAGATGACTTTACAAACTCGATATGGACATTACAAGTTCACCGTTGTACCATTTGGATTGACCAATGCACCCACAACTTTCATGAATCTTATGAATAGTGTGTTCCAGGACTGTTTGGATGATTTTGTCCTAATATTTATTGATGAAATTTTGGTTTATTCCAGGTCTATTGAGGGACACAATCAACACTTGAGGATAGTCTTACAGTGTCTGAGGGAAACAAATCTTTTTGGAAAATTATCCAAGTGATAATTTTATCAGGACAAGGTGCACTACCTAGGCCACATTATCTCAGCTGAGAGATTCTTTATGGATCTTGAGAAGGTAAAAGCAATTGTGGAGTGTTTGACACCTCAAAGTGTGACAAAGGTATGAAGCTTTATGGGGCTTTATGAATATTACATAAAATTTGTGCAAGGGTTTTCTAAAATTGCATCCCCAATAACATCTCTCCAAAAGAAAGGAAAGATGTTTGAGTGGATCGAGAAGTGTGAACAGGCTTTCCAACTCCTAAAGGAGAAGCTCAAAACAACTCCAGTGTTGACTATTCTAGATCCCAACAGTCAATTTACAGTGATCATGGTTACTTTAGGAGATGGTGTAGGATTAGTGTTAATGCAATATGGACAAGTAGTGGCGTATGAGTTCATGAATCTAAAACAACATGAAGTAAATTATGTGTGACACTATCTGGAATTAGCAGCTATAATGCACACCTTATAGATATGGAGACATTATTTTTTGGGAAAGCCATTTGAGCTCAAAATGGATCATTTGGGATTGAGATACATTTTCAGTCAACCAAACCTCAATGCATGGAACAGGAGATGACTATAATTCCTTAGCGATTATGACTTAGGAATTGAGTATATAAAAGGAAAGGAAAATAGAGTGGCAGATGCTCTTAGTAGAAAAAGACATTTGGTAGCCATGACCTCTACGAGATCCAATTTGAGGAAGTAGGTGATGCAACACTTGCAAGGAGATGAGCATTATGAAAAGGAGAAAAAGGATCTAGAAGAAAAATTTTCAGACCATCAATTCAATGGGTATGAGTTTGAATCAAAAGGTATCTTAAGTTACCAGAGGTAGATGTATATTCTAGATTCTGGAGAGCTTAGGAAGCTGGTCCTAGAAGAAGTCCACAATACACCATATTCAGGACACCCTGAAGTTACAAAGATGATCACAAAATTAAAAACCTTATATTATTGGCTGAGACTCGGGAAGGACATAGTGGAATATGTAGCTAGATGCTTGGAGTGTCAATGAATTAAGGTTGAACACATGCATCCAACATAGCTCCTTTAACCTCATGATATACCTGAGTACAAATGGCAAGTGATTAGCATGGAATTTGTATAGGGATTACCTATAAGTAAGAACAAAAATGATGTCATTCTGGTAGTAGTCGATAATTTGACTAAGGTGGCACATTTTATTCTAGGTAATCTTAAGGATGGATCGTTGACCTTGACTAAGAAAATTTTCCAAGAGATCTTCCACTTGCATGGAGTGCCAAAAACCATTATATTTGATGGAGATACACGGATTCCATCAAGGTTTTGGACAACCTTGAATGCAACATTGGGGACTAACCTAAATTTTAGTTCAGCCTATCACCCTCAGATCGACAATCAAACTAAGAGAGTGAATCAAGTAGTATATCTCCTTCGAATGTACTTTATGGATCAACAATATAAATTGGAAGAGTATCTACCACTAGTAGAATTTTTTTATAACAAGTCCCATCATGCATCCTTAAGTATGACGCTTTGAGGCTCTATATGGGTGAAAGTGTCATACTCCCATCAGTTGGGATAGATTGGAAGAAAAGATCATAGTGGGTCTTAAAATTCTAAAAGAGATGGAAGAGCAAATGAGACTTATCAATAGCAGATCGAAGGAGGCAAAAAATAGACAAAAATAAAACCTTTAGACAATTTGTAGTCAGGGATAAGGTATTTTTAAGAGTCAAGCCACATAATATCTCTATTAACTTTGGGAAATCATCCAAGTTGGCTTTGAGGTACGTGGGCTTGTTTGGTGTGTTGGAAGTAATCAACTTGGTTACATATAGACTTGCTCTACCGCCTGCTCTAGCTCGAATCCATAACATGTTTCATGTTTCCTTGCTTAAACCATACCTCCCATATGCATCTCATATACTTGATTGGCATTCTTTATAGGTGGAGGATCCAAGAGTGGTGCTAGTGGATACCATTATAATTCTGGATAGACGCAACGCCAAGTTGTGAAACAAAGACATTGTTTAATATAAGGTCCAATGGGATTAGTATTATGAGGATAGTGCTACATGGAAGGATGCAGAGGAAATAGAATTCTCCTTTCCTCATTTTCTTTCTTAGAAAGACTATTGATGATTTACTATATACTGTTGCTTAAATTTTTTGGATTTGTTTGTTATGATGTTTTGGCTTGAAAATAGTATGATTTGATGAGCATATGTGAATCAATTTGTTTGATCAAACATCGGGACAATGTATCTTTATAGTGGGGAAGGATGTAATATCTCAATTTCATTGCTTGCATTTAATAATGTTGAGTTAATTGAAATATTTAGAAAATGGAATTTATCATTTAGTATTTATGGATTTGAGAAATGCAATAATATATTTGAAAAAAAAGATTATCTTGCAATTTTATGATTTAAAAAGAGTTATTTTGAAAGGATTATCAGTTAAAGGTTATTGACAAAGTTGGCAAGTGCAAGAACATGTGTGTGCAAGAAACAGGTTGAAGAATGAGAACCTAGTTGAGGTAGGAATGCTTAGCCAAAAGAAAAATAGTAAGCCATGACATCTACATTTGTTTGTAATTGATAAATATCATTATTGTTTGTATGTATAAAATTTGGTTAAATAAGCGATCTTGTGAAAGAAATGAATCTAATGCATCCTTGTCTAACTTTTTCTATCTCAAAGTTTGAAATAAAATGGTATTAGAAATGCATTTGATCATATACAATTATCATAAGGAGAATGATTATATTACTTGTTCTTTAGATGAATTTTAAAATAGATTCTTGATAAAGAAATGGGAAAGATAAGATAAAATGTATGCTTGTGAAAATTCTACATAGATATATATATGTATATACGTATATATATGTGGGTGAAACCACATGTATATATATACATATACATATATAAAATATTACCATAAGTTTAAAAAAAATAATGAGAGTGTTGTTTCATGTGTAAGTTCCATAATGAATGGGAAGGAGCCAACCCCAATAATGATAAAAAAAGAAAGGAAGTGGGCAGCTAAGTGAAAGTGGTCTGGTGAGGGAATAATGACAACTATCCCTAGAGATAGTAAGAAGATATTCTTGATCAAAGGGGGCAATTTGATGGAAGAAAACTAGCAACAAGCAAGAGATTTCTGAAGGAAAAATTGACAGAGGAAAGGGGAATGACCGACAAGTAGCTATTGCTAATTTACATTGAGAAAAAGAACCAATATTTTTGCATCGAAGAGAGGTAATCTTGATGCTGCATTTGTTTTTTCTTTTCTTTCTTTTTTCTGTTTTCTGTTAATTGGATTTTGTTTGCATGCTATATCTTGAAGAATTTGAGTATTTTATTTGTGTCAATTTGCTTAAAACAATGCTCTTGATATGTTAAACCTATGGTTTTGGATTAGTGTTTATGTCACTATTTAATCGACCCCCTTTTTTTAATCTCTCCTAGACCTGTTTGGGGCCGAGCCACCATGTTGAGCTTGTTATTTTTGGATACCCAACATGCATGGGTATTGGTTCAAATACCTATGACAAGTTCTTTCCCGCATCATTTTCCTTGTAGCCATGGTCATTTGACCTCGCTTATGTTGTTACATATCATTATTGGGGTAAATCCCCACCTTGTATATTCTAATTGTTTGGAAGGACACCATTTGGTGTTCGATGTAATGTCTATGAATTATTACATGGACAAATAGATATTACCATTCAATTTTTTTTGTTACTTTAGTGCTTTGTGAGCACCTAACTATTGCTAGTTGAAGGATTATATCGTTCGTTATTATTCTGTCCATCGACGAACGACATGTATTGATTAATCTTGTATTATGATTATTACACCTACCATTCGGTGTGGTATGTGTGGCTACTTGAGACTTGCTTTAGGCATGGGCCAAACGATGAACTCATCATCCCCATTTTATGTTTATAATGTGCCAAACAATTTTATTTTAATCTATTTAACATGAGGAGTATGAACGATGCTATCATTCAAGGATAACCCATAGTCAAATGTTGTAAACATTTCATACATGAAAATAATGCATGATGATATGCTATGATGCCAGTGTTGGGCCATCTCAGGCCACAGTTTCATGAATCTTTGAATCATCTCTTTCATTCAAAGTGTCTATATGTATATATATATACATATACATTGTCATTTTTTTCCAAAGTTTGAAGGTTGATAATACTCTATTTCTCATAGATACAAGATTCCTTTACCATATGGTCAGCCGAACTGTAACACAAAAGATAATGGGTAGATGAATGGTACTAAATGATAACTGATATCATGTTATCGATTACACTATAACACGCCTAATGGCATATTCATGTGAACATTATTACTATTAGAATAGATAAATCAACATTATAGTGATTCGATTCTTGAATGAATAATAAAGTGGAGAATAAAAAATTAAATGTTATGTGAACATATTTTTGTTGGAAACATAACAAATATAAAACCTTTCATTGTATCATATTGAAGGACACTTCTTTATGTTAACCCTATTTTATTCACTAGAAATGGTTATTCTTGATCTGGTAAATCATCCATGTTCTATTTTGAATTGAATTATGATCCATATGAGATACGTGACTATTGTTTAAATGATTCCTTTTGCATATTATTGGAATTTAGTTGTTATTAAAAGATCAAATGGAATACTAGAACGAAGTTGATACTTTTTCTGAATATGGAAAACTTGTTTGTAAGGAATATTTTTCTTTTAATATTTAGAATGTATATGCATATTCTAAACTATGTTTATTTCTAGGCATATATGTGTACATGCATAAATCCTTCATTTATGCATGTGCACATACATGTGGTATACCTTCTGATTCATCTTGAATTACTCATTGATTAAGATTGTTAAACTTTGTTTGTAAAGGAAAGAACTGTAGAAATGGAACAACACGTCAAATTGCAATACGAGTCTCAATATAAAGATAGATGTATGATGAATATGAATGGTTATACCAGATTTAGATGGAACATTTGTTGATGACATTGATGGTAATAGATGGTCTAAAAGGGAGGGACACCCATTTGTTATGATGAGCTTTTCTTCCGGGAATGGGTGCTAGAGAGTGTAGATTTGCTTTTCCAAATCTAACTTGAGTTGCATTTTATGCAACATGATCTTGGTCAAGCTTTACAATCATTTTATATATGGAACAGACTGTTTAATATTTATCCTCTCTATTGTATCTTTTATTATGTAACATGGAACTTGCTTATTATAATAGTAGATAGAGATGCATGTAGTTAGGCACACAAAGATTCTACCTTGCAAACTGTATCTCTTTCTAATTGTTCAGTGCAAGGTTGGGTATTCTTTGACAGACTGAAGAATTTTAGGGAAGCATTGCTTCATGGTTGGGTGGAAAAGTAGCTCAACTATGTTCTTGTCCACTAGTGGAGGCGAGTTGTCTAAGAAGGAATTATATTGGAATCCTATTTATGTACTTGTATCATTGATGTATTGACTTTGAGGTGTTTGAAAGCCAGTTCAAGCTTTGTAAATTGACTATTGACATTTGGAAATGAATATATATTCAGATTTATTTTATTTTAACTTATGGACATGAATTTGCTAAATAGAAATAGCTACGGGATTTATGTCATAAATTTTATATTTATAATGTCAATTTTTATTTTATTGAGGAAAATTTAATTGGGCATGTTACAATTTATCATGCACCGCCTCCTCAATCCCTTCCATCCATTCATATGCAATACACATCCCTTCCCATTTACTTGGCCTAAATAGTGCATAATTCCAAGGCCTTAGATCATTCAATGCTCCGAAACCTCACACATCTCTCTCGATTTCACCTCTTTCCTACACATATCTTCTAGAGTCTTTGTTGCCTTAGGCACCAATAAATGTTCACCTCTACTCTGTATTCAGTAATGCATTGGGGAGGCTTGATTTCACCAAAAGCATTTAGATTGTTAAACTATGTTGCAAATATTCATAATTCAGTTTGAGAAGTCTATTGTAACATAGTTGAACACCAAAGGCCTCTACAAAAACTAAGTCTCTTCAACACTAAAACCTCAAACCATCATACAATTTAATGTCCTATATCATGTAAATGATGTTTCTAGTGTTATGCACATGCATATACGATGTAAATGTTGTTAAATGAATATGTTCATTGGTTTGGTTAAATGCTATTTGGGTTGAATGACCTATATGATGTACATGTTATTGGAAGTGTAGTGTATGTGTATATAATATAAATATAGTTAATTAGACTAGATATTTCATTAGTTTGATTGCTTGTTTGTGCTAAAGTCTTCAATTATATTCTCATTGTTTGGGATGGTCAACCCATTTGAGATGAATGCAAATGGTTATATGTTTTGATTGCATGACTCATAAGCTTCAAACCTTCAATTATGTTGGTAGCAACTAAGCATGTGCTAAGATGAGTAGATGGGAATGGAAACATAGTTAATGTGGATGACTGAGAGTTAAAGAATATATATGCAAATACAATACACTGCCAACAATATTTACATTGCAACAGGACAACCCAGTATATGTAAGGAAGCTAAGATAGTAGAAAAACTTCCTACAATAATCTTGAGAGGAGGACAATGCAAAACTTTCTAGATCTTTACAATAGTTATAGAAACTTAAACATAAATAAACATAAATATCATGCATACCACAACATAATGATTTACGTGGGGAAAACCCCTTCAGGAGAAAAACCCCATACTCCAAAAGCCACCCAATATATTATTCAGAAATCACACAAATTACAATATACTTGTAGAGCAAGATTCTCACTGAAGTATCACCAACTAGAGATCCAAAGGCAATATGACCACTATCAAACTCTCAAAATACATCACAATACACTGTTGTAATACAACATCCTCATAAAATAGGGTTTCCTTCTAGGGAAATTCAAGCCAAGAAAATATTGACCACCAGATTTGAGACCTAATGATGAATGATCCAAATTTATAATAATTAAATATACATAAAATTTGGATTTCAAGGGTGCTTTCCCCATAGGGGCACGGGTCCAAGGGAACCCCCTCCTCATGCCCCCACCACACTTACCTATCAATAGTACCTTATGTAATTGCAAGGTTGAGACACATTTTCCCAACAATATATGCACTTAAAATATAATGGGTAGAACATTTAAATCATATACAACAAATAGACATTGATAGGCATACACAATATAACTAAAAACCCTATAGGTCATGCACATACAACACATTGGCTATAAAAATTACATCGTATACAATGGATATGCATTCACAAGCATAAACAATATAACTTAAAACCCTAGATATGCACTTATAGGTTAGTGGGTATAGAAAAGATAAGTATTTACATAAATATATTATACAACATTAACACTGGAAACAACATATAGGCATCTAGACAACACTGGAAACAACATTTACATAATATAGAATGCTTAGGCATTTACAACATCCACTTAGGTTGAATTACATATTGGTTATATTTATGTAATTGTTGGTCCATGTGGCCCCCTAAAGGTATCTCGCTCCTAATCTATATGATATATGTACTTAATTCTAGCTTATTTTTTTCATCCTTTTGTTTCAATTTGTTCTTCAATTCAGACAAATAAATATAATTACCCAAATTTTGTCATATATATATAACTCTATATTAAATGAAGCCGAGTTTCTTAGATTGATAGGAAAGTTGGCTTATTGGTCCATTGTCTAAATAAAATTTCCTCAAACATGCAAAGTAATTTCAAACTTCATTAATTGATTGAAATTGTTTGTATATAAATTGTTATGCTCTCACATGTCTTTCCATCTACCCTATATTATGTAATTTGAAGGTTACATTGTTTTGTGTGTGCTTTTTCAAATAATTAATTTATGTAATTAATCTACAACTATGAATGACTGTCATTCTGAATTGTTTAAGGCATGGCCTTCAAATATACTACTTTAAAGTTGAAGAACTGAATTCATAGTTCACCATATTTGTCCTATACATAGGCATATATATATGTGTGTGTGTGTGTGTGTGTGTGTGTGTATGCATACGCATACACACACACACACACATATATATATATTTATGTATATACATATATCTATATATGCATACATATGTGTATATAAAAATGTAAATATATTTAGATACATACATATAAATACATACCTACATACATTCATACTCATCTACACATATAGATACATACATATATGTAAACATACATACATATACCTAAACATACAAATGGATGAAAGAAAATTAGACTGATTTAACTATATCTCTCATATTTAAAAATGTTTTTATGTACTAGGTTAACCAAATCTAATTATATATGTCATTATGGAGTTAATAAACTAAGTTAACTTTGAGTAAACAAGATTGAATTTGGCAAAGTGATATATATCTATCTGCATATCTAGTTTGGTCTATCTATCTAAATATGTATATATTTTCCCATCTATCTATCTATCTATCTATCTATATGACAAGTAAATTTAATGGAACAAGACAAAATGTCTAAGTATCAGATCAAATTTATATATATACATATCTATATGATTGAAATGAAGACTAATTTAAAACAAAGATATGGCTATATATCTATATATTTATCTATCTATACATCTATCTATACATCTATCTATATATCTATCTATATATTTATCTCTCTCTCTCTCTCTCTATATATATATATATATATATATATATGTATATACATAGAGAGAGATCTATATATCTATCTATTTAACTATATATGTTTGTATGTATCTATCTATATCTATCTATGTATCTATGGGTAAATGCAAAAAGATGGGTTCCAAAAAGGGGGCTTAAGTGACCACTTTTTTTCTTCTGAAATTAGGAAATACTGACCTTGGACATGAAATTGAGGATAGTTACACTCAAAATTATGAGATGCAACAAAAATAAGGATCGTAGTGCTCTGAGTCTACTTTCTAAACTACTATTTTTTTTTGAAAATGGTTGAGATTAATGGGTTCAAAAGAGGGATGTACAAGAAATGGTGATTTTTTTGTCAAAAAAACATAACATAGATGTCCCTAGCACGGTGAACTTTTTTTTAGTATTTATAAAATTGCTTTAGTGAGAAATTATTTAACAATATGTAGTTGATGCACGATTTATCTGATAATTTTTTAATGAATATTTGATTTTTTACTAATTTTCTAAGTGGACACTTCTTGAAAAACAAAGGTTTGGTCTTGCTACCCCTACATATTTTGGAAACTAATTGAATTTTTGTTTTTAAATTTTTTTGTAGAATGGATTCTAGTTTCTAAAAATATAATTTATTTGAAATTTTGATGAACAGTTAATTTATAACGAAAAAAGCACCAAACACTACTTTTGCCAAAAATGATACACAAACAAAATAAATTATAGATCAAAGGCTTAACATTATCAAAAAGTGGAAAAAATTATGTCGTTGGATAGCTAAGAGAGAGCTTAACATTACCCAGGTGTTTGATTTGTTTGACATTGAAACACGTGCAATCCTGACGGTGAGCATGAACCCGATTATGTGAAATATTATAGAATTTGTAAAACCATGTCTCTAGATGTTAGGAAGGCCCTCCGAGCCTTTGGGTTGGTATTCCAAGGCAAATACCAATCCCAAGGCTTGAGGATTCCCAAATAAAGATATAACGCAAGCGCGTTATAATGTGCTCATGTTATTTGAATGCATTGACAAAACATGAGCATGGTATAACCTGCTTGCGTTTTGGTCTACATTGAATTTAATTTTCTTCTCTTTTTTTTTTCTTTTTTCTTGTTATCTTTAAGGGAAACTATATACATGAAATAAACATTTAAGTATAAGTTGACATTTACATATGGATGTTTACTTTCTTATAATTTAAGTTATATTTCATGTATATAGTTTTAGGATGTTTGACAGTGGTTTCAGATCTCTAGGAGTTATAATGCAAACTCTAGTTTTTGGAAGATCTCACAAATTTCAGACAGTCAAATTTCAATAATTAGCATGTCAAATTTTAGTAATCAGGAGGTCAAATTTTAGTAATCAACAAGTTGTATTATTTGTCTCTCTATCTCACTCATTTTTTATCCCTTACACTCTAGAACTCTCTCTCACTATCTCCATCCCTTTATCTGACTCTCTCTCCCTTGATCTCAAGAACTCTCTCTTTTTCCCTCTAATTCTCTCTATCTCACTTATCTCTCTCTCCCTCCCTCTTTCCCCTCTCTACTTATCTCTATCTCCCTCCCTCCATCCTTCCCTCCTCTCTCTCTTCCCTCTCTCTCTCTACCTATCTCTCCCTCCATCACTCCCTACCACTCTCTATTTCTATCTACCTCACCTCCCTCCCTCTCCCTCCATACTATCTCCCAATCACTCTCTCTACCTACCTCTACATCCATCACACCCTACCACTCTCTCTCTATGCCTCTCTATCTCACCTTTCTCTCCCTCCCTTCCTCCCTTATTCCCTCATTCCCTCTCTACTTCTCTCTATCTCTCCTCTCTACCTCTCCTTCCCTCTCTACTTATCTTTATCTCCTTTCTCCCTCTCTCTACCTACCTATCCTTCCACCACTCTCTATTTCTCTCTATCTCACCTCTCTCCCTCACTAAATATCCCTCCCTCTCTAATTATCTATATCTCCCCTCTCCCTCTCTACCTACCTCTCCATCCATCACAACCTACCACTCTCTCTCTATTCCTCTCTATCTCACCTCCCACTCTCTCCATCCATACCTTTCCCTATCCTTCCCTCTCTTCTCTCTATCTCCCTAATCCCTCTCTACCTACCTCTCCATACATCACTCCCTACCACTCTCTCTACACCTCTCTATCTCAATCTCTTTGTCCCTCATTCCCTCTCTACTTCTCTCTCTCTACCTCTCCTTCCCTCTCTAATTATCTTTATCTCCCCTCACCCTCTCTCTCTCTCACTAGATATCTCCCTCCCTACCTTTTCCCCTATTTACTCTCTATCTCTCCTCTCCCTCCATCTACCTCTCTCTCGCTCTCTCTCCCTCCTCCCTCCTCCCTCACCCTCTTTCTCTCTCACTCTCTCACTCTCTCCTCTCTATCTCACCATTCTCTTTTTGCCTCTTTGTAACTCTCTCCTTCTCTATACATCACTATTCTATCTCTACTTATCTTTATCTCATCTATCCCTCTTTACCTCTCCCTTCCTCCACTCTCTCGCCCACCCTCCCTCCTTCCATCTATCTCTATCTCTCTCTACTTATCTTTATCTCATCTATCCCTCTTTACCTCTCCCTTCCTCCACTCTCTCGCCCACCCTCCCTCCTTCCCTCTATCTCTATCTCTCTCTACTTCTCTCTATCTCACCTATCCCTCTCTACCCACATATCCCTCCATCATTCCCTACCACTCTCTCTCTCTATTGCTCTCTCTCTCACCTCTCTCTCTCTCACCTCTCTCTCTCTCTCACCTCCCTCTCTCTCCCTCCATCTTTGCTTCCTTATCTACTCTTTATCTCTCACGTCTCTCTACCTCTCCTTCCCTCTCTACTTATCTTTATCTCCCCTTTCCCTCCCAAACTCTCTCTCTCTCTCTCTCTCTCCCCAATCCCTCCCTCCCCCTATTTCTCTCTCCCACTATGAGGGTTGAGGGTGTAAGGTTTAGTGTTTAAGGTATATGGTATAGGGATTAGGGTTTAGGATATTGGGTATAAAGTTTAGGGTATAGGGTATAAGGATGAGGGATGAGGGATGAGGGATGAGGGTTTAGAGTTTAAGGTATAGGGTTGACAGTCGAGGGATAGTGTTTAGGGTTGAGGGTATAAGGTTAAGTGTATAGGGTATATGGATTAGGGTTTAGGATATTGGGCATATGGTTAAGGGTATTGGGTTGAGGATATTAGGTTTAGGGTTTAGGGTTTATGATTTATGTATAAGTTTGAGGGTTGAGGGTTGAGGTATAATGTTTAAGGTTGAGGGTATAAGGTTAAGTGTATAGGGTATAGGGATTAGGGTTTAGGATATTATGTATAGGGCTTAGGGTGTAGGGTTTAGGGTATAAGTTATAGGGTTAAGGCTTGAGAGTGTACTAGGGTTTTTTGTTTAAGTATAGAGTTGAGGTATAATGTTTAGGGTCTAGGGTATAAGGTTGAGGGTATAGGGTATAGGGATGAGGGTTAAGGGTCTAGGGTCTAGGGTTTAAGGTATAGGGTTGAGGGTTGAGGGATAGTGTTCAA
This sequence comes from Sequoiadendron giganteum, assembly GCA_007115665.2. Classification (NCBI taxonomy): domain Eukaryota; kingdom Viridiplantae; phylum Streptophyta; class Pinopsida; order Cupressales; family Cupressaceae; genus Sequoiadendron; species Sequoiadendron giganteum. The sequence goes on along the minus strand of CM021110.1, from coordinate 99,551,388 downwards.
GGTTGATGGTGTAGGGCTAAGTGTATATGGTATAGGGTCGAGGGTATTGGGTTTAGGATTGAGGGTTTAGAGTTTAGCATACAAGGTTGAATGTAGGGTTTAGGGTTTAAGTATAGGGTTGAGGGATGATGTTCAAGGTTTAGATTATAAGGTTGAGGGTATAGGGATGAGGGTTGAAGGTGTAGGGTTTATGTTTTAAGGTATAGGGTTGAGGGTTGAGGTATAGTGTTCAGGGTTGAGGGTTAAGTATATAGGGTATAGGGATTAGGGTTTAGGATATTGGCTATAAGGTTGAGGGCATTGGGTTTAGGGTTGAGGGTTTAGGGTTTAGGGTTCAAGGTTCAAGGTGCAAGGTTTAATGTAGGGTTTAGGGTTTAATTATAGGGTTAAGGTTATAAGCTTTAGGTATAGGGTATAAGGATGATGGTTGAGGGTGTAGGGTTTAAGGTATAGGATTGAGGGTTGAGGGATAGTTTTCAGGGTTTCAAGGGTATAAGGTTAAGTGCATAAGGTATAGGGATTAGGGTTTAGGATATTGGTTACAGGGTTGAGGGTAATAGGTTTAGGGATTAGGGTGTAGGGTACAAGGTTGAATGTAGGGTTTAGGGTTTGAGTATAGGGTTGAGGGATAATGTTTAAGGTTGAGGGTATAGGTTATAGGGATGATGGTTTAGGGTTGAGGGTCTAAGGTATATGGTTAAGGGTTGAGGGATAGTGTTTAGGGTTGAGGGTATAGGGTTAAGTGTATAGGGTACAGGGATTAGGGTTTAGGATATTCGGTATAAGGTTGAGGGTTCAGGGTATAAGGTTAAAGTGTATAGGGTATAGGGATTAGGGTTTAGGATATTGGGTATAGGATTTAGGGTGTATCGTTTAGGGTATAAGGTATATGGTTAAGGATTGAGAGTGTAGGGTTTAGGGTTTAAGTATAGGGTTAAGGGATAATGTTCATGGTTTAGGGTATAAGAATGAGGGTTGAAGGTGTAGGATTTAGGTTTTAAGGTATAGGTTTGAGGTTTGAGTGATATCGTTCAAGGTTAAGGGTATAGGGTTAAGTATATAGAGTTTAGGATATTAGGTATAGGGTTGAGGGTATTGGGTTGAAGGTTTAAGGTTAAGTTTATAGGGTATAGGGATTAGGTTTTAAGAAAGAGAGAGAGACAAAGATAGACAAAGACAAAGATAGAGACAAAGATAGAGAGACCTAAGAGAGGGTGAGGGGGTGTGAGGGAGAGACATGAGAGAGAGAGTATTCTCTAGTTAGGGTGGGAGGGAAATACGAGAGAGAGAGAGAGAGAGAGAGAGAGAGAGAGAGAGAGAGAGAGAGAGAGAGAGAGAGAGAATTCTCTAGTTAGGGTGGGAGGGAGAGACTTGAGATAGGTGGAGGGGGTGGGAGCGATAGACCTGAGAGAGAGGGAGAGAGGGGGAGAGGGTGAGAGAGAGATTTCTCTAGTCAAGGTGGGAGGGATAGGGGGTGGGAGAGAGAGTTCTCTAGTTAGGGTGGGAGGGAGAGACCTGAGAGAGGGAGAGGGGGTGAGAGGGAGAGAACTGCGAGAGAGGGAGTGTTTGTTTGTGTGTGTGTGAGAGAGAGAGAGAGAGAGATGTGGGAGGGAGAGAATTGAGATAGAGAGGGAGTGAGTGGGAGAGAGATAGAAAGTAGACGGTAGAGGGGAGAGAGATAGAGGAAGTGAGTGAGTGAGAGAGAGACCTAAGAGAGGGAGAGGGGGTGGAAGGGAGATACTTGAGAGAGAGAGAGAGAGTGAGTGGGAGAGAGATAGAGGGTAAATGGTTAAGAGTACAGGGTAGAGGACCCACTAGCTTGGCAATTTGATGAAATTGGCAACCTTACTCAACCTGTTTGAAAAAATGGGTCCAAGAAATGGGGTCTCCTAGTGATTTACATCACCAGGAGCTTCCATTTCTTGGACCCATTTTTTCAAATAGGCCACTACATTACCAATTTCACCAAATTGGCAAGCTAGTGGGCCCACTACCTTTCCAATTCGATGAAATTGGCAACCTAACTTGGCCTTGCCAATTTCATCGAATTGGCAAGCTAGTGGGCCCACTACCTTGCCAATTCGGTGAAATTGGCAACCTAACTTGGCCTGCTTAAAAAAATGGGTCTAAGAAATGGGGTCTCTCAATGATGTAAATCACCAGGAGACCCCATTTCTTGGACACATTTTTTCAAACAGGCCACTACATTACCAATTTCACTGAATTGGTAAGCTAGTGGGCCCACTAGCTTGCCAATTCAGTAAAACTGGTAACCTAACTTTCCATGTTTAAAAAAATGCATTCAATAAATGGGGTCTAATCATAGGGAGAACCCATTTCTTAGACCCATTTTTTCAAACAGGCCACTACATTGCAAATTTCACCAAATTGGCAACCTAATCTAACCTGTTTGAAAAAATGGGGTCTCTTGGTGATGTAAATCACCAGGAGACCCCACTTCTTGGACCCATTTTTTCAAGCAAGCCACTACATTGCCAATTTCATCGATTTGGCAAGCTAGTTGGCCCACTAGCTTGCCAATTCAATGAAATTGGCAATGTAGCGGCCTGTTTGAAAAAAATGGGTCCAAGAAATGGGGTCTCCCGGTGATTGTAATCACCGGGAGACCCCATTTTTCAAATTAAAGTCGCCACATTGCCAATTTCATTGATTTGGCAATCTAGGGTAGAGGGGAGAGAGATATGAGTGAGTGAGTGAGAGAGAGACTTGAGAGAGGGGGAGGGGATAAGAGGGATAGACTTGAGAGAAAGAGAGAGAGGGAGGGAGATAAAGGGTAGAGGGTAGAGGGTAGATGGGAGAGAGATTGGAGTGA
>CM021110.1:99441240-99548455 GCA_007115665.2 Sequoiadendron giganteum | reverse complement strand
GGGGAGAGAGAAAGAGAGAGAGAGAGTTCTCTAGTTAGGGTGGGATGGAGAGACCTAAGAGAGGGAGGGGGTGGGAGGGAGAGACCATGGAGAGAGGGAGTGGGAGAGAGATAGAGTGTGTGTTCTCTAGTTAGGGTGGGAGGGAGAGACTTGAGAACAGGGGGGGTTATCTAGTTAGGGTGGGAGGGAGAGACTTGAGAGAGGGAGAGGGGACCTAGGAGGGAGAAACCTGAGAGAGAGAGAGAGATAAAGGGAGTGAGAGATATACTTGAGAGAGAGATAGAGGGAGTGAGAGATATACCTAAGAGAGAGAGAGGGGGGTGGGAGGGATAGGAGGGATAAACCTGAGAGAGAGGGGGTTGGACCTAAATCCTAATCCATTAACCATAAAGCCTAAAGCCTAAATCATAAACCATAAACCCTAAACCGTAAACCATAAAGCCTAAACTAGAGAGAGATGTGGGAGGGAGAGTGTGTGAGAGAGAAATAAAAAGGGAAGGAGGAAGGTTGGGAGATTGAGAGAGAGGAAGAGAATGAGGGAGGGGGAGGTAGAGATGGAGAGAGGTAGAGAGAAGTATATAGGGAAGGAGAGATAGAGAGGTGGGAGGAGGGAGGGAGAGAGAGAGAGAAGTAGAGAGGGGAGGAGGGAGGGATAAAGGGAGAGAGAAGTGTGATAAAGAGAATGAGAGAGAGAGAGAGGAGGGAGGGAGGAAGGTGGAAATATTGAGAGGGAGGAGGGAGGGAGGAAGGTGGAAAGATTGAGAGAGAGGAGGGAGGGTGAGAGATAGGCAGAGAGGGATAGGTTAAATAGAAAGAAGTAGAGAGGGAAGGTGGTTGGGATGAAGGAAGAGAGAGAGAGGAGGGAGGGAGAGAGAGAGGTAGAGAGGGATAGGTTAGATAGAGTGAAGTAGAGAAGGAAGGTGGGTGGGAGGAAGGAAGAGAGAGAGAGAGAGAGGGGGTGTGATAAAGAAAATTAGAGAGGGAAGGAGGGAAGGAGGGAAGGAGGAAAGGAGGGAGGTATGGAGGGAGAGAGAGAGAGGTTAGATAGATATAGTGTAGAGGGAAGGAGAGAGTGTGAGAGAGAGCTCTAGAGCATAAGGGATAAAAAATGAGTGAGATAGAGAGATAAAGATGATATAACTTGCTGATTACTAAAACTTGACCTCCTGATTACTGAAATTTGTGAGATCTTCCAAAAACTAGAATTTTCATTATAACTCCTAGAGATTCGAAACCAATCTCAAAAATCCTAAAACTATATACATGAAATATAACTTAAAGTATAAGAAAGTAAATTTCCATATGCAAATGTCAACTTACATTTTTTATTTCAAAAATGCACATTTTTTAACTCAAAATTCACACGTTTTTTGAAATTTAAACCATAACGCAAGCGTGTTTTACTATAATGCGCTCGTGTTTTCGCTATTTCGGGTTAAAAAAGTAAATTGGCCACTTTTTGGCCCCCCTCATTTTTTCACTTACCTTTATGTATCTATATATCTATGTATCTATCTATATATTGATCTATATATCTATCTATATATGTCTATGTATTGATCTATATATCTATCTATATGTGTATATATTGATCTACATATCTATATATGTATCTATATATATAGTTCGATCTCTCTATCTATCTATCTATATATATATAATGAAATATACATACATTTACCTAAAGATATATACATACATGTAGATATACCTAAACATATAAATGGATAAAAGAAAATTACTTTGAGTTAACTATATATCTCATATTTTAAAATATTATTATGGACTAAGGTAATGAAATATAATTATATATATCATTATGGATCTAATAAGCTAGAAGTTAAATTTCAAAAAATAATATTGAATTTGGCAAAGTGGCATATATCTATATATCTAGTTTGGTCTATCTATCTAATATGTGTATTTTCCCTTCTATATATCTATCTATCTATATATATGACTTACAAAATAAAATAAGACAAAATCTCTCTAACTATCAGACCAAATATATATACACAATTATATGATTGAAATTAAAATAAAGATATGACTATATATCTATCTACCTATCTATTTTGTTTAGTCTATATATCTATCTATATATCTAAATATCTATGTATATATAGTTTGTCTAGTCTATCTATATATATTTATATATATCTAAGTATATATGCATGCCTTATAAAATTAAACAAAATAGAATTTGGCTAGCTATCAGACTGAATATACCAACATATCTAAATGTTCGAAATGAAGAACAAATTAAAATAAATACAAATAAATGACTATATATGTATGTATATTTTGCTTGGTCTATCTATATGTATATATATATATATACATATATACATATGTATATATATATATACATATACATATATACATATACATATATATATATATATACATATGTATATATATATGTATATGTATATATATATATACATATGTATATATGTATATCTATATATATGTATCTATATATATATATCTATATATCTATATATGACTCAAAAAATGAAATAAGACATAATTGCTCCACTTGTCAGACTAAATATATATTATATTCAGTTTGAAAGGTAGAACAATTTATCTTATTTCATTTTTTGTCATATATATATATATATTCATTCTGACAAGTAGAGCAATTATATCTTCTTTCATTTTTAAGTCATATATATGTATATAGAGTACTAGACTATCAAATGGTCAACCATCCAAATGGGAAAGTAGTGAACACATTGGACCAATTGGAGCCTAACACATGACAAATATTATCCATCCAACTAAAAAAAATTGGTGGGTCAATGAAGGGTTTTCTAACATGCCAACCATTTTATTTATTTATTTCTAGTCCACATGGACCTCTGAAGGTATGGTTCTCTACTATAGGCCCATCTCTCCTAATGGAAGCCTTTGACATTCTGTTGGCAACAATGACCTAAGTATTGTTACCTTTGGGCCTCCAATAGATACTATACTTGTTGATAAATTTATTAGTGTTCACATTTTTGTTAGGATTATTACATCTTTAGTTATTATTAGAATATTATGTGATAAATTTGTTAGAATTTTAGAATTTAATATATATTATTAATTGTATGAGAGATTATAGATATATGAGTTATTGGAACAACATACTATTACAAAGTTGTTCCTATAATTCAAGAGATTGAAATCCTATATAAGTGTGTAATGTATTAAACTAAGATAGATAATAAGATGATCATTGTGTGCACTCACAAATTTAATATGGTATTAGAGAATTACTAGGTGTAATTCTCTCACAGGAATACCTAGGAAGATGATAGTATGTGAAATGTAATATTTTGTGGGTTAGCATAACTAATAGTTTAGAAGAGTATTTATTTTTCTGTGTATTTTAGTTGTTGAGAGTGCAAAGTGTTTGAAAAGATAAATAGATCAACTGTCAGCCGATGGGTTTTGATGTCTTGGAAGATGACTTGGTGTTGCCCACCATATGATTCTCTTTTCTCTTTATAGATCATCTTCCATTGAGGATATGTGCTTGGCTAGTCAACAATCATTGAAGCAAACACATTTTTTTGTTTGTTTGATTGTATCAATCTGCCAAAGGAGATCATTATTTTTTAATAGCTCAAAAAATCATCCAAGTTAAAAAGTGTTAAGCCGCCCTCAATGCAAAAAGGAGATCTATGATTTGGTGAACCTAATTCCAACATATCATGACTTATAGTTGCTTTCTACCTACTGCTATAATGCTTTATTACTGAAAAACAAGTCGCCTCATGCTTAGAGTCTACTATGAATGAAGATTTGTGTGGTGGAAATGTGCCTCAAATTCTACTAATAACCTCGACACCCAAATGATAATGACAAGGTTAGTTTGACACTAAATATCTCAATAGATTTGTAGGATTCATTGTTTTTGAAAAAGTAAGCAGCATTTACAGGGTGTTGTACCCTTCAAAACGAGCCACAAGGGCCAAAAAGGATCAAGTCCAAAAAACTAACAAGTCAAAAAAAGAACATAAACAACACAATAACAACACAACGACCCTGAATAGGCAACAAAGACACAAAACACAGGCCCAGGCAACAACTAACTAGCATTGTCCTAGTTTTTGAACAAGAGGTCCACAACGTCATCCCCGACCCAATCTTGATTCTCCTAGGCATTATTGCCCTCCAGCTCCTCTTTGATCACCATGGACAAGGTGCTAGTCATGAAATGACCCAACTTCATCGTGAAGCGGGTCAGGCCTCTTAATATTTTATCAAGGTAGGATTCATTGTTTACATGGAACAAAAAGAAAGTCTTCATCTGAGTATGAGACAACAAAGAATTCATTGAATCAGGTATCTCTATGGGAGGGTATCATACCTTAAAAGGAGAATGCTAAGTTCTAGATTCATACAACAAATCAATATTGAAGAGGTCATTTCTAACAGGTGTGAAAGAAGATGGGAGAGGATTGAGTGTATGGGACATTTATCCTCATTGATTTGGAAGGGTGATTGATTTCAACAATGCGGATATTGCAGTGCTGTAAATATGCAATGACTTCATTCACATTTGTAATAACATAAAGGTGCGGGCATGTATGGAAAGGAGCATTAAGAGGAATTAAAGAGAGGATTGCCATACATTTGACATAGCAAGGTAAGTAACTCATGAGTCAATTTGTCTTTATATTTTGTGTCATAGTCGAGTTGTATTATTTTGTTCAAAATATGGTCCATTGTCATATCAAAATCTAAAAGTGTAACAAAATAAAATTTATAGTAGTGTTAGTCAAGGTGCATTATTAGTGGAAACTGACACCTTTGTCATTGTTTTGATTAAGGGAGGAGGATACATTCTTTCCTCACAATTGATGAAATGAGCCTCAAAAGACAAGTTTGCTAAGTAAGTAGAAAAATAATTGGATGATGGAGGAATAGGAGGCTAGAGGATATTCAACAACCCTTCATGATGAGGTTGAATATTTTTTCTAGTGAGAAAACTACTTACACCAAATTAGCTAAAGTCAAGGGTAACTTCCAATGGTAGTGGCAACGGTCAACAACAATGGCTACAATTGAGAACATTGTAAATATTTCCCTCTTAAATTTTAAAGGAGGAGAATAAATACATCTTTTATGTTGTAAACAGTTGTATAGGAGAGCTCAACTAACTATAGAGATCCTTTGACTATCAAACTTTTTGATATATGGTCGATCGGTGATGAGTTCACTAGAAGTGAAAGCAAGATAAGTTCTTGTATGTAGGTGATCATGTGATGTAAGATCTAGATAAAAAAATTCAAAACTAAAAGTATTCATAGCCATACAATTTTGTTTCTAGTTCATCTGATGTAGTTCCTCTTGGCGAAAAATATTGTAGTGAACAAAAGCACTAGTGTAATTCAATTCATGGATCTTGAAATGGTTAGTGGTAACCCAAAAAACAATATGAGGTGAATAGATGAGTGTGATCCTATTTGTATCTAGGTTTGTGATAAACCTATGTGAAAACCATGAAAGGTTGATGAGAGGTGTCTTTCGTTTGAACCAAGATCATGAACCAGAAGAGTTTGGCATACTATAGTTGAAAGTGTGAATTTTTTCACCATGTTAACACTAAGGGGGAGCATGTTGGGAAACTTATTAGTGTTCACATGTTTGTTAGGATTATTACATCTTTAGTTATTAATATTAGACTATTATGTGATAGGTTTGTTATAATTTTAGGATTTAATATATATTATTAATTTTATGAGAGATTATAGGTATATGAGTTGTTGGAACAACTCATATTATTAGGGAGTGGTTCCTATAATTTAGGAGATTAGACTCCTATATAAGTGTGTAATGTATTGAACAAAGATAGATAATAAGATGACCATTGTGTGAACTAAAAAATTTAGTAATACTTTCCAAAATAATCCTCTTGTGGAGACTTGTATTTGAAATTGGGCCCAAAACAAAAATGTATTACTTCATCAACTTTCATGACAAATGATAAAGAATTCATCACCAATTCCTTGTTGAGTATATTATAGTCCTCAATCTTGAAGGAGGCATTAGTAAACTCAATACTTTGTTAGAAAAAATGGACTCATTGCTATCCTTTCTTGAGCATGTGCCTTTCTATATTGACCTTGGAGCATTTACTAGTGTTGTGAGGAAATGACATTAAATTTTCCATACCTCTGACATATGCAAAGGCTTTCTAATTATTTATCTATCTACCTATCTATATAGGTCTTGATGAATATTTTTTTTTGTGTGTGTATATATATGCATATATGAATTAAGATAATAAACAAGACAAAATTTGGCTATGTCAGACCAAATACACACACACACACATATATATATGACTGAAATGAAGAACAAATTAAAAAAAGGTATGACTACATATCTATCTATTTATATATCTATCTATATACCTATCTATCTACATATCCATCTAGGTATCTATATTATGTGATTGAATCACATAAAAAATAAGAACAAAGGGGTGAAATTAAAAAAGTCAGACTTACACACATCTGCCATATATATAGATAGATAGATAGATAGATAGATAGATATGTGTATAAATATGTGACCTAAAAATTGAATAAAGACCAAATTTGGATAACTAGAAAAAAAAAGAAACCAACAAATTAAATATTATTGAAAATCCATTAAATAAGTCACAGTGATGCTTGAAAAAAACCATGTTTTTCCTTGTAAAAGTAGCTATGTTTATGAACACAAAATTTTGAAGTGTTCATAAACACCCTACAAGCCGTAAAGCTGATGGAAGACAATCTGGAAGCACCCTTAAAGCAAGAGAGCCTTCAAACTATGGAAAACCACATAAACAATTTAAATATTCATTTTAGAAGCACCAACAAAATAACATAACCTTCAAGTTACCAAGCATAGATTTTATACCTTACAAATCAAACAAATTATTTGAAGAAAGAAGCAACAACAAACATAGGACAATAGTATAGCCTTAGTGAGGTTAAAAACATCACCTGAGTCAAACAGAGGTCACCAAGGATGCGACTTATTGCAGTCACCTCAACTATCCATTTTTCAGCTAAATTCTACAAGTAATTAAAAAGAGGTAGCATGTGAGTCAAGTAGCAGTGTTTACCTTATGAGAGCAAGTCAAGTAGCAATGCATACCTTACAAGAGTAAGTCACCATCATCGAGTGTTCCAAGAAAGAATGGGTGGAGTCGAACATGTATCGGTGCCTAAGGCAACAAAGACTCTAGAAGATGCGTGTAGGAAAGGGGTGAAAGTGAGTGAGATGTGCGAGGTTTTGGATCATTTAATGATCTAAGGCTTTGAAATTGTGTGTAAGGCCAAAATTATATGTGTAAATTACCACTCTTTGTGTTACCTTTAGTAAGCCCTATAACTATCATCAATTGGGGTATTACACATGATACTAGTAGAATAAACCATATGATTTTAATGTGAACTACATTGGGAACTAAATCAATAGGAATTCAAAACAAATTAAAGATCTATGATTGAGTGAAAATTTGGTATGATATTAAAATGTGGTAAATTTAAACGATGCTTTTGGTATATGAACTCAATTTTAAAATTAAATGGAAAGCTTAACATCTAATAGATTAAAACAGATGATTTTGCTTGTATAGTGATGGTAATGATGTGTAGAATTTTGTTGCAAGGTCTTATATCTTCTCCTTATAGATTGGAATGCATATAATGGTGCAACAGCACTTGAAATGGTACCATTAGTTGATTGTTGCTTGTATCATAGAGGAAGCATCTCTTACCTTCCTTATGATAGAATACCCTCATAGATGGAATTTAAAAGTGTTTCAATCCTCACATTTTTCATTCATTTAAATTTTAATTTGGGTAAGAGGTTAATTGTACTTTAATCACAATAGTGCCCAAGCTTATTTTGATTTTGATATGTTACCAAGATAAGTGACCCTAAAAGTCTAGCTGAATGGGTACATTAAATATGAACCCTTATCATGATTATTCATTCATGTGGAGGATATTTTATTATATATATATTTTATGGATATATTAAATTTCAATATCTGATCTAGTATGAAAAATGATATTTGATTAGAATTGTTAGGCATGAATATGATTTTCTAGAAAATTTTATAAATATGAGTTATCCATATTATGTTAGCCTAAATAACTTGATCTGACACAAGTTTAATACGTACGATAATGGTGAGTATAATTTGAATATTTATATTTTAGAATAAAATTGTTGAATATCAAGTTAGGTTTGAATTCAAACAATTATGATTTATCAATTCCAAGAGTTAGAATCATAAATATTCTAACAATAAGTGGCAATGGTGGTGTATTATAATTTTCTGGATCAAGTTACAATCATTCGAGTGATGCAACCCAAGCAAATTCGAGGTATGCAAATTTGGTTATTATCAAGTTGATAATATAATTATGAATGTGTCATTTTGGTTAATTATTTCATAGAATATTGATAATGGCATAAGTGTGTAGGTATGTAAATGGTCAATGGGTGGAACAAGAGGATCATTGGGACCCTAATTACGCTACTTCAATTCATGAAGTATTATTGTGGAGTGTAGAGAAGTAAATTTTCTACCCTCAAGTCTTAGGACAAGAAGAGTCTACAAGGAGAAAATGGTCCTCAACTACCTCAAAGGAAAAGCTCAGGTGACAAAGGGATTTTTTTATATTTTTATATTTTATGATGTTTTAAGACAAGGATTTTAGAGACAAAAAGAGTAGACTTCAAAGGTCTCAAGAGAAATTTGACTAGCTCTTAGCCAAGGATGACAATGCAAAACACATACGTCCCCAATGCTATAGTCTCATACGGTTAGAGAACAAAACTTGCTGAAAAAATCACAATGAGTCTACTAGCTATCCGAGAACTAAAATTTGGAAAACAAACTAAGCTAACATAATGACGAAAATAACATGAATAACATGAATATAACTAGCGTAAATAGATTGAAGGAAATAAAATGAAATGACAAGATGGAAACGAGTAGAATAAACTCACAAGAGGTGCAATGCTACGAAGTCTCCCACAATGCTTCGACACAAAAACCTACCTACAAACACAAAAACAAGATGTTGTGGTTGTGTTGCCGATATGTGGTTGTCATTGATGTCAACACTACTAGCATTAATTTCTTTAAGACTGTATATGTCGAGGATATTGAGAAAATTGTAATAAAATAAGTTACAGATTGTCTATGAAGTAGTGAAGATCGGTATGATGGAAATTTCAGTATGTTGACGATGAGAAGTTGCGAATTAAAGGGTTTGTTTTCAAGTCTATCTAGTTTTTCCACAAAAAGTTTCAGAGGTGCGCATGAAGATTTGAGCAAGTTATTCTATTACTGTAACTGGTGTTCCTGGAAGAAGATAATGTGATTTTGGTAATCTGAGTTGTTGTGTATGTTCATGTGGTGTTTGTGGATGTTTCTAGATTGTGTTCTATCTATGTTGCACATCCGCATTGATCGTTGTGCTTTTGATCCATGATTTTCTCTTGCATGTTCATGTTTTTTAATATTCATGGCCAACAGGGTGATTATAGCGTGTTGTGGATCTTCGAGGAAAAATATTTGTAGGTGTTTTGTGTTTGAGGACATTGTTTTGGGTCTCTACCATGTTGTGGCCAACCTTGGTAGATTCACATTAATAATCTGACAAATTGCATTCATTCTATTATTTTGTTCAAGTTGACATGAAGCAATGTAATTACTTGTTGCAAATATATATGTGCGATTTTTTATCTCATTTGAGGTATGCATAATGCGAAGTGTGCAAGTGTTATGTGTGAATAAAGATTAGATCATTTGAAGGCAGAGCAGAGTGTGAAGAAGAGTGAAGAAAAGTGAAGTGTTCATGTGCTTAACTGAAATTGTAATCAGGCATTAGCAAATGCTAATTTCTTAGTTCAAAATCTTCAAATGGATTTAATCTGAATGTTTCTGTCAGATAGTGAGTCTTCCCTTGTATTTGAGCAGTGAGCTCTAGGTAGTGTGCCTGAATGCATGTGCATTCCCATTTATTCTTCTTATACTTTTAATAGAGTATAAACTTGTGGATTAACCTCCACTGTGGTTTTCCCCTAATAGGGTTTCCATGCAAAAATCTTGGTGTTATGTGTATTTTTGATGTCTTGTTGATTTATGCTTTCATGATTATTAATCAGATATGATAATAAGGGTTAACAAAGTTAATAAGTTTGAAATTTTATGACAAATGATTCACCCCCCCTCTTAGTTGTCTACCCTTGTGTTGCCAACAATTGGTATCAAAGCAAGTTCCTTGGAAGAAGTTTAACAACTTGAGGTGATCTGGGATGGTGACATATAAGAAGGATAGTCTGAGATTTGATGGAACAAACTAATCTTTGTGGAAGACTCAAATGGAGTGTCATCTAAGATGCATTGGTGAATCTTACTAGAACATTACAAGTAATAGGTATGTTATTCCTCAAAATGGTCCTACTACTACTGCTGAGATTATGGATGTTGAATACAATATTAGGGCTAAGGAAGCATTGTTGAGTGCTTTTACTAGTTCTGAGATGACGAGTGTTATGGATCTGAAGACTGCTTATGAGATCTAGAAAAATTTGGAAACTTTGTATGAAGGTGATGCTAATGTGAAGATTGCTAAGCTATAGAGTTTGAAAGGGAAATATGAACTGTTGACAATGGGTAATGATGAGAATATTACTACTTTCATGCAAAGAGTGAACGAACTTGTGTGTTGTATCAGATGTGATGGAAGACAGTTGGATGAATAAGAGATTGTTGCTAAAGTGCTTAGATCCTTGCCTGATGCATCAAAGCTATAGCTATTGAGGAGCTCCAAACTATGACATATGTAACCAGAGATATGTTGATTGGTAAACTTACTGCTTTTGAGTTGAGTGAATTCGGTGATGCCCTTCCTAAGATAAAATCTGCATTCAAAGCTACTACCTTTGGAAGAGACAAGCAAAGATATGATTCGGGTGAAAGATCTTCTAGAAAGGTATCCAAGTATGAGGAAGAAATGAGACAGATTAAAGAAGAACAAAGAGAACTGAATGAGCTTGAAGCACTTATTGTGAAAAGAGAAGCTAGAGAAGGTAAGTATAAAGAAAAGTTTCCTATTAAATGTTTTTCTTGCAATAAGATAGGTCATTTTGCATCAAGGTGTCCGAAAAAAGTCCTTAAGCCAAGATATAACAAGCCTAGATTTCAAAAGAAGTGTTATTATGCTATTGATGAAGGTGTGACAGATGATGAATCTAATAAAGGAAATGTAAGTGAAGGTGAGTTTGTGTTTATTGTTATCAAGGAAAATAGAAATGTGTCTACTGAATCTGCTAGTTGTATAAATGTGGAGAAAGCCCTAGTTGCTCGAGTTGAAGAGAAGGATGAATGGGTAATTGACAGTGGATGTTCACATCACATGAAATATGATAAAATAAAATTTGTGAGCCTCGAAAATTATGATGGTGATGTTGTAATATTTGGTGATAACAATGGTGGTATAATCCACGATAGAGGATGTATTTCTTTTTATGGTAAGCATAATACTACTCATGCTCTTTATGTTGAAGGTTTGAAGCATAATCTTTTGAGTGTTGGACAGATGGTTGATAAGGGATACAATCTTCAATTCAAGGATGGAAAGTGTAGAATATTGGGAAGCTCTGGAAATGTGATTGCTTCAGGTACAAAAACAAAACGTAACATTTTTCACTTGAATGCTACTAGTAAAATTTGTTTGATTGCTCAAGTTGACGAAAGTTGGTTGTGGCATAGGAGAATGTTTCATGTAAACTTTGACAGTATTATCAAGATAAGTTCTACTCGAGTAGTGTGAGATCTTCCTAAGTTGGTAAATCCCTCTAATGCCATATGTAAGGAATGTCAGTTAGGAAAGCAAACTAGAATTTCATTTCGGAGAAAACAACATTGTTCAAATGAATTTTTGGAACTTGTGCATACTCACTTGTGTGGTCTTGCTAGAATCAGAAGTTTGCAAGGTTACAAGTATTTCATGTTCCTTATTGATGATTATTCTAGATGATGTGGGTCACTTTCTTAAGGGAGAAATTTGAAGCTCTAGAAAAGTTCAATATTTTTAAGGCTATGGTTGAGATAGAGACAAGTCTGAAGATTAAATGTCTAAGATCTGATAGAGGTGGTGAATTCACTTCCGGTGAGTTTAATTCTTTCTGTGAAGTGCATGGGATAAAGAGACAATTATCTGCACCGCAGACCCCTCAATAGAATGGAGTTGTAGAAAGGAAGAACAAGACAGTTCAAGATGTTACTAGAACTATGATGCTGGAAGGAAATGTTCCTCGTATCTATTGCAGAGAAGTTGTGATTACTATTGTTTATATCCTCAACCGGGTACAAATCAAAGGTGATATTGGTAAGACCCCTTTTGAGCTATGGTTTGGTCATAAGCCTACTATTAGATATTTCAAAATCTTTGGGAGTAAATGCTACATCAGAAGAGATGAAGATATAGGAAAGTTTGATGTTAGAATTGATGAAGGAATCTTTCTTGGTTATTTTACTAAGAGCAAGGCCTACCGGTGCTACAACAAGAGATTGAAGAAAATGGTTGAAAGTACAAATGTTAAGGTTGATGAAGACATTTCTAGACCATCTAGAACTTGTGGATATGATTCTGATGATCAGAATGACAGTACAATCAAAGGTCAAACCTCAAATCAAGTTCAGATCATTCCAGTGAATCAAGAAGATCAAGAGGAAGTAGAAACTAGTGAAAGTACAAAAGAGAGATCACAAGAGTCTGAAGTTCAATAACAACCTAAGAATCCAAGGTATGTGAGATTAAATCATTCAAAAAATCAGATTATAGGTGACAAGAACAAAGGTGTCCAAACTAGGAGAATAATTGTAAAAGAATACTATTTGATATCAAAGACTGAGCCAAGTAATTTAAATGAAGCATGCAAAGATGAACATTGGATTGAAGCAATGAAAGAAGAACTGCAACATATTGAGAAGAATAATACATGGATTCTTGTTCCTAGACTTAAGGATAAAAATGTAATTGGAACTAAATGGGTCTTTAGAAACAAATTGAATGAGCAAGGTGAAGTTATCAAAAACAAAGCAAGAATGGTACATAAAGGATATTCTTAAATGGAAGAAATTGAATTTGAAGAGACTTTTGCCCCTGTTGCTAGAATTGAAGTTGTGAGACTATTTCTTGCTTATGTTGCTTACAAAAACTACAAGGTTTATCAAATGGATGTTATGTCAACATTTCTAAATGGAAAACTGGAAGAAGAAGTGTACATTGAGCAACCTTATGGATTTCAATTGAAGGATTAGGGAGATATGGTGTGTTGGTTGAAGAAAGAATTGTATGGACTCAAGCAAGCCCCTAGAGCTTGGTATGCCAAATTAGACAAATATTTGCTGAAGCTTGGATTTAACAAAGGTACTACTGATAGTAATCTGTATTTCAAGATTGATAATGATAAAGATTTGTTTGTGGAAGTCTTTGTTGATGATATCATTTTTGGAGGAGATGATGGTTTGTGCATGAAGTTTGCTAATGAGATGCAGAATGAGTTTGAGATGTCAATGATTGGAGAAATGAAATTCTTTTTGGGATTAAAAATTACTTAGTTAGATAAAGAGATCTTTATATCTCATTCCAAATATGTGAGAATTGCTAAAAAAGTTTGGTATGGAAGATTCAAAGCCAGTTGATACACCCATGGTGACCAGATGTAAGTTGACAACAGATGATGATTCTCTGAAGGCAAATCAGAATAGATATTGATCAATGATTGGTGGATTGCTTTATTTGACTCAAAATAGACCCGATATAATGAATGTTGTATGTATTGTTGCAAGATTTCAAGTTGATCCTAAGGAATCTCATGTGACTGCTATAAAAATAATTTTCAGATACTTGAAGGGAACAATTGATTTTGGCCTGTGGTATCCTAAAGATGATGATCTTACTTTAAGTGCCTTTACTGATGCTGATTGGGCAGGAGATGTGAATGACAAGAAAATTACCAGTGGTGGCACATTTTTCTTGGGAAAGAAGTTGATTTCATGGTTAAGTAAAAAGCAGAATGCCATTTCTTTGTCTACTATAGAGGCAAAATACATTGTTGCTGCTAACAATTATACTCAAGTATTGAGGATGAAGCAGATGCTAAAAGATATCAAAGTTGTGTATGATGAACCTATTGCTATATTCTATGATAATTAAAGTGCAATTAACATTTCTATCTAATGCTTCATTCAAAGACCAAGCATGTATCTATCAAGTACAACTTTTTGAGAGACAAGGTGAGTGATAAGGAAGTCAGACTGGAGTATGTGCCTACTAAGGAACATATTGCAAACATCTTTACTAAGCCATTTCCTAAGGATAATTTTCAGTATCTTAGAGGGAAGTTAGGGGTGATTACCCCTCCTAATCAGAACTAAGATGCAATACATTGCATTAGTTCAATCATTTCACAGTTGTATCTTGATTCAGATTGATGTTCTGGTGGCTACTACTCGGGGGAAGTAGTCAGATGATTCAGACCTTGTGTGTATCTTTATCATTGATGTCAAAGGGGGAGAAGAGTCATGTGAAAAACTCTTGAAGAATCAAGGAGGAGAAGAGCAATGTGAAAATATGAAAAAAGTCATGAGAGAAGAGTCAGAACCTAAGGGGGAGTAAGTGTTGAAGATAGTTGTGTTGATGGTGTTTTTCACATCATGTGTTTCCATCAATGCCAAAGGGCGAGATTGTTGGATGTTGTGGTTGTGTTGTTGATATGTGGTTTTCATTGATGTGAAAAACATTATTAGCATTAATGTCTTTAAGATTGTATATGTTGAGGATATTGAGAAAATTGTAATAAAATAAGTTGCAGATTGTCTATGAAGTAGTGAAGATCAATATGATGGAAAGTTCAGTATATTGACAATGAGAAGTTGTGGATTAAAGGGTCTGTTTTCAAGTCTATCTATTTTTCCATCAAAATTTTCAGAGGTGCGCATGAAGATTTGAACAAGTTATGAGTTTCTGTGTTCTAACAGTTATTCTGTTACTGTAACTGGTGTTCCTGGAAGAAGATAATGTGATTCTGGTAATTTGAGTTATTGTGTATGTTCTTGTGGTGTTTGTGGATGTTTCTAGATTATTTTCTATCTGTGTTGCACAACTACATTGATTGTTGTGCTCGCGATCCATGTTTTTCTCTTGCGTGTTCATGTTTTTTTATGTTCATGGCCGACAGGGTGATTATAGCATGTTGTGGATCTTCGAGGAAAAATATTTGAAGGTGTTTTGTGTTTGAGGAAATTGTTTTGGGTCTCTAATATGTTGTGGCTGACCTTGGTAGATTCACATTAATAATATTTATTATTTTGGATTGACAATTTGCATTCATTCTATTATTTTGTTCAAGCCGAAATGAAGTAATATAATTACTTGTTGCAGATATATATGTGTGATTATTTATCTCATTTGAGGTATGCATGATGCGAAGTGTGTGAGTGCTATGTATGAATAAAGATCAGATCATTCAAATGCATAGCAAAGTGTGAAGAAGAGTGAAGAAAAGTGAAGAAGTGTTCATGTGCTTAACCAGAATTGTAATCAAGAATTAGCAGATGCTACTTTCTCAGTTCAAAATCTTTAGATGGATTTAATTTGAATGTTTCTGTAAGAAAGTGAGTCTTCCCTTGTATTTGAGCAGTGAGCTCTAAACAGTGTGCCTGAATGCATGTGTATTCCCATTTATTCTTATTATAATTTTAATAGAGTATAAAACTTGTGGATTAACCTCCATCATGGTTTTTCCCCTAACAGGGTTTCCACGCATAAATCTTAGTGTTATGTGTATTTCTGATGTCTTGTTGATTTATGCTTTTATGCTTATTAATCAAATATGAGAATAAGGGTTAACAAAGTTAATAAGTTTGAAATTATGTGACAACTAACTCACCCCCCCTCTCAGTTGTCTGCCCTTGTGTTGCCAACAATAGTCTCATATGGTTAGAGAATAGAACTTGTTGACAAAATCACAATGAGTCTACTAGCTATCCGAAAACTAAAATTTGGAAAATAAACTAAGCTAACATAATGATGAAAATAACATAAATAACATGAAAAGAACTAGCGTAAATAGATTGAAAAAAATAAAATGAAATGACAAGATGGAAAAGAGTAGAATAAAATCACAAGAGGTGCAATGCTATGAAGTCTCCCACAATGCTTCGACACGAAAACCTACCTACACACACAAAAATGAGAAAAAATATTGGGTCTGTTTAGGGGTTGGCCTTAGTCAAACCCCTCCATAGGTGTTCCCACCTCCATGGATAGCCAGAGAGATAGGTAGAGATAATTGTAGATAAAGAAATAGATGGACAAGACAATAGATAAGTTAAAAGACAATATGCTTCTAAAACATAAATATGATAAATGTAAAAAAGAGAGTGTAGTTACCCTCCCTTTAGCATGCTTGTGATGTCAAAGGAGAGTACGTAACACTCTAGACAATCTAAGAGAGCCAAGACATGAGATCACTTGCAAGAATGAGAGAAAAAATGATGTAGAAGAGAGCTAGAATGAAAGATAGATCGAGAGAGTACAAGAATGAGCTGAAGGAATGAATTTTTGAATGAAGAAAATAAATTAAAGGTGTTACACTTTGCGGGTAGGGAAAAGTGTTACGTCCCAATGACCATAGAATTAAGAATATTTTTAGGACGTTTGCATGACACACAAATGTCTACAAATAGCGCTAATGTCCCCAATAAAAAATCACTTAAAGACCAAAAATAAAGGTGTCAAGTATGAAATTAAAGCTAGGCAAAAGGGGGAATTGCATTATCATCTTTAATTAGGCTAAAGGGAGGTTATGTGATGTGAAATTACATCAGGTGCAATTTTTGGAATTACATTTTCCCCCCACTTTAGCGAGCATATCTATTCTAACATGTGTGAGCTAAAGTAGAAAGAGGTTGAAGAGAATAAACCCAGGATGAAGAGGACACATGTCTTCGATCTGATATATGTTGTAGAGAAGCTAAACCAGGAAACAAAGAGGACATGGGTCTTCTATCCTGTAAAGCTGACTGTAATCTCACCACATACATGTTAGTTGCAGATAAATACGTTAGGTAAACAAGTAAAAAATAGACATGATAAAATTTGTAGACATGACATAATCTGATCAGATAAAAGACATCACTGATAAGTATGGCTAGCAAGCTAGAGACCATACAACAAACATATAGGCCTATGGCTGCTGTAAATTCCCTTATAGGACAATCACAAAGGAGACAAGTCTAGTCAGGTTTCCCTCAAGCTAGACAATGAGATTATAAGACATTAAGACATATTTTTAATTTTTTTTGAAAAATAATAGTAAGCATATATGATAGCCCCCTTAGAATGATGTGTGTTATGCAACAGGGCACATGCCATTCTAAGGAGAAAAAAAGATAGGGATGTTGTGGTATAATATACATAGCGATATGTAATCATGGCATTTTGTCATGTGAGGGACAACACATAGAATCCACAACATCAAGAAAAGTAGAGATGAAGAAATCAAGATCATAGGGGTATCCAATTATTTAGGGTTGGAACTTACCATATATATAGATAGATAAATATAATATAATGTGTATGAACTGTCATCACCCCAAATAGATTGGAATGAGAAGAAGAGCACATGAAGACAAAATAAAAATTTGGTCAACATAGAAGAGGCCTAAATGCCCCAACACTTTTCATTGTTCCCAACGTGAAAAATACAAATTATATGACACATAGAAGAATGGTGAGACAAACAAAGGAATTTTTTATGAAATTTTTTCTCTTTTGTATCCAAGTACCTATAAGGGTATCAAGGTTCCTCCAAGTGAGAGCATAATCATAAACAAACAAGCATGGGGGGACATAAACAAACATACAAAGTTGATCTAAAGATAAAGAAGAGGTACCACTCTAGCTCAACACCTCCAACAAGTCATCTTTCTCCCAATCTAGATCATCATAGGGGGAGGGAAGATGATCTTGTAGGGGGGATAGAAAGGGCGGTACCTATCAACTCACCTACAACAAGAGCCAAGGAGGAAGCCGCTTTGATGTCCTCATAAACAAGGTCCTTTGAGGCTAATGCCACAAACTTAGTAAAGATGGAAGAGAGAATGGGAATATTCTCCATCGAGTCAAACATATACTTGTTTGGAGTGAAGTGTTGTGACTGAATGAGAGGAGGAGGATGAATCAGAGAGTCATTTTTGACCTCCAAAAGAGGGGTAGTGACAAATTTTGGGGAAGGAGGTGACGTACCCATCACAAGAACGATACAAGCCAAATCAAAATAAGATGCAAAAGATAGAAGATATTTTGCAACCATCGTCTAGAATGAGGTCATGCTCTAACTTGTGCTTAAGCAGAGGATATGAAATCCTCACATCAAAAGAAAAAGAAGAAGAAGGAGAAGAAGCCACAATAGACACAAACTTTGTATGAGGCATGTCAACGAGCTCAGGGAAAGGAGGAAGATCCGGTAAAGAGATGATAAGAGGATGATCCACAAAAGGAGGGATGAAAACTTGCACCCACTTAGGGAGAGGTTCATCGAGATTTGTTGAGGAAGCTTGAAGCAAGACATAGGTGATGGGAACAAAAGCAAGACTAGAAATAGAAGTGGGGACATGTTTAGAAGAATAAAAAGCATAAAGAGGAACATGAGGTTCTCTCGTAGTCATCTGCAAGGCCTCACATTCCCAAGCCAACACCCATTGATGATGCTTACACTCACATGCAAGGCAATTGTGATGACTATGTACACCAAGAAGAGTGAGTTGAGAGGACTCTGAGGGATCTTGTTCCACCGAGGGAGCAGTCTCCATAGTTGTCGATGAAAAAGAAGATTCCTGAGGGTCTTGTTCCACTAGAGGAATGATTGTTGGGATATGGTCTTGTACACCATTGCATAAAATGATTTATTATAATGTAATTAAATAGATATTTAGTTGTGATACACCTTGGTGGTGTTGTTAATCACACTAGGTAATTATCTGGGGACCACTTGATGTTGTATTGTAATATTGTATTATTATTTAATGTATGGGATACATGTGATAATAATTTAATATTGGGGGAATATTAAATAAAGTGATGTCTTAGTACCCAATATTAAATAAGGGGTCAGTGGTTTTGTATTCACATGGTTTTACCTTACCAGTAGTGGTATTTGTGTGAGCTTGTATCTATAAAAGAAAACACATGTGTAGTGGTTTAGGTTGGCTAAGTGGGTTGGTTGTCATTATTGAGTCTTCTTGAGGAGTGCATTTGTGAAGCATGGCATGGGATGTGTGGATTCATTCTTGGACACATGGGAATGCATTGGAGGGCTTGATGCTTCAGAGGTATTCATTGTAACTCTTATATTGCTTTACTGTTGAATAATATGATGGAGTATGGATTCTTTTAGAGGATGGGTTTTTTCCCTCTTGAGGGTTTTCCCAGTGTATATCTTGTCTTATTTTGTGGCTTGTCTATTTGATCTATGCATTTTGGCAACTTGTATGCATGTTTATCTCTCACGGGTTATGTAGGAAATAGAATAAGATTGTGGGTTGAATGTAATTATTTCCTAACAAGTGGTATCAAAGCTTTCATGGTTGAAGATTTTTTATTATAACCCTAGGTTGAGAAAATATTGCTTGAATTTTAAATCTATGCAATGCATGAGAGAATGAAAGACATGGAAAGATATGAGGGTTTTACAGGTTGTTTATTTCAGATCTAAGGGTTTTGGGTTTGTTGTTATGATGGGTTGTTTGAAAATTTTGAGTGTATACCTACCAACTCTTCTCCTACCACTTCTCCATTAGTCATCACTTTGGAGACATTGTAACATGATTATATTCCTTCAAAGGGTCTTAACCCTCCCAATTTTGATGGGGGGTCTTCTTCCTCCACATCAAATAGTGATGATGACAAGGACTCACACCCTTCCACTGCTAGTCATCACTTAGAGGATAGACCTCCATAATCTCCAAAATCTCTACCCTTAGGGCCTCTTTCGTCTCATTAAATATTACAGTTAGTAGGTGTTTGGTTGGTTCAATCCTAAATACACTAGAAGAACAAGCTCACAATTTTAATAGGTGATCCATGTCTCTTTATTGGTACACATTTTTATCCATTATACTTTTGAGAAGCTTCTAGTGTCCTCAATTGGGATTCTACTATGCAAGAAGAGCTTAGTTCCTTGGAAAGAAACCATACATGGGATATAGTCCCCCTTCATAAGAGAAGGAAACTTTTTGGTATAATTAGATCTATCAAACAAATTTATTATATATGGGTCAATTGACAATCATAAGGTGATCTTAGTTTCCAAAGGATTCTCTTAGGTTCCTGAGATTGCCTATTTTGAGAATTTTGCACCAATTGCCAAAATTAATTCCATCCAACTTGTCCTTGCTATTCTTGTAACCCACCAATGGGAAGTTCATCAGATGGATGTGTAGAGTGTCTTTCTTTATATTGAACTTCAAGAGGCAATATACATGGAGAAATTATAGGGGTTCATACATCATCCCTCACTTGTTTTTCATCTTTGTGAGTTTCTCTATGGCCTAAAATAGCCCCCTTGAGCTTGATGTGCAAGATGGAATCATTCCTTCTAACAGTTGGGTTTACTAGAAGCCATTTTTATCTAAATGTTTATATTCTAAATAGGTTGATACTCTTATGTTTCCAATTCTCTATGTTGATGACCTTTTGATCATAAGGAGTCACTCATTCACCATTTGGATAGAGAAAAATACACTCCATGGTAGTTTTTTGATGTCAAACTTGGGTCTATTTCACTACTTATTGGGTATTGAGACCACTCAATACTATTCTAGTATCTTCATTGCATAGCCTAAGTACACACTTGATATGATCTCCAAGTTTTGCATGATTGACTGTAAACTTGTATCGATTCCATTTCTGCTAGGGGTCAAACTTGAGGATAGTTCTTATTCACCTTTGGTTGGTGGTAGTTTGTATCGACATATTGTTGGGATTCTCATTTACATGACTCACACAAGACTCAATATTTATTATCCTATAGGCATGGTCTCTTGATTCAAGAAATAGACACACACTTTGCATTAGAAATAAACTAAGTGGATTTTCCATTACATTAAAGGTACTCATAGTTATAGGATTCAATATGAAATGAGTATAGATTTTTACTTGGTGGGACATAGATTTAGGTTGGTTAGCAATTCTCAAGATTACAAGTCTACTTTAGGGTATTTCTTGTCACTTGATTTTGTTTTGATTTTTTTGTTGAAAAAAAATTAGTCTACTATTTCTCTTTGATCTACAAAGGTTTTGGAGAGTCCATTTAGCTCTAGACTATTCTCATTGAGTTTGGTATTCCATTCTAAAATCCCATCATTATTTTTTGTAATAACCAAATTTCAATTCAAATATCAAGGAATCTAATCCATCATAGAGACTGAACACATAGAGATGCATATGCACTACATCAAGAAGCTAATCCATGATCATAACATCAATATTTAATATTGCTTGACATTAGAGTAGATCATAGACATCTATATAAAACTCTTCAATGAAAGCAAGTTCTTCATTTGAGAGCTTTGTTAGGGGTGTAGAAAGTGTTCTCTTTGGGGGGAATATCTTTGTACATGGGTGTTTCATCAAGATTCATATTTTGGGTCCCTTATTTTTACCCACCTAACCTATACTTAAGGGAGGTGTTAGTGTACAGGTTTTTATTTTCCTAGTGGTTTATTTATTTTTTCCTAAGTCCTAGGTTTCTCCTACACTTTTATTAATCTTTATTAGGTTAATAAAGTGAGTTTAATTAGTAGATGGTTGTTGGATAAATTTTTATATTTCTTGGTGGTCACTCCCTATTGGTTAGATTTTCCACCTCCACCCTCTTCCCAAGTCTATAAAAACTCACTATCTAACTTGTATTTTCAATATTTTATGCAACTTCTCTTTGTGAGATCTTAATGCAATTATGCCATATTGATATTTGTATATCTCTCACATTCTCTAGTTCGTAATTATATTTTCATTTATAGTAGAACAACTTATTTCTCTCTTTAAAAGTTTGTACTTATGTATTTGGTTTAGATTTCCAACACCATATACATTTTATGTATTTTCCCAATGTCACATACAATAAATCCCTAGGAAACTATTGTACTATCATAAGTGTAGCATCCCACCCCAAGATGCACCATAACTTTAAAAAACAATTTAATATTTTATGCAAGTTGTACAACACCTTTTCTAATAATATATAACTATGTGACTATATAAAGGCATGATCTAGTATGATGTGACTGTGAGAAACTTGGGAGCATAGAAGTTGGTGGGGTAGAGATCATGAGGCTATAAGGGTGTGTAGATGGTTGAGTGGGTATCTTAATAGATGAAGATATGGTTGAAGAGGAAATAATATACATAAAGGCTCTTGATGGATTAATAGAAGAATTAAAATTATAGGATGAATAGGCATTTGCATGCATACTGTGGCCAAAGCTTTGTAGCACAATAAGGCCAAAGTCATATCAATATTAATTACTCAACACATCTATAAACTCTAAAGAATTAGGGATCCAATTATGGTTAGATACATGTTTGACTTCATGTATCTAAGCAACTATCGTCATACATTGATGTAGGAGCATCCAGTGGTGTAAGGGCAATCCTACATCACCCAAAAATATCTTTACTTGCATTTAGCTTTTTGTAGATGTTGCATTTTTGGATACCCTTTTCATTGAAGAAGTTCCAACTTTCAGAACTGTTTTTCTACTTTTTCTATTGAACTACTATTTTTAGCAGGTGTTAATTTGAAGGCTTGAGGAGACAAAAATTTAAGGGAAGCTTTAGGATAGAAAAATAAACACTTTGGTGAAAGAATCAGGCTAAGATCATTCTCGGTTCAAAAGTTATTCAAGTTTCAGTTTTTGCTTTTTGCCCTATAAAATCTTCGAAGCTAATTTTGAGGTACTTAAAGGCTCCGGATGGGCCCAAAAATTGGCGGCAAATGAAAGTGGTTAGCCTTTAGGTCCCACTTTACGGACATCATTTTCGCAAGAGCTTTCCGAAAAGGTATTATGATTGAAGATCCGATGGTCAGATCTTAAGTTAGTGCTTCCGGAAGTTGGTGCATAATTAGAATGTTGTTTTTGGCTCCAAACGGAGAAAGGGGGCTATTTATGGGTAGTTTCTGATTTTTGGGGAAAGAAGATCGCATGTTGTAAAAGGGGGAATTTCTGTAATTTTCTGTAATTTGCATGTATTGCAGAACTCGAGGATTTGAGATCCTCTGCATGTAAGAATTTCATTATTTGGAATATAATAAGATTCTCTAGTTTTGTGCATGGATTTTTGTGACTCGGGTTGGCACCCTCATCATACATTGTTGCATATCTAATATGGTTTCTTGGTCAAATTTATTAGTAGCAAGAAAGAAATCAACATTCTTCTAAGTAATGGTAGGGAGTGAAAGAATCTAAGACATTATGGGATTGAGATGAGTGTTATGATGAAGAGTATGGGTAAGGGAATATGAAGCTTAGTACTTATGAGTGACAGGGGCATGTTCTAGGAAATTATAGACTATATGAATGATAGGGTGATTAGAGAAACCTATGATATGGGAAAAATAGACTTGTTGAATGGATGGGTATCTAAGGATAATTCCAAAGGGTGTTGTGATGCACTAAGGGATGCTATAAAATCCTAATGGAGTGGATAGTCTATAGGGAATGAGAAACTAAGGCTAGGTGTGATGATAATTAGTCTTGGGAAAGGGGAATAGGTTGTGTTGAGGGAGACTAAGGCTAGGAAATGACTATGAAAGGGATGAAACTAGGTATGGTTGATGAAGGGTAATGGGTTGGGAAAATGGGATTGTGTAGATAGGTGGGATGCATCATGGGTTAATGGGGTGTTACATTGGACCAAGAGATTAGAAAAAAATGACAAAAAATAGAGCCTAAGGTTTTGGAGAAAATAAAATAAAAGTCATTAAATTACTAGTCTACACAGGGATATCAAAAATTGAGCATGCGAGAATATCAAGTTCTCCAAATAAAGGATATAAAATAATTCTAACTATTGATAAAATTTCAATAAATAGATTAACTAACAATTATATCCTTTTAAGTATTTTAGCTAGTATACAAATTAAAAATTTAGTAATAGATCCCTATTCTAAACTATATTAGAATTTACAAAAGAGATGTGCATAATAATGGTGTAAATAATCAAACCCTAGGAGGTAAATATTGCACTTGTGGTGTATGGTTGTGATGGAGAAAAAAGCAGATCAAAATGTGATCATAAAGGGACAAACAAAGAGGGTAAAATGCTTAATATTTGGTAAGGGTTTAAATGATATGGGTATTAAAATTTAGGGAATGGACACAAGGGTTCTAATGGCTCATAGGTGAAGGAAATAGGGGGAATAGAGCACGAAAAGGGGAAGGAAATCTACAAGGATTATATGGCTCAAAATCTCAAAGGGGAATTCATAAATTCATGTCCTTTCCTTAGTTTGTTGTCCACTTCCCTTGATGAAGTACCTATAATTTTCCTTTTGGAGATGGAGAGAGGAAACTAATTTTTCACAATGATACATTATGAGTGAAAAGTGGGAAAATTATGCATATATACAAGTCTATACAATATTTTTAGGTATGTGGCCAATAAAAACATAGTAAGAAATAGGGAAACAAATAGTAGGGAAACTTTCACATGCAAATTCAACAAGATAATTTATGCCCTAGATCTAGGTGACATCCCATGATAGATGTCCTAACTATTAAGAGGTGGTTAGGGATGATTAGCTAAGGTTTAGGTTGCTTACAACGTTAATAAGTGATCATAGGGATGGTTAGAAACATGTGTAAATGATCCGAAAACATACTAGGGAGATGGGCTCTAAAATAAGTGCATAAACATATTATGGAGATTGCTATGTATTTAATTTCCATCATTACAACTACAAACAAATCAAAACCACACATGTGAGATTGAACTTGGATAGAGCATAAGTCATTTATTAGTCTATCAAAAAATCATGATTTTGATTCTAATATTAGCAATTAAAAATAAATAACCGAACATAAACTATAACAAAATATCTTCCTACCACATGTAAATATAAATGTCACAACCCTTTAAATTATCAATTTTAATAAAAAATTATATAATATTTTAAAAATCAACTCAATAAATTAAAATAATCTAACTATTATTATTTTATTTACCCTACCTTTATTTTTATTTATTTTTTCAATTATATACAACTAATAACTAATATACCTATAAAACTAGGCCATAAAAAATAAAGTCAATTAAATAATAGCAACTTTATTGAAAATAAAGTTAAATTACGTCAAAACAAACTAAGGCAACAAACAATTACTTTCCTATTGAATAGAAATCCAATGACCTTGCTGAAAGGTCTTTCCAATAAAAAATATACTAAAAAAATAAGGTATCAAACTTTAAAAAATCAAAATAATAAGAACTTCTTTTTTATTGGAAAAAAGCATCAAAAAAGAGATTTACATCAGAAGATCAACATCATAGCTGTTGCAAAACAACAATAGTAAAAACAAACAGCAGCAAGGATGCTACAAACAAGAAACTACAAGGCTGTTACAAAGGAGCAGTAGCAACAACAAAAATTGTCACAACGAACATGTCCAACCAGATTTACAAAGGAAAATCTCCATGCATAACCAGTAAACTATAAATACAACTGTGGAGTAATATCATAAACATAATAACTTTCAAAAGCAGTCCACTGTCCATCTAAGATTGAGTACACTTTTGGATTTCACCACGCCACAAATGTAATCTCGAAGGCTAGTCCCCAAACCTGTGTATACTGCATGATGAACGCATAAAAGGTGAAACCTGTTCAACAAGAAGCCACATTCGAATCTCCATTATTTGTAATAGCGTACAACTGTTGGAGGAGGGTGTGTAAGGTGTCCTCAAGAACATTGGATGGTTGGACAGTTTGTAGGTTCATCATTTGAAAGGACAAACTATTACAAATCATTTGCAGCTCTATCTGGGGAGGGTGAATGGTGTTAGAGAACATAGCAAGACACCGAAATTTCCAAAAGTGCTTGATAATCACTTGTCTACATGTGTGAGATATGGCGTCAAAGGAAGGAAAATCACCTAGAAGAGCTGATTTCCAAGTCCATCTTCGGGAAAACAAAGTAGGCAAAGAGGTGAACAACAAGTGCCATAATAATAAGAACTTTGGCATGCGAAATGCACACGATTCATCATTCTTGTATTCCTTTCTAAAATGTGTCTTGAACCACTAGTATTTTTTTATTATCATAATATGATAACTTAAGTAAATATAGGGAACATATAATGAGATAAATGATTCCCCATTCTATTACAATAGTGTGGGGTATTTTTATGCTAAAGGCATTCCTTCAATGAACTTAATCAAACTTATTTACGTGATCAATGGTTCATAATGCTCGAAAGACATGCAAGATGATTGAAAACTTACTAACCATCCAATTTTGTTGTTGTTGTCGTCGTCTTTTTTTTTTCTTAAAGTTTTTCGTCGCCGCTTTTTAAATTTTACTTGCAAAATCGGTCTATTTTTTACCTACGCATTGTTCAAAGTATGCCACAATATTCACTAACGCTTTGTTTAATGTTCGTGTACGTTATATGTTGTTGCAATTGTAAGGAGGATTTGAAGAGTGAGAGGACACTACTTTCAATAGTTGATAGTGTGGATGATGAAAATAACCTCTTCAAAAGAGGGTGGGATAACCCTATTGTTTGTGACCTCAAATGCAAGTTTTATAACTTTAGTTGTTTAAGTTTATTTATGTTTTTATAAACTATGAACTATCATAATATTGTTTAGGTTCATATTTGATGTTAGAACTAGTTCTGTTTTGAGATTGCATGGTACTTTCTGTTAGAGTTATCATGCATTAGCTAATAATTAATTAATCTTTAATTGATTATTAGTCTAATTTATTCTCATGCACTTAAGCTAAACTTAGGATTGCTTTATTTAGTTAACTAAGTGTTTTTTTGTTAACCAAAGTGAGCACCATTTAGGGTATTGCTCCTATATAATACTCAACCCTCATTGTAATTATCTCTCCGAGCTTTCATATCTTTTGAGTCTCTTACTTTTGTAGCTTTTTCTTGTTGAGGAATATTGCATATATTGTTTACAGATCTCTTGCATGGAAGGTGTATTTGTTTGTTGTTTGATCCTGTGGCTCATGGTTTTGTGTTTGTTTCACAATTCTAACATGGTATCAAAGTGTGATTCCATGAACCCCTTCTCGATTCATGAGGTTTTTTCTTCAACAAGGGTTATAGGCTTCAAATCTGAATCCCCTTCGCTTTTTTTTGCAATTTTCGGAGGTGGGTGAATTTTTGAAGCACTTTGGCACAAAACAGGCCTTGCCATTAAATCCAAGGCATCATAGAAAGTCAAGACCAACTTTCATTTTGTCAAAATCTGACATATTTTGTCATATTTGCAAGGGTTTCAAGCTCAAATTTGGTAGATTTCTACTGGAGCCGTTTTCATTTTTGCTTCAAAATTCCAGCTTCCACTCATTTGTAGGAAAAATAGTTTTTGGGTTTTGTAGCCAGAGTTGAAATTTCTTCTAGGTATCTTTTAGATTTTGCATATTTTGAGTAGATCTGGAGAAAATTTCTGTCCAAAAAGCGTTGCATGTCATTTTTCTACAAGTTGAAGGTTAAAAGAAATTTATTTTTTCATCTTTTGCTTGTTGGATCGAAAAAATATTTTTGGGTGCTATCCTTAGCATCAAAATATTTATGGGTTTCTATTATTGTCTACAAAAAGTGAGTAAATTTTTCAAAAATCAAATCAGAAGTAAAAAAAAAATTATTAGAAAAAATCGTATCTTGCAAGCTAAATTCATTTTTTTAAAAAATTCATAACTTTTGCCTCGATTATTAGATTTTTGTGTTTCAAGTGGCATTGGAAAGCTGATTCTATCCTCTACACAGATCTAGGTGTTGGCAAGAGACATTGCACATGTCATCTGGTGTTGTCATTGATGGCAACCCTAGTCAGTGATCCCATCCACATTTCAGGAATTGCTCATACCGGAAGTCAGATCAAAGTTTTGTGATTAACTGTCAAGTCAGAACAGAGCATCCGACAGAGTTATGTTTTTTGATTCATATGCAATTCTTTTTTATCATTTTTCATTGTGGATCTCAGGGAAGGTATTTTGGTGTACGTACTATCTTATCTGAGAATCATTAGGGTTCACATTCATTGGTGTGCAAGCTAGAAGATCCGGTTGATTAATTTTTTGTTTAACAGTATAATAAAGCCGACTAAGTGAATATAGCATGTTGTGGATCTTCGTGGGGTAATTGTTAAAGTTTTTTGTGCTTGAGACATGTTATTTTGGATCCTCACTATGTTGTGACCAACTTTGGTTGGTGCACATTGAAAATTATCTATAGATTGAGCTGATGGTTTGTAAATATTTTATGTTTTATTGAAGCTGACATGTGGTTGATTGAATCTTTAGTTGTGGATATATATAAGCGATCATTTATATCATTTGGATGTATGTACGAAGTGTGTTGTGAAAGTCAAAAGGATTGTAGAGTGATTATGCATAGTTTCACTTGTGCATAAAAGGATTTGTGATGCGAGTTAAAGCAGACATAGTAGAAGAGCAAAATCAGACAAAAGGTCAAGTTTGCGATCGATGTGCTTAATTGAAACTGTAAAAAGGCATTAGTAGATGTTATTCCTTCAGTTCAATTCTTCAGATGGATGTAATTTGAATATTTTATAAGACAATGAGTCTTAATTTCTGAGCAGTGACTTCTAGGCAGTGTGCCTAAATGCATGTGCATTCCCATTTGTAAACACTTATATTGAGTATACTCAAATTGTGGATTGGCCTTCCACCGTGGTATTTCCCCTAATAGGGTTTCCACATAAAATCCTTGTGTTATGGTGTTGTGGTTGATTGATTCATGTTCTTGCATCTTTCTTTTGGTTTAATATTGTAAGTGGTTTAAAAATCAGATTAATAAAGGAAAAATTTGTAGAACACTGATTCACCCCCCTCTCAGTGTTCCTTGAATCCAACAATTGGTATCAGAGCTTAGTTCCTCGGAAGAAGTTTAAAATATTGGGAAAGATTCGAGAAAGTGATTCAATGGATTCAAGCAATCTTCAACAACAACTTTTGGTGGCACTAGATGATCTTGATCAGTCTAAATCTGAAGTCTGGGAATTGCAGGCAAGTCTCTTGAATGCTGAGAAATTCATTCAATCATTGAAAGATCAAATCAATGAGTCAAGAGAAAAGAGAAAGGAACTCTATGATTAGATCAAGCAGAAAGGCAGTAAAAGCATGGAAGATGAACACTTGAGTCAAGCCTTGAAGGAAAAGACAAAAGAATGTTGAAAGTTTTCCAGAGAAAATGTTGTCCTGAAGCATGATATGGAATCTATTATGATGAGGATGACCAAGGAAATTGCAGATAGAAAGAAGAATGAAGAGAATATTGCTCAGTCCTTGAAAGAAAAATATGAAGAATGCAACATAATTAATGATGGATTCATTAATCTAGCACTTGAATTGCAGCAATCCAGAAACAATGAAGAAGAGCTTGAAAGACAGATTATTACCCTCAAAGATGAACTTGCTACTGCAAATGAATACAAGGATAAGTTCAAGATTAGCTCAACTAAGCTTGATGAACTGATTAAAAGTCAGAGGACTAGAAGTGACAAGTGAGGTCTTGGATATGAGGAAGGAGAAAGCTCCAGATCTGGACAAAGGAGATTTAGGCAAGGAAATCAGATGAACAAAGCTGAAAGGTATCTGGTAAGACAAACTAATGCTCAAAGGTTCAATGGTTACTATTTTTTTTGCAATAAATTTGGTCATATGGCTACTCAGTGTAGAAGTGGAATCAATCCAAGTGGTCCATCATTCTCTGGTTAGTGTTTCAATTGCAATAAGTATGGTCATAAGTCAGTTGAATGAAAAAATAAGTCAAACAATTTTTTCAATAGAGATGTCAGATGTTATGCATGCAATAGATTTGGCCATATTGCTAACTAGTGCAGATCAAGAGAAAATCAATGGAACAACTTGTCTAGACAAAGAAATGTGATATGCTACAACTGTAACAAATCCGATCACATTGCTAGATTTTCCAAAAGCAGAAAGGGTCTAGTAAATCAAAGAAAAAATATGCAGAAGGATGATAAAGGAAAAGGAAAAGTTACTGCAGATGAGACTAGGAATCAAATGAAGAAGACATGGGTGAAGAAGAGTCCTGTTGCAGAAAATGAGCCAACACCAGAATCTAGTTCTTGTAATTCATTCAAGAATTAGTTTAAGGCCTTTGGCCTAGGGGGAGTTCTCAAGAAAATCCTTCAACCCCCTTGTCGGTAGTTGATACCAGAATGTGGCAGATAGCATTGATTTCATTAGTGATGTGCAAATGTTTTGGGATCTTTTGTGAAGGAAATTTATGCAAAATTGAAGGTCCGCAGAAGAATTTTTTTTCACAGTGTGAAAACAGGGTATCCGGATGACCTAGGGAAAAAGCATTTTTGTGATAAAAAATTTAGGTGTGCGAATGATAAAACATCATTTCTATTTCTCATTTGTCACATTGCATTTTAAAAAGAAGAAGTTTGGAGAGATTTGAAGCGAACTTTGGCGAAGATTCAATTCTGGAGGCGATTCGGCAATCAAACCCTAAACTGACAAAACAAATTTATCCATGAACTCGTGAACTTGAAAATTATGGAAATGGTTGCTCTATTAGCTGTCCATATTAAGGATAAGCCCCGTCCAAAATTAAAATGGCACCCATTCAAATCCATCGAGATAGAACCATTAGGTGCATTTTCCTCCGTTCTGTATGGTGTTTTGCATGTCGAAGATGTTAGGGCATACATTCATGCAAATGTTGAAGAATTAGGAAGCTCCCAGTTGTTGAATTTGTACACCAATCACATCGTGGGAGAATATTTCTGTGTAAAACCTGAATTCAATACTTTGGAGGAGAAGAAATTCACTCAAATTATGAATTTTCCCATGTTCAATGAAAATGAATGGGTTTGGTATATATTGAGTCAAGTGCATGCCGAGTTTATGTGGTTAAGTTAGCCTTTCAAGATTACAAAGGAAGTTATAAGGATTGTTACTAGTTTGAATTCATCTGGTGGGTTACCAACATTGAAATCCGTGAAGAAACAAACAATCACAAATGCAACCAGTTCAAATTTTGCCAGAAGAGCCATGCCAATCAATGATATCATCGATGTGGATTTCTGATTTTCCTCTATGGTTATTGATTACAAAATCTATCACTCCAACCAGGATAATTCTGTATTCAATACTGCAATTTATGCAGCATATCAGATGGTCAAAGAAAATGTAGAGTATGACCTATGTGAGCTACTCAGAAGCCAACTAATTGAGAATCTTGGAAAAATAAAGAAAGATAAGAACATTTTCAAGTATGGCAATTTTCTTTTGTGCTTATTCTTCTATTTCATTAATAAAGTTTCGGGAATTGGTAAAGTGCATTGGCAAGGTGATAAACCTGTAGTTGTTCAAATCAGAGAGATGTTATATAGAATTGGAGATATCAAGGCAAGAAAAACTGCTATTTGGGGTTATTTCAAGAATTTTCAGAGTGTAATGAAAACTAGGGAAAGGATTCCCACATCTATTGTTAAAAAGTACAAAGACACAATTTACTTCATGGTTGATATTGATCAGTGCTTAATGGAAGTTGTAGAACCTAGAACCGTGTGGATAATGCCTATGGGTTATGAGGTTGAAGAACACATTTTGGAGCTGTATGTCGAACACTTGTTGACTAAACCTCAAGATCCGACAGAAGAAAGGTTTGGTACTTTTTTAGCGAAGGATATACAATTTCATAATAAACTAAGGAAGCTTGTGATAGTCAGGAGAATGAGAAGGGAAGTTGAAGCTTTTGTAAAAATCCTTGGCATATCTGTTGAAGTTGTGAGGGAAGCCAGAAAGAAAAGAGAAGAAGTTGAAGTAGGAGATCCAATAAAAAATGAGTCTACTAGTCTAGCAGCATCCTCTGCCCGATTTGGATCTACAAGGAGCTCTGCTCTCTCATCCAGTCCTGTAAAGAAGTCAAGCCCTATGAAAGCTCAAGCCAAGACATCTAGGAGAGAAGGAAAGAGGAAGAAGGATAAAAGCACAAGAGTCTATGTTGTTGTTTCAGAAGATGAAGAAACTGAATCTGATGAAGAGGTAAGAGAAATTAAGTAAAAGGGTTCTAAAGCATCAAAAGTCTCTAAGGACAAGCCCTCCAGTGAAGAGAAAGCAAGGAAAAAGTTGAAAACTGAAAAATTAGGTATGTCTGTAGAAGAAGTGGAAAAAGCCTTGATTAAGGATGGTAATCTTAGGCCACTTTGTGAATGGTATGACACCTTTGATAATGTCAGTCAAAGAATTCTTGAGGAAGCCACAATAAAGTATTTGAATAATTTTAATATGACTCTCATTGAAATAATGTCTTGGTTACCTAAAGGATTATAAAGAAGTTTTAGAAATGAGGAGAGTGAATGCAAGAACTGAAGAAGAGCAAATGAGGGAAATGATACTTGTTGATCTGTGTTAGGTGATGTCAATGGATGAAATGAAGAAGATCCTAAGTGATGCAAAAAGGGATTTTAAGAGAAAAACAAGGGTGAACAAGTTGATGATTGGACAAATTGAAGAAGTTGCAAAAGACACTGAGAAAATCCTTAAGGCGGTGTTGTTGAAAAATAGATATAATGTTGTTTCTGAAGAAGCTCATAATGAAGATACTCCATCTGGTCTGGTAAATGAAGAAGGAAAAGAAGATACATTTGAGGATAGTCTGAATCCTCTTGACATGCAAGATGCTGAAATTCCTATGGAGACTGAAGCTCCTAAAGTTGTGTTCGTTGATGAAATTGAGATTCCTGAAGATAAGGAAGAATCATGACTGAAGAAAAGAAGGCTAAAGCGAAGGAGATTCCTATGGAAGCAAGAGACACTGCTAAGGCAATAAAGGGGTTTTTGGAAGAACAATAGGAGGAGTTTGATTTTGAACTAGTTAAAGGTCCTATCAACTTGGCTACTCTATCTCCTATTGAGAAACTAAAGGTCCCATTGTTTGCTCAGGCCAAGGCAAGGGAGGAGATTCTGAAATCTCACATTGAAGATAGTGAGTTGTTAAATCTTGCATCTGGTATTTTGGAGAAAATCATGACTACATATGTCAAGGATTCATTCGTTTCTCCATCCGGTCAGCTAAAGAAACTTGTTAATTCTATAAGCACTCACTTTGAGTCCCTTGAAAAGTCAACTATGGATAAGGTTCAAAAGGCATTTGATGCAAACAGGTTCGGTATATTGAAGAGAATGATTGCTAATGATAAATATTTGTTAGCTACATGTGTAAAGAATATTCAAGGTGCTTTGTCTGAAGGTGGAAACATTTATAAGTCATGCTTATCATTTTCTAAGTTCACTGAGGACACTGAAAATAAAATGAAGGAATATGAGAAACAATTAGCAGATATTTATCAAGCATTGGATCCTCTAACAGTTTTTGTGAGCAAGCATGAAGGTCAAGTAATATCCCTGCTTGACAAAATCAAAATTTTGAAGCATGAAGAAGGCATAATTGTTGAAAGAGTATGCGCGCTTAGAGGAATAATTGGTCCTAATATGGAGACAATGCTGAG
Source organism: Sequoiadendron giganteum (assembly GCA_007115665.2). NCBI lineage: Eukaryota > Viridiplantae > Streptophyta > Pinopsida > Cupressales > Cupressaceae > Sequoiadendron > Sequoiadendron giganteum. The sequence goes on along the minus strand of CM021110.1, from coordinate 99,514,612 downwards.
TGCATTGAAGGAAGCACAGGATGTTATGGCTATCAGTGATCTGACAAACCTTGAGTCAATAGAGATGCAATCTTACTTATTCTGTGGTCACATGACTATTTTGAAGAGTCTCAAAAAGAGTTGGGACACAAGTTTGAGCTTGTTGAAGAGTAATTTTGCAAACATAATCAAGTTTATGTAAGTTGTAGAAGCATGTTTGTACATATGCAGTTTGTTCATAGCAATTTTGTTTGATTTTTGGTATGCGGATTCCCGTCTTTGCCATTGATGTCAAAGGGGGAGAGTGGACAGTGAAAAATGTCATATTATGTCATATTCATCTTAGGGGGAGTTGTGTTTTGAAGTTTTGAAGGTTGGAAGTGTATTCATGTTGGTACTGATCCGACACTTAGTCATTTTTCACTAAGTGTTGCCATCAATGCCAAAGGGGGAGATTGTTGGCAAGAGACACTGCACATGTCATCTAGTGTTGTCATTGATGGAAACCATAGTTAGTGATCCCATCCACATTTCAGGAATTGCTCATATTGGAAGTCAGATCAAATTTTTGTGATTAACTGTCAAGTCAAAACAAAGCATTCGACAGAGTTGTGTTTTTCGATTCATATGCAATTCTTTGTTATCATTTTGTGTTGTGTATCTTAGGGAAGGTTTTTTGGTGTACACACTATCTTATCTGAGAATCATTGGGGTTCACATTCATTGGTGTGCCAACTAGAAGATCCAGTTGATTAATTTTTGTTTAATAGTACAAGAAAGATGACTAAGTGAATATAGTGTGTTGTGGATCTTCATGGGGTAATCGTTAAAGTGTTTTGTGCCCGAGACATGTTGTTTTGGGTCCTCACTATGTTGTGACTGACTTTGGTTGGTGCACATTGAAATTTATCTATAGATTGAGCCGACGGTTTGTAAATATTTTATGTTTTATTGAAGCCGACATGTGGTTGATTGAATCTTTAGTTGCGGATATATATAAGCAATCATTTATATCATTTGGATGTATGTATGAAGTGTGTTGTGAAATTCGAAAGGATTGTAGAGTGATTATGCATAGTTTCACTTCTGCATAAAAGGATTTGTGATGCGAGTTAAAGCAGACAAAGCATAAGAGAAGAATCAAACAGAAGGTCAAGTATGTAATTGATGTGCTTAATCGGAATTGTAATTAGGCATTTGTAGATATTATTCCTTCAGTTCAATTCTTCAGATGGATTTAATCTAAATATTTTGTAAGATAGTGAGTCTTCATTTCTAAGCAGTGAGCTCTAGGCAGTGTATGTGCTTTCCCATTTGTAAACACTTATATTGAGTATATTCAAATTATGGATTGGCCTTCCACTCCCCTAACAGGGTTTCCACGTAAAAATCCTTGTGTTATGGTGTTGTGGTTGATTGCTTTGTGTTCTTGCATCTTTCTTTTGGTTTAATATTGTAAGTGGTTTAAAGATCAGATTATTAAAGGAAAAATTTATAGAACACTAATTCACCCCCCCTCTTAGTTTTCCTTGAATCTAAAACTAAGCTCATTTTTAATCATGGAGGCAGATGTGAACATTCATTAGTGCATGCACTATTTCATTTTTTGTATTTTTTTTTGCAAAATAAATGCACTATACTTGGATTTTTTTCCATGCATCTCTAAAATTGCTAGACCTCTATTTTTGAGAATTTTTTGCTCAATTTGGTGGAGTGCTTTTTTTCCCTACTCAGCCCCTCTCCATTGGACTTTTTTAGTTTTGCATCTTATATTCTAGAGGTCATATCTTGGCCATATGGTGGTCTTTTCCAGTGCATTTTTTTAAAGGGGGTAGAATTCCGTGCTCTTCACAGTGGTGCAGGTATTTTATAGTTTTTCTTTCTGATTTTTTTCAGAATTTAGTTTTCTCAATGTTGTTGCTATTCAGTTCTCATTTTGGAGACTTCGACGGGCCATATCTTTTGCATCTAGACTTCTTTTTGGGTGCTATTTTTTTTGAAAGTGCATTTTTCTCATGTACTTCATCATGGTGCTACCAGTTTCCTCAAAAGTGCATTTTTTTTCATGTACTTCATCATGGTGCTACGGGTTTCCTCATTTTTTGTGAAAGAGTTGTATTTTCAAGATGTAGTCCCTTTTTAGACATTATGGGCTCTCATTGTATGCACTTTTTATTATGTAAACACACTTAAATTAAGTGCCACTATATTACACATGATTATTGGGATCTTGCACATCACTTTGTGCCTTATTGTACTCACACTATGTTATAAAGGGCCATTGGGAGTTTGATGTTTTGCCTTTGTTTGCAACCATACCTTTGTTAAGTGAGTGTCCCTTCCATGACGACAACCTCATGCGTGTGTGTCTTTTTTTTGCACACCCTTTATATGTGTTGGTACTTTCATGTTTGCATGTTCAGATGTTCCTAATTCTTCTTCTTGCACTTCTTTCCGACATTCAGTTTCAGTGTACTTATCATGCCTCTCCCTTGTCAGCATTATGGGGGGGTTTCTACTGTTTGTTCTAATGCTTCTTTGGGTTTGTATTGGAGTGACCTATGTATAGAATATTTTTTCATATGTACTTTCGGATGCAGTGTCTACATTTTAGTGAGATGGATCACTTACCATATGGACACTCTTTCATTCCTATTTTAGAGGTGACCTTCCATTTTCACTTGATTAGTTCTTCAGACTCTTGGTACTTGTTCCATATGTATCTTCAAGTTCTAGTTGTTTGTCTTTGTTTACCATCTGATTCGAGTAGTTTCATTGGGGGAACTCATACAAATTATTGTCTTCTTGATCCTGATCATCATCTGTTTCAAAGAATGTTCTTCTTTCAACATTACAATAGTCATTCTTTGACAGAGTTTGCAGATTTTTCATGCTTCAATGGCATTCTTTTGTTCATCCTTTGTTCATATATTTTGGGACAACTTTGTGTTGGAGGCTTCTTCATCCTTCACTCTTGTTTGGAGGCTTCTTCAGACCTTCACTTGTATTTCTCTCTTTTAGAGAGGAGTTTTCTCCCACAAGTTTTTTCTCCTTTTCACCAATTTTGAGAGATCTTTTGTTTGTACATGGGTACCTCATCAGACTTTGTTTTTCGGGATCCATCATGCATTCTTTTTAGGGTTTTTAGCTACTCCCTAAGTCCATCTTAAGGGGGGGTGTTAGATTTATCATGCATTAGCTAAAAATTAATTAATCTTTAATTGATTATTAGTCTAATTTATTCTCATCCACTTAAACTAAACTTAGGATTGCTTTATTCAGTTAACTAGGTATTTTTTTGTTAACTAAAGTGAGTACCGTTTAGGGTGTTTCTCCTCTATAACACTCAACCCTCATTGTAATTATCTCTCAGAGATTTGCTTAAGCTTTCATATCTTTTGAGAGTCTCTTGCTTCTATAACTTTTTCTTGTTGAGGAATATTGCATATATTGTTTATAGATCTCTTGCGTGTAAGGTGTATTTGTTTGTTGTTTGATCCTATGGCTCGTGGTTTTGTGCTTGTTTCACAATTCTAACACTTTCCTTCACAATTTGATGTGAAAGATCATGTTTGATGTTAGGGCTCTTTCTTTTTTGAATTTGCATGATACTTTCCTTCCTAATTTACTCAACTTTGAGACTTAATGTCGAGTGAACCCAAAAAAGTGGTTTACAATCTGAGTGAGGAAGGAAAACTTCCAAAAACCTCACCCATGCAAAAAATATTCGTTTTGAGGGGTTCGAGTGAACTTAATGTTCGAACGAACCAAAAAGGGCTTTGGTCGAACCAGCGGTTCGAGCGAACCACTTTGCATGTGGGAACCCGTGTTTCCCATTGTGGAAAGGGGCTTTGATCAAACCCTGGTTCAACTGAACAGTGGTTCGAGCGAACCCATTAGGTTCGCTCGAACCCCCATTTTCCCACCTTCCCACCCTCTGACACAAAAAGACTCCAGATTTTCGCCCTTTGAAGCTCGGGTTGAGGATGAAAATGGAGGAGACTTCACAGAACCAATTGGAAGATGGTAGTCCTCGAAACGAGCTATCCAATGAATATAATTTTAATATGTTTTGGTTTTATTATTTATGTGTTTTTTTTAGTTTTATTAAACATAGGTTTTTCACCGAAAATCAAGCTCTTTGTTTTGCACATGTGGAAAAATAACAAATTATCAAAATAAAATTTTTAAAAATATTTTCGTGCTGGGTATTGATGTCCTTGATCCATTAAAAAAAATAAAATTGAATTTCAATATATATAGAAAAAGTTATGTTGTATACAGTCCGCCTATGTCTGAATTGCAATTGGTTTGACTTCGAAACTTGATTAAGGAAAAAATATTCAATAAAAAACTATGAGACCAAATGAAAGTGCTAGATATTGTAGTTACAAATCTAAATTCGAAAAAATTAGAATTTTATCCTTTATACAAAAACAGTTATGTTGTATACAGTGAGCGTAACTTTTTAAAAATGTTGTTTTATGAAATAAACTAGTTTTCGTGGGAGATGGAAAAAGAAGTGTAATCTGATTCCAAATAATTTGAAAAAAATATTTTTAGAATCTACAGACAAAATGTGATGAGACTCTAGTTTGCATCATCTTCAAATTCCTCACGGTTTAGCTACTATAGATGCATGAATGTGAAGATTTAGTTAAAAATAATAATTGTAGTGTTCCGTTTGACCAAAAATTATAAACCACTATTGTGGGATCACCCTGACACCACTTCATCTATTTTTTGTGAAGATAGATTGTACTTATATAATATAATTTATATGTAAATTCTATTTCATAAAAATATTTTTTAATATTCTTTTTAATTTTAATTTATTACAAATAATATTTTTTTGTTTATTAAATGATATAATTTAAATCTTCAATACAATCATATATATTTCAATATATCTTAAACCCATTAATTAATTTATGTAATTTTCTTATAAATTTTTAATTCTAAATAAATTAATTATAGAAATATTGTTTTATATTAAAAATAATTTCATATTAGAAACAATTAAAATATTATATTCCTTCTCTATTCAATTTTTTTTATCAACAATCATTATTCCTTCTAACCATAAAAGTGCTCAACTGTATATTGTAATGATTAAAGAATACATGCGATTTACATAGAAGGACCAAAAAAAAAAAGAATGCTCGAAGTCCATACAAAAATTATTTTTATTTTTATTTTTTAATAAGATAAAATATAATAGAAAATTATAGTTATGATCATAATATGTTATTAAAATATTTTATTATTAGATATGTTCATTCATTGAAAAATTTATTATAAGAGTGTTTTATTATTTAACATATTTACTTAAATATAATTTGAAGTTTGAAATTTCTACAATATATTTTAATTTTAAATATAATAAATGATGAATATTTTATTATTAGATATGTTTTTTTAATTTATGTATAGATTTAAAATTTGTATAATATATTTTAATTTTGAATATTACAATCTATAAGATGAGTCTTTTTTAACTTTCATTTTTATTGAAATAAGTTACAAACTTGCAACTATTGTTCAAATTTATTTATTAAATTTAAAATTAATATATATTATTTATTGTGATCAAGCATCTATAATTTTTTTATTACTAGACATTTATTTAAATATATATTTAATTATAAATTTTGTATAGTATATTTTACTAAAAAATGATAATAATATTTTATTATAAAATATGTTCCTTCAAATATATTTTCATGTGTTTATATGATATATTCAAATTTTAAATATAGTGAGAATGATGATAATGCATTATTAAATAGTTTATTCAAGAATATTTTCAAATTTAAGATTTGTATAATATATTTTAGTTCTAAGTATTGTGAAAACAATATTATTATTTAATATATTCATTTAAACATATTTTCATGTTTAAGATTTATTTATTAGTAAAAGTATCAAAGGTGTTTAAGATGATTAATAGGTACAAATATTTATAGTTTATTAATTGAAAAACAATTTTTAAAATAGAAATAGAAAAAAGAATAGCAAAACAATATTATGAATATTTAGATTGGTCTAAATTTTTGGTGGTATTAATATTATTAGTTTTCACATCTCTTCTAATATAATTTCAATATTGCATGAAATTTATTTTCTTTTCACAAATTATAATATACTTCAACTCTAAATAAAACTAGCATACATATATTAATTAATAATATATATAAAAAAAGCTGAAAGTTATCAATATTAACATTGTTCTTCTTAAATTTTAAATATACAATATTTTTTAACATTTTTTTGATCTTATACACTCTTTTCAAAAATATAAAATGATAAAATGTATTAGCTTTATTTTTATTTTAGTTTTCAATGTATTATATTATTTTACTTTAGATTTAAAAATATTTTATTAAAGAGTAGGAAAAACACTTCATATTACTTATGTATAATTTATTATTTTTATTGATGCAATTATAAAATCTACTTCTAAAAATAGTTCTTTCAGTAAACATATATTGAAAAATAGAAAAAAAAAATTTATTCGCTTTCAGCGTAATGAAATGATAAGAATATTTTAATATTAAATAGTTCATTCAAATATATTTTCAGATTTAAGATTTGTATAATGTATTTCAGCTCTAAATGCTGTTAATATAATATTATTAAAAATATTTATTTAAACATATCTTCAGATTTAAGATTTGTATAATATATTTTAACTTTAAGTAGCATGAAAGTGATAAGACAAAAATTAGACATGTTCATTTAAACATATTTTAAAATTTAAGATTTGTACAATATATTTCAACTCAAATACTGTAAAACTAACAAGATTATTTTATGATTGGACAAAATCATTCAAACATATCTTCAAATCTAAAATATACATTATATTTCAACTTTAAATATTGTGAAAATGATAAGAATATTTTATCGTGAGACAATATCATTTAAACCTATCTTCAAATTTAAAATTTATTTAATATATTTTAAAACTAGTATAAAGGATAAAAGCATTTTATTATTAAAAACACATTTATACAATAATTTGAATGCCTGTCCCCTAGTCTCCATACCAAAAGCAGTATTTAGGGATGTAAGAAACCAACATGGGCATCTGTGAAAGCTTGAAATAAACTCTAAACTATCAAATCAAACATAAAGAATAGTGTTTATTCTGAAATGTGTAAAATGTAATTGTTTGAGTACCAAGTATCAAATGGAAATGAATGGTAAAAATCAAACTACATTTCAATGACCTTACAAATGGCATAAGAGTACAAAAAACCAGATATTTCAATGACCTTACAATTTGTCTATTCCATTTTTTTATTTGGTTAACTAAACTTTTCATGAAAGATACACATGGAAATATAGTGTTTGAAGAAACCGTGTAAAGATAGACATAATATGGTGCAAAGGCATAAACTAACTACTGTATTGACACTTGGTGAGATGGAATTCATTTGATTTTTCATGGAAATAAAAATTTAGGAAGAATAAAGTATGTGTCCCATCTTTTTAGTCTTATTAGACTACAAAAATTGACATTTTTAGAACATTTAGTATATTCTTTCTATTATATCTAATAAATTGTCAATAATTTAAAGAAAAACATAAAATATTCTGTAAAAGCAACGAAGGAATATTCTGTAAACTTAAAAGTGAAAGCAATGAAGGAATATTCTGTAAACTTTTTGAAGCTTCATTGAAAATGACAGGAGGTGGAAGTCATGTAAAAATGAATTTGCTTTTTCTATAAAGACATCTTCAGTGATAAATTTTGGAACCAATTTGTAAAAAGTGAAATAATTTTGATGCAAATTAAAAAAAAACAAATTTTAAAAATATTGTGCCAAAAAATTGACATTTGTAGCTATATTTCCTGGAAAATCCCTAAAATGCTTAAGATTAAAAATAAATAATGTAGAGTTAGGGTTTAGGGTAAGGATCAGGGTTCTAATAAGAGTTCAAAAAAGTTTTAAAAATATTTAATATTTAAGATTTAAGAATAATGTTAGAAAAAAAATTAATTATAAAAAATTGAAATTCATATTTTTTAACATTAAATTTCATATTTTTTAACATCGAATATTGATTTTTAAGAATTATTTTATTTTAAAAAGAAACAATAACTTTCAGTGTTTTTTATATATATTATTAATTAATATATGTATTGCTAGTTTGATAATGAGTGATATTTTATTCTGATACACAATTTTTGCAAGAAATTAAATCTTTCCAAGATTTCTTTGAATTACATAATTAATTCCAATATCTAGTGCACTAATATTTTTGATCATTTTTAATTAAATATTATATAGATTAATAATTTTTAGTTTATATTATATAAATTTAGACTTGCACTTTATCATATGTAACATGTTTCTTTTTGCTTATTCATCAAAATTGATTTATTGTTGTGTTCAAACAAGATTATCAATACAAAGTGCATAGTATTTTTTGACTAGTTTGTTATTTTCCCATGTCTTGAATATAGGTCTTTATTTTTTGTAATGGACCTATTTTGCTTACAAAATAAATTAAAAATATGTTATGTATTATACATTTTAGAAAGCTAACTCTAAGTGTTGTCTACATGTAGAATTTTTTCTCTAGGTTATTTGATTTGACCCAAGCACCTGTGGCATAAAGTTAATTAATTTGAATTAAAATTACATGTAGATAGGTGAAGAAAAGGTTGACACAAAGGAACCACATATATGGGTTTGATTAAAGCTAATTCAAAAAAAAGTTTTTATCAAATCAATCCTAGATAAAAGGGGTTGGATCAAAACCCTAATTTGATTGATAAAGGGACATGGTTCAAATCAAGATTTTTTTTGCCAAAAGAGGCTAGTAGTGCTAGTTGATCAATGGACAAATCTTGTTTTGCTCCACTTTTTCTTCAAGTACACAATATCTATCTTGTCTCACATAAAAAAGTATTGGTGTGCAAGGATTTCTTATGTTTAGTTTGTAGGCATAAGTGCCAAAATAGTTATACATCCTCTTTTTTATGCAAAACCATCAAGGGTCTATGATCAAAGCTGTTTTGACTAAAGATAGGTACTTCAATAAAAAAAAATCTCATCATATCATGTGTGTGTTGCATCTTGTTTTCTTGCATAAATTAAAGAGAAATTGAAGATAAATCACATAGTTTTATTTTTATTTTTGGAATTGAGCTGGAGTGAAATAAAGAGATGTCTTCATGACCACGTTTTTTTTCAAAAAGATAATAAATTTGAATTAAAAGTCCATAAAAGATTATGTCCTCAAATATTGATATTTATTTATAATAAAATATTATTATTTAATGATTTAATTGCATAAATGTAGTTGAATAAAAAGACTTTAAATTAAATATATTTATATTTTTACATTTATCTGAAATTAAATGACATTTCATGAAGTAAATCTGTCTTGCATGGAAATTGTTAATTAAAGTATTAAAGAATCATGAAAGGGAGTGGAAGCGTTGAGGAAGGAGAGTGAGAGAGTGGATACAAGAAGAGATGAAAAGTAAGCAAGGATGAGTATTTAGATTGGTCTAAAATTTTGGTGGTATTAATATTATTAGTTTTATTTTTTCAATATAATTTTAGTATTGTATGAAATGTATTTTTTCTTTTGATAAATTATAATGCATTTTAATACTAAATAAAATAAAATGATAAGAATAATTTAATATTAAAGAGTTTATTCAAATATATTTTCAGATTTAAGATTTGTGTAATGTATTTTAGTTCTAAATATTGAGAATATAATATTATTAAAAAAATATTTATGTAAACATATCTTCATGTTTAAGATTTGTATAATATATTTTGAAATGAAAGTAATAAGACTTTTTAAAAATTAGACATGTTCATTTAAACATATTTTAAAGTTTAAGATTTGTATAATATATTTCAACTCGAAATACTACAAAATTAACAAGATTATTTTATGATTAAACATATGTATTCAAGCATATCTTCAGAACTAAGATTTGTATAATATATTTCAACTCTAAATATTGTGAAAATGATAAGAATATTTTATTTCTAGACATGATCATTAAAACATATTTTCAAATTTAAGATTTGTATAATATATTTCAACTCATATAAATGATAAAAATATTTTATCATTAAACATATTTGTACAATAATTTGAATGTCTATGTCCCCTAGTCTCCATAACAGAAGCAACATTTAAGGATGTAGCATTTTGGAATGAAGACAATTGAAAAGACAAAAGCAACATGGGCATCTGTGAAAGCTTGAAATAAACTCTCAACTATCAAATCAAACATAAAGAATAGTATTTATTCTGAATTGTGTAAAATATAATTGTTTGAGTACCAAGTACCAAATGGAAATGAATGGTAAAAATCAAGCACATTTGAATGACCTTACAAATGGCTGTAAGCTTGCATAAGGGTACGAAAAACCAGATATTGCTAACAGAGAACAAAGCAAGTACAAATGTTCCATGTGCAAAATACCTTTTCAGAGGCAGAGAAAGAGCAAAGAGCAAAGGGTAACATGCAAAACACTGTACAACAATTTGTCTGTTCCATTTGTTTTTTATTTGATTAATTGTACAGTGTACAACACTGAGTAACTGAACTATTCCTAAAAGATAGAAAAGCTTTTTCAGAGGTAAACAGTACGCAAATACACTGTTTGAAGAAACAGTGTAAAGATAAGCCATAATACAGTGCAATGGCATAAACTATTCAAACGGTGTAAAGATAAGCCATAATACAGTGCAATGGCATAAACTAATTACTGTATGTGTCCCATCTTTTTAGTCTTATTAGATCACAATAATTGATTTTTTAAAACATTCAAATTCACTATCAACAATTCACTGTCAACAAATTCACCTTCAATAATTCATCGCCATGACAAATTCATCTGGTGAAAAATTCACCGCATTTGTTGGGGTGAATTTTAATCCAACAATTCATCGCCATGACAAATTTATGTCGTGAAAAACTCACGGCATTTGTTGGAGTGAATTTTAATCCAACAATTCATCACCATGACAAATTCATCTCGTCAAAAATTCACCGCATTTGTTGGTGGTGAATTTGTTGGTAGTGAATTTGTTGGTAGTGAATTTGTTGGTGGTGATTGTTGGCGGTGAATTTGTTGACGGTGAATTGTTGGCCATGAATTATTTGTTGGTGATGAATTGTTAGAAGTGAATTTGTTGACGGTGAATTATTGGTGGTGAATTTTCCTAAAACCAGAGAGAATTTACCATTCTCTAGATTATACCTAACAAATTGTTAAGAATTTAAAGATATTCAACTTATTCTTTGAAGTATACCTAACAAATTGTCAAGAATTTAAAGAAAAAACATAAAAATAGTGATTTAAGAAAAACATAAAATAGTGATTTGTGATATTCTTTCAAAGATTTAATTTATAACTTTTCTAAAATTTTAAAATAATCATTTTAATTATTTTTGGCTTGCTTTCGTCTTTTTAAAAAATAATTTTATTATTTGATAATGAGTGATATTTTATCCCAACAACTAATATTTTTGATATTTTTTTATTAAATATTTTATAGATTAATAATTTTTAGTTGATATTAAATAAATTTGGACTTGCACTTCATTGTAACATGTTTCTTCATCAAAATTGATTTATTCTTTTGTTCAAACAAGAATATCAATGCAAAGTGTGGTGTATTTTTTTTTTACCTAATTTGCTAGTTTTCCCCATGTTGCAAATAGAGGTCCTTATTTTTTGTAATGGGCCTATCTTCCTTACAAAATAAATTAAAAATATAAAACTAAAAATATATTATATATTATGCATCTTAGAAAGCTAACTCTAAGTGTTGCCTACACATAGAATTATTTCTTTAGGTTATTCTATTTGACCCAAGCACATGTGACATGAAGTTAACTAATTTGAATTTAAAATGCAGCATGTAGATAGGTGAAGAAAAGGTTGTCACAAAGGCACCACATAAGTGAGTTTGACTAAAACTCATGTGATTAAAGGTTTTTATGAAATCAATTATAGATAAAGGGGGTTGGATCAAACCCCTAATTTGATTGATAAAGGGACATGGTTTAAATCAAAGAATTTTTGCCAAAAGGCTAGTAGTGCTAGCTAGTCAATAAACAAATCTTGTTTTGCTCCACTTTTGCTTCAAGTACACATTGATGTTTTGAAAATTATCTATAGTAACTTCTACAATTGAATCACTCCTACCTTGCAATCATGGTGTTTCCATGAGTCCATGAAGTCTGCCTCTACCTTTGCATTATGATGCATGGCACGGTTGTGGTTTAGTTGTTTTTATATGATAAAAGCAATTATTGCCTAGGTTTTATGTCCGAAGATCTTTCATAGCACGTTTGACCATACCATTTACACATATTTGGCTACAACATGTGAAATTCAATAATCTTGCAAGCATAGTTGATCTACCTAGAAAAGAAAAAATAAAACTTGTAGAACAAAAAAATTTAGAGCAAAAATAAATGCAAATTTTTTGATTATTCACATTGAAAAAATGTAGATTTTACAAGGATAAAAACAATCGTAGGAAAGAAAAACTCCTCAGAGGAAAGCAGGGGAATTAAAGGAAACAAAAGAGATAGTTTCAATTTGTTAGCTTACACTAAAGCAAGGCAACAATAGATATCCGCCAAGTTGAACAATTGAACAATGGTTATCTATAGGAAACAACAAAGATGCTAAGTATCCAAGGAAATAGTAGAGTTGTTGCTAATTTGTGCTAACACCCCCCCTTAAGTCTAACCAAGGAGACAAACCTAAAAAGAGGAAAGAGGGAAAACCCTATGGGAACAAACTCCCCCCTAAAAAAAACACAAAGTTGTGTCACATTTTAAACTTGAATCACTAAAAAGTGACATATATGTTTCGAATTTTGAAATGATGTAAACTAGTAAAATATGTATTTTTAGTATATTTTATTATTTTATAGTAATTTTTTTTTTCTTTCAAATTTTTTGTGTGTATTTATAACTTGAAACTTTAGTGTATGGATATTATTTTTTCCACTTTTGATAAATATATACTTTTAAATAAATATTAAAATGTGTGTGAATCAAAAAATATTTGTTTCCATTAGATGTCAACTTTCATATCAAATATTTATCTAAAATCTAAAATAGAAAAAGAATTATGCCATCTTGAAATAGATTATTTTATCTAGTGCATCGTATTTTTTTAATAAGTTTTAGTATTTTTCTTGGCATGGTAATCAAACTAATATTTTGTGATGATAACCTACTTTTAGTAAAAATAAAAAATGAAATATAAATAAAATTAAACTATAAAAATAAATATATTTTTGAAAACTACACTTATAGATCTACAAAAGGGTATTTTTATATTTTTAAAAAAATGTTATTTACATTAGTAGGAGTTATTGAACCTTCAAGTTTTTCAAATAATTTTATTTTTTTGGTAAATTGGACTCAAAGTGGTGCTCCATATATTTTTAGCCAACAATTTTAGTTGAAAAACTTGTGGAATTATCGAACTTAGCTATAATGAATCTTATTAGATCATATGTTTGACAAAAAATGATTTTTGATTAGAAATACTTAAATTTAGTTGTGTTAATAAGTTGGCTGAAAGTGTGACACAACTTTGTGCTTTTACCTATCTGCCAAGTTGAACAATGGTTATTTATAGGAAACAACAAAGATGTTGATTATCCAAGGAAACAATAGAGTTGTTGCTAATTTGTGCTAACACCCCCCTTAAGTCTAACTAAGGAGACAAACCTAAAGAGAGGAAAGAGGGAAAACCTTGTGGGAACAAAATCCCCCCCTCAAAAAAAACTAACTGAGCATGGAAGCTGCTATATTGTAGTATCCTTCACCCTAAGAAGGTCTTGTAGAGACTGAAACTTCTGCTAAGTGAAAGTCTTCATGAAGATCTCGATAGTTTGTTCACAAGTGGGATAGTATTGCAAGTCGATGACCCCATCATGTATCAATTCACAAATGTAGTGCATGTGTATCTCGATGTGTTTGGTCCACTATTGTTGTATGGGATCTCTGCAAAACTTTAGTGTACTCTAATTGTTGCACCAAATGACAGTCAGATGATGAAAGAGGATACCGAGCTCAGTTAGGAAGTTTTGTAGCCAAATGGCTTGAATGGTAACATTGTCTGCACCTCTATATCCAACCTCTATTGATGATAAAGCAATGGTAGATTGTTTCTTGCTTGACCAACACATGGGGCCCGATCCTAAACTGAGAACATATCCTAAAGTAGATTTGTTATCAATGTTATCGCCAACCCAATATGAATCAGTGTAGCTAATGAGATCCAAAGTACAACTTGTTGAATAATGAATCCCATAATAGATGATTCCTTGGACATATCATAGTATGCGCATGATAGATTTCCAATGTAGCTCATGTGGCTCCTGCATGTATCTAAAAACAACCCCTACTGCATATGAGAGATCTGGATGAGAGTGAGTGAGATAAAAGAAGACTCCCACAAGTTGATGATACTGTGTGCAATCAACTAGTGGTGTATCTTTGTCATCCTCAAGCTTTACCCCCGATAAGAAAGGTGTGGTTGTTGGCTTCCAGTTAGTCATGTGAAACTAAACTAGAAGATCTCTCGCATACTTGGATTGAGCAACTTTGATTCTTGATTCATCCTAGCTGATTTCAAGTCCAAGGAAAAAGTGTAGGAGACCCATGTCTGTCATGAAAAATCTATCATGCAAAGTAGATTTAATTGCAACAATGGTTGTGGTTGAACTACTTGTTGTTAGTAGATCATCTACATAGAGCACTACGATAAAAAAAGAGTTAGATGTTCTTAGATCATATAAACATTTGGATCATATTTGCATCACACAAAATTTTGAGATAGTAGATAAGAGTCCATTTTAGCATACCAAGCTCTAGGTGCCTTCTTGAGGCCATAGAGTGACTTCTTGAGTCTGCATACTAAGGATGAATTTTGTACATACCCTTGTGGCTACTCCATGTAGATTTCCTCCTCAAGATCACCACGAAGAAATGTGTTCTTCACATTCATCACATTCATGTGGTGAACCTCCCACCTTCTTGCTACTACAATAGAAAGAGCCATCCAAATGGAGTCCATTTTTACCATTGGAGCAAAATTCTCATCATAGTTGATGCCATGAACTTGTTGAAAGCCTTTGGCTTCTAACCTTGATTTGTATCTACTCACATTTTCATATGTTGCTTTCTTTTTCCTATAGACCCACTTACATCTGACAAGCTTGCGATCAGAAGGAAGCATAACCAAGTCCCAAGTTTGGTTCGCTATGAGGGAGTTATACTCCTCCATGGAAGATTCCCAAAAAGGATTCCCTATAGCTTCTACATAAGTCTAAGGATCAGATGCTAGAGCCACATAGGCATGCAATTGCATGATGTGCTCTATAGCTAAGAGTGCATGTGAGGCATCATATATCTCTCTTAAGCTCCTTGTTCTTTGATTTATCAAAGGGGAAACTGAATCATCGTTGGTAGCCCCATCAAGAATTGGATGTGGATTGGCACATGCATGCTCATCTTCTTCTGAATCAGATTCAAAAATATCTGAAATCAAATCTAAATGATTGCATGTATCATCTCTGAAATCTATAAGAGGAGGAAGCACTGAGGTGGTGGCATGTTTATCTTGAGATGCATACAAGGGACTTTCTTCAAAGTAGACACTCCTCTCAATAAAGAGTGTTTATATTGAAATATCTAGCAGTTTGTATCCCTTTATGCCATCCAGATATCCAACAAAGATACATTCTTTGAGGCTCCAAAGTCTTCCTCTTTTCTGCAAGAACGTGAGCCCATACACGTGATCCAAAAATGCAAAAATGTGTGACTTTTGGTTGCATGCCGCTCTATGCTTCAAAAGGAGTTGTTCCTATAACAATTTTTTGAGGAGATTTGTTTTGTATGTATGAAGCACAAATGATTGCTTCGGCCCAAAATTTGGAGGGAAGGGACCTTGCATGCAACATGCAACTGGTCATCTCTTTCAAAGATCGATTCTTCCTCTCATCTACCCCATTCTGTTGTGGAGTGTAAGGAACTGTGTTCTACAGTTGTATTCCTACTTCATCACAAAGATGTTTGACATCGTTGTTGACATATTCCCCCCCATTATCAATGTGGAGGATCTTGATCATTTTCCCAAATTTCTTCTCTACATGAGCTTTGAAAAGCTTGAGATGCTCGAACACTTCATACTTGAATTTTAGAAAATACACCCATGTGTATCGGGTGCAATCATTAAGGAATGTTGGAAACATATTTGGCTTGGCTCATGGAAGGTTTTGGAAATGACCCCATAAGATCACTATGAACAAGCTCTAAAGGATAAGAGGCTCTCCATGCATGCCCCTTCTGAAATTTTTCTTGTGGATGCTTTCCAAGAGCTCAACCTTCACAAATTCTATTGGAAAATTCTATGGTGGAAAAGCCTTTTACCATCCCCTATTTGCTAAGTTGTTGCATCTATCTAAAGTTTAAGTGAGCAAATATTTCATGCCAAATTCTACTTTCATCATTTGCATGCGTTAGTAGTAAAGTGTAATCTGATTTAGCAACAAAATTAGAAAAAGTGTACAAATGAGACTAATGATTTTCTTTACCAACAAGAAGTTTGGAGTTGTCTTGCATGTCAAATATGCTCATTGAATATAGGGTGAATTCAACTCTCATTCTGGTGCCAGTATGTGTCATTTGATAAATAGAGAGAAGATTGACAGACAACTTTGGAATGTGCAGGACATTCTCAAAACTTCCAATTCCAAGCTCTACCCTCCCTTTTTTAGTTCTCTATTGGAAAGTCATCTCCCATCACTACAACAAAACAGGCAATTAGCGCCTAAAATAGCATCGTATTTTAGTGCATTTGATTTCATGAATTGGGCACTTCTGTTGGCGCAAACTCAACGCAAAATGGTATGCTCACTTTGGCGCCAGATTTAGCGTCAGATTTAGCGCCAGGTTTAGCGTTGACTTTTGTTGCTTCCAGTTTGGCTTCCAATTTTGCTTTTGGTTTTGCTTCTTGTGTTGCTTCCACGTTTGCTTCCATTTTTGCTTCCAAGTTTGCTTCCGATTTTGCTTCCGATTTTGCTTCCAGTTTTGCTTTGAGTTTTGCTTCCAGGTTTGCTTCCGGTTTTGCTTCCAATTTTGCTTCCAATTTTGCTTCCGATATAATGTCGCTTCTTGCATCTAGCTTTGCTTCCATTTTTGCATCTTTTGTTGCTTCTAATATGGCTTCTATTATTGCATCTTTTGTTGCTTCTAAAATTGCTTCCGTTATTACTTCTTTGTTTGCTACCTGAATTGCTTATGTTTTTGCTTCCTAGATAATGCCAAGTTTTTCTTCCAAGATTGCTTCTAGTTTGCTTCTAGTTTGGCTTCCATTGTTGCTTCCTTTTTTTCTTCTAAAAATGCTTCTTGTTTTGCTTCCATTTATTAATTTAATATGTTTTATTTCAATTTAATTAGTTAAATATATCATGCCTCTTAAATAACTCATATGATTAAATAAAAAGATAATTATTTTAATATGATCATAATTTATAATTAAAACAAGTGATTCAAATATCTATAAAAGTAGATCAAAACAAGTGATTAAAAAAAGTAAGTCAAATATCTATATAAGTGATTAAAACAAGTGAGTCAAATATGCCACTAGATTAATAACATGTCAAAATGATACATGTCCAATAGTCGACATAAGTCAAAATGATACATGTACAAATGATATAAGTAAAAATAATAAATTATATAGCTCAAAATGATACAAGTCAAAATGACACATGTCCAAATGATATAAGTCAAAATGATACATGTCAAAATGATACAACTCAATAATATGGTACTGCAGGCTGTGAAAATGATACATATTATAGTAACCATGAAAAGAGGCATCGTAACGATATATCAGCAATGATCCATGATGTAGTCTATATGATCATGAATGTCATTGGCTACTACTAGCAACTGCCTCATCATCATCATAACCATCGTGATCATCATCGTCATTGGCCTCAGTGTCTTTTGTATCTACATCATCATCATCCTCTACCATGTGATATGTACTAGAACCAACATATTTTGGATCTATATCATGAGGATCATCTTGATCTTCTGGAAGACCCATTTTATGCAAAAAAAATCATTTAAAATAAAAATTTATTATTTATTTCATGCAATAATTTATTTTTCAGTTATATATCTAATATTACAACATGTGAAACGAAACCATAATCGTATTACATCATATCAAAGTGCACATACCATAATAAAATTTCAAAAAAGTTACAGGTAATATGTCATTCCAATGATTTAAAACATGCAACAATTCTAATAAATGTTAGTAAAATATGTCAGCATTTGGTGGAAGAGGAAGAAATATTATTGGAACTCTGGAGGCCCACCATAATGATTTCGATATTCAACCATGAGAGCAGAAGATAGAGCTGATATCATTTATCAAAACATTAAGCATGCATTCTTCCAACTAGCAAAGAAGGAGATGATTACTTTGCTTCATTTTTATTAGCATAACCATATCATGGTGTACACCAAGAAGTCCAAGGATGTCCAGTTTTATGTGGAGGTAATGGATGTGGTCCAAACTTTAGGAGGGGCAAGAAGGTCAATGTATGATCCTGATGAAATTGAGGAAGAACAAGACAAGGACAAGAAAAATAAAATCAATGCAAAGTTTCAAGGATTTATCAAGAGAGTAATAGAGCTATGGGAGCAGCCTCATTTAAAATATTTTAAACTAGAGTTTGATATACCATTTAGAGAGCTTGGATTTCATGGAGTTCCTTTCAAAGCGTCTGTTTTATTGTTCCTACGGTAAATTGTTTGGTAGAGTTGGTGGAATTACCTTTCTTAGTAATCACTATTAGTGAGATTGAGATTGTTAACCTTGAGAGAGTAGGACTTGGGAAAAAGGCATTTGATATGGCTATTGTTTTCATCATATACAACCATTGCAAGAAAAGTTAAGCTAGCATCAAATAACCAACAATTTTGAAAATAACATCAAAACTTTTAGTTGTTGTTATGTTAGGAATAAAATAAAAGGAAACAATGTTCCTTCCAGTGGCTTGATGATTGAAAATGAGGATTCATTGAATTTCAGTGGAGTAAAATGAAAATTAAAAGTAGTTGATTCATATAATATATGTACATTAAACAGTTTATGGTGCAAAATTATTTCCGATTCCTTCTATAGCTAAATGCTACACTCATTTCAGGCATTAAGAAAATGCATCCCACCTAGAGTTTGTGTGACATGTTTTTTCCCTAGAATCCTTTTCAAAATCATCACCCTTAGGCTGATTTAGGATAAAACATCGATAATGAGCAAATTAACAAAAAATCAAAAGTGAATAATACATAATCTATGTTGTAAAGTTAAAAAGTCTTACAAAAATACATATAAAACTCCAAAACATTTTCCATTTGTTCTCTAAAGTTTATTCCAATCAACCAAAGCAAGAAACATATATCTTATTACTATTTAAATCAAAAGAAGATATCTGATATACAATTCAAAACATTAGCATATGAGCTAATTTGTTAAAGTACATGTTCTCCTTCAAGTACCAATTCCTTGATAAACTCAATTTGGTCCTCAAATACATACCTGTCACAAGTTTCAAAGGAATCTATCATGAGAATCTGACCATGACTATATGTAACAATCTAAAACATTCATAATCAGAGACAAGTGCTTTACAAATTCTACTACACATTGATGCATTCTTCATGTTGAAATGAGTGTTTAGAGCTATGATAACCACATTCATGTCTTGAGGGAATCTCATGTCTAAGGAAGAAGTCAAAGTGCCTTGGAGTAGCAATAGCATTCAACATCGACCATATGGTGTCTACATTTAAATAATTTAGAATGGTCAAATTCACTGAAATGCACCTTGTGATTGGAAAGAAACAGACCATAACTCCCTATAAAATAGGAAATTGGCAAAGAAAGAGTAAACAATCCCTTGCAAACTAATTAAAAATTAGTAGCATGAGAAGCTTCTTAGAGGCTTACACAAGAGACAAATCAAGAAGCTCGGAAGACATGCATAAATTTGATCATAAAAGTAATGCCACGGTAACTGTTTGGCTCCACAACATAAGAAAGTTGTTTGAAAATATTTCTCAGCCACATAATATTCACGAGTTCCAAAATCAGAAATCTAATACAAAATTGTTCACTTGACCTTGAAGTTTCAATTAGTATGCTTAATATAGGATTTTATGTTGTAAAAATATATTCCAGTGGCATATGAAGTGCATGGTGAAGCATATTATTGAACTGAATCCTCTAATACATTACTTATACAAGGATAATTTTCATTCCCCCAGTGGATGGCCTAAGCAATGTGTTATGAAACATACCATCTATCTAATACCTAAGACTGCCTCTTTGTAATGCTTCTATAACACTATTCAATTATTGGGGAATGATGAAAAGATCAATGAAATTGTAGAAAGAGAACACAACTTCATTTCCGAGAAGAAGAAAAATGAAATTATACTTACATATATCAAAAGGAAATAGAACCATATTTATTTCCATAATTGTGAACCATATCATTGGTGCAGGGCACCATGTAACTTCATGCCTCCATGGGGAAAAATGATAAAATTTGAGTCTTCATCATATTGTGATTGTGAAAAGGTCATGTTTGGACCATTTTAAATGCATTTGATTCATTAATAGGCTTCTAGGATGTCTATGAAGTCAAAATACAAAAGTTGTCATTTGTAGCAAAAAAATGCAAAATTGCAAAATGCAAAAAAGTGGAATGTGAAGAGTCATTTTGTAATGGGAAGGTTGTTGGTCGATTGTAACTGAAGGGGAAGTTATATAACTATTATATACACCTTTAAAGAGCCTTGTGAAGGTGTGGAAGAAGAGATTACATTGTATCTTGAATAAATTTTGAATAAAAGTACCTTGTTTTGCAGATTTTAACATTTTCTTGTTGTTCTTAGGTGTGGTACGATTTGTACAGTACTCTCAAGCTTTATTTTTGGTTCAGTTTAATAGAGATTTGAATTATCTTTCAAATAAATCTAGTTTGAGTTAATTTCGTTGAGTTTTAAGCTTTTTAGAGCCATTTTTCTGAGGGCAGTCAGAAACCCTCATTTTAAGGGTTTGAGAGTCAAATAAAAGCATAAAACACCATTCCACCAATGTAGACCTCTGTAAATCGGTGGAATGGGTTATTTTAGGTTGTTTTTCAATGTTTTTTGTGTTTTCAAGTGTAGGGGTAGTCAAGTTACAGGAGTTCTATTGCTGCCCTAGTGATTTTTCATCAATTTTGAGCATGAAGGCATAGCTACAAGTTGGGATTTGCTAAAAATGAAATGTTAAAGGGTTGAATATGGTTTGGATAGAATATTCAGACCTATTATAAGGTTTTTGAAGCATTGGAAAAATGGTTTGTGGTTTGGAATAATTATTTCTAATAAACCCTCTTGCATATGAGCCAAAATTAGGCCTCTAGGACAGCGGGACAAACATTTTTTGAGGGTTTCTTTCCAAAACAACCTCATTCTATTTTTTGATATGTTTAAGAAGGCCAAAATGGATTCTTGAAAATATTTTTATTTTTTTGGAGATTCAATCTGGTTTAAAAGATACACCCGATTTTGTCTATGTGGAACATTACAAGCAATTTGTCTTCTTGACTATGAATAATGCAATAATGAGCAAACCAGTGTTCAAAGAGTGTTTTTTTGGCTTAATCCTGTCAATTCTATAATTTTCAAGGTGTGGTAAAGGTTCAGTAAGAGTTTGGTGTCTTAAAACCTCTTTTTGGTGTATTTGGAGCTTGGAAAACCATGTTTCATTAAAGTAAATTTGTGAATGTTGAGCATGAAGGCATAGCTACAAGTTGGGATTTTCTACAAATGCAATGTTAAAGGGTTGGAGATGGTTTGGATAGCATGTGAAGACCTATTATAAGGTTTTTGAAGCATTTTCAAAGTGGTTTGTGGTTTGGAGCAGTTATTTCCAATAAACCCTCTTGCATATGAGCCAAAATTAGGCCTCTAGGACAACGGGACATCATTTTTTGAGGGTTTCTTTCCAAAACAACCTCATTATATTTTTTGATATGTTTAAGAAGGCCGAAATGGGTTCTTGAAATTTTTTTTTTTTTTTGGAGATTCAATCTGGTTTAAAAGATACACCCAATTTTGTCTATGTGGAACACTACAAGCAATTTGTCTTCTTGAGTATGAATAATGCAATAATGAAAGAACAATGTTCTAAGAGTGTTTTGTTGGCTTAATCCTATCAATTCTATGATTTTCAAGGTGTGGTAAAGGTTCAGTAAGATTTTGGTGTCTTAAAACCTCTTTTTGGTGTATTTGGAGCTTGGAAAACCATGTTTCATTAAAGTAAATTTGTGAATGTTGAGCATGAAGGCATAGCTACAAGTTGGGATTTGCTACAAATGCAATGTTAAAGGGTTGGAGATGGTTTGGATAGAATGTGAAGACCTGTTATAAGGTGCTTGAATCATTGGCAAAGTGGTTTGTGGTTTGGAGCAGTTATTTCCAATAAACCCTCTTGCATATGAGCCAAAATTAGGCCTTTATGACAACGAGACAGTCATTTTTTAAGTGTTTCTTTCCAAAACAACCTAATTCTATTTTTTGATATGTTTAAGAAGGCTGAAATGGGTTCTTAAAAATGCATTTTTTTTTTGGATATTCAATCTGGTTTAAAAGATACACCCAATTTTGTCTGTGTGGAACACTACAAACAATTTGTCTTCTTGAGTATGAATAATGCAATAGTGAAAGAAACAGTGCTTTAAGAGTGTTTTTTTGGATTAATCCTATCAATTCTATGATGTTAAATGTGTGGTAAAGGTTCAGTAAATTTTGGTGTCTTAAAACTTCTTTTTGGAGTATTTGGAGCTTGGAAAACCATGTTTCATTAAAGTAAATTTGTGAATGTTGAGCATGAAGGCATAGCTACAAGTTGGGATTTTCTACAAATGCAATGTTAAAGGGTTGGATATAATTTTAAAACCTATTATAAGGTGTTTGAATCATTGGAAAAGTAGTTTGTGGTTTGGAGCAGCTATTTCCAATAAACCCTCTTGCATATGAGCCAAAATTAGGCCTCTAGGACAGCGAGACAGTCATTTTTTGAGGGTTTCTTTCCAAAAAAAAATCATTCTATTTTTTGATATGCTTAAGAAGGATGAAATGGGTTCTTGAAATTTTTTTTTTTTTGGAGATTCAATTTGGTTTAAAAGATACACTCGATTTTGTTTATGTGGAACACTACAAGTAATTTGTCTTCTTGAATATGCATAATGCAATAATGAAAGAACCAGTGTTATAAGAGTGTTTTTTTTGCTTAAACCTATCAATTATATGATGTTCAAGGTGTGGTAAAATTTCAGTAAGATTTTGGTGTCTTAAAACCTCTTTTTGGTGTATTTGGAGCTTGGAAAACCATGTTTCATTAAAGTAAAATTGTGAATGTTTAAGTGATCTTGCAAAAATTTGTGTTTGTTTCTTTGAATACCTTTGAATCCCACCATGATTTGCATCAACCATCTCCATTTTTTTATTGTTTAGAGAAAAATGAACATAAAGAAAAATAGTGCAATTGTCTTGTGAAGCAGGTTCTGAAAAATCAAAATGTAAAATGCTTGCAAGAAAGGAGAAGGATATGCAGAATATTACAAACCCATGGTTTAGGGTTTTTGGGTCGAGTCCCAAATGTAGGAGGATTTATTTTTCTTTTTGAGAAGTGAAAGATCATGCCAAAAGGCTAGAACTCATTTTTCTCAAAGAGCTTGTATTTGTAATAGGAGTCATAGGTTTTCGAAAAACCCCAGATCAAAGACAATCCCAGAATGTCATTGAATAGAGCCTGTGGCCATAATCATGGAGCCATGAAGGAGGCTCAAGAATATAATAAAGAAAAGTTTACACTCTGTCATTTTTGGAAATAGAAAAAATATTCTAGAGAGGCCGTGACCAAGCTATCACCAAGAAAGAGAAAAATTGTAGAAATAAAAAAATATTTCATCGTTTGATCAAACCAATATGGAGAGTATGATTTGTTTCATATATTTTTCTAGTGAGCTAAGTCTAGAGAAGCCGAACCAAGATAGAAGGGTTACAAAATAAGGATGCATGGTAGAAATAAAACACCCATTCATTCGTATCTATTGAGTCCAAATCGAGCTTGTTTTGACAGAAAACGAAGGTAAGATATAGAGAAATGCCACATAGAAAATTACTCAACTTCTTCTTTTTCAAAGAAATGCAAGCTCCAGAAGTGCTTGGATGTCAGCCTCAAGACAAGCAAGGCATCAAAAAAGTAAAGCAAGAGAAAAATGCATGAGAATCTGAGAAGGCATATCTTTGAAAACACATTCAGATAAGTGGAAACAAATGATGAACCATGAAAGCTTTACTTGATTCAGCCTCAACAAACATTTCCGTGAAGAAAACTCTCAAAATCAGTGAGAAAATTGACAGATACTCCTTCAGAAAGCTCGAGGTTTCAAACTCTAATGATGGTGGCATGTGCAAGGCAAGGGAGCTCGAAAAAACCAAGTGAAAATGAGAGTTAAAAAATTAGGGCTTGGGGTATTTTGTTCTAACTCATCATGGCAGCAAAAATATTGATGTGAAAAAACTCAAATATGTTTAATCATTAAATATTTTAATATTCAAACAAATTTAGAAAACAAAATACATATATTTTATAATAAAAAATTACTATTATCTATTAAATTTATTAATTTGTATGTTCAATTAATAATTAAAAACTATTGATGTTATTTTATATAAAATAAAAATATCTTTAACGATTATTAATTTTAATTTTAAAATATATATAAAAAAAATATTTATTTAAATAAAACTAAAATGAATATGAATTAAATATATATTTTAAAATTAAAATTAATAATCGTTAAATATATAATTTAATCATTAAATTATGATTTTAATTATTATAATTTTAAAAAAATGTGTGATTGTGATTGTGATATTACATTAGATTCCTTGCACCCTAAGATTTTTTTAATTAAAATAGATTTGCCTCTTGCATTTCTTCCAAACCATTCATATTATTATTGTGAAAAATAAATTCTAAATAATGATTAATATTCAACATATAAATTTTATTATTATTTATTTATTTTATAATATTTTACAAATTAAATATTACAATTTTTAATTGAAAAGAAGATAAAAATGCCATTTAATTCACCGATCAACTAAGAATTCATAAGTGTTAAGTTCATGCTTTTACCTTTGTACTGCTGGATGATTGTGAGAGAGGTGTGGTAGCACGATATACCGCCTTACCGTAGGATATTTCTTACTGCCTGGTAGTAGTGTGGTGTATACTGCCATACTGCGGGAGGCTTCTGACTATCTGGTGGTAGCGCGGTATACTGCCACCCCGTGAAAGCCTTCTAGTAGCTGAGCGGTAGTGCGGTTACCGCCATACCACAGGAGTCTTCAACTTGTCGAGCGATAGTGCGGGGTATACGTAGACTTGGTTGACAAATGAGGTGTACGTCGAATAATGGAGGACGTTTCTGACTTGGCTCTAAACTCGACGCTAAATCTGGCGCTAAACCCGACTCTAAACCCGATGCTAAAAAAAAGGCGCTAAAGTAGGCGCTAAATCCAAAATTAAAGTAGGCGCTAATTAGCGCTTGATTTAGCACCTACTTGTTCTGATCAGTGCAAAAAATGCCAGAAATCATGCCAACCCGATAAATAGCGTCAACTTTTTCAAAGAATTGGAGAAAAATACATTAAAACGATGGGTGGAAGCAAAAAATGGAGCAAAAAAGGGCGCTAATCATAGGGATTTGTTGTAGTGCATGATAATAGGACCATCATAAGGTTTTAAAGATGAGAGAAAATCTTTTGTGGATGCCATGTGGTGTGAAGCTTTGGACCCTATGATCCATGCATATGGAGAAGAATGAATAGCAATTAATGCATGTGCATTACCTCTTGTTTCTGGTGCTTTTTCTTCCTTTTTCTTCTTGGAATTTTTTGGAATAAAGTTACCAAGTTTATTTTGTTGAAGTTTTTGGGCCATGAGGTCAATGGTCTTCTTCATGCATGATGATTCTAGATGGTAACCACGATTGCAATAGTTGCACTTTGATTTCCCCTTTTTGTCCTCCCTTTCCTTCAAGCTAGAAGATTCATCTGGAGGTTTGAGATTGTCTCCCTTTCTTGGATATGGTTCCTTCTTCCCTTTGCCTTTGGATTGCTAATTGGGTTTTTTAATTGTTCTTCCAAATTGCATGCACAACAAGGGCATGAGCTTTGGAATTTTTTAATGTACCCATTTTTATGATCTTATCTTGCTCATGTATTAGGGACTCAATAAAAGCATTGAGTGTGGGCATCTTCCAAGTTTCTCCTATTGTAAGCTTGACTATGTGAAAAGTGCAAACAAATAAATCATACTCTAGACCCAATTTTGACAAAATAACAAGAATTAATTTGCTTTCTTGTTGGGATTTATCAATTCCGCATCCTTTCAGCTGGAGTAATAAGGCCTTGAACTTTGTAAAAAAATCTTTAATATTCTCAAATTTTCTCGGATCTAATGATTTGAGCTCATTTTCAAGGATGTGACCCTGCATATCATCTTTCTTCCCAAAAAGAGTCTCCAGTGCAGTCTAAACCTTGTTTGGAGTTTTGCATGCTTCAACATGAAACAATAATTCTAGAGACATGGATAAGCATAGAAGACTGAAGGCCTCGTCCATGCGGTTGAAATATAAATGGATTTTTCAATTGTAGAATTTGGTTCAATCTCTGTTGCCATGACTATCCAATACAAGCCTTTACTTCTGAGTTGAAGCAAAATCTTTGGCTTGCATTCAAAATAGTTATATGGCATGAGAATTGTAGAGGTCAAAAATTCCATTATTTCTAATAGCTCTAATCTACATTATCTACAAAAAAATTGTTTATGCTCCTTCTTCATAGATCCCATATGCTTTGATACCATGTAAAATTTAATAAACCTGCAAGCACAATTGATATAGCTAGAAAAGAAAAAACTTAAAATTCTTGAAATTATCATGCAACATTTTCTTTTTGTGCAAGATATCTTTATTGTTTTATAATTCTTTCTTCTATGGATTTATTTAGGTAGTTTGAATATTTAGCATCCTTTAGAATATCCTTGGGTAAAAATTATGATTTATATTCTACTTTAGCATGTATATTTATTATAGTTCATATGCTTGCTAAAGCGGGGAAAAAATGTAGTGTCAAAAATTGTACATTCTTACAATTTCACACTACGTCATGTCCTCTCTTTAGCCCTCTAATATAGAACATTTCAATTAAAAAATGCTAACACTTAAATCATATATTTCTAACATTTATATGATAGTTCAAGTCCTTAAAATCTAGATTTCCAAGGGTGGGAGCACTATGCATGAATATCTGTGTGGCATGCTAGTGTCTTGTAAAAAATCATGATTCTAATGGTCATTGGAGCATTGCATTTCCTTTGAAATTTTGGGAGTAAAACTCTTGCATGTAGTTGAGCTGAACAAAACCATTTTGACTTGTATTTTTTGAAAGAAGTTTTTGATTATAGGAAAAACAGGTTTTGAAGGGACCCCAAAACCCTATACAAAAAATACCACTACTTTTAAAGATGATCAAAACAAACAAAGAATCCACTCATCAACAAAAAACAAGTGAACAACCAACTAAGAAACAGGATAGAACCAACAAGAAATTATAGATTTTTTAGAATGTCTTTAGCTTCCAGATCACTAGCTATGATCTTCTTATTCATTTCCATAGCCTCAACAACCTCCTTCGCAAGAACCCCAAAATTATTCTTAGTTTTATTGCACATACGGGTGTAAGGTCCCTTCTCACTATCAACCCTTTTTGGATCTTTGGGGAGATCCACCAAACTAGTAGCAACATCTTTTATCGCACCTCAAGAATCCCCTTTCCACAACCTATCTTTCTCATTGAGAAATTGGAGACCCTTACCTTCATTATGGAGAGCCAACTTACTAACTTTAACCATCATTTCTAGGTTCTCATAGGCTCTTTCCATCTTATCCTCCAAGACTGAGATTCTAAATTCTAAATCCCTTTTCAATTTTAGCATCTCATCTATCACTATCTTTAGAACATCAAACAATTGGCTCACCTGGTCCTGAATAGAAGACCACTAGGGATTAGAAGTAACCCCAACATTGTTAACCAAAGAAAAAACCTTAACATTAGTAAGGTTCAGTTTGTTAAAAATCCATTTGAAAATTTTAAAAAAATTAAAGAGCCATCTCTCGCCATCCCTAACACATTCATAAAATCCTCGTAGATACAATTGAAAGTACCCCTATCATCAACCAAATCCTCAAGAGCATCTTGATTATACTGCACATCCTACAACACATCCTTACCTTTATAACCACCAACAAGAACTTTAATTTTGTGTCTGGACCTCTTCACCTGAATTACCTCAAGAATACCAAGCTCCTTATCATTCTCAAGACCTTCATCAACTGACCATTGGGGCTCATCATTAGGAGTTTCATTAGGCTCATCACTAACAACATCTTCCCGAGTCAAACATTTCCTACTACTAGAATGGACCTTACCCTTTACCTTCTTCAGATTATTACCTTCATGCAACCACGTCTTCCTCTTCTAGTTTGAAACAGGGCACTCCACCTCCTCATCCACTTCATCATCCTCTGTTGTCTTCTTCTTACTAGAGGTGATACCGTCACCCTTCACCTTCAATTTATTAATAGCAGGGGCCAAATGTTTTCCTAACTTAACCTTCTGAGTTTTAGCAAAATCTTTATGAACCTCCTTTACCTCACTACTATTAATATACCCATTCGACTTAGAGGGTTGATGAGAAGTTTTGGCCTTATTTTGAAGCTTTAGATCAAAATCCTCAAGAGGGTTTGAGAGGACCTCCATATAGGAATCCAACCCATCTTTAGACTCCTCAGAGGTAGAACTCGTATCAAACCCAAATTTAGACTACTTAGGGCGTCTTCTAGTGATTTTCTTGGGTTCATCCAAAATGGAAAAGGACTTTGCATAATCCATAATGAGAAGAATTAAGATCTCATGGATAATATGGTTCTTAGGATTCCTCTTGAAGTCCTTAATACCATTCTCTAGGGAGGATAATAGACAATAGGGGAAAGGAACCCTCTTCTTATGTCTAAAATTATTTAACAACAAAAAATGATGATCGTTAATAATAGAAAAGCGACTGTCCAGAGTAATGTACCTCATAATTTCAACCGTCAAATCGCCCCAAATAGCCTTAATAGAGATACGAGAAAAGCCTCCACACTTTGCATTTTGCAACTACTCCCTTTCAGTCCTCCTAAAATAGATCGTCATGGCAGTGTTAGACTCCTTTTTGTCCCTGTATATCTTCCTACCCTCAATGGCCATACTAGTAATGTTTCTAATAAATTCTTCAGTAATACTGAATTCTAGGTTGAACACCTTAAGGACTCTATTTTTCTAACTATTGACAAAGGCCTGTGAAACAACTAGGTCAAAGCCATGAATTATTTCAATGTAGGGAGTGATACCCCCCTCCTCCAACAAACCCCATATGTTCTTTTTGCTTTTGGTAGTGTCGCAAGAAATTGTCTCAATTCGATTCCTCTTGCCTCCCATGATGACCGCAGAGAAAAGCCACAACAACTTCAAGTATTTGTAAATGATACAAAAGAGAAGAAGCCTCAAGAAGGAATAGGCATTGCAAACACCCACAATCCATGTGGAAGTATTGATATGACTGAGAATAATCATAATCCTTAAATGCAAATATTTTTGAACATCAACCACATCATTAAATTGCAAGGAACTCCCCCCTAAGAAATCACAATTTGATTTGAAATTCTACATGAGAATAAGCATGCAACTTATAATAATCATGAAGGGAACCCCATCCCTAAATGGCTTGCATATCATGATTGAATATAGATTGAATGTCGATGGGGAGGGGGTCAATACTATCCCACACTTTAGACTCAAGAACCCCATAATTTGTAAACTTATTAGCAAGGCAATTACCCTCATGGTAAATGTGAGATATAAAACATTACTCAAAGGAATTCAATATTGAAAAAGCATAAAAAATAATATGTTCAATAGACCAAGAAGGAGGGGTAGTATTTTTAAGGTAATTAATAACATTTAAGGAATCACCCTTGAGCCATACCTTGCTAAAGCCTCTAGACTGGGCCAATTTTAGACCATGGTAGGTGGTTGATGCTTCTACAAAGTGGTTTGTCTAGGTTCCCAAAGGGATTGCCACCATGAAAACAAACCTACCATTAGAGTCAAACAACACTCCCCCACAACTGGTAGGTCTCAGATTACCTTTCATAGCTCCGTCAAAATTGAGTTTCACCCAACCAACTAGAGGACCTTGCCAAACGAAATCCTTCCTAGAAGTCTTCCCTTTCCTCGAAGGAAGAGAAATATCATAGGGGAGGTTCCAATTCTGAGAAACAAAAGAGTCGCAAGGAGTGACAACAAATTTGGTCCCATTCTAAAAGGACACCTCAGAAAGAAAATTTTATTTGATGGCAACAAAAATCTTATAAGAAATTCTTATAGGGGAAAGATAAGCATCCATGAATATTATGTTATTTCTTTCTAGCCAATTTCCCCATGCCATGTGAGGGAGAGTAAGATACCAAAGGAAGACCACAGAAGGATTGGAAGACATGCCTGACCATTAGGACCAAAGATCCCCAATAGAAGATGGGAAGACCCAACACAAGTTCCAGAGAGAGAGAGCACACAAGCCCAAACATCCACCACATACCTACAACCAACCAAAAGATGGTACGCATCCTCCACAACCTCTTCACAAAGAAAACATCTGTTAGGCATCATAAAACCCCTTTTCAAAAGGTTATCAATAGTGAGAACTTTATTTTGGCAGAATAACCAAAAAAACAAATTCACTTTAGGAATCAACTTGGGGAACCAAAGAGACACCCAAAATGGAATAGGGCCAATGAAAGAAAATTGGTTAGTGAATGTCAAAGAAATCAAAAATTTGAAACTCGAAGAATACTACCACACCACCTTATCAGCAAGGGAAAATGATAGAATATGAATAGAAGATAAAGATTTATAGAGAGCCTCCAAGCCAGGATTAATAATATGAAGCCTTTTCCAGGAACCATCAGCGTAATCAACAAAAAATATTCCAAAAGAATGAATACAAAGGTCCCTAAAGGGAAGTTCCCATGCTCATATTTCAAGGGGCCATTACCAGTCCACCAATCCTCCCAAAAGATAATCCTCCTTCTAGTCCCCAATTTCCACCACAACCCCGTAGAGATAATACTTCTAGACTTAATCATGAAATTCCAAAGGGTGGGTCTAGAAGGGGGTGTAAAACCACTAGCAAGAATATCCCTGATACGATCCACCCCTCAAATATATTTGCTAGAGAAAATATGAGCCCATTCACTTTTACCAGAGATAAGGTTCCAGATTTTCTTAGCTAATAATTCGAGGTTAAACTCTCTGATTTTACGAACACCCAAAGCTCTAAAATTCTTAGGCCTGCAAACATCATCCCAGGACACCAAATGCATCATTTTCTTCTCTTCAAATCTTGACCAAAAGAATTTATTTTGAATATTTTCAATCTTGTCAACAAACTTCTGAGGCATCTGAAAGAGGCTTAAAGCATAAACTAGGAGGTTTTGGAAAGTAGATTTAATCAATTCAACTTTCCTAGCTTGGCTTAATAAAGCTCATTTCCACCCAACCAACTTAGAATTAAACTTATCAACCAAATCATTCCAGAAAGAGTTAGAAACAATATTAAAGAGCACAATAGAAGGCCCAAGTATGAAGATGAAAATTCTCCAATCTGACACTACAAGATCTTCACAATTCTATGTTGCATATGCTTAGGAGTATTGATAAAAAACAAAGTACTCTTAGGAAGAATACTTTTTTGCCCCGAAGCCACTTCATACTTGTAAATAACCCTGATGGATTTAGCCTCTTTGATGGAAGACTCACCAAGGATGAGGGTGTCATCGACAAACTACTAGTGGGAGAAAATTTGATTGCAAGAGGAAGGAGATAGACCCGCCAATAGACCAACATCAATCAACCTCTGAATTAATCTCCCAAGAGATTCCACCATAATGATGGAGAAAGGGATAAATGGGGTCTCCTTGTCTCAAACCCCTTGAGCCAAAAAAGAAAGGAGATGAGAAGCTATTAACTAAGACAAAAAAATCTAGTGTAGAAATTAACTGCGTAACCAACAACACCAATTTCTCCCCAAAGCCAAAATATTTCATAATCTTAAGGAGAAATCCCCAATCAACTCTGTCATAGACTTTGAGAAGATCCAACTTCAAAATAAAATCCATCTACCTATACCTTCAAGGAATGAATATTCTTATGGACAATAAGAATCAAATCAAGGATTTATCTTCTAGGCACAAAACCATTTTGTTGAACCAAAATGATTTGAGGAAGAACCTTCTGTAATCTCACTGCCAACACTTTAGAGAAGATCTTATAGATGGAATTGCACAAGATTATAGGATGAAACTCACCAAAAGAGGAATCCCTCGACTTCTTCAGAACCAAAACAATAAAAGAGGAGTTTAATTATTTTAGAAGATTGTTGCTTCCAAAGAACTCTTTCGTAGCATCTAACACATCCTTGGCCACAATATCCCAAAAATATTGGAAGAAGAACATAGGGAAACCATCATGCCCAAGCACCTTATTTCTTTCAAAAGAGAAAACCACAATTTTGATCTCATCATCCAAAGGGATGTGAACCAATTGCCTGTTGAGGTCTTCAAAGATGATGTGGGGGATGTCCATTAAAAGATCATGTTGAAAAGCAGGGTCCAAAACATTATCCATAGACAACAAGTCAGAGAAAAAAGAGGTTGCAAACTGCATGATACCCTCATCATTATCCAACACTTGATTGTTGAACTTCATAGAATTGATACGGTTTGAGGCCCTATGTTTTAATGTAGAAAGATGGAAAAATCTGGCATTTTTTTTCCTTTTCAACCACATGACCCTTGACCTTTGTTTCCAGAATTCTTCCTCATTGGCAATAATGTTATGCAACCTAGAAAGAAGAAGATTCTCATGTTGAATAAGAGAAAGATCATAACCAACCAATTGAATAGATTGTTGAACAATTTGAGGATCCTCCTTGATAGAAGCTTTATCATCAAAAATCTAACCAAATGACGAACTATTCCATTTACGAACATTGAATTTTCCATTATCCAACTTCTTTTCCACCCTATACATAGTAGAACTATCAATATGAATGTTCCACCAAGACTAAATTTTGTCCTTGAGCTCAAGATGACAAGTCCACATTTTCTCAAACCTGAAAGAAAAGTGTTTCCTTTTTCCCAACAGATTTGTTGAAAGGGAAAGAGGAAAGTGATTAAGTCCCAACCTAGTCAAGGTAGAGAGAGCACATAAATAAGAAAGAAACTAGTCCGACGAAAGAAGAGCCTGATCAAGATTATCCTAAATAAGAGCCTCACCAACTCTTCTATTTGTCCAAGTATAAGAGGCTCCTTGAAGATCCAAATCCAACACAACATTATCATTTATAAGATTCATGAGATCAAACTTGCTATCATCTACAATCTAGGACCCCCTTTCTTCTTAGACTCATTTAAGGGGTTATTAAAATCCCCCATAAGCAACTATTTATTGAAATAATACTGAGATTTAAAAGAGCTTAGACTTTCCCAAAATTTCTTTCTAGCACCCTTACTATTAGGAGTATAAATATTAGAGAGAGTCGAGGAAAAATTATGCCAAACATTCTTGAAATAAGTAGCCACATGATTAAAATCTTCAAAAATAGCCAAACCCTGAACCACCTTGGGATTCCAAAAAGTGACAATACCACCAAACGCACCAACAACCTCAAAAACAATGCAACCCACAACCCTTGAAGAGATTATTCTTGATTTTACCCAACTTATCAATCCCCATTTTAGTTTCTTGAATCAAAATTATATCATGTCTATGATCCCTTACCAAGTTAGAAAGGAGATCATGTTTGTGAGGGTGATTTAACTCTCTCAAGTTCCAAGAGATAAAATTCATGAGAACTTAAGAGGGGTGCTATTTGAGCACATCTCAGGTAAATTCCTCTGAGTACCATCAACTATATCCATTTTTCTCTCCTTCTTGAGTAACTTGGGATAAAGATTTGCCCTTACCTCTTATCTATGAAACATAATTAGATCTTTGTAGACCAATTAGATATTTATGTTTCTACCTTTCACCATTATAAAAGGAGGATCAACTTGGGCACCACCACCCCCCTAAGAAGATTTTCCATAAAAAAATCCTTCAGATCCTTCCACCGAAGAGGTAAAATCATTAACCATAGGGGCCGACTGCAAACCCCTAATATCTTAGGACACTAAAGGGGAAGCAACCTTGCACTCCTTAACTAAGTTCAAATCTCCTGACTCCCTACAAGAAGAGGAAAAATCAACAACCATCGAACCATTGAACCATTCTCCAACTCCTCAACTCCCTTAGGTTTAGGAAGAACCAAATCATTAAAGACCTCATTTTGAACATGAATAGACTTAGGATCCACGCTATGCTTCTCCAAAGATATATCCACATACGCATCCTCCTTGGTATCTGTGAACATAAAATTTCCCAAGCTCCCTTCAAGTGATTTTATTTTTGCCTAATTATCGGCCACACCCCCTTTTGAGAAAAGGTAATGTCAGGCTCCCTTTCGCACAAGCCTGTGCTAGTACCACCACTTGTTAGCTAAGCGCTCTTCACAGGATTTTCCTCTTGTTGCTTTTCGAAAGCTTGCGACGGGCTTCCACGTGTCAGCCATTCACAAAATTTTGAGCCTCTTTGCATCGCTTCCCTTTTGGGTCCCGATCACCTGCAACAAAGCATCAATTTATGCACATTTCTTGGTGAACCCCACCATTCATTGCAGTATGCAACAAACCTTCGCGTGTCTTCACAACACAAGTTCTTCATCGATCAAGGGAAATGATGAGCATTGGGTCCCGACCATTTTCCATGTGATCTTCCAAGGGCTCCATCGCAAAGGAAAACCAAGCAGGTGACAACTATTGCCAGCTGCCATGCTCTGTAACTGCCGCCATGAGTGAATTGCACGTGTTTGAGCGATGGTCTATTGGAACCACTACCATTTGTAGGGGATGCATCCAGACTTTGGACTTCCTTGTTCATAGCCTGAATCTTTTCTATTGTAACAGCTATGGAAAATCATTGCTCATGATCGGAGAATATTTCTTTTTTCTTTCTCATCAAGCTGGGTTTTTATTATAAATACCGCTTCTTCCTTAGAAGCAAGGGTGTGAAGAGTCCCAAATTTTGTTCAGATTTTGACAAAAGAATTAGACCTTTCAATGCTTTATTAGATTATTGTAAGAACTCACAGACTGTGCCATTGTTCGTCCTTTTTGTTTTCTTTGGTATTTGATAAGTTTTACTGTGCCATTATTGTACTAGATTTTTTCATTCACAAACTTCTATAAATAAATATAAGTTTGCTAGTTTAGATCATGTCTTTGAATCTTCTTTCTAGTAAACATGTATGAATGTTATTTTATGTCATATGGTGAATCACTCAGGCCTCTCTCTTTTATTTTTCCATTCTAGAACACAAAGGACTACCCAGCAGGCCCTTAAGTCGTATCCTTAAGATAGATTTGTCGTTCCTAAATCTAAATCTTGACATATCGCCTTAGTTAGATATTTTATTTTATATGTGCTTCCTTTTCCCATTCAAAACCCCAGTTATAGAAGAAGTCGATTTTTTTAAAATCTGGAGGTTACTCAGTTTGGCGCAACAGGTCCCCCCTAAAACTGAGTTTCCCACAGAGGGTTGTTACCTTGCCAACTTTTGGCATCAACAATTTTTTTTCTTGGGACGCTCGGTGGGACAACTAAAATACCCAAATCAAAAGGGTGTGTAGGTCATCGGCCTGTTACTAGGCCGTGAACCTCAAAATAAACTGGTCTATTAGTATCCCCATTGGTAAAAGCGCATACCCAAACTCGCCCAGTAGAACCATCGAATCTTAGCCATAATGCTGATCACAAACCAAAATTATGTGGCTTGGGACGTTGGAAGTCCTCTTGTTGCCCTAGTAGCACTTGTTGTATGGGCCCCTATCCTAGTCTCTACTCTTAAAGTTATTCTGAAGTTTACCGAAGATGGCTCGAGAACACCATCCGATCATCTGTAAGATGTTGCGGACGTGTGTCTGGTGCATGGAGTAACATATGAGAATATAGCGTTGAGATTTCTTGTAGCTTCTTTCAGAGGAAGAGTGCTAGATTGGTATCACACTCTGTCTTCCAATACCATGGGTACTTGGGATGAGCTCGAAGATCCCTTTTATGAGATATTTTCTAACGACGGTGATCAATCATTTCTATATCACTAGCTATCTACAATAAAGAAGGCTCCATTTGAAGCAATGCCAAATTTCAACACCCGATTTCATATGACCTAGCAGAGAATCTAGAATGCCATCCGACCACCTGTCGAGCTAGCATTCATGTTCTACTTAAAGTCTATCAATGCCAACATTTCCATGATGATCCAGTCACTCAATGGAACTACATTACCAGATGCATACAACATAGCAGTCAAAGCAGAGAACAATCTAATCGATGCTCGGAAGCTCCCACCTTGACCCATCATGCCAATCTTCCCTAAAGTATCAGCTTCTAATAAGGATATTCCATCTACTATCACAACCACGTCGCCGCCACCGTCGATGTACACATATCCAAGTGTGCAACCAAATGTTGCTTCTGCATCTGGCGCCTCGAAGGATGAGATGAGCAACATAAGGAAGATGATATAGAACTTGAAAAATGAAGTAACTACCATTAAGTGCAACTAGGCTGCTCCTCCAAGGCCAACCTATCAAAGTTTTCAGGGTAACAAACCCTTCTACCAACAAAACCAATATCAAGGGGTTGCACACACAACTCCGCCAACTCAAACAAATAACCAAATAGTACCAGTACCAACTTCGTTGGGGACTAATCAAACAAGTACAAGCAAAAAGCTGACTGCCAGGCAAAACAACCTCGCTGAGGATTTCAATCCTTGGTGTTATCCTTGCGGCGACACTCATATGCCTCA
The DNA here is from genome assembly GCA_007115665.2 of Sequoiadendron giganteum. Classification (NCBI taxonomy): domain Eukaryota; kingdom Viridiplantae; phylum Streptophyta; class Pinopsida; order Cupressales; family Cupressaceae; genus Sequoiadendron; species Sequoiadendron giganteum. The sequence goes on along the minus strand of CM021110.1, from coordinate 99,477,389 downwards.
AAATTGTTTATGTGGAAATTTGTAGTAGAAAATTGTCGAACAACGCAGCCAAGGTGCAACGACAAGTTTAGGAGAGTATACATACGTCTCTTCCCAAATAGACGATGCGGTTCTCATCGCACAAATGCAAGAAACACCCCCAGAGTAAGAAGGTGCCATAGCTCATGACCATGCCCTCCTCTCATGAATGGAAGGAGAAGAAGCAATATTCAATTATAAAGCATCCACATCGGTGACCTCAAAAGTACAGTCCAACTACAACACCCAATCAAAGAGAAGATTCATAGGAGAGCCAGTCACTCCATAGTTGAGAAATATTCTAAGCCAACTCCCTGGCCCTTCTACAATTGCTCTAGAGCCTCAATTATGAAAACAAATCATTATCACCAAGGCAAAAGAACAAAAGCATCTAAATCCATCATCAATCAATGTGCTGGAACAATTGAAGAAATCTTTCACTAATGTGTCCCTCTGGGATATCTTAGCCATTCCATAACATAAACCATTGCTACAAGAAGCCCTTCAGAAAGATGAATCTGCACAACCAATGGAATGAGCTTCTAAAAAGATCATCAACAAATCACTTCAAGCCAAATTTCTTGCAAACACTACAGAGGAGACTTCAATAGAGGAAAAGAGGGAGAAGCCGAAGCCTAAACCCTTCTTCCTAACTCTCATTGTAGGAACGAAACTGTTGCACAACTCTATGATTGACTCTGGTGCTAGTACCATAGTCATGCCCAAGCAAATAGATGAATCCTTAGGAATTAGCTATGAACCTCTAAAGGGAGGAGTTATGTAGCTGGATGGGAACAAGGTTGAAACATTAGGTCTCATTGAAGACCTCCCCCTAATATTGTTTGCTTGTTCGAGTATCATAGTACTGTAAGATACCGTGATCATTGACGTTCTACCCATGTTTGGCCTCTATCTATCATGAGAGTTCATGACAAAGATAGGTGGATAGCTTTCTTTGGATTGGTCTCACCTAATACTCAGGATTAAGCACAGAGCCAAAATGAAGATTGTATCAGAATCCCTACATTTAGAGCATGTGGTCGATGAATCCATGATCAAATATGATGCTATCCATACTCCTACAAAATAAGAAACCAAAGTTTTTCAAACCTCTTATACCAAAGAAGAGGTTGCTGATAGCAAACTGCAAGAAGAAGAAAGGACGACCAAAGACAAATCTGGTTCTAAAGAAGTCTTATTGAGCAATTACTTAGAGGCCAAACCTTTCAACAACTATCATGCCACTGATTTGGGCACCTACGTCATCTACGATGAATATTAGGAATTGTCGAAGATAGCAAAGGACTCTGTAGCCGAGCAAACCTTAGAACTATGGACATTGCATTTTGACAGTGCAAGATGCAAAGTTGGGTTGGTGCCAAGATATGCCTAACATCTCCAAACAATGAGTATATTCTCAGATCCTTCTGATTTTAGTTTTCCTACTCAAACAATGAGGCCGAATACGAGGGTCTTGTGCAAGGACTAAGCCTCACAAAGCGCATGGGTATCAAGAAAATAAAAGTGTTTGGAAATTCTGAACTTATAATCAATCAAGTCAGAAATATATATGCTGCGAAAAATGTTTGCATTCGATGTTACAGACACAGATTTTGGGACCTCATTGAAGGTTTTGAAGCTTTCAACATCCATGCGGTACCAAGGGAGAAAAATTCAGCTACGGATCGCATGGCAACGAAGGATATCAATTTGATCCTATTTTCGACTTAAGGGAGAATATACAACCAATACAAGTAATCATCCGACCATCCATTTCAGATAACAAACAGAGCTGACAAGTGTTCGAAAGTGATGAACACATCGCCTAGTTCATTCAACAGTTGGGTGAATTCGCTGATCAGCTCCAGCCAAATATTGAAGAAGCATACGAAGGACAAATCATTCAATTAAGATCAAACAAGATTCTGAAAGGATTGGTCATGCTAAAAAATCTTTTCGACTATGATGATGCGAGGAACAATAGGAGAAAATTCGTGGCAAACTAAGCGGATTCTACCAACCTTGAGGTAGGAAGCAGAAGAAAACTAAAGGTCGGAAAAGAAGTCCCACACCATGACAAAGATAGGTTGATACACTTCTACGAAGCATACAAAGGATTCATAGCCTGGTCTTATGATGACCTTAGGGGATATGATCTTGGTATCATCAAGAATACCATTGAACTCACGGAAGGTGCTAAACCTGTTTGACAAAAGTAGAGGCCTATCAATCCGAAAATTGAAGCCCTGATGGCTCAAGAGCTAGGGAAGTTGATCTAGTCAAGGATCGTATTTCCTATCAAACACAACACCTGGGTATCTAACCTTGTGCCATTCTAAAAAAATAACGGAGACATTCATCTCTATGTTGACTTTCGCGACCTGAACAAAACATCATTAAAAGATCATTATCTGTTGCCTTCCATGGAATCCATTTTGCAAAATGTCGTAGGTTTAATTTTTTTTCTCTACTGGATGGATTTACGGGCTATAATCAAGTCTGGGTAAAAGAAGAAGACCAATACAAAAGCACGTTCACCACCAAATGGGAAACATTCATATATGTGAAAATTCCTTTCGGCCTATCAAAAGCGGGAGCTACCTTCCAGCGGGCAATGGATATCGTCTTCAACGAACTCGTCAATAAAATCATTCTCATCTATTTAGATGACCTGACTATGTTTTCCATGTCAAAATATGACCATTTGGATCGTCTAGAATTGGTTTTCAGGAAATGCCAAGAGTTCGTGGTATCCTTGAACCCCAAAAAGTGTGTTTTCGGTGTACCGCAAGGCAAGCTACTAGGGCATGTAGTGTCCAGAGACAGGATTGCTATTGATCCTGAAAGGGTAAAACTGATCAAAGCACTCCCCCTTCCAATCAACAAAAGGGGAGTTCAGTCATTTTTGGGAAAGGTAAATTTTGTAAGAAAATTCATCTATGATTTTGCAGGAATAATTCGACCAATCACTCTAATGCTAAAAAAGGATCAATTATTCAAGTGGACAAAGGAAGAAAAAGAAGCCTTCGTGAAGGTAAAGGACGCTATTTCCTTAGCCCCTGTGCTGGTAAAGCCAAACTTTTTCAAAGATTTCATGATGTATGTTTCCAGTAGCAAGACAAGCATTGCCACTGTCCTGACCCAAAAGGACACTGAAGGAAAGGGAGAACACCCGATAACATTTCACTCCCAAACCTTGAAGGAATATGAGGCAGACTATAATTTCATCAAAAGACAGGCATTCAAAATTGTTAAGGGACTTACAAAGTTTCGACATTTGATATGTTGTAACAAGGTGATCATCTATGTTGCACACTCCAGTGTGCACGAATATATCATGGAATGAGAGATCACCAAAAAAAGGGCCAACTGGATCACTAAGATCCTAGAATATGACATTGAGGTTAGGCCCATGAAGACTATCAAAGGGAGAGGGTTGTGTGAATATTTGGTGAACAATGAGGAAGTAGAAATAGAAGTTGGGCAAGTAGAGCCAATCCTGATGAATGAATCAGAACTTGAAGGATGTTGGCTAATGGATAGGACAAGATTTATGCACATTGGCAAATATCCGTTAAGCCTTCCTTTACAGAAAAGAAGGTTCTACCGATTACAAAATAGAAGATATGCACTCATCGAAGGGGTTCTCTTTAGGAGAAATTTCAATGGCATCCTGTTATGATGCGTCACTATGGAGCAAGCAAGGAAAATCCTTGACACATTCCATAGCAGCCCTGAAGGCGGACACTTCTCTGCAAAAAATACCGCCATCAAAATCTTGCGCACTGGGTACTTTTAACCCATACTATTCAATGATTCCTACAAAATGATAAAGACCTGCAAGGAATGCCAATTCTATGCAGGGAGGAGAAAAAATTCCACTATGCCTCTCAATCTGATAGTGTCGGATGAACCGTTCACGCAATGGGGGCTAGACTTCATAGGAATGATCAACCCAGCATCCAACGTCGGCCATAAATGGATTCTTATAGCTACAGACTACTTTACGAGGTGGAATGAAGCCATACCCCTGAAGAATGCAACAAAAGTAGAAATTGTGGATTTTCTCAAGGGGCTAGTGACAAGATTCGGCCTACCGAAGACCATCATCTTAGAAAACACAAAAGCCTTCCTAGGCTCTAATGTATGTTAGTACGCGCTTAGGCATGGCATATTCTTGAAAACATCATCAAAATATTACCCATAGGGGAATGGCTTGGTCGAGTCAACTAATAAGAATCTATTCAGACTCATCAAAATGATTGAGTTTGATCATGAGAAAGAATGGCATAAGCATCTTTGAACAACATTATGGTGGATCGCATAACTCATAAACAAGAACTGAAGACCTCGCCATATGAGCTAATATACGAGAAAGAAGCACTGTTGCCTATATCTATAGATATACCTATGTTACAACTACTTAAGTCTTTAGAGATTGAAGAGAATGGGGCTATGGAAGTTTGGTTGGTCGAATTATTGGAGGTGCAAAAAAAAAGGGAGAAAGCCCTAATAGCCATGACTAATCACCAGCAGGAGGTTAAGAAATGGTTTGACAAGAAGGCTTCAGACCAAGGTCTAAAATGCGGAGACCTGGTACTAAAGTTCAATGAAAGAGCTACAAATATTGGATAGCATGGAAAATTCAACAAGCTATGGGAAGGCCCTTTCAAAATAATTCGGTGCAAAAAAAATAATGCATTTGAATTAGAAAATATGGAACAAGAACCACTTGGAATTCCGATCAATGGGATTCACTTAAAATTCTTCAATTAGGCTACAGTTACTTTATGCATATTTAAATTGTAAAAATATAATTAGTTTTCTTTTGAGGTTTTTGTCGATTGGTTCTTTTATCACATTTTTCACAGTTACAAGGAGCGGGGAAAATTTCATGAAACCCATTATTACAAGAACAAAGAAATTTTTTGCTACTCAGGTTGTAGAAATTAAATTCAAATACAAAGGATTCAACCCATGTTGCGAAAATAAAGGATGAAGACAAAGAAGTTTAACATAAGCAAGTGTATCCGTTATATATATACTATGATAAAACATTGTCAAAATGGATTTGTGGCCAAATATTCAAAAATTATAGTCATATATACGACTTCATTACATACATATATGCGAGCCTTCTTTCAGGTGTATATATATACAAAAGAAAAAAGCATGTCAGACTTCATATCTCTACATTACGAGTATTATCCTCATCAATTGGGACATTGTCGGGAGTAGCGGGAAGATTATCAACAACAACAAGACCTATGGCAGAAGCAACATCAATACCCATGATGAGCGGCGGAGGAAACACAAGGTTCCTAAAATTGATATACCAACCTACATCATAGAACAACACCACGTTGTAGCAGTGCAACAGGAAATGACACACACAGGTGGATTTATCACGATGATCTACGAGTGACTGAAGTCGAAAACCACCTAGGAATGGCACCCATGGTACCACTGCATCTTCTTCAACATGATTCCTCAGGTCACTCGCAACGGGAAGTCCCAGGCCATACACCGCATTGCTCACCGCCTTGCCGAGACCCCCGAGGTACTTCTTCGAGAAAATTTGAATTGCCAAACGGAGGATCACAAATTTTAGAGACTGAGCATCAAGCAACAAAGCAACAAATTGTGAGATGATATCAGTATTTACTTGATATTTGTCCTCGTATTCAATGCAATCCCTTCCTAGGACCCACTTGATGGCTATGATAGCCAGCGAATGCTTATTCTTTGTCATACGTTTCAGACACCTGCTCGAGATCTCTTCCAGGAATGTCGTTTTAGCCTTGTTACACACTAACCTAATTGGAGTATTCATCATATCAGCCTCTGCTCAAATCATCGAAGACTAGCAATATGTAAATTTTTAACCTATCCAATCACCTAAGGTTTTTCGCTAAGAATTTTTTTGCTGCTGTATTAGAGCTTATTCATAGAAAAATTTGTGGTAGCCAGCATACAAAGCATGATGGTAATCGAGTGCTTACTCAAAATCCCACAAAAAGGTCAACTCGATATTTCAACCCTGTTGCATCCGTAGGTACGAATTGTTGCATGTAAGCTTAAGGAGTGGTAATCAATTAGCACAAATTGGTGGTAGTCACAGGTGACGGCTCATACAGAAAAAGGCTAGGTGGAACGACACAGGGCATTTTCGAGCTCCAAGGGTGAACTCAAATCTTTTCAAAGTACTCATTGTGATTTCAGCTTGATCATGCTATCAGAGATATTAATTGCTAAGGCAACAAAAAATGACAGGCATTGCACCGATGACTCAATTTCCCATGAAAATCATGCCAAAAGGACACTATTACCAATACAATTATGAATCCTTTCCTTTTTAAAAGAGGCAAGTAGCTTATCTCGCATGAGCAAAGGAGCTGGAAGTACATGCCGAATTAAATGAAAAAGGCAACCATTACCCACCTGTTTGAATGCAAGAAATCAAAGAAATTCCAAGTGTTACATGCAAAAAGACAGAACAAAGCATAAAAACTTCTTCAACACGCAAAAGTAATTAAGAGAAACAAAGTTATCAAAAAGACCAAGTATAGTGCAATTTGTAGCAAAAGAGATGAAGATAGATAGTTGCAGATAATTCACTACCCCGGTGTGAATTAAACCTAAAATGAAAGGCTACCTGGTGTTGAAATTCAGAGCCATACCACTTCAGTGTACTTTATGGGTGAAGAATTTTCAAGAAATGGTGACAGCTCAAGGTTCTCAAGTAGAATTGCAGGAAGAAGGAACACAAAGCTTATTTAATGTCATGCGCACAGCTCCAGGGGCCTAAGTTTTTGAGGACGTCTCTTATGCCTCGCTTGGAATATCGAAAAAGTTGACTTGGGTAAATACCTCAGTTTCAGAGAAGAAGAGCCCTCACAAAACTAAGAAATAGATTCAAGAAGAGTGGGAGGACATTCATGACCCCATTCTTGCAAGGAATCCCAAGTCGCATAGGGAGGCAGCCTGTGAAAGGATGAAAAGGAATAGCGACCCAAATTCTTTGGCACAAAAGTGTTGGAACTGTGGACTTCCTCAATACATGGTCCCATTTGTACACCACTTCCCGTAATTAATTGACGAGGCCATCAAACACTTCAACCCGAAGACCAACACCATTGAAGGGCGAGAAGTAACTGTGAATATATGCAAAGAATCTATTTGGAATATGCTCTGCATCCCAGAGTGAAGCTTCAAAGTGCAAAAAATGGAGTCATTCACTCCAACAAAAGGAGAGTCCTATTGGAGAAGCAAGGACCTCATAATGAATTTCTATAGCAAAGAGACTCAGAATAAGACAATGAAGATCCTAGCCGCGCTTAAGAGGTTCCATGACGATATGAAAGATGCATTTAGAATGATGACGTTTGTTTGTGGATTGGACTCTGACAAGGAGGTCCAGGAGTTTCAGCTAGGATTGGGCTTTCAATTGCGAAGGCAACATTCTTTCTTCTGGTATGATTTCGTTGAATTTATCGAGCAAGAGATGCTCAGCCAGATAGTTGAATACAAGATTCGACAGAGGTTCAGGTTCCCATCTTTCCTCGCGCATATGTTCTTACACCAGAATCTCGACTTCTTCCAAAGGCGTTTTGAGCTCTCTATCTTTGATGAAAATCAGAATAGGAAGCATGTTTCCATATGGACTCCACTCCTCTCAGCAACATTTGACTATTATGCATTTTCAAATTATTTCTTATATCCGATTTTGTAGGATTTAAGAGGAGACAACACCGTCTTACGGTTCAACCTGGACCAAACTGAGTTCATGTAGAAATTTGTCCCAAGGTGCGACTGGTTTCTGGGAAAGAACTTCACGTTCGTCTGATTGTGCGGTTTCACCGGAGAGCCCTTCCGACTTCCATCTTGTCTTATAGACCGGGTACTGGCACTGTATGTTTTCCATCGGGTTTCAATAATTGACGACACATTTTAAAGTTGGAAGGCACATAAGAAGGGATTTTTCAATCCTCTAGTAGGTTTTAAGATTGTGGTCATGGCTAAGAGAAACACTCACGACATATTGGAGGTGAAATTGGCTCATCTTGGGTTGGTATGGATCTGCGACAAATGGAACTACAACCTTGATAATGATCTGCCAAACAAATATGTCAAGGTAACGCACAGTCCCCAAACTTACTGGGAATTGCATCGCAATCCAGTTTCGGATGTGGATGAATGTATTATTGACTTAGCCTACATTCCCGCTGAAGATGGTTGGCCACCCTAGCTAAGGTTCTATTTCCCAATTGGGTCTTATGAGAAAACAAGAAAGATGGGAGCTACCTTACACAATGATCTGCTGAACAATTACGACTGGAAGGAGGAGAAGATCAATAACTTATGGATATACCGCCAAGAAACCCAGCAGATTGAGGCTCCTTATAACAACCTGGAGATGGATGATAGTTTTGATAAATTGTGGAACAATGAGCATCCAGATTTTGATGAGAGCGGTGAAAAGAATTCCAGTTCCGAGGAAGCCGAGTCGCAGTCAAAAAAAGGAGCTCAACCAAAAGCAGAAATACAAGACACCTCAGCAAAGATAAGAGGAAAGGCATTGAAACAACCTGTTAAGGTTTCCTCCAACGTACGATCCAATATATCAAGTGCAAAGTCTTCACTAACTCACACTTGGACAACAAGGAGAACCCTGACAACCTCGTTGAAACAAGTTGAAACCGTAGCGGTTGATAGCTCACCACCAGTAAAGCGGCAACGAATCGAGGCACTTTCTGGAGAATGTTCACAAGACCCCGATGCAAGCGAAGAGCCAACAATGGATCAAGAACCACAATCATCCACACCACAAGTATCTTTCGATCCCTCTTCTCTAGTTTCGCAGATCATGGTCGCTCCTATTGTATCTACGACACCCCTTGTTTCATACGCCGACCCATGCATTTCAACCTCTGCTTCAATGATTGCGAGAGGTTTTGCACAGTTCACTCATGTGGATCCATTCACCCTCACTCCTCCACATAACCTCACACCATTCACCTTGGCCCAGTCTGTGTCCCAAAGCATCATGCACTCTACCCCCGTTACCTTCATTGATACACCCCCTGCCACGACAATATTGGAGCCAATCCACTCTTCCCAGCAGATGGATACCATTATGACTCCACCCTCCTTGGGCCCTTCCAGTTGTCAGATCGATTATTGGATTATCCATCCTTTCTCGCCTCAGACCGTCAAGATTCCAAAGAAGAGGTCACCGAGGACTGATGTCCTCTCATTTCCTTTCTCCCTTCCTCCCAGTGCACCTTTTGCAGGTGGACTCTTCAGATCGCTTGTTGAATTCTTGTCAAAAGGCGATAAAACCAAGCAAGCACGAGCAATCAAAACCCAAAAGAGAAGAGCTAAAAATGATAAGAGACAAGCAGAGCTGAAGATACACACTGTTTTCCATGAGGCTCAGCAGTCGCTACACTTTGCGACTATGTTCCCGACTATCAATAAACCGAAAGGAGAGGTGCAACCGGACGATTACAACATTTATGCCGTAGGGAGCGACTTGAGCATAACCCAGTCGTGGGATAAGGTGGAGCTCATAGAGTAAACACAATGGGTAGTGACCACCAAATTTCTTAAGTTTGGTCGCCAGCTCAAGAAAAAGGAGGAAGAGATAAAAAACTTGAAGGGTAGAGTTGACATCTTGCTCTCCAAGGAAAAGGTTATGGAGGTTGACTTTAAATGCCTATCGTAGTAGAGGGAGGTGGAAGAAGAAAATCTCTGAGGAGAACTTGGAAAGCTTCAGACGATTGATCCTAATCTAGTCGCTGAGCTGTGGAAAAAGAACCAGGAGTATCAAGACCAATTGGCAAAATTGGGGTTGGACATACACCAGAAAAATGAGGAATCTCATCAATTAAAGATACAGATGCAACAAAAGGATACATATTTCAAGATTCCCCATGCTTAAATGGAAAATTAAATTGCAGAGCTTAAATCTATAATAAAGCAAGAAGTGACAAACAAAGAGCGAGCTGAGGATAGCTATCTCACAGAGTCACAGAAGCTACAGGGGCAACTCACCATAGAAAACTAAAAGGTTGTGGAGCTTGCAAGTTAATGAATGAAAGCATGAGTAGATCACCCTATTGGACTCAACATTACCCTCAATCGATCAAAACAGACCTCCTACAAATAGCCCAACAGTTACACATCTCATATTGGGAAAGAGTGAAGGCATTTTTCCTAGCTGTACAACTGACGCTCCGTTTTGTGGCGGAGGCAATGAGTCTTAGCAGAAGGGTTTGCGAGGCGGTCGAGAAAATTCCTTAGTCCATCATGGAGAGAGTTTTTGAGGCCGAGGGATTATTAAATAGGTTATATCAGGTCTCAAACAAAGTCCTGGAAAATGCAGGGATTGAAGACTGAAGAGTCGCTACTAAAACAACCAATAGGGTGATCCACTACCACGAAGTTATCCTTCATGCCGACGAAGTGTCGCCAGGTTGGATCAGGCCATGAATAGTATAAGGGCCAAGTTCTCCCATCTAACTTAGACGGGTTTACCTTCTCTATTCCTTGAGGGTGAGTCAATGGCCACAATGGAACATATTGTAGCAAAGATCAAGGAAAAGCAATGGGATGTGCCTACCTTGCAGAATTTCAGCCAACCCCTTACTGCGAAATATTTTGAGAACATCACTTAGCCAATCATGCATCTCCTTTTCCAATTCGATTCATGGGATGATATGTCATTAGTGTTGCCTTACAAGGAAGTGATTAAGCTACAGAGAGCGCAAAAAAATATACATGACTTATTGCCTCCATTTGAAGATGAATGGCTACCTCTACAGACTGCCCTCTCAAAGCTCTAACCGCACCTCTCGATGGATAGGTCTCTGGTCTCCAAACCAGAAATTTTTGGGTTCCTCGTCTGCATGCGAAACACCCTTGATGAGTTGCCAGAAGCTATGAGCATAAAATTTCCCAAGCTCCCTTTGGGTGAGTTTATTTTTGCCTAAGTATCGGCCACACCCCCTTTTTAGAAAACGTAATGTCGGGCTCCCTTTTGCACAAGCTTATGCTACTACCACCACTTGTCAATCGAGTGCTCTTTGCAGGATTTTCCTCTTGTTGCTTTTCGAAAGCTTGCGACGGGCTTCCACGTGTTAGCCATTCACAAACTTTTGAGCCTCTTTGCATCACTTCCCTTTCGGGTCCCGACAGCCTGCCACAAAGCATTAGTTCACACACATTTCTTGGAGGACCCCACCATTCAAAGCAGTATGCAATAGATCTCCATGTGTCTTCACATTGCAAGTTCTTCATCAATCAAGGGAAATGATGAGTGTTGGGTCACGATCGCTTGCCACGTGATCTTCCAAGGGCTCCATCGCAAAGGAAAACTAAGCAAGTGACAACTATCGCCAACTGCCATGTTCTGTAACTGTCGCCATGAGGAATTGCATGTGTCTGAGCGTTGGTCTATTGGGACCACTACCATCATTTGCAGGGGATGCATCTACACTTTGGACATCCTTGTTCATAGCCCGAATCTTTTCTATTGTGATGACCAGGGAAATTCATTGCTAATGCATTATTTCTCATGATTGAATAATATTTCTTATTGCTTGCTCATCAAGCCGGGTTTTTATTATAAGTTCACTGCTTCTTCCTTAGAAGCAAGGGTGTGAAGAGTCCCCCAGAAATTTTGTTTATTTCAAGATTGATAGCCTTTCATTCTTTGGTTTAGATTATTGTATGAATGTTATTTTATGTCATATGGTGAATCACTCAGGCCTCTATCTTTTATTTTTCCATTCTGGAACACAATAGACTACCCAACGGGTCCTTAAGTCGTATCCTCAAGATAGATTTATCGTGCCTAACATCTAAATCTTGATGTATCGCCTTAGTTAGATCTTTTATTTTATATGTGCTTGCTTTTCCCATTCAAAACCCTAGTTATAGAAGAAGTCGACTTGTTTAAAAATCTAGAGGTTACTCAGTTTGGCGCAATACGTCCCCCCTAAAACTGAGTTTCCTACAGAGGGTTGTTACCTTGCCAACTTTTGGCATCAACAGTATCATAATCCACATTTCCCATTAAAACCTTGTTAGCACCCTCAGGTGCTTCAACCTGCTCCTTCTCCCTCCATTGCTTCACTGGGGGCTTTTGAACCTTCAACACACATTTTTTCCCAATGCCCAACTTTCTTGCAGTGAAAATAGGCAAATGGAATGGACTCAAATTACAACATTTTCTTCCAAACACCAAGTTTAGAGTTAATATTCACAATCGAAGGAAGGTCAGCTGGCTGCTCAACATTAACACAAAAACAAGCATACACTAGGCACTTTCTCAAAGCAGTCATTTGATCAATAGATAATAAAATGCCAAAGGTGCTAGCAATATCTTTAAATACTTCTTCATCCTAGAATTCAAGAGGGAGGCCTAGAAGCCTCACCCAAACTGGAGCCACCAAGAAAGAGCATGAACTCAGATTAAACCCAGGTTCCCATCTTTTTAACACTAGTGAAGACTTGCCAATAAACTAAGGTCCACCCGTAAGGGCCAAAATGAGATCATCCTCACAATTGAAAGAGAAGGATAAAAACCCCTTCGCCATAGCAGCTACATCCACCTAGCCCTTAGGACACCAATGATTTAGGGAGAACTTACAAACCGGTTCAATATGAGGATGAGGTCCCAAAACCTTTCCCAAAAACATCATTTCCATATTTGAAACACTCTTCTCATCCATGCAAACAAGAACCGAGATAGAGAACTCACAAGTAGACACATTTGAATGAAAACCCACAAGAGATGAAGAAATTTTACCTTTGGGTTTAGCACCAAAAATGTTTGACCACTTGAGAGTAGCCTCTAAGGACATACTGCACCTCATCTTGTCACCAGCAGGATACTTAGGCATAGAGCAAGAATATTTGAAACCCACATCCGTAGCAGCTCCACACTGACTACATCCAGAATTTTCAGCAACAAGAATCTCAAGCTTAGAAGAGGATGAGGAAAAGCATGAAAGAAAAGGAGCCTTGGGGTCTCACCCGAGCACACATTCTCCAAAAACAGGGACCCAAACTGCTTACCATCAATCAAGGAACCATCTAACATCACCCTACCATCAACAAACTATCCTCCATTAATGCCAGCCATTGCACCAAGACTTCTTGCCTCCACCAAATTTTAAAAAACTGCACCGCCACCACCCGAGGAGAGCTCCATTTTCCTCTTGTATGTTAGATGTTGCTTGATTTTTAGAAGTTGACATTTAGCTCTTTAGCATTAAATTTTTTAATTTTTGAGGAAATTCATTTAGCATTGAACTCTATAATTCTTGAGGAAATTCTTTATTTTTATAATCTAACAAGCTCTACCACATTGTGCATGCGATTTTCTTGAATATATTTTGTCATCACCTTCATGGGATTGTGAATAAAAATAAGGTTGAAGCAACAAAATCTTTCTTGGAGGTTTTGGTATAAAATTCTAGGTGATCTTGTTCTGATTTTATTGTTCCCTTTCTCATTACTTTCTCATTTATTCTTTTATTTGAAAATTTCAAGTGTTAGTATAATGTATTTGGAATTTTCTATATCACAAAATCAATCATATTTTCATTTTATAACATTTATATATTTTATATTTTAATATCATCCAAAAATCTTGGCTCTTGTGAAGGTTAGAAGACCAAAATGGGGGTTTGACTCAGATAAGACCCTCAAACAACTACCCAAAACATTTTTCTTTATTTTCTTCATATGTAAGCTCCATTATAGAAGAATTAAAATATAGCACTTATTTTGATTCATAAGTTATACTTTTTGTCTCATGTTTGGGATAGATGACATCACGACGTGAGGATGTCGATGAAACATGTTGGTGTCTAAGGCAAGGGCTTCCAAAAATTTAACACAGGTTCACTAAGATTATAACTTTTTAGTTTTGTTGAAATTATGTTGTAATTTATCTGCAACAACGAGATATTCTTACCAATTTGTTATACTAAAACATTTGATATTGTAAAAGTGTAATATTTTGTTTGATTACAAGTTCCTTATATAAAAGGATAATCAAATAATTTCAATAGTATAAGAACCATCAATTCATCCTAGTTTATTATATAAGATTTACTATCAAGGAACATTAACATTCCTTTGTAGTAGTTAAATTTCCTACACTACAATGACAAGGTGATTCAATTGCTAGCTCTAACATATAATCTCTTAGCGTGGTGTCATAACCATTATCACTACTTCTACAATCCTTCTTATTTGTTTTAGTTACCCCAATGTTAGGGAATTGGACTAAACTTATTGATTCACTTTTCTCCTAGTTATTCTTGTTCCAAGTCCAAGTAAATAACCCAATCCTAAATTATTGAATAATTTTGGTAGCTCTAGGTCAATGTATTGGTGGTTATCCTATTGACAATCATTTCAATACCACATCCCATTTCAATATTAAGTAACTATTTGTACATCATTTGATTAAATCACTATAACTTCAAAAACATATAGCCACTACATTAATACTCATGATCCAAAAGAACTTGAGATATAGTCTTTCTATCATACATATCTTATGACAAGAGCATATTTTATCAATGACATTAAATGTTAAGTACAAGAAATTAACCTACATGAACCAATGATTTTGTGATTATGACAAAACTATCGACATCTTAATCAATGAATTATCAAACAATAAAACATTAGTAAAACATATATAATTATACCATGGATTTCTAATGAGTAGAGAAAGCATAAAAGCATTGCAAGCCTTTCATTGTTTGCTCATATCATTGTAAATCTATGATAACACCCTCTCTCATGATATTCTCCCTCCACATAGGGAAGATATACTTTGCAAAACTCACAAACCACAAGTTAATTGTTATCAATATCACTAAAAATTAAATTGAAATAAAAAGTTCTACGACATAATAAATAATCATCATATATGGTAATCTAGCATGTGTCAAATGAATGAATCTTATCAAATTAAACATGTGTATTGTTGATATCTAATTAAAAGAGAGCATGCTCGTCATAATTACATATTTAATGACTTAATCCTAATAATAATTATTTTTGGAGTACTACACATAAATCTAAATTACATGTGCTCAATTAAATTTGTACACAATATAGGTCAAGAACTTCATAATTTTAGATATGATAATAGGGACCAAAATTAATTCATTAGATACAAGTTACAATAGAACATATTCCTACCCCACACAAACAAATATTTTAACCATCTTTATCAATTTTCTAATTTCAATTCATTCAATTAAAATAATCTAATTATAATTACTTTTATTTACTTTGAATTTAGAAAAGAATATATGCCCATAAAAAGTAAAGTCAATTGAAATAATAGCTTTATAACTAAACACGATATTTAAATATTAAATAATTTCCTTTCAAATATTAATCCACTTACAAAATGAAAAGTTCTGCCAAAAATAATTGATATCAAACTAAAACATTCAAAAATAATAAAAACTAAGGCATGAGAAATATAATGATTCGCAATTATTGAGATCATATTTGAATTCGCTTTGGAATATAAAAACTCACAAAGCTACTTAATTGATAGATTTTCTTTAAAAAAAATGTGAATGAATCATGTTAGATGAAAGTTTGACCTTAATTGCTACTTTTTTATTGGAAGACGTAAGCAATGACGAAGTTCTAAGACAAGGAATTAAAGTAATTTAAAATCACTATCTAGCCTAATCATGGTATAAAACACTCCTTTCGAGAATAAGATTTGATATTTGTTTTACAATTAATTAGTCTTCATTAATGTATCTTCATCAACATTTGTTATATAATTGAATATTAATATATCTTTATAATTTTTGAAGTGGGTTTGAAAATGTTAAAAGTTGGTTTGATTTAAGATTTTTAAAGGATTTAATTTATCAAGAAATCTATTATCAAATAATAAAATATATTTGTCAAATAGTTTTTAATTTTAAAAATAGATAAAATAATAGAAATAATATAAAAATTAGTGTAGAAAAGGAGGGTTGAGAGAAGTATGTCTAGATTTGTTATAGGATGTAAAAAAGTCTATAAAAGATTGCAAAACTAGTTAGAGGAGCTCCTAGATATGTACAAAACTTTTTAAGAAAAATGGTATCTTAGATCGACTACCCATAAATTCATATCCCTATACATTTATATGTACCCTATCCATTTATACACATTGTTTTATACCTTCAATGTATATTTATTTATTTAGTACACTTAACTATACATCTACCTCTATTTAGTGATAAGTACCACCTAGATCTAACCATTATTCCATTTCAAGAGATGTACATGGTCATAGGGATAATTTCATAGTCATGAAATCGTCCCTTTCCAATAAAATTCAAATTTCAAATTTGGTCAAATGGCCTTCTCCACCCTTCTAATTTGAGCCACTTGAACACATATTTGACATAATTTGGTGCCATGCACTATTATTTAAAGAAATTCAATACATTCATTCTAATCATTAGGAATAACAAATAAAATCGATTAAGTATAATAAATTATTTTCATTAATCCTATAGAGCATTAGAGTAATAAATAGCAACACATTTTGATTTGGTACCATAAAAAGAGTAAAGAATTTGCATTATAGGTTTGTGTGTTGACTTCAATATTGTTTGATATCAAGGAGTTGATTGAGCCAAAGTTCATAAATTTGGTTGAACAACAACCTAGAAATTCTATGTTTTAATTTGTTGTCTATTCCTAAGATTGATAGAAGAATTAGAGCAAAGATCAAATATTAAAACAATTTGCAAAGAAAAAATGATTTATTGCTAATAAAATTTTGAAGGATAAGCACAAATGTATGGTTGTAAATTTATCCTCAACTCACAAACTTATCTTTTGACAAAGATGAAATCAAATGTAGAAACCCAAGCAATTCAATTTAATAGAGACACTATTTTCTAGGGCTAACATCAAAGATATTTTGACAAACTTATCCATTTGGTGTCATTTTTCAATATATATTCATTCTTCACATTAAATTCCCTAATGTGACATTTAATTATTCAAATATTCTATCTCAAAACAAACCCACTTAAATTTAAATTAATTTATACTTATGTGCATCTATTTATGGATTAGCAAGTAGATTACTTATAAGGAAATACTATATTTCCTTACGCCATGATATTAGAAGAAGAGGGCTAAGACATCATTTTTAGCCAATAGAATTTAGTGAGTGTAATATTTTTTGGGAAAATTTCTCATAATTGAGAAGATTTATTACCACTACTCACACAACTATTGTCCCCACCATTTCTTGTAAGCTTAAAATTATATACTATATAATCTTGACATTACAAGTTGACATTAATTTAGTGTCCATTACATGTAGCATATTTTTAGGGATCACTTAGCCCTACTTTGGCCTTTGCCCCACCTTTAGTGCCTAAAATAATATTTGTAGCCATAATAAACTATTTCCACATGACCCCAAGAGAGAAAATATGCAAACAAGTATTCAAAATTCACAATGAAAAAATAGAAAAACATGTCATCAAGACTGACAAGAGAATTACCTTGGGAAAATCCTAGCTTCCAAAAGCACTCACACACTCACTTTATTATCCCATGAAAAAAATTACAATACACTTGTAGATCCCCCATAAATATTTTTGAAATATCAAGCTCCCTACTTGCACTTCATGTGAGTAAGGAAATGAGAATCATGTAACTACATATCCCAATCCATGCTTTATCACCTCACATATGAAACCTACAAGAGATTCTCAATCCAACCTTAGCCAACAAGCAAAAGGTTACGATAGCCAACATCAATAACTACTCATGTACTTTATTTTATAAAAATAAGTTTGTACAAAACCACCAAGTGGTATTACATAAATCATGTGTCTAATACCATTAACTTACAAAACTATTTCCCCCTCATTTAATTTTTGGTAATAAGTTTTCCCTTTTTTGTACTAAGTTTTTCTAATATTAAATATTTTCTCAATGTGTAACCCATATTAAATATTTGTCCCAATGCTAAAACAACATACAAAGTGGCTCCAAGAATGTCTAATCCACGTGATGCATGCATCCCTAGATTCCCTGGGTGCACCACAAACAATAATAATTTTACATTATGCAAGGTGAATAACACACCTTTTCCCAACCCAACATGGTTTGTGTTTCTATGAACATGTTTAAGTCATTTATTTATGTTTGTATATATTCCTTGTGTCTAGTGTTGCATGTTTCCATTTTTTTACTATTTCTGGCCCTACTGTACTTGGATTCTAGCAAATCGTCACACAAATCTCTACATGATTGCATTGCATCCTTTGATAGATAGTTATATTACAATATTTTTACCAACCCATCCACTTTGAAACCTTCAATATTGCCTACATAACTATCACTTGAGCCATTAAACAAGATTTGAATAGTCATATTTTGGCCTCTTAAACTCCCTCACCTCTCTACACTTTTATGATGTGAATTCAAAATTTTGAGCAAGTGATGGCATTTTATGTTTGTTCCTTGAATAATAACTTCTAAATTCATTGTTTATGCATCTATGTTATAGTATCTCTACTCACAACCATTAAAACTCCTACTCATTATCTAAAGGATACTTCTCTCACAAGTCTCCTTTTTCCAAGTGACGTTGCATTTTTTTATTCTAGTATTTTTCACTATTTTTAAATCCTATTATTACTTTATAACATGTTCAAATAACATGTAATCCCTATCATCCTCAAAGCTCTTTTGTCCTCACCCTCTCTCTCTCTTTGCAAATGATTTGTGGAAATCCATCATGTGGTTATTCTCAATACACCATCTGGTTGGACCCTTGGGATTTCATCTCCCATCCTCTTTTCATTCACACACTAGGGTGTTAATCTTTGTAGAACAAATATTTAGCAATATAGATTTTTTATTTTGTTATTCTTAATTTCTAGACACATAGGATTTAATTCTATTTTTATCATTTCATTGGCTACCCATGTGGAGACCTTGAAAGAACAAAGTGGGGGCTTGACCAACAAGTAAGCTCCTAAGCAATCACAGCCTTTTTTTCTATTTATAAATAGGTAAATGAAGCATTTCAAAAGCATGGACGTTTGCACTCCCTTCTCATCTTTTGTTACTTCATCATTCCGTTTAATATAGTTATTTTAGACAATTTTTATACACTTTTCTATGCATTTTAGTGCTTTCTAATTTGTATTTTGCTTTCCTAATGTGCACTTGGAATAGATTTTACAAGATAATTTAATTTTCTATCATTTCGAGATGGCAATGAGGAACTAGGATTATAACAACTTATAGGATGATAGATCAAATGCTCTATTACTAATCCTAAGTAGCTCCCAAAATCACTTTCAATGTTCTCTATTATCTTATATTTACTATTCTACAATTAGTGTTTAGATTTTTTCTCTTATTTCTATTTTTTTCAAAATTTATAGTTATTGGTTCATTATTCTAGCTTAGGTGAAAGCAGTTTAAATATTTTGAAGCACATTTTAAATAAGAATAAATTTTTTACTACTTTTTGCAATAAAACAACAAAATTTATAATTTATTTATTAGTTGAAACCTTAAGCAAACTCGAGTCAATCATTTTTTTTAATTTACACTTCTCCAAGTTTCCAACACATAAATGCCATTAGATTGTTCCCCACTCATAGATGATAACACAACTAATATTTAGTAGGTGACACATGTATTATAAAGAAAGACAACAATTGTTAACACATGTCCTACTTAGATGTGTTGCATGCTACAATTACTTGCCTATCAACCAAAGTCCTCTTTCTCTTTTCAAAATTATGTCTCTTTTTCTCTCAATCTTGTTTGCATATTTGTCTATAGATGAAGGTCTTTGAAGAGAAAAATTCTAAAATATCCAACTCTATAAAAATTAGGAATAGATCCATTTAAAAGTCCTAGAATAGCTCATATGAGAATTCACAATATTTTTTATTTCTTTAATCATTATTCTTATTATTATGTTATGATTATTTCACGAAATATATGATACATATAAATTCAATGTCTAATGATTTTGATAATCATTTTATTATCACAATTCTAATTTCAAACTATTATTTCTCTTGTATGTATCATAAGAATTTTAAAAAGTTGCATTTTTCATGTATTACAATAATCCTTGATTTTATTATTATCTTTCCTATTTATAATATTATTGTAGATTATTTTCATATGGATATCAATATGTGAACAGAGGAAAAAGGAGATTGATTTGGATAAGGATAATCATTTAGATGATCTTATCTATGAAATCAAAAGGAAGAAGACATGATTTTGGGTGATTTTGGCTGAGAATATATGAATTGGTATTTGCATTTCTTTTATTAAAAGAATAAGAAGACTGTCTTGAATGATTTTGTCTGCAATGGAACGTCTGTGCACATGCAACAAGTTTTTATCTCTCCCCCATGAAATTTATGGGGCTTGAAGACCTCGAATATATATAAAATGGGCGTTCTTACGTGGCTTCTGATATCTATTGCAAATAAAAAATAATCAATAAATATTGGTTCTGTGTCTAGAAACTCTGTCAAACTGGCCTTGGCGTTGGTAGATCTATCTAGAGAAATTAATTCCTTGAATTGGGCTTTTTTTGGTTAGAATGTAAACAAGGAATTGGATTCATATTTGGATTGTAGCTAAGAGAGGCAATTCCTCTATTATTTATATATTTGGGGTGGTTGCAGTCTGCCTGCATTTCACACAGTTTTTCCATGCCAGCAAGGAGAACATGGGCCACCAACCCAGGTCAGTTCCATTCAAAATGTTCAATTTTGTTGGCTGTTAAACTTATAAGTTGCTACCTAAAATGGATTGAGGTGTTTGTATCCAATTTGCATATTCCAAATTTTTTCAAGTGTTGAATTGTTTTGAATTAGATTGAATATTTGAATGGTATAATGTTTTAGTTGATCAATTAATGTAGAAAGTATATTTATTGATCATTTTTGTGTCATGTAATAGATAAAATGTTGTGTATTGTATGTACAATCTTTGGAAATCGTCTATTTTATCAATTGGTGCTATTTGGATAACTATAATCATTCAATTAATCTACTAAGTTGTATGTATAGTTCACAATCCTCCAATATATCAATTGTGTTTCAAATTGTGAATTGTCTTGTGCATGTCATAGTTTATATTTGTCATTCTAGTGAAATAAATATTGAATGTCGATTTGAATATAATCACCTTTGCAATCATCTAATTGTTTTTTTTATTATAAAGGGTAAAACAGGTTTTGAAGGGATTCTTAAACCTTTTTACAACAAACAAAAGACTAGTTAAAGCTTAGTCAAAAGAGAGACTACCATCCACAATAACCCACACTTACAAAGCATAGAAGAAGTTAAAACAAGACCTACAAAACCAAAAAGCGCTAAACAACCCACACCACCAATTACATACTTTTAAGGATTTCTACAACCTCCATTTCTTGTTGATAATTTTTTTCATGCAGCTTAGCAAAATCTAGCAATTCCTTTTTCTCCTCTTCAAAGGTCTTCTTCTTACTTCCTCTAGTTTTGGTACTAGGGCCAACCTTTTCACCCTTTTCGTTGTGATTAGTATTGCCTTTCATCACATGGGTTACTTGACAATCATCTAATTGTTACATTGTGTTGTGTAAATTAAATTGTCATAATTTGAATTTGGATCCCCTCTACATTCTTCAAATCATTGTATTGTCTATGTAACATTTGCACAATCATATTTTAGACTTATGATTAAAATAAAATTGAACACAACCATGATTTAGAACCAATGTCATTCATACATAAAGAGCCTTGATATTTCATTGGTAGAATACAACCAACCTAACATTTTTTATGAAACCTGTAGTTAATACCTACCATGCAAAACTTTAAGAATCAAGATTAAATACATCTCCAAATTACTCTCTTTCTTTATCCTACTCTTATGGGGTGCTTTCTTTTCTTTGGATCTTTCATCTTTCTCTCTTATTTGTTGGGGGTTCTATGTTTGTATTAAGTATCTAATATGGTTTCATTGTTAGAACCCATTTTTTTTCTCCTTAAATTGTATATAAGGTGGTGCTGGTGTATATTATATTTTGGATAGTATTATATTTTTAAGTAAAATATTTAATCTATATATTAAATTTAGTTAAGATAATAGAATTTTTTTATTTTCCTAGGTAGCTAATAATGATGTGTCACCTTTAATTTGAGTTCATTAAATATTATTTCTCTTCATCATTTTTTTATTAGAATTTAGGTGTCACCTTTGTCCAATCAAGAGTCGTCTCTGTGTTACTTGAAGTCCTAAGTTAACTTATCTCATGATTATGAGAACTAACTCATCAAATTTTAGACATGTCTCATCCTCACTTGTTCATTCAAAAGGCATATGTATTTATATTTTCTAGTAGCTCATTTTTGTTCGATTATTATAAAATAATATTATATTTCTTTTTTGGTTTGTGATTAATGAACATGGATATTAGATCCTAAGTTATATTGTATGTCCCAGAATCTAACATTACTAATGAAATATGGAAAAATGGATGGATGGCATGTCTTATGGTTTAGGACATAGAGCACATCCACTTTTCACGAGCCTCTCACTCAAGGATAACCCTAGAGATCTCAATGCAAAGGAGAAAGATATCTTGTGAGAGGGTTGTCCTAGGGGCTGAATATAAACTAATGAGGGGTTCACCACCAAGTTTAGACTTGGAAAAGACAATGAAATGCAAGATGAAATATAAAATCCTAATATTATGTAAACTTGAATTGAATGAACTAGAAATGCAAATGAAACAACACAAAAAACTATTGAACAAAATATGTGCACCTGGAAATCTAGAGATGGTTGGAAGGAGGTTTGAAACACTATAATTTTTGCCTTTAATGCTAAGTGGGACTCATTCACCAAGCTGGGTGAATCGGTCCAAAATTTGTATTTTTGTGCAGGAACACAAATCTGCCAAATGGGTATCCGGATCTACAAAATTCAAAATTTTGATTGAAACTGGGACTCATTAACCAGAAGTGGTGAATCAAAGTTTGATAAATATGCTTAGTTATGGTTTTATGAAGCTTCAAAGTCTGATCCTGCTCTTCTCTATCTACTTTGTCCTTCCTGAATGATTTACAAATCCAAAACCCTGATTTGCAACATGTAGGTGATCTCCAAGTATCTCCAATGTTTGATGACAACTTTGACAACTTTGATCCCTTTCACAAATTTTCTCCAATCTTGCTCCTTAGGAAATCTAAAACCTAGACCTGCAAATCACACTCAAAGGAGAGGGAAAAATGTTGGGGGATTAGTAGAGAGGGGTTTGCCTTGGTCAACCCCTGTTTTGAAAATCAATCCTTGAAATGAAATCAAATAAGAATGGATAATGATGAATGAACAAATGACAATGTCGCAACTCACCAAACCCTTGCAATTAAGTGCTGCAAATATGCTTGAGATGGTTGCAATGGATGTAGATCTTGACTCTTTCTTGAATGATGTTGATCTTGAGTGAAATGCTAGCTTGAATCATGAAATCCTACACCACAATTTTGTTAGCTCCAAAACAAACATGATGCATGAAGACTTTGACATGATGCTTGATGCTTGAAGGTTGCTCTAAAATGCTTGATAATCAACTCTTGAAGACTCTTGAATGCTCTTGTGAACTCAAACTTGCTATTAGGAATTCTCTCACAAAAGTCTTAGATGATCTCACAAATGCTTAGGTGAAAATGAGTGAAATAACCTTGTATTTATACTTAATTATGCAAGAATTCCCAAAAATATAACACTACAAGCCAACATCTGATCTACGACGATAAAATTTTGCCAAAATTTTAAATTTAATTTAATTTTGAGCTAAACGAGACTCATTCGCCCAAGGCGGCAAATGAGTCCCATTAGGCATAATATATGGGACTGAAATTAAAAAGTGCTTAGAAAGGTGATAAATCAAGTTTGGGACCCAAAAATCTAGGTGGGACTCATTCGCCCAAGGTGGAAAATGAGCCCCAGATCACTAAATATGGGCCACACAAGCCAAAAACACTTGAATTATGATTGGTTGATGATTAATGTCAGAATTATCCTCAAAATTATACATCAATTAAGGCTTGTGGATGCAATTTAAGCATAATAAAGCCCAATTATTAAATAAAACCCTTAGAGAAGTGTGAAAGTGTATTACAACACTTTACAACACCCAAGAAAAGGCATTAATTAAGCACATTTTGATTTAAAAACTGGTTCATTATGCTCAAATACTTAATAAAATCCTAGAAAAGTGTGAAAGTGGACTACACCACTTTAGAACACCTTTACAATGCATAATTTAAATGCATTTTATTTAGTTTCCAAGGGCCCAAGACCTAGTGTGAATATGTCAAACACCTTACAACACCAAATCAAGGCGACTTTTAAGCTTAATTTAACAAGGAGCTAAACCCATGTGAAAATGCCATTGATGAAATTTTTTGACACTACAACTAACTTTTAGCTAAACCACCAAAACTAACATACCATCAAAATAACCTCTAACTAAACTACCATAATTAACATACCATCTTGAATTAACCTCCAAGTAAACCACCATCAACTAACCACTAGTGATGATTCTAAACCAATCTTTGTATTTTGAAACATATGGCTCTGCAACGACCGAGTGAGATTAGGAGCGGGGCTCCAAATTTGAAAATTTTGGGCGTCGATGATGGTGAAGAATCGAAGCTTGATGATGATGATTGGGTTCTCTGGCTTGATGAGCTCATTTGGCTTGCTGTTCCCCTCCCCATGAGTGCTTCTCATGTGGTCGAGCTCTCCTTTAACGTCTTTGTGTAGACTTCCTTGGCCTATGCGGTGGTTTTAGTTTGGAACACTCGGTGTCTCCTGTGCGAGTCTTTGTCTCTGGCTGGAGGCTTCCTCTATGGGCATGCTTCTGCTATTTGCTTCAGTAGATCTTCAGTTTGCTGTTCGAATCTTCCTGTTGTGGTCGATGGGCCTAGTTTCTCTGGCTTCGTGGACCCAGGTGTGGGCTTGGCACTACATTATGATTGGGGTTGGTGTTGTTGGCTTCCCCTCTGCTCTTTATCTGTGGCTCCTATCATTTTTGTGTAGGGTGTCTACACTTCTAGCCCTGTGTGGGTTGTGTCTGTGGGTTTCTTCGCTATGGTGGTTTGTGTTGGTCTTTTGGGGGTCCTCCTCCTAGGCCTTTGATGGTGTGTGTAGATGGATTTTCTCTAGCTACCAGAACCTTGAGGTGTGTTGGGTGGGTGGCTTGACTGTGGCTCCTCTATTCTGTTGGCGGTTGTTAGATTTTCATCGCCCTGTGTTTCTGGTGTCGGGTTTCTGCAAGAGTTCATTGCTGCTCTTCTTGGTGGGGGTTGTGATTGTGTTGAGTGAAGGGTATGCTTTTGTTGCTCCTCTCCCAGTGTTTGGTTGTGGATGGGTGCTTCTGTTGGTTTTCTCTGATCGGTGTATGGAAGCTGTTGGGGTCCTTTTGCCGACCATTATTTTTTCCCCTTTCATGGGGTCTGGTGTGATTGATTGGTCCCATATGGTAATGCTATGGTAGAAGCCTACGGGTTTCTCAGTGGTTATTTTCTCAGGTCCTGTTTGGTTGGCCCAGACATGGGTTTTTTTAAGCCTTTGGTTGGGTGGTTTTTTCCTCCTCACAACATGTTCCCTATGTCAGTTATGCCTTTGTTAGGCTCTCTATTGTCTGATTTGAGCAGGTCTATTGCAACCCATTTGTGGTAGGTGAATCATTTGGGCCTGGAATTTTTTTGGTTGTTTCTAGTTCAATAGGACTGGTTTTTGTCCTAAGTGGTTGGATACTCTTGTTTATGGCACCAATTTTGGGTCGCTAGTCGGCCTTTGACTCAGGATTGTTGTTGGTTCTGAGTGTGATGTTGCTCCTGGTCATTGTTGATTAGGTGTTGTCTATGTTTCTATTGTTCTACCCTGGTGTTCCGTTGGTATTGTTTCTTTGGCAAAGTTTGTGTCTATTTTGTCTGGAAGTTTCCTTCTCTTTGCTCTGTAAAAGGTTCTTGGTCCTTTCAAAACCTTGCTTACCTTATCAAAAACTAACCACTAGTGATTAAATTTTTGACCAATATATCATAATGAACTACTTAGTTTATATTTTTTTATTAACCACTAACACTTTATTTCCTCTTTATTTATATTTGTTTTGACCATTTCAAAATTACTTTTCATGATTTAGATCAATTTCAAAGAATTTTGATCATTTTTTAGTGATTTTCCTTATTACAAATAAATTACTAGAGGTTATCTTGGCCAATTTGGACCAATTTCCATAAATTTGAGACATGTTACATGATTTCAACCAATTTCAACTAAAATCACATTTAACTTTGAATCTAATGCACATAATTTCCAACTAATTTTATGTGGTTTAAATCAAATTCAAAAATTTCACCAAATTCAAAGATAATATTTTCTAGTTTGTACTAATATTGACTTATTTTCTATAATTTAGATTTATTTCAACTTAATTTGGTAAATTTAAGTTTGTTCAAGTAAATGATAACATATTAAACTCTTTTTCATATTAAATTGGCAAAAAATTATTTAAAATTGTTATATTATAAATTCACATAACTATTACAACTGTAAGGTTCCAAGAATTACAAATATGATGAGAAGGGCTAAAGCATGATTGTCAAGAATCTTACTCATTCTCCTCTTTCACACCCTTGATATTGAATAGAACATGCCAAGTTATATCAATTTTAACTTAATTTGACTTATTTAAGTCTATCCAAGCAAGTGACAAAATGATAGAGCCTTCTCCAAATAAAATTGGTGAAGTATTATTAAAATTTGTTATATATTAAAAACCACATTAAATATAATGACTGTTACAAGAATTACTATGTTTCTAACCATTTTACTCATTCTCCTCATTTACACCTTTGATATTGACTAGAACATGCCATTAAATTGAGATCTTATAAAAAAAATACTTAATATATTAAAGAAATACTTTTAAAATATTCTTGTTCTTCTCAAATTATATATAATTCAAAAATGAATAGCATTATGTTTCAAGTTTGTATGTAAATTATATGGCTTCATAAAGGTTATTGTTGAAGCTACAATAATGGCTAATTAAATTAACTACATTTGCTAACAAACCCTCATACTTGCTAATGAAGTGACATGCAATTTTTGTAGAATATTGTGAGACATTTGTAACTTTTGAAATTGATTTTCAAGTCTTATTAGATGCTTGTTGAAGGTTTCTAATCATACTAACTAGAAAATAAATAGACTTCAGAAATTTAAATCTTAACAACAGCATCCTAAATGATGGAAAAATACCATTTTTAAATAAAAATGACTAAAGTGTGATTTTGGACATGTCAAAAATTGTGATATGTTTAGCATTTGATCTTATACATTTTTATGAAAGGAGGTTGATGGATGTTTTAGATCCCATCTCCATGTTAGAAGAAGGTTATACAAATGGTTGATGGTGTGAAGTGCAATTCTTTGAGTACATAGCATGCATATGCATGTTTGAAACTGTGACCAATGTCATGGTGTGAACTAAATATAATAAACCGGATCCAAATGAATTCAAATCCTATTAACTCCCTAAGCATTAATCCCAATAAGATATTCAAAATTCATCAAAACTAGGAAGCCATTAAACAAATATGAAAGCACAACAAAATCCTACTTTAAGACCTCAAATTTTATCCTATTGGGGGAGTGGTGTCACATTGATGTGGAATGGTGAACCTTTTCCAATCCCTTGGACAATATGAGCTTTGTTCCAATCATTTTTATTGAAGAAAACTGATGAAACCGATGAGATGTGTGTGAAACATGATGAAAACCTAGATTAATATGATAAATATGAGTGTTAAATGCTAAGATGTATTCAATCTATGTGAAATGCAAACAAAATTCAAAGATATAAGCCATAACTACAAATTTATGCAAACTAAACTCATATGGAAGCCATTAATGGATGCTTAAGCTAAATAGATGAAGCTTTAATCTAAAATGATATCAAATATGAAACATGGATGCAAATGAGTATAAATTTCAACATCACAAGTTTGCTATCAAAAGGTGGATCCATTTGTCTCCAAATAGTGATCTATTTATAGGAAAGCAAATGAGAAATCAAGGGCTCAGATCAAAAAGATGAATCAATGGTCACAAATGAAAGGAGGATGAAACATGGATTTAGGATTCCAATCTATGGTCAAGGTTGAAAGTTGACAAGGATCAACTAATTTAATCAATGGTCCAAATTAGCTTTCAACAAACACACTTCCTAAGAATTAGGAAGAGGTTAAGAGATATTTTGGAGGAATGAGTGCACAAAAGGGGATATTCTATAGGAATATTCTCTTTTGGAGGAAAGTGTAAAGGAGGAATATTCCCTTGCAAGTGGGAAGGTGAGGATAATTAGCAATTTAGTTAATTAAAACTAAATTTAAATGTGCAAGAGGAGGAATAATATGATATTCACTAAATAATCAATTTAATGAAAAGGGGATGCAATACGATATTTAATTAAATAGCTTAGGGTTATTTAATTAAATAAGAGGACTTATGGATTAAATTAAATAATTTGATTTATTTAATTTAACAGGTGAAATGTTAGTGCAAGAGGGGGTGAATTAACCCAATTAGGTCAATTAGATTAATAGGTGGAAATGAGGCATTTGATTAAATGACTAGGTCAATTTAATCAGGCAAGCAAAACGAGGATGGATTTCAAGACGAAACAATGTTAATATATTGGATTCAAGTGTGTATATCATTTAGGACATTTTTAAGTGTCTACATAAACAAAAAAGAAATGTTTGATGAGGTGTTTTAGAGCTTTGAAAAAATCAATGTGCATAGGTTTTTTTTTAGTACTAGCTTATTTTGTTATAGTTTGAGTTTATATTATGTTCAATTAGTGTAGAGTTTTGGGCAACTGTCAAGTCCTATTTAATAGGGACTCAATAATGCATGCACACTCAAACATTGGCTAGAAACTTCCTTCATTCACCAACTACATATATATATGTATCCACAAAATCAAGGTGTAATGTATATGTAGTTTTGACTTTTGGGATTAAGTAAAGTTCAAAACTTTGGTACTTCCCCTTTAATTATGATTTTTTTTTCCTTTTATAGATTTTTATTTCTCATCATGCAAATTTGAATTAGCAGTTTATTTTATTTTGAAGTTAAAATACTCTACATGACTAGATTTTTATAGCAAATAATTGATTAATTTATCATTGTTATTTATATAACTTTGCATATATAATTTTTTAATTATTTAATTTTCTAAAATTGCATTTATAGAATTTAAATTTCATTAAGATAATAATTAAGTTAAACTAAACTAAGTGAACATTATACATAGAATAATTTAAATTTATTTTATAAAATATTATTTAAAGAAATAGTTTCCTCTAAATCTTTTCATATTCATAGTAACTTATAATTTTTAACATTAAATTCTCTTTTTGAAATAGAATCTCTTATTTGATTTTAAAATTAAATAAACTAGTATAATTTAGAGCTTACTTTTAAAAATCAACTCATAAAATATTTCTTAAGTAAATAAAAATAAAATAATTCTTAAATAGCTCTAAAGAAAAATAAAATAAGTCTTAACTAAATAAAATTAGCTCGTCAATTAGCATCAAATGAGAGATGGACACTAAGGATCGACTGTTTTCCCTTGCAACGACTAGGGTTTCGCTTGAATCGAGCTCCTTCAAAAATATTTCTTAGGGAATGATTTGTGGCATTAGGCACAACGACTTTCGCAACAGAGAGAAGGTTGTACGAGACAAAAAAATGGTGAATGCGATGAAGAAAATGCACAATTTTAGTGACGATTTCGGTGTGGATGGTGGTGACCTATCTACACAGAGAGGCCAAATGAGCAGAAAACCTGGTGCGTTCATCACAGGAGGAGATGGATTGTCTAAGGGTCCCAAGGTGTTTGAGTTAGGAAGGAACCAAACCGGACCTTCTCAACCTTTGAAGCCCTAAAAAAAACTTCGACATGAAGGGGAGGAGGGGATTCAACTTTACCTCCTCAAGCTAGAACAATCATAATGGAGCTAGATGGCGAGCTAGAGCAAGAAGTGGCTTTCAATGAATTTTTTTTCAGGGTTGAGCCGAATTGGGAGATTCAAGGGATTCTAGCCAAGCTTGATTGATCTCCACTAGTGGATTTCTAACCACTGAAAGTAGGTTTTGGAAGGGTACATTCAAATATATCCTATGGATAAAGGTTTTTTCATTGTTGTTTTTGAAAAGGAGCAAGATATAAATAAAATCATTTGTGACTAACACTGGGACTAGGAAGAAAAGTATGCACTGATGTTAAAGCCATGGCACCCGAATTTCAATCCAGGCACTGAATTTTTTGAGAGGGTTCCTATCTAGGTGAGACTTCATAACCTCTCCTTACAATTTTGGTTTGATTCCTACTTGGAGGCAGTAGGGAACTCGTTAGGAATATTTTTGATGGTGGATGAGGGTTCTTCAAATCTTTTGCACTCTACCTTCTCTCAATTTTTTGTGGAAATGGACGTGTCTAAGGAGCTTCTGATAGAGATCCGGATAAAAAAATTGAAAGGTTGTTGGGTGTAGCCCCTAGATTATGAAGGGGGTGCAAAATCTATTTTCAAACTAGGCACTTGGCAGTATAATATGCCAAAAATAGAACTAACAAATTTGCTTCTTGGTAGAAAGATGTTGCTCCCTAGCATTATATGGTGGAGAAAAAGGAGGAAAAGCAAGTGAGATCCCAGTTAAAAGGTAGGGAAGAGGACGATCAGGCTACTGGGGTTCTGGGTCAGGAAGGGAAGGTGTTGTTGAATGATGGTAGAAGGGAGGATCAACAACAAACTAGTGAAGCCCCAACACTGGAAGGGAATCCAACTGGAAACAATGACAGTGTTGTCTTCAATGGTTGTGCAAAGGAGTCGAACCGGGCAGCAACTCCAGAGTGTTGAGAGAAAAAAGGTATAATGAGGTCACAAGAAAAAGAAGTTGGGAAACAGAAAGTTGATGAACAGAGGAAACAAATAGTTGGCAGTTCGAAATCATTGGAATGGTAGAGAGAGGTTGCAAGGGTGGACAGTTGGAAAATTGTTAAGGGGAAGAAAACAAAGAAAGAAAAGAAGGAAAAGTTCACTATAGTCCTTCGGTCTTAGACTAAGGGAGGACCAAATAGGGCTTCAAACTTATGACTTGTTAATAGGTCTCTTTTTAGGGGTTGATGGCTTTAGTCTTGTTTATGAGGGTTACCTGCGAGGCTTCTTTGTTTGATGTAGTGAAGAAGTTGATTGTAGTGTGGTTAGGTTTTGGGCTTAGAGGTTCTTGTAGAGGAGCTTAATGATGTCGGAAAAGAGTTTTTAAAGAAGAAGTTGTAATGAGAATAACTATGTAATATTTTATAATTATTAATAAAATTAACTCTATTATCGAGCAAAAAAAAAATAGTTCGTCAATTTATCATAATAATACATTGACTCAACCCAAAAAAATGTATCATGATAAAAAAATTAGATAGACCATATAAAAAAATTTAAGAGAAAAAATGGTGAAAGGTAGAAAACATATGGAATGGTTGGCAATCACATAGTGAATGTAATGTAGAGCATAAAACATGGCACTCATTAAAATTTACACGTACAGATTACAAAAGACTCGGAAATTGATTAACTCACAAATCAACAATAACTTGTGTCGATTTGAACCGATTACAACTGTACTCAACAATTAAATCAAAGTAGATAAAATTTATTATTTAGATTTCATGAGAAATTACAAATTAAATTACACCTTTCAAGCAACTCCTCTGTCCAACTCTTCTACCTTGTTCTCTATCCTCTCATCATTGTCTTATCATCATTAATCTTCAACCAATTAATATTGTCCTCACACTTCTTCAATTCCTTGCAATTTCTACAAACAGGCTACACTATGTTAGTCGTTTGTCTTGGTTGCCTCTTTAAATGCTAAGTTTCACCCAATTCATTCGATCAACCCATCTTCACACCCAAATTGCACCTACTCTCAACTATTCATTAACTCGAAACTCCCTGACTGCTCACATTCTACAGGCTTTTCATCCACGTTAAAGTGTAATATGTTGTGTATGCATTAAAATTTTCTCTATTTCAATCCTCTTACCTTCTATCATTGCCTCTATTGTTCACTCTATTAGCTGCTTGAAAATTTAAAGGGCTTATGGACCTAGGTGCAACCCCTCTTTCTCTATGCACTGGCAATTTTTATCCATTTCATTTGTGTACCTTCATGCCTTTTATCAGTCTAATTTCTTGTGCCTGATTTGTTGGTTCCTATGCCTAACTTTCCCAAGCCGCCACTCCTCCCAGTCACCCTTCCGTGTTGGCTTTACATCCACACAAGACACCCTTATCTCTCATTTCTAATATCTTTATTCTGTATTTGTTGACTTTCCATCTACATTTTATTTGTTTTCAATCTGCATTTTATCTCCTTTGCATGTAATTTGTCAAGGCTCTTTAGCTTGGCCATTAATTTTCTTGAGCCACGGAGCAGGTCTTCTTCCTCCCCTAGCGTGCCTTCTCATGATTCCAAACCTACTACTTTGTATCATTCGATGTCCCTTCAAGTTCTTCACAGAAACTCTTCAACTCTTCATTTCTATCTGTATCATTTCCTTGTCATTTGTAATCCCTTCACCTTCTTTTCTCCTCACTATTTTATTATTTATATATTTAATTCACGATGGCCTTTCAAACTTCAATATCTCAAATGTTGACTACAAATCAATTGAGATTCAATTCAAATAAATAGAAGAGTCTCAATTCAACAATTTCATCGAACAATTACCAAAACCAAAAGGAATTGCCCACAGAAAAAGAAAAGTGAAAACGAAAACAATAAATTCAAAACAATTTTTTTTTTGTTGATGCCAATTGCACTAAACCCAAATGCTCCCACATCATACTCTCAAGGAAGAAAAGATTCAAGATCCGCTTGAATGGAAGGTAGCAAAAAAAGAGCCATGTTTGAAATCTTTTATCGGATATCTTTAAGTCTCTACACATTGTCTTCTTTGGAATAGTTCCATACTGCAATCAAACCTCGATTCTTACAAAGAGTCCATTTTGTCTATTGTAATCTACCTTCACACAACACTTTCTTTAAACTACCCTCTACCCAAAAAATATTATGGAAGATGCTTCCTCTACCCACCTTCTCTTAGTGGAGGAACTCTACACTTTCTACCCAACTTTATCTTTGTTGGAGGATAGCAGTTACAGACTCTCTTTCATGTATGCAACAAACTTTCTCTCACAACTCTCTTGTCCTGGTGCATACCTTGCACTCTCAGGATCTTCTAGCTTTGATACCAACTTAATGCAAAGCATACAACAGAACACTCATCCAAATTTACACGTTCAGATTACAAAAGACTCAAAAATTGATTAACTCACAAATCGACAATAACTTGTGTCAATTTGAACTGATTACAACTGCACTCAACAATTAAATCAAAGCAGATAAACTTTATTATTCATATTTCATGAGAAATTAAAAATTACATTACATCTTTTAGGCAACTCCTTTGTCCAACTCTTCTACCTTGTTCTCTATCCTCCCATCACTGTCTTATCACCGTTAATCTTCAGCCAATTAATCTTGTCCTCACACTTCTTCAATTCCTTGGAATTTCTACACACAGGCTGCACTATGCTAGTTGTTTGTCTTGGTTGCCTCTTTACATGCTAAGGTTCACCTAATTCATTAGCTCGACCCATCTTCACACCAAATGGCACCTACTCTCAACTATTCATTAACTCAAAACTCCTTGACTGCTCACATTCTACAGGCTTTTTATCCATGTTAAAGTGTAATCTACTATGTATGCATTAGAATTTTCTCCATTTCAGTCCTCTTACCTTTCAGCACTACCTCTATTGTTCATTATATCAGCTACTTGAAAATTCAAAGGGATTACAGACCTAGGTGCAACCCTTTCTCTATGTACTAAAAGTTTTTATATGTCATCTGTGTGCCTTCATGCCTTTTATCAGTCTAATTTCTTGTGCCTGATTTTCTGGTTCCTACGCCTAACTTTCCCAGGCTGCCACTCCTCCTAGTCACCCTTTAGTGTTGCCTTCACATCCACATAAGACACCCTTATCTCTCATTTCTAATATCTTTATTCTATATTCGTTGACTTTCCATTTGCATTTTGTTTGTTTTCAGCTTAAAATTGTGAAAGAATACAAGTATCTTGGGATAGAATCTCATTATAAGCTTAGTTGGGAGACTTGTCATACGAAAAAGGATGCTAGGAGGTTGGAAAGTCTCCTACCTTCTGCAGAACAGTTGTAGAAAAGCTGAACTTTGGGA
This sequence comes from Sequoiadendron giganteum, assembly GCA_007115665.2. Classification (NCBI taxonomy): domain Eukaryota; kingdom Viridiplantae; phylum Streptophyta; class Pinopsida; order Cupressales; family Cupressaceae; genus Sequoiadendron; species Sequoiadendron giganteum. Next base: position 99,442,922 of record CM021110.1, on the reverse strand, counting down.
TTGGAAAACCAAGAAAACCCTTTTTGGATTGCTTGTTGTGTCGGTTGTTCTTTATGGGTGCGAAGTGTGGGGAAGTAGTATGTCAAAGTGCAGTTGGAGGAAACTAGAAAAAATCCAGAAACATCTAATAACAAGTAGTCTCAAAGTTAAAACCACAGTCCCATATGAAATTATTTTAGCTAAAGCTGAGACTTTTCCATTGGAAGCATCAACGTTAGCTCGGTTGATAAGCTATTTAAAGAAGGTTGAAAACATGGATGACCACCATTGGCCTAAAGTGGTTATGAAGGAGACGCTAGATTGTAGGAAAAAAATGTTCATGAGGCAAAACAACAAGTGGATGAACAAGTGGGACATCAATTTTCAAGAGTGTCTTCTTCCTCCCCTGGCGCGCCTTCTCATGATGCCAAACCTACCACTTTGTATTGTTCGATTTCCCTTCAAGTTCTTCACATAAACTCTTCAACTCTTCATTTCTATCTGTATCATTTCCTTGTCATTTGTAATCCCTTCACCTTCTTTTCTCCTCACTATTTTATTATTTATATATTTAATCCATGATGGCCTTTCAAACTTCAATATCTCATATGTTGACTAAAACTCAATTGAGATTCAATTCAAATAAATGAAGTTTAGAAGAGTCTCAATTCAACAATGTAATCAAATGATTATTAGAACAAAAATGAATTACACACAAAAAAGGAAAAAGGAAAGTGAAAACAATAAATTCAAATCAATTATTTTTTTGTTGATGCCGATTTCACTGAACTCGGATGCTCCTGCATCAGAATGGAATAGTAGAAGCAAAGGAAGATATGGATGGAATTGGTATTCCTAGTCAAAACCTTGGGGTCAAATTTAAAAGGGAATCCCTAAAAAATAAAGGGAAGAATATGGAAATCATGAGGATGAAAGAAAGAGATGGAAATGTCTACCACCAAAGGTAGTAATTGGAAGGGGAAACAAGAAAGAGTAATGGATATCAAAAATAATGGAAATAGAAACAAATGTGAATAACATTCCTCTTATCCCTAAATATTAGGGGTGTATTTTATTTTTCTTAAAGATGAAAAATTAAATAGTTTAGTAGTAACATTGAAAGAAATAGCCTTTTGCATGAAATGGGCTAGGGATTGGTCAACCAAGCCTAAAATTAGAAATTGGTGCAATTCTAGTTGGGGGATGGATGTTAAGTTAAAAGCATTACCCAATTGTTTATTTTTGGTTGAATGTCCATTTGGGAGTATCAAAAAGAAAATTATGAATGGAGGGACATACACAATAGGGGTAGTGGTATCTACATAAAGGAATGGGAACCAAACTTTAATGCCCTAAAGAAATAAATAGCCAAAATATCGATATGGATTAGACTATATAACCTACCCTCAAAATATTGGGAATTGGACACATTAAAATGCATTGGGAACTAACTGGGAACCTTTGTAAATTCTAACAAAATTATGGAAGGTAGAGATTATGGCATGTATTCTTGAATTTTTGTTAATACCATACCACTAACTCATATACCAAAATAAATATATACTTTATTTGAATAAGCAATATGGAAACACAAAAGGGCGGGTGCATGGAAATGCGTAACAATTCCATGGACACCCTCAAAAAAAAAAGTTGAAAACCATAACACGCTCAAATTATGTTTTTCGTTAAACCTAGGCAAGGTC
>CM021110.1:99338160-99441140 GCA_007115665.2 Sequoiadendron giganteum | reverse complement strand
TTTGCTATAGATAGGTACTTGTTTGATTGCTTCAAACAAGGGAATTTTCACACATATATGCTTTAGCTGGTCAAAGATGTCAAAGATAGGTTCCTCTTGTTTTTATTTTTTTTCACCTTCCAACCTTTGTGGGAAAGGAGGGAACACTTTATTAGATGCCTTAGGTAATGTTGGAATCTGAACTGACTCATTTGGTTGGGCTTGGTCATTGGTATCTTCTTCTTGGTCAGTCTCCTCATATGGAAATTTTGAGATTATGGGAGGAGATGGTGTGGGCAGCACAATTCCTGAATGTAAATTGATATTATTCAGGTTGAGAGCATAGGCAGGCTGGTGATTAGGATCAACAAAATAGACTTGCTGTTGCTACTGGTGGTTATTTGGATTGGGTGCTGCCTGAGCAGGTAGTTGGGTTGGTTTTGGATTCTGACCTTGATTAGTTGTAGGAGGTGGCATAATGGATTGCTGCTATGGTTTCTGTAGGAAATCGGTGGATGGATTTGACCATTGCTGGCCTCCTCTCCATTGGTTAGACTGCTACCAATTCCCTTGCGGAGGCTACCACTGATTTTGCTGTGGTGATTGCCAATTCCCTTGTGAGGATTGCTGATGGTTTTGCTGGGAATTTGGCCAAGGGTTATTCCACTAAGGTTGAGTGTATGGCCCATAGTTTGGAGGGTACTGTTTTTGCCATTGACTATTATATGAACCAAAATTTTGCAAAGGGTCCTGAGGCATACCTTGTCTTGGGGCCCATGGCCTGCACTGAGCAACAAAGAACACTTCCTCCTCTCCTTCAATGGTTTTGAACTTAGTAGGGAGATGTTGCACCTCCAAATTAGCCACTGCTTTGCATCGACAATCTTTCTTCCTTTTTCGGCAATGGGGGCAATATTCAACTAACATTGCCTCAACTTCTTCTTTCTTCCTTTTAGCCTGCATCGTATCTAGTTGAGTGGCTACATCATTGATGATATCCTACTTGAAGTCAGACAATAGATTAGTAATCTCCCCTTTAGATACTCCAGAGCCACTTCCTTTTATAGAAGAGGGTCTAAACCCCCTTCCCTTCTTTACAACTGCTCTGGAGTAATTGAGACAAATTTTCTTGACGTCACCTCCTGCCATGAGGTCAAGGGCCTCCATGCAAGTATCATTAACTCCTCTCAAGAAGAGAATTTTTTGAGATTCCTCATTTAGCTCATGATGAGTATTCTTTTGCACACTAATCAAGAAACTTGACACATAATCCTCCAAGGTTTCATCCTCCTTTTGTGACATTTTGAAGATGCCATCTCTTCTCATATCATTTCCTCTACAATATTCTTTATATTTTCCCAAGAACAGAGTCTTCATTTCATCCCAAGTGTTAGCTACATTAGCTCCCAATCCCATGAACCATCTCAAGGCCGCCTCCTTTAGAGTAGAAGAAAACAATTTCAGCTTGTGTGCTAAGGTTGTATAGTCATAGCTTCTGCAAAGGATGTCAAATTCAAACAAGAAGGTATGAGGGTCCTCAGTAATAAGTCCATAAAACTTTGGCAGTATTGAGGCAGGGATTTTCTTGAGGTTATTATTGTCATGCAGGTCAGGGATTGGGAATGGAAAAATAGGATTTGCCATTCTTGGTTGTGTCCTTGGATTAGCTCTTGGTTGATGAACTACAAGAGTAAGGGAATTGTTTGATTCTGTCTCTTCGGATAGGTTAAAGCTTAGTTCAGAGGAAGAAGATGAGGTAACTAAGTCTTGGCCAGCATCCAGATATGGGGCATCTTGGAATACGTTTGGTTCAATTTCTTCAATATCTATGCTCTCAGGAAGGAATCTTCCAAATTGGTCTCTTCTTCTATGCATACAACAAAAGTGAACTAACTTATGGAGATGTTGGAATACAGAATTCTAAACTAAAAATACTAAGAATGAAATCTTAAACTCTTTACTAGCATGCTTGTAATAGGTCCTTAGTTTGACACCATCCCCAACAATGACACCAAAAATGTAGTGTTCTTTAATCAGCTTAATAACTAGGAACAAAAGTTGCTCTACTCAGGGATTGAACATCACAACTGGCAATCATAACCCACTAAAGAACCTCATTTAATCATCAACCCAAGGACATAAACTTGAAATGAGTCACCACAATATATGCACTAATCACCCTTCCAGACATACATGATTCCTAAAATGCTTCAAACTGAAATTTAAATTACTGGAAACAACTTTACTGGATAACTTGCTTGGAAATGAAAACTTGAAAGATAAAACTACTTTGTGCCTAGTGGCTGCAGGAACAGTTGACAACTCTGTTTTTTTGTCAGCTGCAGGAATAGTCACATTAACTTCTATGAAAGAAAATACAACTATTATATCTTGCAGAATAAAAGTATAGACAGTTCCCTAAGTGGGCCCCCTTAGGTAATGCCAAAATTAAGCAACAGATTAGGTGAAAAACTTCATAAGCTTTATTGATTCAATGCAAACAAGTACATAGCACAAACTCTTGACTAATTTTTTGAAACTAAAAAATGTGTTACAGTACCAACTTCTTCCAGTGCATTCTCTAAAGGAGAAGGGGCTATTTATTAAAAACTAATTCTAACTACTAACCAACCTTTCCCTTATAAAATGAGAGGAATTTATTACATTTAACTAACTTAAGCAAGGGGATGAATGACAATGGAAGAACTAAGTCAAATCGGTTTAATAGTCTTAAAGCGCCACATCCTAGATTCATGCAACTCCAAGACGCCTGGCCTAGATTTTTGGAACACTCTCCCTACATGGCAGATGAGTTGAAACTGTCTCCTCATCTTTTGCTGTTGAACCAGTCTTCATGGATTTGGTCTTCATTCTTCAAGTGGAAATTGAATTCCCTTCCTCCAATCGTGGTTCCTGCAAAATATCTTGCCATCTTTTCCTGAGGAAGAAGGTTAGCTCAACACGTTCATCATTTAAGACAATCCATTACTTTTATTTATTCATTCATTAAGTATTTAAACGAAGGCAAGCATTGTTTCAGATATGGCTGCAGGAAGTTTTGGTAGTAGAGGCTGGAAGAAGGTTTTATGATCACAAAAGCCATAAAGTATTTATCAGACTAATAAAACATTAAAGATAATAATCATGGGACTTTTTATCAGAATATACTCATCATATTTAAGTCATAAAAAGGTTTATGTCCTATCCCATAATTAGACTGAATGTTTGTTTTAGCATAATAAAAACAGAAAATTATTTATAAAAGCATGATCAAAATGCGCCAAAAACTTGGCCCATCACCTCCCCTATGATATTTCTCTTCCTTTAAGGAAAGGCAAGGCTTCTAGGAAGGATTTCATTTGGAAAGCTCCTCTTGTTGGTTGGGTGAAAGTCAATTTTGACAGAGCTATGAAAGGTAATCTAAGACCTACTGGTTGTGGGGGAGTGTTGTGTGACTCTAATGGTAGGTTTGTTTCCATGGTGGAAATCCCTTTGGAACCTAGAAAAACAACTTTGTGAAAGCATCAACTTCCTATCATGTTTTGAAATTGGCCTAGTCTAAAGGCTTTAGCAAGGTATGGCTCGAGGACGATTCCTTAAATGTTATTAATTACCTTAAAAATACTACCCCTCCTTCTTGGTCTATTGAACATATTATTTTTTATGCTTTTTCAATATTGATTTACTTTGATTAATGTTTCATATCTCACATTTACCGTGAGGGTAATTGCCTTGTGTATAAGTTTGCAAATTATGGGGCTCTTGAGTCTAAAGTGTAGGATAGGATTGGCCCCCTCCCCATCGACATTCAATCTGTAGTCAATCATGATATGCAAGCCATTTAGGGAGGGGGTTCCCTTCATGATTATTATAAGTCACATGTTGATTCTCATGTAGAAGTTCAAATCAAAGTGTGATTTCTTACGGGGGAGTTCCATGCAAATTAATGATGTGGTTGATGTTCGAAAAGATTTGCATTTAAGTATTATGATTATTCTCAGTCATATCGATACTTCCACACAGATTGTGGGTGTTTGAAATTCCTATTCCTTCTTGAGGCTTCTTCTCTTTTGTATCATTTACAAATACTTGAGTTTGTTGTGGCTTTTCTTTGCGGTCATCATGGGAGGAAAGAGGAATCGAATTGAGCCAATTTCTTGTGACACTACCAAAAGCAAAAAGAAGATATGGGGTATGTTGGAGGAGGGGGCTATCACTCCCTACATTGAAAGAATTCATGGCTTTGACTTGGTGGTTTCACAGGCCTTCGTCAATGGTTGGAAAAATAGATTCCTTAAGGTGTTCAACCTAGAATTCAGTATTACTGAAGAACTTATTAGAAACATTACTAGTATGGCCATTGAGGGTAGGAAGGTATATAAGGAAAAAAAGCAGTCTAACACTGCCATGTCGATCTATTTTAAGAGGACTGAAAGGGAGCAGTTGTAAAATGCGAAGTGTGGAGGATTTTCTCATAGCTCTATTAAGGCTATTTGGGATGATTTGGCGGTTGAAATTATGAGGTACATTACTCTAGACAATCACTTTTCTATTGTTACCAGTTATCATTTTGTGTTTTTAAATAATTTTAGACATAAGAAGAGGGTTTCTTTCCCCTATTGTCTATTATCCTCCCTAGAGAATGGTATTAAGGACTTCAAGAGGAATCCTAAGAACCATATTCTCCATGAGATCTTAATTCTTCTCATTATGGATTATGCCAAGTCCTTTTCCATTTTGGATGAACCTAAAAAAATCACTAAAAGACGCCCTAAGTAGTCTAAATTTGGGTATGATACGGGTTCTACCTCTAAGGAGTCTAAAGATAGGTTGCATTCCTATATGGAGGTCCTCTCAAACCATTTTGAGGATTTTGATCTAAAGCTTAAAAATAAGGCCAAAACTTCTCATCAACCCTCTAAGTCGAATGGGTATATTACTAGTAGTGAGGTAAAGGACGTTCCTGAAGATTTTGCTAAAAATTAGAAGGTTGAGTTAGAAAAAAATTTCGTCCCTGCTATTAAGAAATTGAAGGTGAAGGGTGACGGTATGACCTCTAGTAAGAAGAAGATGATGGATGATGATGAAGTGGGTGAGGAGGTGGAGTGCCATGTTTCGAACTAGAAGAGGAAGATGTGGTTGCATGAAGATAATAATCTGAAGAAGGTAAAGGATAAGGTCCATTATAGTAGTAGGAAATTTTTGACTTAGGAGGATGTTGTTAGTGATGAGCCTGATGAAACTCCTAATAATGAGCCCCAACAGTCAGTTGATGAAGGTCTTGAGAATGACAAGGAGCTGGGTATTCTTGAGGTTGTTGAGGTGAAGAGGTCCAAACACAAAATTAAATTTACTGTTGGTGGTTATAAAGGTAAGGATGTTTTGTAGGATTTGTCCTATAATTAGGATGCTCTTGAGGATTTTGTTGATGATAGGGGTACTTTCAATTGCATTTGGGAGGATTTTTTGAATGTGTTAGGGATGGCGAGAGATGGCTCTTTAATTTTTTTAAAATTTTCAAATGGATTTTTAACAAACTGAACCTTACTAATTTTAAGGTTCTTTCTTTGGTTAACAATGTTGGGGTTACTTCTAATACCTAGTGGTCTTCTATTCAAGACCAGGTGAACCAATTGTTTGATGTTCGAAAGATAGTGATAGATGAGATGCTAAAATTGAAAAGGGATTTGGAATTTAGAATCTCAGTCTTGGAGGATAAGATGGAAAGAGCCTATGAGAACCTAGAAATGATGCTTAAAGTTAGTAATTTGGCTCTCCATAATGAAGTTGAGGGTCTCCAATTTCTCAACGAGAAAGATAGGTTGTGGAAAGGGGATTCTTCAGGTGCAATAAAAGATTTTGCTACTAGTTTGGTGGATATCCCCAAAGATTTAAAAACGGGTGATAGTGAGAAGGGCCCTTACACCTCTAAGTGCAATAAAACCAAGAATAATTTGGGGGTTCCTATGAAGGAGGTTGTTGAGGCTATGGAAATGCATGAGAAGATCATAGATAGTGATTTGGAAGCTAAAGACATTCTAAAAAATCTATAATTTCTTGTTGGCTATATCTTGTTTCTTAGTTGGTTGTTCACTTATTTTTTGTTGATGGGTGGATTATTTGTTTGTTTTGATTATCTTCAAAAGAAGTGGTCTTTTTTGTATAGGGTTTTGGGGTCCCTTCAAAACTTGATTTTCCTATAATCAAAAACTTCTTTCAAAAAATACAAGTCAAAATGGTTTTGTTCAGCTCGACTACGTGCAAGATTGTTACTCCCAAAATTTCAAAGGAAATACAATACTCCAATGACCATTAGAATCATGAATGTTTACAAGACACTAGAATGCCACATAGATATTCATGCATAGTTCTCTCATCCTTGGAAATCTATATTTTAAGGGCTTGAATTATCATATAAATGTTAGAAATATATGATTTCAGTGTTAGCATTTTTTAATTGAAATCTTCTATATTAGATGGCTAAAGAGAGGACATGATGTAGTGTGAAATTTTAAGGGTGTGCAATTTTTGACACTACATTTTTTCCGTGCTTTAGCAAGCATATGAACTGATAGGCTGTCGTTAGGTCCTACTAATTTAGAATAATTGAATGTCAATTAGTCGACTGAGAAATGTCCAAGGCAGTTTGTAGAAGGAGATTATTTGAATAACTCATTTTATATTTTTTTGTTTTTCTTTGAAACTATGAAAATCAATTCTAATCTAAGGCCATTACTTTTTAACTAGAAAATAATATTATCCTAAGAAAATCTAGAAATACTAAATTAAAAAGCATAATACAACTAATTTAGAAAGCATTATGACTAAACTAGAAAGCATGGAAACAAGAAAACTAAACAACTGATGTATTACAGAAACAAAAAAGTAAGGGAATAGACAAGTAAACAACTTTTAAACAGTAAAGGATTTTATCAACTACAAAATATAACTTATACAAATTAAAAACAATGGTGCTTCGGAGCTACAGACTCGACTCTTCAACAACTTGTTACTTCCTATTGAACATCAATTTACCTTTAATAAAGAAAATAACTTCACAATAAAATAATTATTTATCTAGGCTAACTCCCATCGAGTGACCAGCTCGCGAGCTAATACTTCATCTTTAAATCACATAAGCTATAGGTTCTCACATCCTTTTATTACAAATAGTCATCATTAGTCAAAATTCAATAGTTACTAATAGACATAAATCAAATAACTCATTTTAACAGTGCTTTGAAAAACCATGTGAACAACATAATGATACTTCCTCTCTATCTTATTCATTACTTGTGAAATCACATTTTCATAGATAACTTTTTAACTAAATCCTAAATTTAAGATGGCATGGATAGCCATTGAAAAAGTCTTCCTTAACTTAAAACTAGCTTTGATGTCTTTAAAGCTCATAAACATATGGAAGGATCAAAAAGAGCCATCAAGTTTTAACAATAGAAATTTAAAGAACAAAAACTAAATCTTCGGTGCATTATCCATGCATCTAGGAGTGGGATTGCAACATTACTCTTGAGGCACGTGTTGGATCAACTTTTCTAATAGTCGCGTGATGAACTGTTATTCCCTACAAAAATGCTCAAATCAACCCATTAAACCTACTTTGGTAAATTGCCTCAATTGATCAAAAGAAAGAAAGAAAGCATAATTTTCCTTAAAATAAGCAATTAATTCTCCTAAAGTTTAATAAATTGGCACTGGCTTAGGATTGAGTTAGCAAAAGTAAGCTTTCCAGATTTTATTATGATGAGGTTATTTTTACCTCATCATGATCTATAATAAATATACATGTTAAACTGGAATATAAATCACAATTTTTACCCAAGGATATTCTAAAGGATGTAAAATATTCAAACTAACTGAATAAATCCCTAGAAGAAAGACTTGTAAAACAACAAAGATATCCTGCACAAAAAGAAAATGTTGCATGATAATTTCAAGAATTTTAAGTTTTTTTCTTTTCTAGCTATATCAACTATGCTTGCAGGTTTATTAAATTTTACACGGTATCAAAGCATACGAGATCTATGAAGAAGGAGCATAATTTTTTTTTTTGTAGATAATGTAGATTAGAGCTATTAGAAATAATGGAATTTCTAACGTCTACAATTGGTGCAGGAGCATACCTAGGCTAACCTCCAAGATGGTTGTTTTGGCTTGTACTTGACTCTAGCCAAGTCCGGATGTTTATTTGTTTTCTGACCTTAGAAGGTCATTGCTTTTGTGGGCTAGGTGAGTTAGTCATTAGGACTAAGGTCACACAAATAGCCAGTGTTAGTAGTTTAAGTTTTTTTAATGTTAGTTGTCTATGGTGAGATTAGAGTCTTAAAGATGTTCTAAACACTTAATGATGTTGTAAAGATGCCGTAAGGTTATTAAATGAGTTGGTTCCTCGGAATCTAGAGAGGATGGTGGTCCTAAGAAATAGGATCAAGGCATAGAGAAAGATGCCAAATGTTGTAAAGAAGTTGTCATGATAACACTTGCAATTATTGCAAATGTTGCATGCAACTCGGTTACCTTTGGACCCCCTTAAGAATAGGAAGTGGGAGATCGGCCAATAGGCCTTAGAATCATGGAGATGACATCTAATATGATACCAAGACTCGAATCTCAAGTGGGTTATGTATTTGTTTGAAGTTGAATATAGAGCTCTGCAACACTGTTTCCAAGAAAAACCTGAGCTTTTGTGGTGACAGACATGCTTAATGGATTGAGAGCCTGAATCTAGAGGTTGTTCAGTGTTCTATAGGATTATCTTAGACTTTTTCATTTGATAAGCAAGTTGTTTAGAGTAGAATATTTTGTGTTAGTTAAATTGTTTTATTTTTGAGTTCTTACTAGTCCTGTCCTAACCAGTCGGTGCTTTCATGGCTCCCCCATGAAATCTAGCCTTAGGAAACACCTAAGGACAGGTGGGAATGATAGGGGAGTCATTAGTGTATATAGGTTTAGGATTAGGAGTCATGAACGATGGGAGAGTTCTCTTTACTACTAGACCTTAGGGGAGTAGACAAAGCCCAGTTAGAGGTCTAGGAATGAGTCATTGAAGATTTCTTGTAGGGTAGAGAGGTATTGTACATAATAGGTATAGGTTCAAGTAGGGTTTCATCATAGCTCAACATACTAGGTGGATTGAGGTCATACCAATTATTTAGATTATGATTTGAGCAAGTTACAAGCGAGGTTACAGTCAGTCCTAGAAATTAGGCCTATTAGCCCTATTGTCCTAAGTTGTAGGAAGCCAGTGTACGGAGGTTTTCGGATTCTTTGGGAAAGTTTTGCTAGAATTGGCAAAACAGGACTGGTAAAGGCTACAAGAAATAGGCCTATTTAAGGTCTCAAATGGTGAATCCTTATACCCTAGTAAGGATAGGGTAGAAGAACCTTCTAAAATGGTTCAAATTGGCAAGGTTATGAATGTTTTCATAAGGATGGACACCCCTACAATGAAGAATGAAGTTTGTGAGAAGATAGCACTTAGAGCTTTCTAAGTGAGGAAGAACAATTGAACTATTTTAAAGGTGTTAGTCCTCCAAGGTGAAGCACAAAGGATAGAACTCTTAGAGAGGAGTTAGAATTGGACTTAGTTAATTATCTAAGCCAATCAGGACCTAGAGGAGACTAGGTTCCTAGAAGAGACAAGCTAGGTCTCTTAGTTGCAGTGCAAGCAAACCTTGGAATACTTACATCATATTGGTATCAGAGCCTGTTTTGATCAGGCTTGTGGTGGATGTTGCAGCCTACTAAATCAGTGGGAGAGAATACACGAGAGGAAGACAAAACCATGGTGACTAATGTTGAGTTAGCCAAGAAAGTAGAAGAACAAGAAGAGGATAATCGGTTGCTAAGAGAAAGATTGTCCCAAATGGAGCAGCTCTTGGGTGAAGTCCAAGACAAAACTAACAAGGTTAGAGTTAAAATTGATCAAAAGGAAGAGGAAGAAGCAAGGGAAAAGGAATTAGAGTTGGAGGAGGAAGCACCAACATCTGACCCTGTTCTTCCTGAAGATCCATTCTTAAAGGCACTAAAGGCATTGAGTGGAAAAGCTTTGGAAGGTGTGCCACTATTTAGTGGACAAGTGGATCTAGATTCAGTCGTGGATTGGATAGACAACATTGAGAACCATTTTGAGTGTGATGGTATTTCAGAGGCACAAAAATTTATGGTGGCCAAGCCTAGACTAAGAGGTTCAGCTCTTACTTGGTGGAAGTTTATGCAAAACGAGAGAGAAAATGATGGAAAAGGTCCTATAGTTACTTGGAAGGGCATGGTAAACAAAGTGAAGCAGACCTACCTTCCTGATGACTATGAAGTTCAAATGCATAGAAGGAGACACAATCTAAGACAAAAAGATCTAGATGTCCAAGCCTACACCGAGGAGTTTCAAAAGCTATGTTTGAGATCAAAAGTAGTAGAAGATGAAAGCATTAAGCTTGCAAGGTACTTGAATGGCCTCAAATGGTCTATTCAAGAGGAAATAAATCTAGTGAACTTCAAAACCATTCGCCAATGCTATCAAATGGCCTTGAAGATAGAAGAGAAAAGCAAGAGAAAGCAAGAACAAACCTCTAAAGGTAAAGGTAAAGGCAAGGATAGTAGAGGACAAAGAGGTGGCTATGGTGGAAGAAGTTCTGAATCAAAAACTCAAGGAGACACAAAATTCAGTGAGCAGCAAGAAGGAAGCTCAAGTGGAGGTGATAGAGGAAGGAGTTCTAACTCTAGCTCTAGAGGAAGAAATGGTGGACAAGGAGGAAGAGGCAACTACTTTTCCAATATGAAATGTTATCATTGCAATGAAATGGGGCACCCTACCTATAGATGCCCAGAGAAAGGTAGTTCTTCACATGGAGGTGACAAGAGAACTAACCTAGTTCATGAGGAATCAAATGCAACAGACAAACATTCTGAGGTTCCATTAAATTATGAGGAAGGTGAGAATCTCATGATGAGGAGAAATTTGATCAAGGAGCCGGTGAAGGAGGAGCCAAGCCAAAGGAGGTCTTTATTTAGGATAAAGTGCAAGATGATGGGGAAAGTATGTAGAGTCATCATTGACTCAGGTTCTACTGATAATATTGTGTCAGAGGAAGCAGTTAGCAAACTAAAGTTGACAAGGATACCCCACACCAATCCTTACAAGGTCACTTGGCTCAATAAAGGCCAACATGTGTTAGTGAATGAACAAGCATGGGTGGAGTTCTCAATTGGAAGGTATAAAGACAAAGTTTTGTGTGATGTGCTACCTATGGATGCATGTCATTTGCTCCTAGGTAGACCATGGCAATTTGACCACCAAGCCATACATGATGGAGGAAAGAATTCTTATTCTTTCAAGAAGGACAATGTGACCTTCAAAATACAGTCACTACTGGAAGATGCTGAGGTGAAGACAGCAGGTCCAAATGTTCTTATGGTGGGTGAAAAAGAATTCTTACAAGCCATGGAAGAGAATGAAGGAGTTGGTTATGCATTGGTGCTAAGACCAAGAGAGGGAGATGAAGGTAAGGTGACCAAGAAGAAAAGTTACCAAAGGAGATTCAAAGCATGCTGCAGACCTACCAAGGTATAGTGAGTGATGGACAACCATCAACCTTACCCCCTAAAAGAGCCATAAGTCATAGGATAGACCTTATCCCAGGAGCTACCCTTCCCAATAAAGCAGCTTACAAAATGACCCCTCAACAAAATGAGGAAATTGCTAGGCAAGTACAAGAACTCCTAAACCAAGATTTCATTAGAAAGAGTATTAGTCCATGTGCCGTACCCACTGTACTTGCACCTAAGAAAGGAGGAACTTGGAGGCTTTGTATTGATTCAAGGGCTATTAATAGGATAACTATAAGGTATAGGTTCCCTATCCCTAGAATTGAAGACCTAATGGATTGTCTAGGTGAAGCTAAGTACTATAGCAAGATAGACTTAAAGAGTGGCTATCACCAAATTAGGATACATGAGAGAGATGAGTGGAAAACAGCCTTCAAAGCTAATGAGGGTCTATATGAATGGCTTGTCATGCCATTTGGATTATCCAATGCCCCCTCCACATTCATGAGGCTCATGAATGAAGTTCTCAAAGACTACATAGGCAAGTTTGTGGTAGTATATCTAGATGATATACTGATTTTTAGCAAGACAAGGAGTGAGCACCTAGAACATCTTGAGATTGTTTTCAAGAAGCTACATGAGGAGAAGTTGATGATCAACTTGGAGAAGTGTGAGTTCATCAAAACAGAGCTAGTGTACCTTGGATTTGTCCTATCACATGGAAATCTGAAAATGGACGAAAGAAAAGTGGAGGCTATCATGAGTTGGCCTACTCCAAGGACAACAACAGAGGTAAGGAGTTTTCATGGCCTTGCACAATATTATAGGAAACTCACAAAGAATTTTAGTGCAATTTGTGCTCCTATGTTGGATACTATTAAGGGAGGCATGAAGACCAAATTTGTATGGAATGAGCATGCTAACAAGAGCTTTGAGTTGTTGAAGGAAAGGATATCTACCCAACCTATTTTGGTGCTACCAAGCTTTGAGAAGCTTTTCACCATTGAGTGTGATGCTAGCAATGTGGCAATTGGGTCTGTTCTAAGCCAAGAGGGTAGACCAGTGGCTTTTCATTCAGAAATGTTAAGTGAAGCCAAAAAGAAGTACTCTTCTTATGACCTTGAGATGTATGCATTGGTCCAAGCTCTAAGGAAGTGGAGGCACTACTTGCTCCCCAAGGAATTCATTGTGTATTCAGACAATCAAGCACTTAGTTTCCTGAATTCACAAGAGAAGTTGAGCCACAAGCACATGAAGTGGGTTGAGTACCTACAAGATTACACCTTCAATATCAAGCACAAGAAAGGTGTCCTCAATAAAGTAGCAGATGCATTTTCTAGAAGAGCTCTCACAATTCAGGAAATTCAGTTGAAAAGCATGGGAATAGATCACTTCAAGGATCTGTATGCTGATGATGAAGATTTTGCAGACATTTATAAGGTATGTGTTGAATACAAGAACAATTTTCATAGTAAATATGCTGAGTATACTTTGCAAAGTGATCTCTTGTTTAAGGGAAATCAATTATGTGTTCCTAGAGGCTCCATTAGAGAGAACTTGATACAAGAAAAGGATAATGGTGCTTTGAGTGGTCACTTTGGGATCACTAAGACTCAAAAACTTGTTCAAAGGTTCTATTATTGGCCTAAGATGAATCTTGATGTGAGGAGGTATGTGGAAAGTTGTGTAGTATCTCAAAAGACCAAGGGAACTTCTTCAAATGAAGGCCTTTATCAACCACTACCTATTCCTACTAGGCCATGGGAATGTTTGAGTATGGATTTTGTAGTTGGGTTACCCAAGACAAGGCAAGGCATGGATAGTGTTTATGTGGTGGTGGATAGATTCAGTAAGATGGCTCACTTTATACCATGTAAGACCACTAATGATGCTAGTCAAATAGCCTCTCTCTTCTTCAAAGAGATAGTAAGAATCCATGGGTTACCTATCAACATTGTGTCAGACAGAGACACTAAATTCATGAGTCATTTTTGGAAGACTCTTTGGCAAAGGTTAGGCACTAACTTATCCTTGGATCGGCCTACCATCCCCAAACTGATGGCCAAACCGAGGTTGTTAATAGAAGCCTTGGAAATTTACTAAGGTTCTTGACCAAGGAGTATGGTCAACAATGGGATCAGTTGATTGGGCAAGCTGAATATGCCTACAATGATACTATAAACAGATCCACAGGGAAGAGTCCCTTTGAAACAGTCTATGGGCTACATCCTAGAGGAGTTTATGATTTGAGAGATTTGAAGGATGGAGTGAAGGGAAGTGGATATGCTGATGATTTTGCATATGCTATGCAGGAGATACATGATACAGTGAGGAAGACCTTGACAGAGAACACCATAAAACATAAAACCAAGGTGGATGAGCATAGAAGAATAGTACAGTTCAATGTGGGTGACTTGGTTATGGTGCATCTTAACAAATCAAGACTTCAAAAGGGAGTCCCTCACAAGTTGCAAATGAGGAGGATAGGTCCCTGCCCTATCTTAGCTAAGTATGGTGATAATGCATTCAAAATTGAGCTACTAGATGACAGTGGACTGTCCCCTTGTCTTCAACATTGCAGACTTAGTCCATTACAAAGGACCACATCAAGACATGGATCAAAACCTTCATGAAGTGATTAGAGATGTGGAAGATCTACACTTACCTACTACTATAGTCACAAGAGCTGACAGCATATTGGACACAAGGGTCTACAAACAGACTAGAACCAAAGCATACAAGGAACACTTGATCAAGAAACAAGGTCAAACCGATGCTGATGCAGTATGGATAAAGGAATCATAGTTCAAGAAGATGGGAATTGATCCAAGCATCATCAATCCAAGGGTGGATTGAACTTTTTCTTTTGGGGAGGATGGTGCAGGAGCACACCTAGGCTAACCTCCAAGATGGTTGTTTTGGCTTGTACTTGACTCTAGCCACGTCAGGATGTTTATTTGTTTTCTGACCTTAGAAGGTCATTGCTTTTGTGGGCTAGGTGAGTTAGTCATTAGGACTAAGGTCACATAAATAGCCAGTGTTAGTAGTTTAAGTTTTTTTAATGTTAGTTGTCTATGGTGAGATTAGAGTCTTAAAGATGTTCTAAACACTTAATGATGTTGTAAAGATGCCATAAGGTTATTAAATGAGTTGGTTCCTCAAAATCTAGAGAGGTTGGTGGTCCTAAGAAATAGGATCAAGGCATAGAGAAAGATGCCAAATGTTGTAAAGAAGTTGTCATGACAACACTTGCAATTATTGCAAATGTTGCATGCAACTCGGTTACCTTTGGATCCCCTTAGAATAGGAAGTGAGAGATCGGCCAACAGGCCTTAAAATCATGGAGATGGCATCTAATATGATACCAAGACTTGAATCTCAAGTGGGTTATGTATTTTTGTAATTGTTTGAAGTTGAATACAAAGCTCTGCAACACTGTTTCCAAGAAGAACCCGAGCTTTTGTGGTGACAGACATGCTTAATGGATTGAGAGCCTTAATCTAGTGGTTGTTCAGTGTTCTATAGGATTATCTTAGACTTTTTCATTTGATAAGCAAGTTGTTTAGAGTAGAATATTTTGTGTTAGTTAAATTGTTTTGTTTTTGAGTTCTTACTGGTCCTGTCCTGACCAGTCGGTGCTTTCATGGCTCCCCCATGAAATCTAGCCTTGGGAAACACCTAAGGACAGGTGGGAATGATAGGGGATTCATTAGTGTATATAGGTTTAGGATTAGGAGTCATGAACGATGGGAGAGTTATCTTTACTACTAGACCTTAGGCGAGAAGACAAAGCTCGGTTAGAGGTCTAGGAATGAGTCATTGAAGATTTCTTGTAGGGTAGAGAGGTATTGTAAGGAATAGGTACAGGTTCAAGTAGGGTTTCATCATAGCTCAACATACTAGGTGGATTGAGGTCATACCAATTATTTAGATTATGATTTGAGCAAGTTACAAGCGAGGTTACAGTCAGTCCTAGAAATTAGGCCTATTAGCCCTATTGTCCTAAGTTTTAGGAAGCCAATGTACAAAGGTTTTCAGGGTCTTTGGTAAAGTTTTGCTAGAATTGGCAAAACAAGACTGGTAAAGGCTACAAGAAAGAGGCCTATTTAAGGTCTCAAATGGTGAATCCTTATACCCGGTAAGGATAGGGTAGAAGAACCTTCTAAAATGGTGCAAATTGGCAAGGTTATGAATGTTTTCATAAGGATGGACACCCCTGCAATTAAGAATGAAGTTTTTGAGAAGATAACACTTAGATCTTTCTAAGTGAGGAAGAACAATTGAACTATTTTAAAGGTGTTAGTCCTCCAAGGTGAAGCACAAAGGATAGAACTCTTAGAGAGGAGTTAGAATTGGACTTAGTTAATTATCTAAGCCAATCAGGACCTAGGGGAGACTAGGTTCCTAGAAGAGACAAGCTAGGTCTCTTAGTTGCAGTGCAAGCAAACCTTGGAACACTTACATCAACAATTCTCATGCCATATAACTATTTCGAATGCAAGCAAAAGATTCTACTTCAACTCATAAGTAGAGCCTTGTATTGGATAGTCATGGTAACATAGATTGAACCAAATTCTATAGTTGAAAAATCCATTTATATTTCAATTGCATGGACGAGGCCTTCAGTCTTCTATGCTTATCCATGTCTCTAGAATTATTGTTTCATGTTGAAGCATGCAAAAATCCAAACAAGGTTTAGACTGAATTCAAGACTCTTTTTGGGAAGAAAGATGATATGCAAGATCACATCCTCGAAAATGAGCTCAACTCATTAGATCCGAGCAAATTTGAGAATATTGAAGATTTTTTCAAAAAATTCAAGGCCTTATTACTCCAATTGAAAGGATGTAGAATTGACAAATCCCAACAAGAAAGAAAATTAATTCTTTCTATTTTGTCTAAATTGAGTCTAGAGTATGCTTAATTTGTCTCCACTTTTCACATAGTCAAGCTTACAATAGGAGAAAATTTGAAGATGCCCACACTCAATGATTTTATTGAGTCCCTAATACATGAGCAAGATAAGCTCATAAAATCAGAAGCCTCTCGTGGTATGGTAGTATACACCGCACTACTGCCAGGTAGTAAGAAATCTCTTGTGGTATTGTGGTATACCGTACTACCACACCTCTATCACAATCATACAGTGGTACAAAGGTAAAAGCACAAACTTAATACTTATGAATTCTTAGTTGATTAGTGAATTAAATGGCATTTTTATCTTCTTTTCAATTAAAAATTGTAATAATTAATTTGGAAAATAGTATAAAATAAATAAAAATAATAAAATTTATATGTTGAATATTAATCATTATTAGAATTTATTTTTCACAATAATAATATGAATGGTTTGGAAGAAATGCAAGAGGCAAATCTATTTTAATTAAAAAAATCTTAGGGTGCAAGGAATCTAATGTAATATCACAATCACAATCACACAATTTTTTTAAATTATAATAATTAAAATCATAATTTAATGATTAAATTATATATTTAATTCATATTCATTTTAGTTTTATTTAAATAAATATTTATATATATATATATAAATTAAAATTAATAACTGTTAAAGATATTTTTCATATTTTTTATTTTATATAAAATAACATCAATAGTTTTTAATTATTAATTGAACATACAAATTAATAAATTTAATAGATAATAGTAATTTTTAATTATAAAATATATGTATTCTATTTTCTAAATTTGTTTGAATAGTAAAATATTCAATTATTAAACATATTTGAGTTTTTTCACATCAATATTTTTGCCGCGATGATGAGTTATGATAAAATACCCAAGCCCTAATTTTTAACTCACATTTTCACTTGGTTTTTCAAGCTCCCTTGCCCTGCACATGCCACCATCATTAGAGTTTGAAACCTCAAGCTTTCTGAAGGAGTATATGTCAATTTTCTCACTAATTTTGAGAGTTTTCTTCACAATTTTTTTGTTTGAGGCCGAATCAGGTAAAGCTTTCATGTTTCGTCATTTGTTTCCACTTATTTGAATGTGTTTTCAAAGACATTCCTTCTCGGATTCTCATGCATTTTTCTCTTTCTTTACTTTGTCGATGCCTTGCTTGTCTTGAGGTTGACATCAAAGAACTTTTGGAGCTCACATTTCTTTGAACAACAAGAAGTTGAGTAAGTTTCTATGTGCCATTTCTTTGTATCTTACCTCTTTTTTATGATAAAACAAGCTCAATTTGGGCTCAATAGATACGAATGAATGGGTGTTTTATTTCTACCATGCATCCTTATTTTGTAACCCTTCTATCTTGGCTCGGCTTCTCTGGACTTAGCTCACTAGCAAAATAAATGAAACAAATCATATTCTCCATATTTGGTTTCATCAAACGATGAAAGATTTTTTTATTTTTGCATTTTTTCTCTTCCTTGGTGATAGCTTGGTCATGGCCTCTTTAGAATTTTTTTTCTATTTACAAAAATAAGAGTGTAAAATTTTATTTATTATATTTTTGAGCCTCCTTCATGGCTCCATGATTATGGCCATGGGCTCTATTCAATGGCATTTTGGGTTTGTCTTTGATTTGGGGTTTTCGAAAACCCGTGAATCCTATTGCAAATATGAGCTCTCAGAAAAATGAGTGCAAGGCTTTTGTCATGATCTTTCAATTCTCAGAACTTGAAAAATAAGTCCTTCCACATTTGGGGCTCAGCCCAGAAACCCTAAACCATGGGTTTGTAATATTTTGTATATCTTTCTCCTTTCTTGCAAGCATTTTACATTTTCATTTTTCAGAACCCGCTTCACACGACAATTGCACTGTTTTTTTGTATGTTCATTTTTCTATGAACAAGACAAAAATGGAGATGGTTGATGCAGAGCATGGTGGGCTTCAAAGGTCTTCAAAGACACAAACACATATTTTTTCAAGATCACTTAAACATTCACAATTTTACTTTAATGAAACATGGTTTTCCAAGCTCCAAATACACCAAAAAGAGGTTTTAAGACACCAAAATCTTACTGAAATTTAACCACACCTTGAACATCATATAATTGACAGGTTTAAGCCAATAAAATACTCTTAGAACATTGGTTCTTTCATTATTCCATTATTCATACTCAAGAAGACAAATTACTTGTAGTGTTCCACATAAACAAAATCGGGTGTATCTTTTAAACCAAATTGAATCTCCAAAAAAAAAAAACATTTTCAAGAACCCATTCCATCCTTCTTAAACATATAAAAAAATAGAATGAGGTTTTTTTGGAAAGAAACCCTCAAAAAATGACTATCCTGATGTCCTAGAGGCCTTTTAGCTCATATGCAAGAGGGTTTATTGAACCACAAACCACTTTTAAAACACTTCAAACATCTTATAATAGATCTTAAAATTCTATCCAAACCATTTCCAACCCTTTAACATTTCATTTTTAGCAAATCCCAACTTGTAGCTATGCCTTCATGCTCAACATTCACAAATTTACTTTAATGAAACTTGTTTTTTCAAGCTCCAAATACACCAAAAAGAGGTTTTAAGACACCAAAATATTAGTGAACCTTTAACACACCTTTAAAATCATAGAATGGATGGGATTAAGCCAAAAAAACACTCTTTGAACACTGTTTCTTTCACTATTGCATTATTCATACTCACAAAGACAAATTGCTTGTAGTGTTCCACATAGACAAAATTGGGTGTATCTTTTAAACCAGATTGAATCTCCCAAAAAAAAACATTTTGAAGAACCAATTTAGGCCTTATTAAACATATCAAAAAATAGAATGAGGTTTTTTTGGAAAGAAACCCTCAAAAAATGTCTGTCCCGCTGTCCTAGAGGCCCAATTTTGGCTCATATGCAAGAGGGTTTATTGGAAATAATTGTTCCAAACCACAAACCAATTTTCCAATGCTTAAAACACCTTATAATATGTCTTCACATTCTATCCAAACCATATCCAACCCTTTAACATTTCATTTGTAGAAAATCCCAACTTGTAGCTATGCCTTCATGCTCAACATTCACAAATTTACTTTAATGAAACATGGTTTTCCAAGCTCCAAATACACCAAAAAGAGGTTTTAAGACACCAAAATATTAGTGAACCTTTACCAAACCTTTAAAATCATATAATTGATAGGATTAAGCCAACAAAACACTCTTAGAACACTGTTTCTTTCACTATTGCATTATTCATATTCACGAAGACAAATTGCTTGTAGTGTTCCACATAGAAAAAATCGGGTGTATCTTTTAAACCAGATTGAATATCCAAAAAAAAAATACATTTTGAAGAACCCATTTCGTCTCTCTTAAACATATAAAAAAATATAATGAGGTTTTTTTGGAAAGAAACCCTCAAAAAATGACTGTCCCGCTGTCCTAGAGGCCTAATTTTGGCTCATATGCAAGAGGGTTTATTGGAAATAACTATTCCAAACCACAAACCAATTTTACAATGCTTAAAATTTTTTATAATAGGTCTTCAAATTCTATCCAAACCCTCTTCAACCCTTTAACATTGTATTTGTAGCAAATCCCAACTTGTAGCTATGCCTTCATGCTCAAAATTGATGAAAAATCACTAGGGCAGCAATAGAACTCATGTAACTTAACTACCCCTACACTTGAAAACACAATGAGAATTGAAAAAAAACCTAAAATAACCCATTCCACCAATTTACAGAGGTCTACATCGGTGGAATGGTGTTTTATGCTTTTATTTGACTCTCGAAACCTTAAAATGAGGGTTTTTGGACTGCCCTCAGAAAAATATCTCTAAAAAGCTTAAAACTCAACGAAATTAACTCAAATCAGATTTATTTGAAATATAATTCAAATATCTATAAAACCCAACCAAAAATAAAGCTTGAGAGTACTGTACAGACCAATACCACGCCTGAGAACAATAAGAAAATGTTAAAATCTGCAAAACAAGGTACTTTTATTCAAAATTTATTCAAGATACAATGTACTCTCTTCTTCCACGCCTTTGCAAGGATCTTTAAAGGTGTCTATAATAGTTATCTAACTTCCCCTTCAGTTACAATCGAACAACAACCTTCCCTTTACAAAATGACTCTTCACATTCCACTTTTTTGCATTTTGCAATTTTGCATTTTTTGCTACAAATGACAACTTTTTCATTTTGACTTCATAGACATCCTAGAAACCTATTACTGACTCAAATACATTTAAAATGGTCCAAACATGAACTTTTCACAATCACAATATGATGAAGACACAAATTTTACAATTTTGCCCCATGGAGGCATGAAGTTACATGGTGCCCTGCACCAATGATATGGTTCACAATTATGAAAATAAATATGGTTGTATTTCCTTTTGATGTATGTAACTATAATTTCATTTTTATTGTTCTCAGAAATGAATTTGTGTTCTCTTTCCACAATTTCATTGATCTTTTCATCATTCCCCAATAATTGAATAGTGTTATAGAAGCATTACAAAGAGGCAGTCTTAGGTATTAGATAGATGGTATGTTTCATAACACATTGCTTAGGCCATCCACTGGGGGAATGAAAATTATCCTTGTATAAGTAATGTATTGGAGGATTCAGTTCAATAATATGCTTCACCATGCACTTCATATGCCATTGGAATATATTTTTACAACTTAAAATCCTATATTAAGCATACTAATTGAAACTTCAAGGTCAAGTGAACAATTTTGTATTAGATTTCTGATTTTGGAACTCGTGAATATTATGTGGCTGGGAAATATTTTCAAACAACTTTCTTATGTTTTGGAGCCAAACAGTTACCATGGCATTACTTTTATGATCAAATTTATGCATGTCTTTTGAGCTTCTTGATTTTTCTCTTGTGTAAGCCTCTAAGAAGATTCCCGGGCTACTAATTTGTAATTAGTTTGCAAGGGATTGTTTGCTATTTATTTTCCAATTTCCTATTTTATAGGGAGTTATGGTTTCTTTCTTTCCAATCACAAGGTGAATTTCAATGAACTTGACCATTCTAAATTATTTAAATGTAGACACCATATGGTCGATGTTGAATGCTATTGTTGCTCCAAGGCACTTTGACTTCTTCCTTAGACTATGAGATTCCCTCAAGATATGAATGTGGTTATCATAGCTCTAAACACTCATTTCAGCATGAAGAATGCATCAATGAGTAATAGAATTTGTAAAGCACTTGTCTCTGATTATGAATGTTTTAGATTGTTACATATAGTCATGCTCAGATTCTCATGATAGATTCCTTTGAAACTTGAGACATGTATGTATTTGAGTACCAAATTGAGTTTATCAAGGAATTGGTACTTGAAGAAGAACAATTACTTTAACAAATTATCTCATATGCTAATGTTTTGAATTGTATATCAGATATCTTCTTTTGATTTAAATAGTAATAAGATATATTTTTCTTGATTTGGTTGATTGGACTAAACTTTAGAGAACAAATGGAAAATGTTTTGGAGTTTTATATGTATTTTTGTAAGACTTTTTAACTTTACAATATAGATTATGTATTATTCACTTTTGATTTTTTGTTAATTTGGTCATTATTGATGTTTTATCCTAAATCAGGCTAAGGGTGATTAATTTGAAAAGGATTCTAGGGAAAAAAAAAGTCACACAAACTCTAGGTGGGATGCATTTTCTTAATGCCTAAAATGAGTGTAGCATTTAGCTATAGAAGGCATCAAAAATAATTTTGGACCATAAATTGTTTGATGTACATATATTATATGAATCAAATACTTTTAATTTTCATTTTACTCCACTGAAATTCAATGAATCCTCATTTGAAATCATCAAGCCATTGGAAGGAACATTGTTTCCTTTTATTTTATTCCCGACATAGCAGCAACTAAAAGTTTTCATGTTATTTTCAAAATTGTTGGTTATTTGATGCTAGCTTAACTTTTCTTGCAATGGTTGTATAGGATGAAAACAATAGCCATATCAAATTCCTTTTGCCCAAGTCCTACTCTCTCAAGGTTAACAATCTCAATCTCACTAATAGTGATTACTAAGAAAGGTAATTCCACCAACTCTACCAAACAGTGTACCATAGGAACAATAAAAGCAAATGCTTTGAAAGGAATTCCATGAAAACCAAGCTCTCTAAATGGTATATCAAACTCTAGTTCAAAATATTTTAGATGAGGCTGCTCCCATAGCTGTGTTACTCACTTGACAAATCCTTGAAACTCTGCATTGATTTTATTTTTCTTGTCCTTGTCTTGCTGTTCTTCCTCAATTTCATCAGGATCATACATTGACCTTCTTGCCCCTCCTAAATTTTGAACCACATCCATTACCTCCACATAAAACTGGACATCCTTGATCTTATTGGTGTACACCATGATATGGTTATGCAAATGAAAATGAAGCAAAGTAATCATCTCCTTCTCCCCTAGCTGGAAGAATGCATGCTTAATGTTTTGATACATGATATCAACTTTATCTTCTGCACTCATGGTTGAATATCGAAATCCATTATGGTGGGCCTCCAAAGTTCCAATCATCTTTCTTCCTCTTCAACCAAATGTTGGTGTATTTACTAACGTTTATTAGAATTGTTGCATGTTTTAAATCATTGGAATGACATATTAGCTGTAACTTTTTTGAAATTTTATTATGGTATGTGCAATTTGATATGATGTAATATTATTATGGTTTTGTTTCACATGTAATATTAGATATTTAACTAAAAAATAAATTACTACATGAAATAAATAATAACTTTTCATTTTAAATGATTTCTTTTTGTAGAAAATGGGTCTTCCAGAAGATCAAGATGATCCTCATGATATAGATCCAGAATATGTTGGTTCTAGTACAAATCACATGGTAGAGGATGATGATGACATAGATACAAGAGACACCGAGGCCGATGATGATGATGATGATGACGATGATGATCACAATGGTTATGATGATGATGAGGCAATTGCTAGTAGTAGCCAGTGACATTCAAGATCATATATACTACATCATGGATCATTGTTGATATATTGTTATGATGCCTCTTTTCATGGTTACTATAATATGTATCATTTTCATGGGATACAGTACCATATTATTGAGTTTTATCATTTTGAGCTATATAATTTATTATTTTTACTTATATCATTTGTACATGCATCATTTTGACTTATGTCGACTGTTGGACATGTTTAATTTTGAGATGTTATTAATCTAGTGGCATATTTGACTCACTTGTTTTAATCACTTATATAAATATTTGACTCACTTGTTTTGATCTACTTGTATAGATATTTGAATCACTTGTTTTAATTATAAATGATGATCATGTTATAAGAATTATCTTTTTATTTAATCATATGAGTTTTGTAAGAGGCATGATATATTTAACTAATTAAATTGAAATAAAACATATTAAATTAATAAATGGAAGCAAAACAAGAAGCATTTTTAGAAGAAAAAAAGGAAGCAACAATGGAAGCCAAACTAGAAGGAATCTTGGAAGCAGAACTTGGCATTACCTAGGAAGCAAAAATATAAGCAATTTAGGTAGCAAACAAAGAAGTAATAATGGAAGCAATTTTAGAAGCAACAAAAGATGCAATAATAGAAGCCATATTAGAAGAAACAAAAGATGCAAAAATGGAAGCAAAGCTAGATGCAAGAAAAAAAATTATATCAGAAGCAAAATTGGAAGTAAAATCGGAAGAAAAATTGGAAGCAAAACTTGAAGCGAAATTGGAAGCAAAACCGGAAGCAAATCTGGAAGCAAAAGCTGAAGAAAAGCTGAAAGCAAAACCGAAAGCAAACCTGGAAGCAAAATTGGAAGCAAAACTGGAAGCAAACATGGAAGCAACACAAGAAGAAAAACCAAAAGAAAAATTGGAAGCCAAACTGGAAGCAACAAAATTCAGCACTAAACTTGGCGCTAAATCAGACACTAAATTTGGCACTGAAGTGAGCATACCATTTTGCGTCGAGTTTTGCGCCAACAGAAGTACCCACTTCATGAAATAAAATGCACTTAAATCCAACACTATTTTAGCACTAATTTCCCGTTTTGTTGTAGTGATGGGAGATGAATTTCCAATAGAGACAACTAAAAAAGGGACTGTAGAGCTTGGAATTGGAAGTTTTGAGAATGTCTTGCACATTCCAATGTTGTGTGCCAATCTTCTCTCTATTCATCAAACAACAAATACTGGCACCGGAAGGAGATTTGAATTCACACTATATTTGATGAGCATATTTGACATGTAAGACAACTCCAAAATTGTTGTTGGTAAAGCAAATCATTAGTCTCATTTGTACACTTTTTCTAATTTTGTTGCTAAATCAGATTACACTTTACTACTAACACATGCAAATGATAAAAGTAGAATTTGGCATGAAATATTTGGTCATTTAAACTTTAGATAGATGCAAAATCTTAGCAAACAGGGGATGGTAAAAGGATTTCCTACCATTGAATTTTCCAATGAAATTTGTGAAGGTTGTTCTCTTGGAAAGCATCCACAAGAAAATTTTCAGAAGGGGCATGCATGGAGAGCCTCTTATCCTTTAGAGCTTGTTCATAGTGATCTTATGGGGTCATTTCCAAAACCTTCCATGAGCCAAGCCAAATATGTTCTAACATTCATTAATTATTGCACCCGATACACATGGGTGCATTATCTCAAATTCAAGTATGAAGTGTTTGAGCATCTCAAGCTTTTCAAAGCTCATGTAGAGAAGAAATTTGGGAAAATGATCAAGATCCTCCACACTGATGATGGGGGGGAATATGTCAACAATGATGTCCAACATCTTTGTGATGAAACAAGAATACAACTGCAGAACACAATTCCTTACACTCCACAACAAAATGGGGTAGCTGAGAGGAAGAATTGATCTTTGAAAGAAATGACCAGTTGCATGTTGCATGCAATGTCCCTTCCCTCCAAATTTTGGGCTGAAAAAATCATTTGTGCTTCATAAATGCAAAAAAAATCTCCTCAAAAATTTATCATAGGAGCAACTCCTTTTGAAGCATAGAGCAATATGCAACCAAAAGTTGCACATTTTATCATTTTTGGATCACATGTATGGGATCACATTCTTGCAGAAAAGAGGAAGAATTTGGAGCCTCAAAGAATGTATCTTTGTTGGATATCCAGATGGCGTAAAGGGATACAAACTGCTAGATCTTTCAATAGAAACACTCTTTATTGAGAGGAGTGTCTACCTTGAAGAAAGTCCCTCGTATGCATCTCAAGATAAACATGCCACCACCTCAGTGCTTCGTCCTCTTACAGATTTCAGAGATGATACATGCATTCATTTAGATTTGATTTTAGATATTTTTGAATCTGATTCAGAAGAATATGAGCATGCATGTGCCAATCCACATCCAATTCCCGATGGGGCTACCAACGATGATTCAGTTTCCCCTTTGATAAATCAAAGAACAAGGAGCTTAAGAGAGATATATGATGCCCTACATGCACTCTCAATATCATGCCATTGCATGCCTACGTGGCTCTATTATCCGACCCTCAGAATTATGTAGAAGTTGTAGGGAATCCTTTCTGGAAGCTTCCATGGAGGAGTATAACTCCCTAATAGCAAACCAAACTTGGGACTTGGTTCTGCTTCCTTCTTATCGCAAGCTTGTCAGATGTAAGTGGGTCTATAGGAAAAAAAAAGCAACATATGAAAATGTGAGTAGATACAAAGAAAGGTTAGTAGCCAAAGGATTTCAACAAGTTCATGGCATCAACTATGGCGAGAATTTTTCTCCAGTGGTAAAAATGGACTCCATTTGGATGGCTCTTTCCATTGTAGTAGCAAGAAGGTGGGAGGTTCACCACATGAATGTGAAGAACATATTTCTTCATAGTGATCTTGAGGAGGAAATCTACATGGAGCAGTCACAAGGGTATGTACAAAATTCATGCTTGGTATGCAGACTCAAGAAGTCACTCTATGGCCTCAAGAAGGCACCTAGAGCTTGGTATGCTAAAATGAACTCTTATCTACTATCTCAAAATTTCATGTGATGCAAATCTTATCCAAATGTTTATATGATTTGAGAACATCTAACTCTCTGTTGATCATAGTGCTCTATATAGATGATCTACTAACAACAGGTAGTTCAACCACAACCATTGTTGCAATTAAATCTACTTTTCATGATAGATTTTTCATGATAGACATGGGTCTCCTACACTTTTTCCTTGGACTTGAAATCAGCTAGGATGAATCAAGAATCAGAGTTTCTCAATCCAAGTATGCATGAGATCTTATAGTTCAATTTCACATGACTGACTGGAAGCCAACAACCACACCTTTCTTATCAGGGGTAAAGCTTGAGGATGGAAAAGATACACCACTAGTTGATTGCACAAAGTATCATCAACTTGTGGGGAGTCTTCTTTATCTCACTCACTCTCATCTAAATCTCTCATATGCAGTAGGGTTTTTTTAGATACATGCAGGAGCCACATGATCTACATTGGAAAGCTATCATGCACATACTCAAATATGTCCAAGGAACCATCTATTATGGGATTCATTATTCAAAAAGTTGTACTTTGGATCTCATTAGCTACATTGATTCATATTGGGTTGGCGATAACATTGATCACAAATCTACTTTAGGATATGTTCTTAGTTTGGGATCGACCCCCATGTGTTGGTCAAGCAAGAAACAATCTACCATTGCTTTATCATCAGTAGAGGTTAGATATAGAGGTGCAGTCAATGTTACCATTCAAGCCATTTGGCTACAAAACTTGCTAACTAAGCTTGGTTTCCTCTTTCATCATTTGACTGTCATTTGGTGCAACAATCAGAGTACACTAAAGTTTTGTAGAGATCCCATACAACAATAGTGGACCAAACATATCGAGATACACATGCACTACTTATGTGAATTGATACAGGATGGGGTCATCAACTTGTAGTACTATCCCACTTGTGAATAGACTATCGAGATCTTCATGAAGACTTTCACTTAGCAGAAGTTTCACTCTCTACAAGACCTTCTTGGGGTGAAGGATATTGCAGTATAGTAGCTTCCATGCTCAATTAGTTTTTTTTGAGAGGGGATTTTGTTCCCACAGGGTTTTCCCTCTTTCCTCTCTTTAGGTTTGTCTCCTTAGTTAGACTTAAGGGGGATGTTAGCACAAATTAGCAACAACTCTATTGTTTCCTTGGATAATTAGCATCTTTGTTGTTTCCTATAGACAACCATTGTTCAACTATTCAACTTGGTAGATAGGTAAAAGCGCAAAGTTGTGTCACACTATCAACCAACTTATTAACACAACTAAATTTAAGTATTTCTAATCAAAAATCATTTTTTGTCAAACATATGATCTAATAAGATTCATCATAGCTAAGTTCGATAATTTGAGTCCAATTTACCAGAAAAATAAAATTATTTGAAAAACTTGAAGTTTCAATAACTCCTACTAATGTAAATAACATTTTTTTTTAAATATAAAAATACCCTTTTGTAGATCTATAAGTATAGTTTTCAAAAATTTACTTATTTTTATAGTTTAATTTTATTTATATTTATTTTTTTATTTTTACCAAAAGTAGGTTATCATCACAAAATATTAGTTTGATTACCATGCTAAGGAAAAATACTAAAACTTATTAAATAAATAAAAAAAATACGATGCACAAGATAAAAGAATCTATTTCAAGATGGTATAATTTTTTTTTGATTTTAGATAAAAATTTGATATGAAAGTTGGCATCTGATGGAAACAACTATTTTTTGATTCAGGCACATTTTAATATTTATTTAAAAGAATATATTTATCATAATTGGAAAAAATAATATCCATGCACTAAAGTTTCAAGTTATAAATACACACAAAAAATTTGAAAAAAAATAAAATAAAATTACTATAATAAGTTTGATGTCTCATGCAACTTCATTTTACAAACATAAAATATAGTAAAAACACATATTTTACTAGTTTATATCATTTCAAAATTAAAAACATATATGTCACTTTTTAGTGATTCAAGTTTATAAGTTTGATTAGTGTTGGTCGTTTCCTTTATAAAATGTGACACAACTTTGTGTTTTTTTTAGGGGGGAGTTTGTTCCCACAGGGTTTTCCCTCTTTCCTCTCTTTAGGTTTGTCTCCTTGACTAGACTCAAGGGGGGTGTTAGCGCAAATTAGCAACAACTCTACTATTTCCTTGGATACTTAGCATCTCTGTTGTTTCCTATAGATAACCATTGTTCCATTGTTCAACTTGGTGGATACCTATTGTTGCATTGCTTTAGTGTAAGCTAACAAATTGAAACTATCTCTTTTGTTTCCTTTAATTCCCCTGCTTTCCTCTCAAGAGTTTTTCTTTCCTACGGTTGTTTCCATCCTTGTAAAATCTACATTTTTTCAATGTGAATAATAAAAAAAAAATGCATTTAATTTTGCTCTAATTTTTTTTGTACCTCAAGTTTATTGATTTTCACATGTTGTAGCCAAATATGTGTAAATGGTGTGGTCAAACGTGCTATGAAAGATCTACTGACATAAAACCCTGGCAACAATTGCTTTTATCATATAAAAACATCTAAACCACAACTGCGCCATGCATCACAATGCAGAGGTAGAGGCAGACTTCATGGAATCATGAAAATGCCATGATTGCAAGGTAGGAGTGATTCAATTGTAAAAGTTACTATAGATAATTTTAAAACAATCAATGTGTACTTGAAGCAAAAATGGAGCAAAACAAGATTTGTTCATTGACTAGCTAGCACTACTAGCCTTTTGACAAAAATTCTTGATTTAAACCATGTCCCTTTATCAATCAAATTAGGGGTTTGATCCAACCCCCTTTATCTAGAATTGATTTCATAAAAAACCTTTAATCAAATGAGTTTTAGTCAAACTCACGTATGTGGTGCCTTTGTGACTTCTTCACCTATCTACATGTTGCATTTTAAATTCAAATTAGTTAACTTCATGTCACATGTGCTTGGGTCAAATAGAATAACCTAAAGAAATAATTCAATGTGTAGGCAACACTCAGAGTTAGCTTTCTAAGATGCACAATATATAATATATTTTTAGTTTTATATTTTTAATTTATTTTTTAAGGAAGATAGGTCCATTACAAAAAAAAAAATAAGGACCTTTATTTGCAACATGGGAAAAATAGTAAATTAGGTAAAAAAAAAATACACCACACTTTGCATTGATATTCTTGTTTCTACAAAAGAATAAATCAATTTTGATGAAGAAACATGTTATAATAAAGTGCAAGTCCAAATTTATTTAATATCAACTAAAAATTATTAATCTATAAAATATTTAATAAAAAAATATCAAAAATATTAGTTGTTGGGATAAAATATCACTCATTATCAAATAATAAATTTATTTTAAAAAAGACGAAAGCAAGCCAAAAATTATAAAAATGATTATTTTAAAATTTTAGATAAGGTATAAATTAAATCTTTAAAAGAATATCACAAATCACTATTTTTATGTTAGCGTTATACTGTGAAAACAACAAAGGAATATTCTTAAACTTTTTGAAGCTTCATTGAAAATGACAGGAGGTGGAAGTATATGCTACTTAAGAATAACAAGCACATAAATAATTTTTAATTTAAATACTTTTCGATTAAAATTACAAACTAAGATATGTATGTTTAAATAATGTTTTATATATATTATTAATTATTATATATATAAAAATAGTTTTTTATATATATTATTAGTTTTTAATATATTTTATTAATTAATATTACAATAAACAATGTTAAGTAACAATGTTAAGTATTAATAACTTTCAGCGTTCTTTATATATATTATTAATTATAATATGTATAATAGTTAAGTATAATCTAGAGAAAGGTAAATTCTTTCCGATTTTAAGAAAATTCACCACCAATAATTCACCGTCAACAAATTCACCTCCAACAATTTATCACCAACAAATTCACTACCAACAAATTCATCACCAACAAATAATTCACTGCCAACAATTCACCACCAACAAATTCACTACCAACAAATGCGATGAGTTTTTCACGAGATAAATTTGTTATGACGATGAATTGTTGATAGTGAACTTGAATGTTTTAAAAAATCAATTATTCTGATCTAATAAGACTAAAAAGATGGGACACATACGGTAGTTAGTTTATGCCATTGCACTGTATTATGGCTTATCTTTACACTATTTCTTCAAACAATGTATTTGCGTATTGTTTACCTGTGAAAAATCTTTTGCATGTTAACTAAATAAAAACAAATGGAATAGACAAATTGTTGTACAAGGTTTTGCATGTTATCCTTCACTCTTTACTCTTTCTCTACCTCTGAAAAGGTATTTTGCACATGGAACATTTGTACTTGCTTTATTCTCTATTAGCAATATTAGGTTTTTCGTACCCTTATGCAACCTTCCAGCCATTTGTAAGGTCATTTAAATGTAGATTGATTTTTACCATTCATTTCCATTTGGTACTTGGTACTCAAACATTTATATTTTACACAATTCAGAATAAGTACTATTCTTTATGTTTGATTTGATAGTTGAGAGTTTATTTCAAGCTTTCATAGATGCCCATGTTGCTTTTGTCTTTTCAATTGTCTTCATTCCAAAATGCTTACATCCTTAAATGTTGCTTCTATTATGGAGACTAGGGGCCATAGACATTCAAATTATTGTACAAATATGTTTAATAATAAAATATTTTATCATTTATATGAGTTGAAAAATATTATACAAATCTTAAATTTTATCATTTAACAGACCTTCCTCTTAGTAAAGAAAAACCTGAGCCAAACAAGATCCCACCAAAAGACTAGGGGCCCAAAAAAATCACTAGGAATAGTCACCAAAAGGAAATAAACACAGTAAGCTGCAGAGAACCCATAACCAATCATAAACCCCACCTCAATAGGGGAAATGAAAGGGGAAGGAACGAAGGCAACAAGAGCACTCAAAAACAACTCCAGCTTCCCAAAACTCTTCACCTCAATAGAAGAGCACAACAAAAAAGTCAAGTAATAGGTAGCCAAAGGCCCATAGTAGCACCACCACACACCACCAACCAAGCCAATCAAAAGCTCCACCTCCATAGGAGAAGCCAACTAGGGGGACATTCATAGAAGAAACCCACTCCCAACCAGAATCACACCCATTACCTCAAAAAATGACTCAACCTCGATAGTAGTCACAAGAAGAGGAGGCAAGAAGGAGGGAGTGGAGAAAACAACAACAATACTCAACATCCACCAAGCATTACATCCAACCAGATCCCCAAGCTCCACCTCTAAAGGATAAGACTCAACCTCAATAGAAGTTGCAAAATGAGGAAACGGGGAAAAAGTAAGAATATAACCAACAACACCATTACTTATTAACCTCTCACTCCCTTGAGTGAGAAACAACCTGACTTCCAAAGGAGCCTTGAAACCAACCCCATCAAACACCTTTGCAATAGTGAACAAGAAGCACACGACCACCAGCACTGACCAATCTACACAACCCAAGCAACATACCTCCATCTCTCCAAGAAGAAACAAGAGATGGCCTCACAAATGTTTTGTCTCTTAAATAAGCAACCAAACCCAAATCCCCAAAGGGTCTAAGAAAACATCTTCTCAGCAGTTCCAAACTCCACCCCAAGGAAATACCATACCCTCCAAAAACCAAGTTAAACTCTTTTGAGACCAAAAGTCCCCAAAAAATAGCAGAGAGTCCCAGACAAAAAGACAGATCCACCACGAAGAAGCACCAACAACACATGCTATGAGGGAAGTAATAGGGAAGGCCCAAGCAAACAACCACTACCCCCACCTGACCCAAGAAGGCAAAGAAAAAGATAGAGAGAAGCATGTCGGACAAGGGAGGGACCAAAATCCCAAACCAAAGCCCCGCCATGTACCTCAGATGAGTCTCAATCAAGTCAAACCAGGGACAGGATAGAGCAAAGAAGACATTTAGCACCACATCCAGTAGGGGCGAAATACTGAGAACAACAATGCAAGACCGAGCTCTCCCAATGACCAAGCCAAGCCTCACAATGGAACCTCGAGAAGTTCACTGGAGACACCAGGAAAGAGGATGCAAAGCCACAACATCACCAACACCAACAGAAGGTCCATAGGTGATCAGGACGCAAATCAAGGGATGCTCACAAGCAACAAGCCAACACAGCCCACCCGAGCACAAAACCCCACCAGAACCAACCTTTGTGGTAGGGAGAAAAGAGGCGCCTGGGCCAGAGCCATCCCTAGCCCAAAGGGCACACAAGACTCCACCATCGCAGGAAAACAAAATATCCACAGACAACAGGTCAAAAAAACCCAAAAGAATGCCAAGGTTAAGCCTCCTCTAGCAAACAACCACCACACTGTCACTGATATGTATCCCCCACATAGGATCCTCATCATCATCCAACTCCTCTACATCAGAGCTCTCGGAAGATTTCAAAAGGCCTGCTGCAAACCTTCCCCGCACACACAACAATGAACCAAGTCGGCCAACGGTCGGGACAACCATGACAGCCCCAAAGGGCTTCTCGCAAGCTCCCAAACCACAACAGAAACCAAAAAAATGGTCTCCACAAAAGCACACAGAAGTAAAGGTTTGACCAAAACAAGAAACTCCTTCCGTCTGAGAAACAACAAAGAGATGACAACCGTAGAGTCATCCACAACCTCAAAAGAAACGAAACCACCAGGCACGCAACCACCAAACGCAAATAACGCCTGCAATCCAGAATAGGAAAAAGTGACACCATTAACAAAGTCACAACAACCTGTAATGAACTGCGGAGAACTCCCAACGACCAAAGAAATGGTCCAAAACCTAGAGCGTCGGACAAAGAACAGAAGACCCCGATCGGGATCGCCATCATCCTCAGAATCCCCAGCGTCGAAACCCTCAGGAAAATTCAAAATGCCTGCTCGAGGGCATTTCCCACTCGACGTTTCACTCATATCTTTTTCTCA
This sequence comes from Sequoiadendron giganteum, assembly GCA_007115665.2. NCBI lineage: Eukaryota > Viridiplantae > Streptophyta > Pinopsida > Cupressales > Cupressaceae > Sequoiadendron > Sequoiadendron giganteum. The sequence continues at coordinate 99,407,665 of CM021110.1, read as the reverse complement.
ATAGTTATCTTTTAGAGTCTATTTAAGGAAATGTTAAATAAAGAAAAAATATTAATTATAATAAATTTAAAATTAATAATTTTATAACATGTAATCTTTATTTAATAATGTTAATGAAGATGTAAGCATTTTTCTTCAAGAGACACGTAGATAATGATAACTTTCAGCATTTCTTACATATATTATTAATTAATATATGTATGCTAGTTTTAAATATAATATAAATTTGGACAATAATTACAAGTTATTAACCTATTTCAATAGAAATAGAGTTATAAGGACTCATCTTGTAGATTACAATATATTAAAATATTTTATACAAATTGTAAATCTATACATAAATTCAAATAAACATATCTAATAATAAAATACTCATCATTTATTATATTTAAAATTAAAATATAATATACAAATTTCAAACCTCAAAATATATTTAAATAAATGTTCAATAATAAAATACTCTTTATATTAGTATAATATATTTTTCAATGAATGAACATATCTAATAATAATACTCTATCATTTTTATTAGCATATATAAATCTTAGCCATCAAGATATAGCTGAATTGACATAACTAGTAATAAAATGCTACTAAGAATTTTTTCTTTGGTGTGCATTTGTAATTTTTGTAAAAAATAGAAAAGATAAAGCTTAAGTGAATGTGAAATCTATTAGAATTTTAAAAGTTTATAATATTAGAAGTCATACAAAACATACAATAGCGTATTTAGTGGAAGTGTTGGTTAAATATATGAATGATTTTAAATTATTTAATATTTTACAATTAAGAGAAATGGTACAATTAAATATTGCATAAAGTATTTAATGTTTCATAATGAAAACAATAGTTGTAATTAAATAAGTAAACATAAGGTGGTTTGAAATATGTGTAGTTAGAGCATAGTTGATCATAATGAAAAGTTTATAGAAATGAATTTATAACTCTTTTTTTAGCATTAAATTCATAATTATATAATTTCATAAAAAATATATCATCTCAAAGTTTGAACATAAATTATTAAAAGATATAAGAAATATAATTTTAAAATAATTAAGAAATATAAATTAAATCTTCCAAAAAAACATCACAAATGATTATTTTATGCTTTTTCTTAGATATAATGAAAGAATATGCTGAATGTTTTAAAAAAACAATTTTGTAGTCTAATAAGACTAAAAAGATGGAGCACATACTTTATCAACTTTCTAAATTTTTCTTTCCATGAAATATCAAATGAATTCAAATCTCACCAAGAGTCATACAATAGTTAGTTTATGCCATTGCACCATATTATGTCTATCTTTACATTGTTTCTTCAAACAATGTATTTGCATACTGTTTACCTGTATGGAGACTAGGGGGACAGGCATTCAAATTATTGTGCAAATATGTTTAATAATAAAATACTTTTATCACTTATACTAGTTTTAAAATATATTAAATAAATTTCAAATCTGAAGATATGTTTAAATGATCATGTTTTATGTTAAAACATTTTCATTATTTTCACAATATTTAAAGTTGAAATATATTATAAATATCCTAGATTTAAGATATGTTTGAATGAATTTGTTCAATCATAAAATAATCTTGTTAGTTTTACAATACTTAGAATTGAAATATATTATACAAATTTTAAACTTTAAAATATATTATACAAATCTTAAATCTTGTCTAATTTTTCTCTTATCACTTTCATGCTACTTAGAGTCAAAATATATTATACAAATCTTAAATTTGAAGACATGTTTTAATAAATATTTTTAAGAATATTATATTGATAGTATTTATAGCTGAAATTCATTATATAAATCTTAATTTGAAAATATATTTGAATGAACTGTTTAATATTAAAATATTCTTATCATTTCATTATATTTAGAGTTTAAATATATTATAATTTATGGAAAGAGAAAATACATTTCATACGATATTGGAATTATATTAGAAGAGATGTAAAAACTAATAATATTAATACCACCGAAATTTTACATCTTTAATACTTATACTAATAAATAAATCTTAAACATGAAAAATATGTTTAAAAGAATATATTAAATAATAATATTATTTTCATAATACTTAAAACTAAAATATATTATACAAATCTTAAAGGAACATATTTAATAATAATAATAGAATAATAGGAATGCCTTTTTCAGGATTGAGAGGAGGCTTGGGTTGCCCTAATGCTACTTAATTCATTCAAACAGTTCATTCAAATATATTTTCAAACATATCAAAATTCAAATATATTAATGTCAAGAATATATTCCAACTTTAAATATAGTGAGAATGATGAGAATGGATTATAAAATAGTTTATTCAAGAATATTTTCAAATTTAAGATTTGTATAATATATTTTAGTTCTAAGTATTATGAAAATATTATTATTATTTAATATATTCATTTAAACATATTTTTCATGTTTAAGATTTATTTATTAGTAAAAGTATTATACAAATATATTTTCAAATATTCATTCAAACATATCTTCAAATCTAAGATATTTTTTTTGTATTATAGATAAGGAAGTCACAAAAAATACAGAGAAAGTTTCAACGAGATTTACAGAGGCAAGAGGCCAGGCCTCTCAGCAAGAGTAGCAAGAAGACTACAAAATTGCAAGTCCTAGACAAAAATTACCAGTAGGTAATCAAAAGCTTAGATTAAAATATCATCATGGATGTCAAGCCCATAGAGCCCTCCATCCACACAATTTGTTTGTTCTCCTAGATCTGAGCAAGCATGAGGAATTGGTCCTTCTTGGCGTTCTTTTGGTTCTTAAGCTCCTTGATGAACATTTTGCAGGTCCTCTCGAAGATCTGCAGATTATCCACATTTCTCCTCCATTCGTAACCATTCTTCATCTCATAAATGAAGAAGGTGGCATGTCCCGTCTTCAGGAACCTTTTCAGCTTCTTCCTATCCATCATCATGGTAGTATGAACCTGCAAGAAAATTTTAAAGTATGTGAGTTTTCGAAAAGACTCAGTGAGAACCCTGGGGGTGTTCTGAAACCTTTCTTCATTTCTGCATATCCAAACCTGCCAAAGGATATTAGAAGAGAGAATGTTCCAAAACATATTAGTATCCTTATTAAGCCCATCAATATGCCTAGTGATGATTTCAAGAGTATTAATAATCATAGGATAATTGATGCCAAACATTTTCCAAATTTCTTTAGCAAAAATACAGTCTAAGAGAATGTGCCTTCCTGATTCAGGCATTCTGCATAAGTTACAGTAATCGGTAGCAGAGTTGTCTTTTCTAATTGGGAGTCTGTCAAGAATCGACAGCCATTTAATTTTTTTTATTTTAGGTTCTATAGATCCTTTCCAAAGAATATTAAAGTAGTTCTTCTAGGAGCAGATATCCAGGGTGGTGTACTAGATAGTATTGACATGGTCAATGATGGCATCATTATATCCAATCACCTTGTAAACATTTTTGGCTTTGATTCTGGATATAATGGTCCCATCTAGCCATTTGCAGTTTAAGTATCTTTGAGAGTCCACATGGCAAGTAGAAGGTAAGTCCTTGGTGGCTTTAATAATCATATTATAAGTTTTCTTCTAGGAGGTTGGGATATTATACTTGCTTCTGAGATCTTCCCAACCAATTAGCCTGTCCTGCTCAAAGAGGTCAGCTAAGTGAGAGATGCCCCTATTATTCCAGTATCTAGCAGAGCAGCCCTGGGAAAGGGCGAGGGGTTTGCCAGAGGCTTGAAGGTTCCACTAGATGGATCTTTCACCATGAAGAAGACAATCATCATGGAAGGCCTTGTTAGTGATAAATCTCTTAACATGATTCCAGGCTTTCCATATGGACTTAAAAACAGTAGATCTATGCACAAAAATAGGAAAGTCTCCGATAATCAGATCATTGAAGGGAAGATTTTTCCAGTGTTTTGTATTTTTGAGGAATCCTCTTTCAATATTGTTTCTAATAAGGACCTTCCAAGGTTCATTGCCTTCCATAGAGTGAAAAGTCCATTTGGCGGCAAGGGCAATCCCTTGGAGTTTAAGGTCCTTCAGGCCCAAACCCCCTAGGATTTTATCAGTATGACACCAATCCCATTTAACAACATGCATTTTCCTATTGCCTTTACCATCCGACCAGAGAAATTTTTTGATGGCTTTTTGAATTTCCAAAATTTGATAGTTACTAAACATCCAAGCAGATGAATAGTAGATATTGTAGGAAGAGAGAATTTTTTGGCAGACCTGAACTCTGCCAACCAAGGATAAGGACTTGTTGTGCCACTTATCCAGCTTGTTAGTGATCTTCTCTTTCACCCAAGACCACATATCCTTAAGGGAGGGGTCAACAGAGAAAGGTATGCCCAAATATCTCACAATTTTTTGTGGGCCTCCCCATTGAAAGTCATAGCTTTTAAACCAATCAGGGGGCTATTCAACCCATCCCAAACATATATACTTGGGGTGAGAAACACAAGCACTAGAGATAGAGAAAAAGAGGCTAAGCTTGTTTTGCAGGGCTTCAAAGTTGTGGGCAGTGGCTTCAAAGAAGATAGCAGTGTCATCAGCAAATTGGCAGTTTATGAGCTCTTTGTTATTAGGGAGAGTTATGCCCTTAACAGTAGGGGAAATAGAGTTATCTCTAAGAATGTAGTAAAGGGCATCAAAGGAAATAACAAAGAGAGCAAGGGCCAAGGGGAAACCTTGTCTAATGGATCTACCCAGGGGGAAGGGGTCAGAGAGGGAGCCATTGATATCAATCTGGGCAAAAGCATCATTAAGTAACATTTTCACAGATTTACAGAAAGTACAAGGAAATCCAAAAGCCTCAAGCATCATGGAGATAAAGTTCCATTCAACCCTATCATAGGCATTTTCGAAGTCCAGGAGAAACATAGTAGATTTTTTCTGAGAGAAGTTGGCCCAATTCATTGCTTCCCAACTGGTGATCAGGTTCTCAAGAATATACCTTCCTTTAATAAAACCAGTTTGGGTAGAGCAGAAAAACTTAGGCAGGATTTTCTCAAGTCTAAAGGCCAGGATCCTGGAAAAAAATTTATAGGAGACATTGAGGAGGGTGATAGGTCTCTAATTTTTGATGAGAGATTTGTCTCCATCCTTGGGAATTAATTTAATAATACCATGGTTGATGGAGCTACCTAGGGATTCCCTATCCAGGGCTTCCAAGTAGAGCTCAAGAAGATCTTTGCATATCCAATCCGAGTTGGCCTTGTAAAAATCCACAGGGAGACCATCGGGCCCACGGGCCTTTTCATTATTAAGGGAGTTAATGGCCTTGTCAATTTCCTGCAGGGGGATGCCTTTATATAACAGGTCAGCATCCATAGAGGAGATCCTATTAGGGATAAGAGTTCTGCATTGATTCCTAAGGGAGGTAGCCTTCGCCGAGTCTTCAGAGGTAAAGAGATCCTTATAAAATTTTGCAAAGGCCTTTTTGATACTATCAAGGTCAGTAATTTATTGATTGTTAACAATAATTCTCTCAATATTCTCATTGGAGTGCTTGTGTTTGAGAAGGTTGAAGAAGAATTTTGAGCCCCTATCCCCAAACAGGAGCCAGTGAGCATGAGACCTAATTTTGGCTCCTCTAGTTTTAACCTGTTGGTGTTGTCTAAGGGATTCTTTAGACATAATCACATGGGAGATGAGATAATTGTCAGAGGGGTTGGCTTGGATGTTAGCCTCAGCTCTCTGAAGGTCAGAGGAGAGCTTCTTTTCGGTGAATCTATAGTCTTTGGCTCTTTTTTGGCCTATGGTTTTTAACAGGTTCTGCCAGGCAAGAATGTTCATGTTCCATCTCTCGGTGTGAGAGATGGGAGGGAAGTTGTTCTTATTGATGAGGATAATGATATGGATGGTAGCAAGAGCGTCCTCATCCTTGAGAATACTAGTGTTCAGGAAAAAATTGGGATTGGAGGCTTTGGTGAGCATAGGCGAGGTGTTAGTTTTAAAATGGATGGAGATAGGGTGATGATCAGAGAGGGGAGTGGGGGTGACGAGGACAAATTTGCCAAGATTATCCGGTAAGACAGAGAAGAAATTTTTATTAGCATAGAATTGGTCCAGTCTAGAGTATATTCTAGAAGGACCCTGTTGAAAGTTGCACCAGGTATGCCATATGCCCATATTCATGTCTTTACTTCCAGTTAAAGGGTCAAAGAATTTTTTATTATTTTTCATTCTATTCCAGTGTAATTTTTCAGGGTCTTTCCAGGCAAACGAAGTACCACCAAATTTATCTTCTTGGGATTCAATCATATTGAAGTCCCCTCCCATGAACCATGGGATGTTAGGGAGCACAACTAGCCAGTCCCAAAGGCTCACTCTCTCCCTGTAGTCGTTTGAAGCATAAATTGAGCATAAGCCAAAGACATTGCTATTGTAGTTGATAGTGATCCAGACGACTTTGTTACAAGGGGAGATCCCATTACTAGTGATAAAATTCTCCCATCTCGGGTTAACCAGTAGTGCAACCCCTCCCCTGCCCCTAGGGTGATTGGTATGGAATTTGATAGCATCCTTCCAAAGGAAATTAAGGTTGGATTCAAGAACAAACCCAATAGCTTTAATTTCTTGCAACATTAAGAAATCCATAGAGTTATTTAAAAAATGCTTAATGAAAAACTTCTTGTCCGGGGATTCAAAACCCCTTATGTTCCATGAGATGCAGTTCATGAGGAAACATGCAGGGGGGGAGAGCACTGGTCGGCCGATCCCAAGATTGGGGTTTTAGCAACAGGAGGGGTACTCCTCTTGTTCTTCTATCATTGGAGGATCTTTGATCTTCATTATTTTTGGGCCGGGAATCCCAATAGGTAGCTTCCATCTCATCATCATTAGATGAGGGAGTGATATGAAATTGAGAATCTTGATGATGATATTCTTCAATCATGCATCTCCTCAGAGACTCAATTTTGGGGGAAAGGATGAGATCCACAGATCCTGAATTGGGGTTGGGAGACAGGTGTGGCGGTTTTGGGAGAAAAGATTCAGGCGGCAGATCTAAGTTTCGGAGGCAGGATGATGGGCCAAGGAGGTATCCTGGCATCTCCTAATAGACATTTGAATGACCTTATCGAGTGGTTCAATCAGTTGGGGAATGAACCTCCATAGAAATGGCAGGATTTGTTTAACTAATATGGAGAGGGCAAGAACTTCCTCAAGAATGGCCTCAAGAGACCAAGCCAAGGCATGAAAGGAGGTAGACCTGATCCAGTACTATTTTTTAAGGGGGGAAGCTGTGCTTGCAGAATGAAATATGGAGACCAAGCTTTAAGCTCCAATAGTTATGGAACCAGTCGTCTAAAAATTTTCTAGGAGGGCTTGAAAAAAATAGCCGAGTTCCTTAACCTATTTTTTTCTTTCCCAATTTATATTAGCATTTCTGGATTTGGAGAAACGGAGAAAGGGGGTGGCAGCCATGGATCGATAGGACCTCATGATCCGTTGGATAGAATTGGCTATTGGATCATGGTGGCGGATTTTCACTTGATGGAAAAGGTGTCAAATTCAAGTTGTGCAAAGTTGCAAAGTGGTGCAACTTTCGCTCTGCAACTCGTGTGACCAAGCAGACTCTTCCAATACATCCAAATAGGTATGCTAGGCATGGTATTTTTTTGCACCGAAACACGTGGAATTGCTGAGCTATGTTCCATCGGATCGATCCCTCCAAAGTGGCATGACCGACATGCTTAGGATCCTATAGGATGTTGAGCCTTCTACAAAAACCTCTCTTGGTTTTGGCTATCTATTGGTGGTGGCAGATTTTCACTTGATGGAAAAAGCATCAAATGCAAGAAGTGCAAAGTTGCAGAGTGGTGCAACTTTTGTTCTGCAACTTGTGTGACCAATCGGACTGTTCCAACACGTCCAAATAGGTAGTTTACACTAGGAATGGTCCTCTTTTGCACCGAAATACATGGAATTGCTCCGAGCTATGTTCCACCAGATCGATCGCTTAGGTTGGAGGAGTCTTAAGTTGCAAATTTTTAAGTTGCTTAGAACAAAAATTTGAAATGATATTGAATGGCCCACTTAGCACTCATTGCATCTAAATGCTCACAGAGGTGAGGCACTAGGCCTTCCGGGAGGTCACCCATTCCAATATACTTCCAACACTCCAAGCAGGTAAGTTAGGCATGGTCCTCTTTTGCACCGAAATACATGGAATTGCTCCGAGCTATGTTCCACCAGATCGATCCCTTAGGTTGGAGGAGTCTTAAGTTAATTTTTAAGTTGCTTAGAACAACAAATTTTGATATTCAATGGCCCACTTAGCACTCATTGCATCTAAGATGCTGAGAGGTGAGGCACTAGGCCTTCCTGGGAGGTCACCCATTCCAATATACTCCAGCTCAAGCACTTAACCACAAAGTTTTTTCCCCAAGGTTAAGCCCACTTAACTTGCAACCCCATTTGCAAAACCTTCAGAAAGTGTTGTGCCTTATGAAACATTCATTATAGAGCCCCTTTAGCTCATCAATTGATAAGTAAAAGGTATTTTCTACAATGTGTCAAATTGTGATATTGCTATTAGGATTCCTTTGAGAAATCATTTGTAGTATTAGATATAGCTCTAGCTTCTACAATATTGCACATGATTGCTGATAGTTTCAAAGATCTAGATAACATCAATAGTTCACATTAATCAAGAAGGATGAACATCTTAAAGACATTTGCAGAAATCACGACAAGTAACCTTCTTGTGAACTTAGGGTTGCAATATTTGATCTGCAACATGTTCCACCATTTCTTCAGTAGGATCAATAACACACATAATGAAGGTGTGTTTGTAGCCATGAAATATTATGGTTCGAACTATCCAGGAGAGTGATGTTTTATCTCAACCAACCATATCTATACCATGGTTTGTTTGGAAACAAGGATGGGTTCTCTCTTCATCGGCATATACATTATTCCTCGATGTGTTCACACCAGTGTTACAAGACTAGGACTCACCTCGGACTTGACAAGCCATTTTTTGACTTGGACTCGGGCTCAGAGCCCAGACTCGACAAATAGAAAAACCTAAGAAATTCAAAGATTTGTAAGGATTTAAAACTTGTTTCATGCACCCTTTAATAAATAAACCTTAAAGACACAATAGCATCATCAAATAGAAATTACTATGATCCCATACACAAACATACATCAATCACATAAGTATAAGCACAAATTTTAGCTGAAGGAAATAACACATTTAGATATATAAATATTGTGATATTGCTATCAGGATTCAATCGCGTAGTTTTACAAGTCAAACTCATTGACCCATGATTCATCGGTAGTGGTTCACAAGAACACATCTCTCATGATAATGAATGGTTCATAAGGAGGAAGATAAATTTTCATCCATTTCTTCTATCACAAATGAGATAAGTGCCTGGTTTCGTGAAGGTCATGAGACAACCATTAATGGGGAGTGGATACATGAAGAACTAATGGAGAATGATAATGGCTTCAAACTTGCTATAAAGGAATTTTTTTTTGTTTCAATGATGCAAGAGGTTTTTGGTTTCACTACCAAAATGAGCCTACAAAGAATGCATGTGAAACTCCTTTTGACCTTGAGGGTGTACTTACTCCATCTCAAGGATCATGCATTGAGGATGACATAGATCAATGCCAGGGCTGACCAATTAATAATTATACACGTGAATAATTCAAACATGTACATGTCAATAAGGGAAGTACAAGTACTCAAAAACATGTAAGCCTCAAAAAGTATACACACGAATACATAGTATACACAAATTAAAATAAAGTATATGCACGAATACGAGGTATATGCATGAAAACATGTCAGCCACAAAGTATACACTCGAATGCATGTAAGTCACAAAGTATACACATAAGTTGTAAAGTATACACTTGAATACACGTAACTCATATCTATTGAACCATCAATTTAGAATGCAAATATGGACAGGCATCGATAAAATATATTTTTATTAACCAAATAGTCATGTAGGCATACATAAATATATGTCGATATAAGTATGAAATATATGTACAAAATAGCCATATAGGCTTACGAGAATTCCATCTAGGCATACAATGTCAAATATGTCCAATAAAAAATATGTGCAAAATTGCCATGCAGGCATACAACAAAGGACTCTGGAATCAAAAGTCATTGCTCTCCATGCGCAAGAAATAAATCTTTCCCTTTCCTTTTCACTCGGATTGCGATAGGTCTATCACTCATTTTTGCTACGCTTGTGGAGTGCTCTTGCTACTCCTCCTAGGGTTTAGTTCATGGTGAAGTTTTAACTATTACAATAAGAAATAAAGACATAAATATATAGAAATTAGATTATAAAAAATGATATATTTGACAAAATACTCACTTACAGTCATCTCACGATGTTTCTCCTCGAGGGAAATATCCTCACGCCCATGCTCAGGCGTTTTCAATCCCTGTATAAACCATACAAATAGACAAAAAATACGTGAATCAATAATGGTTTGATTTTTCACTCAAATTCAAATTGAAATTTACTAATTTGCCTCATACCTCTTTTGTCAGAGCCATCGAGGATTGTATAGCAGATGTCACACCAATATCCATTGCCCTCGTCACATTCAAAGGTGTATCGTCTCACAATAACTAAAAATAAAACAATAAATTATTCAACGTAATCAATGATGTGCATGTATAAACTACACACATCTATTAAGTACTTGATTCATTAGTTAAATTCTCTTTATTCTATTATCTGCGTGAAGGTTTGAGTAAATCCACTGCCACTGGGAAGTGTTCCATCAAAACCTCCAATATTAGTTTGTTCAATATCCAAAATTGCATATTAAATTACCATTCGTAAAACAATGCCATTAATATGCAATAAACTTATAATTGTTTACTAGTTACATACCCTTGCGATAGGTGTACTACAAAAATAGGTTGGTGGAGGGCCGATGTATCTAGTCTCAACACTGTGACCTTGCAATTTTATTAAAATTATAAAACATTTTTAGTTAATCTTGCATTTCAAAAGCGAAAATAAATAAATTAAATTCAATGAACACATGTACTAAATTTTACCTGACTATCAATGTCATATGCCTCATGCAAAATGTTAGCTGCCCTCTCCATCTCCATAGCTACAGACGGATCTTGTGTATCAGTCTCCTGAGGGTCAGTGGGGTCATGTGAACAAGTAGCCCCGCAATATTGACATACATGTGTTCAAAGACCACCACTAGAAGACTCCCCTGGATGACGCTATAGAATGGGGCTAGTATGATGGATGACACTCTGGGTCAAAGTGTTGATTGCCTGCAATGTCTCTACATCAACACTTTCCTTCACGATGGAAGGCATAACAATGTGCTCATGAGGTGGCCTAGCAAGAGCTCATCTACCTTGCCATGTAGGATCCGGCTGTGCACCAGGTCTATCCTGAGCTGACCCCCCACCTCTCCCCTGGAAATCCCTCATATCAAAATAATTTGAGATTTTATTCACTATGAACTCACTGTATAGTTTCCTCAGGAAATATTGTGGGTCCTCGCAATTGTTGCATGGTGGGTAATCGAAGACCATGTACCACCTATCATAAAACCGCTCCTTCATCTATTGGTGGTGGCACCAATGGATAGGAAACCTCTTCGCGTTGAGGGTAAGATTTTGATTTGTGCGTGGGTCGGTTAATAATGAGCAAAAATCACCTTTTGTAATTTTTAAATTTTTCACATCCTTGTATGATAGTTTATTTTCATAATATTCCCTAGCCGCTTGTCTCCTATCTTCCCATCCAGTTATTTGTTTGCTAATTGAATCTACGTTTGTTAACATACCTTTCAATGAATTTGCTAGGGTCATTATTTATGTGGTTGAACCATTTGGATCACTCAACCTATTGATCAAATCCTCAATTTGTTTTTCGCTCTCAATTTCACTCATTAAATTTTGTTGAGTGCTAGGAGGGGGTTGAGTGATTGGTGGAGGAAGTTGATGTTGTGGTTGATTTTGATCTTGGGGATTTGGTTGGTCTTCCTGTTGAGGATTTTGAGGGTTTGCAGGTTGATTCGCATCTCCTAAAAATTCAAACAAATAGATATCAAATTCAACCTAAAACTAACAAATTCAAAACAAAAACCATAGAATCCTTACCTCTTACAACTCCTCGTCATCATGGCACCATCATTGTGAAGAAATACAGATTCTTGGTGAAGAAATTCTCCTCCTAGAATGCGAGCACGATATTCTAGGTTTTTTGGCCGCGGGTGCAACAAAAAAACTAGTCGAAATGCAAATGAGAGATTTGGATTTGTTTTTTTGCTTTTCACAGTTGATAATGCAAGCACGTTATAACGCACTCGCGTTATGTCTTTGTAGTTGTAGCCGTTGAGACCCTGCCTAGGTTTAATGAAAAACATAATTTGAGCGTGTTATGGTTTTCAACTTTTTTTTTTGAGGGTGTCCATGGAATTGCTACACATTTCCATGCACCCACCCTTTTGTGTTTCCATATTGCTTATTCAAATAAAATATATATTTATTTTGGTATATGAGTTAGTGGTATGGTATTAACAAAAATTCAAGAATACATGCCACAATCTCTACCTTCCATAATTTTGTTAGAATCTACAAAGGTTCCCAGTTGGTTCCCAATGAATTTTAATGTGTCCAATTCCCAATATTTTGAGGGTAGGTTATATAGTCTAATCCATATCGATATTTTGGCTATTTATTTCTTTAGGGCATTAAAGTTTGGTTCCCATTCCTTTATGTAGATACCACTACCCCTATTGTGTATGTCCCTCCATTCATAATTTTCTTTTTGATACTCCCAAATGGACATTCAACCAAAAATAAACAATTGGGTAATGCTTTTAACTTAACATCCATCCCCCAACTAGAATTGCACCAATTTCTAATTTTAGGCTTGGTTGACCAATCCCTAGCCCATTTCATGCAAAAGGCTATTTCTTTCAATGTTACTACTAAACTATTTAATTTTTCATCTTTAAGAAAAATAAAATACACCCCTAATATTTAGGGATAAGAGGAATGTTATTCACATTTGTTTCTATTTCCATTATTTTTGATATCCATTACTCTTTCTTGTTTCCCCTTCCAATTACTACCTTTGGTGGTATACATTTCCATCTCTTTCTTTCATCCTCATGATTTCCATATTCTTCCCTTTATTTTTTAGGGATTCCCTTTTAAATTTGACCCCAAGGTTTTGACTAGGAATACCAATTCCATCCATATCTTCCTTTGCTTCTACTATTCCATTCTGATGCAGGAGCATCCGAGTTCAGTGAAATCGGCATCAACAAAAAAATAATTGATTTGAATTTATTGTTTTCACTTTCCTTTTTCCTTTTTTGTGTGTAATTCATTTTTGTTCTAATAATCATTTGATTACATTGTTGAATTGAGACTCTTCTAAACTTCATTTATTTGAATTGAATCTCAATTGAGTTTTAGTCAACATATGAGATATTGAAGTTTGAAAGGCCATCATGGATTAAATATATAAATAATAAAATAGTGAGGAGAAAAGAAGGTGAAGGGATTACAAATGACAAGGAAATGATACAGATAGAAATGAAGAGTTGAAGAGTTTATGTGAAGAACTTGAAGGGAAATCGAACAATACAAAGTGGTAGGTTTGGCATCATGAGAAGGCGCGCCAGGGGAGGAAGAAGACACTCTTGAAAATTGATGTCCCACTTGTTCATCCACTTGTTGTTTTGCCTCATGAACATTTTTTTCCTACAATCTAGCGTCTCCTTCATAACCACTTTAGGCCAATGGTGGTCATCCATGTTTTCAACCTTCTTTAAATAGCTTATCAACCGAGCTAACGTTGATGCTTCCAATGGAAAAGTCTCAGCTTTAGCTAAAAGAATTTCATATGGGACTGTGGTTTTAACTTTGAGACTACTTGTTATTAGATGTTTCTGGATTTTTTCTAGTTGCCTCCAACTGCACTTTGACATACTACTTCCCCACACTTCGCACCCATAAAGAACAACTGACACAACAAGCAATCCAAAAAGGGTTTTCTTGGTTTTCCAATCCCAAAGTTCAGCTTTTCTACAACTGTTTTGCAAAAGTTAGGAGACTTTCCAACCTCCTAGCATCCTTTCTCGTACGACAAGTCTCCCAACTAAGCTTATAATGAGATTCTATCCCAGGATACTTGTATTCTTTCACAATTTTAAGCTGAAAACAAACAAAATGCAAATGGAAAGTCAACAAATATAGAATAAAGATATTAGAAATGAGAGATAAGGGTGTCTTATGTGGATGTGAAGGCAACACAAAAGGGTGACTGGGAGGAGTGGCAGCCTGGGAAAGTTAGGCGTAGGAACCAGAAAATCAGGCACAAGAAATTAGACTGATAAAAGGCATGAAGGCACACAGATGACATATAAAAACTTTTAGTACATAGAGAAAGGGTTGCACCTAGGTCTGTAATCCCTTTGAATTTTCAAGTAGCTGATATAATGAACAATAGAGGTAGTGCTGAAAGGTAAGAGGACTGAAATGGAGCAAATTCTAATGCATACATAGTAGATTACACTTTAACATGGATAAAAAGCCTATAGGATGTGAGCAGTCAAGGAGTTTTGATTTAATGAATAGTTGAGAGTAGGTGCCATTTGGTTTGAAGATGGGTCGAGCTAATGAATTAGGTGAAACTTAGCATGTAAAGAGGCAACCAAGACAAACAACTAGCATAGTGCAGCCTGTGTGTAGAAATTCCAAGGAATTGAAGAAGTGTGAGGACAAGACTAATTGGCTGAAGATTAACGGTGATAAGACAGTGATGGGAGGATAGAGAACAAGGTAGAAGAGTTGGACAAAGGAGTTGCCTAAAAGACGTAATGTAATTTTTAATTTCTCATGAATATGAATAATAAAGTTTATCTGCTTTGATTTAATTGTTGAGTGCAGTTGTAATCAGTTCAAATTGACACAAGTTATTGTCGATTTGTGAGTTAATCAATTTTTGAGTCTTTTGTAATCTAAACGTGTAAATTTGGATGAGTGTTGTGTTGTATGCTTTGCATTAAGTTGGTATCAAAGCTAGAAGATCCTGAGAGTGCAAGGTATGCACCAGGACAAGAGAGTTGTGAGAGAAAGTTTGTTGCATACATGAAAGAGAGTCTGTAACTGCTATCCTCCAACAAAGATAAAGCTGGGTAGAAAGTGTAGAGTTCCTCCACTAAGAGAAGGTGGGTAGAGGAAGCATCTTCCATAATATTTTTTGGGTAGAGGGTAGTTTAAAGAAAGTGTTGTGTGAAGGTAGATTACAATAGACAAAATGGACTCTTTGTAAGAATCGAGGTTTGATTGCAGTATGGAACTATTCCAAAGAAGACAATGTGCAAAGACTTAAAGACATCCGACAAAAGATTTCAAACATGGCTCTTTTGTTGCTACCTTCCATTCAAGCGGAGCTTGAATCTTTTCTTCCTTGAGAGTATGATGTGGGAGCATTTGGGTTCAGTGCAATCGGCATCAACAAAAAAAAAATTGTTTTGAATTTATTGTTTTCGTTTTCACTTTCTTTTTCTGTGGGCAATTCCTTTTGGTTTTGGTAATTGTTCGATTAAATTGTTGAATTGAGACTCTTCTATTTATTTGAATTGAATCTCAATTGATTTGTAGTCAACATTTGAGATATTGAAGTTTGAAAGGCCATCGTGAATTAAATATATAAATAATAAAATAGTGAGGAGAAAAGAAGGTGAAGGGATTACAAATGACAAGGAAATGATACAAATAGAAATGAAGAGTTGAAGAGTTTCCATGAAGAACTTGAAGGGACATCGAATGATACAAAGTAGTAGATTTGGAATCATGAGAAGGCGTGCCAGGGGAGGAAGAAGACCTGCTCCATGGCTCAAGAAAATTAATGCCAAGTTAAAGAGCCTTGACAAGCTACATGCAAAGGAGATAAAATGCAGATTGAAAACAAATAAAATGTAGATGGAAAGTCAACAAATACAAAATAAAGATATTAGAAATGAGAGATAAGGGTGTCTTATGTGGATGTAAAGGCAACACAGAAGGGTGACTGGGAGGAGTGGCGGCTTGGGAAAGTTAGGCGTAGGAACCAACAAATCAGGCACAAGAAATTAGACTAATAAAAGGCATG
This sequence comes from Sequoiadendron giganteum, assembly GCA_007115665.2. Lineage (NCBI taxonomy): Eukaryota > Viridiplantae > Streptophyta > Pinopsida > Cupressales > Cupressaceae > Sequoiadendron > Sequoiadendron giganteum. The sequence goes on along the minus strand of CM021110.1, from coordinate 99,391,532 downwards.
AAGGTACACAAATGAAATGGATAAAAACTGCCAATGCATAGAGAAAGAGGGGTTGCACCTAGGTCCATAAGCCCTTTAAATTTTCAAGCAGCTAATAGAGTGAACAATAGAGGTAATGCTAGAAGGTAAGAGGATTGAAATAGAGAAAATTTTAATGCATACACAACATATTACACTTTAACATGGATGAAAAGCCTGTAGAATGTGAGCAGTCAAGGAGTTTCGAGTTAATGAATAGTTGAGAGTAGGTGCAATTTGGGTGTGAAGATGGGTTGATCAAATGAATTGGGTGAAACTTAGCATTTAAAGAGGCAACCAAGACAAACGACTGACATAGTGTAGCCTGTTTGTAGAAATTGCAAGGAATTGAAGAAGTGTGAGGACAATATTAATTGGGTGAAGATTAATGATGACAAGACAACGATGAGAGGATAGAGAACAAGGTAGAAGAGTTGGACAGAGGAGTTGCTTGAAAGGTGTAATTTAATTTTTAATTTCTCATGAAATCTAAATAATAAAGTTTATCTACTTTGATTTAATTGTTGAGTGCAGTTGTAATCGGTTCAAATCGACACAAGTTATTGTTGATTTGTGAGTTAATCAATTTTTGAGTCTTTTGTAATCTGTACATGTAAATTTTAATGAGTGCCGTGTTTTATGCTCTACATTACATTCACTATGTGATTGCCAACCATTCCATATGTTTTCTACCTTTCACCATTTTTTCTCTTAAATTTTTTTATATGGTCTATCTAATTTTTTTATCACGATACATTTTTTTGGGTTGAGTCAATGTATTATTATGATAAATTGACGAACTATTTTTTTTTTGCTCGATAATAGAGTTAATTTTATTAATAATTATAAAATATTACATAGTTATTCTCATTGCAACTTCTTCTTTAAAAACTCTTTTCTGACATCATTAAGCTCCTCTACAAGAACCTCTAAGCCTAAAACCTAACCACACTACAATCAACTTCTTCACTACATCAAACAAAGAAGCCTCGCAGGTAACCCTCATAAACAAGACTAAAGCCATCAACCCCTAAAAAGAGACCTATTAACAAGTCATAAGTTTGAAGCCCTATTTGGTCCTCCCTTAGTCTAAGACCGAAGGACTATAGTGAAGTTTTCCTTCTTTTCTTTCTTTGTTTTCTTCCCCTTAACAATTTGCCAACTGTCCACCCAACTTCTTTTTCTTGCGACCTCATTATACCTTTTTTCTCTCAACACTCTGGAGTTGCTGCCCGGTTCGACTCCTTTGCACAACCGTTGAAGACAACACTGTCATTGTTTCCAGTTGGATTCCCTTCCAGTGTCGGGGCTTCACTAGTTTGTTGTTGATCCTCCCTTCTACCATCATTTAACAACGCCTTCCCTTCCTGACCCAGAACCCCAGTAGCCTGATCGTCCTCTTCCCTACCTTTTAACTGAGATCTCACTTGCTTTTCCTCCTTTTTCTCCACCATATAATGCTAGGGAGCAACATCTTTCTACCAAGAAGCAAATTTGTTAGTTCTATTTTTGGCACATTATACTGCCAAGTGCCTGGTTTGAAAATAGATTTTGCACCCCCTTCGTAATCTAGGGGCTACACCCAACAACCTTTCAATTTTTTTATCCGGATCTCTATCAGAAGCTCCTTAGACACGTCCATTTCCACAAAAAATTGAGAGAAGGTAGAGTGCAGAAGATTTGAAGAACCCTCATCCACCATCAAAAATATTCCTAACGAGTTCCCTACTGCCTCCAAGTAGGAATCAAACCAAAATTGTAAGGAGAGGTTATGAAGTCTCACCTAGATAGGAACCCTCTCAAAAAATTCAGTGGTTGGATTGAAATTCGGGTGCCATGGCTTTAACATCAGTGCATACTTTTCTTCCTAGTCCCAGTGTTAGTCACAAATGATTTTATTTATATCTTGCTCCTTTTCAAAAACAACAATGAAAAAACCTTTAGCCATAGGATATATTTGAATGTACCCTTCCAAAACCTACTTTCAGTGGTTAGAAATCCACTAGTGGAGATCAATCAAGCTTGGCTAGAATCCCTTGAATCTCCCAATTTGGCTTAACCCTGAAAAAAACTCATTGAAAGCCACTTCTTGCTCTAGCTCGCCATCTAGCTCCATTATGATTGTTCTAGCTTGAGGAGGTAAAGTTGAATCCCCTCCTCCCCTTCATGTGGAAGTTTTTTTGAGGGCTTCAAAGGTTGAGAAGGTCCGGTTTGGTTCCTTCTTAACTCAAACACCTTGGGACCCTTAGACAATCCATCTCCTCCCGTGACGAACACACCAGGTTTTCTGCTCATTTGGCCTCTCTGTGTAGATAGGTCACCACCATCCACACCGAAATCATCACTAAAATTGTGCATTTTCTTCATCGCATTCACCGTTTTTTTGTCTCGTACAACCTTCTCTCTGTTGCGAAAGTCGTTGTGCCTAATGCCACAAATCATTCCCTACGAAATATTTTTGAAGGAGCTCGATTCAAGCGAAACCCTAGTCGTTGCAAGGGACAACAGTCGATCCTTAGCGTCCATCTCTCATTTGATGCTAATTGACGAACTAATTTTATTTAGTTAAGACTTATTTTATTTTTCTTTAGAGCTATTTAAGAATTATTTTATTTTTATTTACTTAAGAAATATTTTATGAGTTGACTTTTAAAAGTAAGCTCTAAATTATACTAGTTTATTTAATTTTAAAATCAAATAAGAGATTTTATTTCAAAAAGAGAATTTAATGTTAAAAATTATAAGTTACTATGAATATGAAAAGATTTAGAGGAAACTATTTCTTTAAATAATATTTTATAAAATAAATTTAAATTATTCTATGTATAATGTTCACTTAGTTTAGTTTAACTTAATTATTATCTTAATGAAATTTAAATTCTATAAATGCAATTTTAGAAAATTAAATAATTAAAAAATTATATATGCAAAGTTATATAAATAACAATGATAAATTAATCAATTATTTGCTATAAAAATCTAGTCATGTAGAGTATTTTAACTTCAAAATAAAATAAACTGCTAATTCAAATTTGCATGATGAGAAATAAAAATCTATAAAAGGAAAAAAAAATCATAATTAAAGGGGAAGTACCAAAGTTTTGAACTTTACTTAATCCCAAAAGTCAAAACTACATATACATTACACCTTGATTTTGTGGATACATATATATATGTAGTTGGTGAATGAAGGAAGTTTCTAGCCAATGTTTGAGTGTGCATGCATTATTGAGTCCCTATTAAATAGGACTTGATAGTTGCCCAAAACTCTACACTAATTGAACATAATATAAACTCAAACTATAACAAAATAAGCTAGTACTAAAAAAAAACCTATGCACATTGATTTTTTCAAAGCTCTAAAACACCTCATCAAACATTTCTTTTTTGTTTATGTAGACACTTAAAAATGTCCTAAATGATATACACACTTGAATCCAATATATTAACATTGTTTCGTCTTGAAATCCATCCTCGTTTTGCTTGCCTGATTAAATTGACCTAGTCATTTAATCAAATGCCTCATTTCCACCTATTAATCTAATTGACCTAATTGGGTTAATTCGCCCCCTCTTGCACTAACATTTCACCTGTTAAATTAAATAAATCAAATTATTTAATTTAATCCATAAGTCCTCTTATTTAATTAAATAACCCTAAGCTATTTAATTAAATATCGTATTGCATCCCCTTTTCATTAAATTGATTATTTAGTGAATATCATATTATTCCTCCTCTTGCACATTTAAATTTAGTTTTAATTAACTAAATTGCTAATTATCCTCACCTTCCCACTTGCAAGGGAATATTCCTCCTTTACACTTTCCTCCAAAAGAGAATATTCCTATAGAATATCCCCTTTTGTGCACTCATTTCTCCAAAATATCTCTTAACCTCTTCCTAATTCTTAGGAAGTGTGTTTGTTGAAAGCTAATTTGGACCATTGATTAAATTAGTTGATCCTTGTCAACTTTCAACCTTGACCATAGATTGGAATCCTAAATCCATGTTTCATCCTCCTTTCATTTGTGACCATTGATTCATCTTTTTGATCTGAGCCCTTGATTTCTCATTTGCTTTCCTATAAATAGATCACTATTTGGAGACAAATGGATCCACCTTTTGATAGCAAACTTGTGATGTTGAAATTTATACTCATTTGCATCCATGTTTCATATTTGATATCATTTTAGATTAAAGCTTCATCTATTTAGCTTAAGCATCCATTAATGGCTTCCATATGAGTTTAGTTTGCATAAATTTGTAGTTATGGCTTATATCTTTGAATTTTGTTTTCATTTTACATAGATTGAATACATCTTAGCATTTAACACTCATATTTATCATATTAATCTAGGTTTTCATCATGTTTCACACACATCTCATCGGTTTCATCAGTTTTCTTCAATAAAAATGATTGGAACAAAGCTCATATTGTCCAAGGGATTGGAAAAGGTTCACCATTCCACATCAATGTGACACCACTCCCCCAATAGGATAAAATTTGAGGTCTTAAAGTAGGATTTTGTTGTGCTTTCATATTTGTTTAATGGCTTCCTAGTTTTGATGAATTTTGAATATCTTATTGGGATTAATGCTTAGGGAGTTAATAGGATTTGAATTCATTTGGATCCGGTTTATTATATTTAGTTCACACCATGACATTGGTCACAGTTTCAAACATGCATATGCATGCTATGTACTCAAAGAATTGCACTTCACACCATCAACCATTTGTATAACCTTCTTCTAACATGGAGATGGGATCTAAAACATCCATCAACCTCCTTTCATAAAAATGTATAAGATCAAATGCTAAACATATCACAATTTTTGACATGTCCAAAATCACACTTTAGTCATTTTTATTTAAAAATGGTATTTTTCCATCATTTAGGATGCTGTTGTTAAGATTTAAATTTCTGAAGTCTATTTATTTTCTAGTTAGTATGATTAGAAACCTTCAACAAGCATCTAATAAGACTTGAAAATCAATTTCAAAAGTTACAAATGTCTCACAATATTCTACAAAAATTGCATGTCACTTCATTAGCAAGTATGAGGGTTTGTTAGCAAATGTAGTTAATTTAATTAGCCATTATTGTAGCTTCAACAATAACCTTTATGAAGCCATATAATTTACATACAAACTTGAAACATAATGCTATTCATTTTTGAATTATATATAATTTGAGAAGAACAAGAATATTTTAAAAGTATTTCTTTAATATATTAAGTATTTTTTTTATAAGATCTCAATTTAATGGCATGTTCTAGTCAATATCAAAGGTGTAAATGAGGAGAATGAGTAAAATGGTTAGAAACATAGTAATTCTTGTAACAGTCATTATATTTAATGTGGTTTTTAATATATAACAAATTTTAATAATACTTCACCAATTTTATTTGGAGAAGGCTCTATCATTTTGTCACTTGCTTGGATAGACTTAAATAAGTCAAATTAAGTTAAAATTGATATAACTTGGCATGTTCTATTCAATATCAAGGGTGTGAAAGAGGAGAATGAGTAAGATTCTTGACAATCATGCTTTAGCCCTTCCCATCATACTTGTAATTCTTGGAACCTTACAGTTGTAATAGTTATGTGAATTTATAATATAACAATTTTAAATAACTTTTTGCCAATTTAATATGAAAAAGAGTTTAATATGTTATCATTTACTTGAACAAACTTAAATTAGCCAAATTAAGTTGAAATAAATATAAATTATAGAAAATAAGTCAATATTAGTACAAACTAGAAAATATTATCTTTGAATTTGGTGAAATTTTTGAATTTGATTTAAACCACATAAAATTAGTTGGAAATTATGTGCATTAGATTCAAAGTTAAATGTGATTTTAGTTGAAATTGGTTGAAATCATGTAACATGTCTCAAATTTATGGAAATTGGTCCAAATTGGCCAAGATAACCTCTAGTAATTTATTTGTAATAAGGAAAATCACTAAAAAATGATCAAAATTCTTTGAAATTGATCTAAATCATGAAAAGTAATTTTGAAATGGTCAAAAAAAATATAAATAAAGAGGAAATAAAGTGTTAGTGGTTAATAAAAAAATATAAACTAAGTAGTTCATTATGATATATTGGTCAAAACTTTAATCACTAGTGGTTAGTTTTTGATAAGGTAAGCGAGGGTTTGAAAGGACCAAGAACCTTTTACAGAACAAAGAGAAGGAAACTTCCAGACAAAATAGACACAAACTTTTCCAAAGAAACAATACCAACGGAACACCAGGGTAGAACAATAGAAACATAGACAACACCTAGTCAACAGTGACCAGGAGCAACATCACACTCAGAACCAACAACAATCCTGAGTCAAAGACCGACTAGCGACCCAAAATTGGTGCCATAAACAAGAGTATCCAACCACTTAGGACAAAAACTAGTCCTATTGAACTAGAAACAACCCAAAAAATTCCAAGCCCAAATGATTCACCTACCACAAATGGGTTGCAATAGACCTGCTCAAATCAGACAATAGAGAGCCTAACAAAGGCATAACTGACATAGGGAACATGTTGCGAGGAGGAAAAAACCACCCAACCAACGGCTTAAAAAAACCCATGTCTGGGCCAACCAAACAGGACCTGAGAAACCCGCAGGCTTCTACCATAGCATTACCATATGGGACCAATCAATCACACCAGACCCCATGAAAGGGGAAAAAATAATGGTCAGCAAAAGGACCCCAACAGCTTCCATACACCGATCAGAGAAAACCAACAAAAGCACCCATCCACAACCAAACACTGGGAGAGGAGCAACAAAAGCATACCCTTCACTCAACACAGTCACAACCCCCACCAAGAAGAGCAGCAATGAACTCTTGCAGAAACCCGACACCAGAAACACAGGGCGATGAAAATCTAACAACCGCCAATAGAATAGAGGAGCGACAGCCAAGCCACCCACCCAACACACCTCAAGGTTTTGGTAGCTAGAGAAAATCCATCTACACACACCATCAAAGGCCTAGGAGGAGGACCCCCACACGACCAACACAAACCACCATAGCGAAGAAACCCACAGACACAACCCACACAGGGCTAGAAGTGTAGACACCCTACACAAAAATGATAGGAGCCACAGATAAAGAGCATAGGGGAAGCCAACAACACCAACCCCAATCATAATGTAGTGCCAAGCCCACACCTGGGTCCACGAAGCCAGAGAAACCAGGCCCATCGACCACAACAGGAAGATCCGAACAGCAAACTGAAGATCTACCAAAGCAAATAGCAGAAGCGTGCCCATAGAGGAAGCCTCCAGCCAGAGACAAAGAATCGCACAGGAGACACCGAGTGTTCCAAACTAAAACCACCGCATAGGCCAAGGAAGTCTGCACAAAGACGTTAAAGGAGAGCTCGACCACATGAGAAGCACTCATGGGGAGGGGAACAACAAGCCAAATGAGCTCATCAAGCCAGAGAACCCAATCATCATCATCAAGCTTCGATTCTTCACCATCATCGACGCCCAAAATTTTCAAATTTGGAGCCCCGCTCCTAATCACACTCGGTCGTTGCAGAGCCATATGTTTCAAAATACAAAGATTGGTGTAGAATCATCACTAGTGGTTAGTTGATGGTGGTTTACTTGGAGGTTAATTCAAGATGGTATGTTAATTATGGTAGTTTAGTTAGAGGTTATTTTGATGGTATGTTAGTTTTGGTGGTTTAGCTAAAAGTTAGTTGTAGTGTCAAAAAATTTCATCAGTGGCATTTTCACATGGGTTTAGCTCCTTGTTAAATTAAGCTTAAAATTCGCCTTGATTTGGTGTTGTAAGGTGTTTGACACATTCACACTAGGTCTTGAGCCCTTGGAAACTAAATAAAATGCATTTAAATTGTGCATTGTAAAGGTGTTCTAAAGTGGTGTAGGCCACTTTCACACTTTTCTAGGATTTTATTAAGTATTTGAGCATAATGAACCAGTTTTTAAATCAAAATGTGCTTAATTAATGCCTTTTCTTGGGTGTTGTAAAGTGTTGTAATACACTTTCACACTTCTCTAAGGGTTTTATTTAATAATTGGGCTTTATTATGCTTAAATTGCATCCACAAGCCTTAATTAATGTATAATTTTGAGGATAATTCCGACATTAATCATCAACCAATCATAATTCAAGTGTTTTTGGCTTGTGTGGCCCATATTTAGTGATCTGGGGCTCATTTTCCACCTTGGGCGAATGAGTCCCACCTAGATTTTTGGGTCCCAAACTTGATTTATCACCTTTCTAAGCACTTTTTAATTTCAGTCCCATATATTATGCCTAATGGGACTCATTCACCACCTTGGGCGAATGAGTCTGTTTAGCTCAAAATTAAATTAAATTTAAAATTTTGGCAGAATTTTATCGTCGTAGATCAGATGTTGGCCTGTAGTGTTATATTTTTGAGAATTCTTGCATAATTAAGTATAAATACAAGGTTATTTCACTCATTTTCACCTAAGCATTTGTGAGATCATCTAAGACTTTTGTGAGAGAATTCCTAATAGCAATTTTGAGTTCACAAGAGCATTCAAGAGTCTTCAAGAGTTGATTATCAAGCATTTTAGAGCAACCTTCAAGCATCAAGCATCATGTCAAAGTCTTCATGCATCATGTTTGTTTTGGAGCTAACAAAATTGTGGTGTAGGATTTCATGATTCAAGCTAGCATTTCACTCAAGATCAACATCATTCAAGAAAGAGTCAAGATCTACATCCATTGCAGCCATCTCATGCATATTTGCAGCACTTTATTGCAAGGGTTTGGTGAGTTGCGACATTGACATTTGTTCATTCATCATTATCCATTCTTATTTGATTTCATTTCAAGGATTGATTTCCAAAACGGGGGTTGACCAAGGCAAACCCCTCTCTACTAATCCCCCAACATTTTCCCCTCTCCTTTGAGTGTGATTTGCAGGTCTAGGTTTTAGATTTCCTAAGGAGCAAGATTGGAGAAAAGTTGTGAAAGGGATCAAAGTTGTCAAAGTTGTCATCAAACATTGGAGATACTTGGAGATCACCTACATGTTGCAAATCAGGGTTTTGGATCTGTAAATCATTCAGGGAGGACAAAGTAGATAGAGAAGAGCAGGATCAGACTTTGAAGCTTCATAAAACCATAACTAAGTATATTTATCAGACTTTGATTCACCACTTCTGGTTAATGAGTCCCAGTTTCAATCAAAATTTTGAATTTTGTAGATCCGGATACCCATTTGGCAGATTTGTGTTCCTGCACAAAAATACAAATTTTGGACTGATTCACCCAGCTTGGTGAATGAGTCCCACTCAGCATTAAAGGCAAAAATTATAGTGTTTCAAACCTCCTTCCAACCATCTCTAGATTTCCAAGTGCACATATTTTGTTCAATAGTTTTTTGTGTTGTTTCATTTGCATTTCTAGTTCATTCAATTCAAGTTTACATAATATTAGGATTTTATATTTCATCTTGCATTTCATTGTCTTTTCCAAGTCTAAACTTGGTGGTGAACCCCTCATTAGTTTATATTTATCCCCTAGGACAACCCTCTCACAAGATATCTTTCTCCTTTGCATTGAGATCTCTAGGGTTATCCTTGAGTGAGAGGCTCGTGAAAAGTGGATGTGCTCTATGTCCTAAACCATAAGACATGCCATCCATCCATTTTTCCATATTTCATTAGTAATGTTAGATTCTGGGACATACAATATAACTTAGGATCTAATATCCATGTTCATTAATCACAAACCAAAAAAGAAATATAATATTATTTTATAATAATCGAACAAAAATGAGCTACTAGAAAATATAAATACATATGCCTTTTGAATGAACAAGTGAGGATGAGACATGTCTAAAATTTGATGAGTTAGTTCTCATAATCATGAGATAAGTTAACTTAGGACTTCAAGTAACACAGAGACGACTCTTGATTGGACAAAGGTGACACCTAAATTCTAATAAAAAAATGATGAAGAGAAATAATATTTAATGAACTCAAATTAAAGGTGACACATCATTATTAGCTACCTAGGAAAATAAAAAAATTCTATTATCTTAACTAAATTTAATATATAGATTAAATATTATACTTAAAAATATAATATACACCAGCACCACCTTATATACAATTTAAGGAGAAAAAAAATGGGTTCTAACAATGAAGCCATATTAGATACTTAATACAAACATAGAACCCCCAACAAATAAGAGAGAAAGATGAAAGATCCAAAGAAAAGAAAGCACCCCATAAGAGTAGGATAAAGAAAGAGAGTAATTTGGAGATGTATTTAATCTTGATTCTTAAAGTTTGGCATGGTAGGTATTAACTACAGGTTTCATAAAAAAAATGTTAGGTTGGTTGTATTCTACCAATGAAATATCAAGGCTCTTTATGTATGAATGACATTGGTTCTAAATCATGGTTGTGTTCAATTTTATTTTAATCATAAGTCTAAAATATGATTGTGCAAATGTTACATAGACAATACAACGATTTGAAGGATGTAGAGGGGATCCAAATTCAAATTATGACAATTTAATTTACACAACACAATGTAACAATTAGATGATTGTCAAGTAACCCATGTGATGAAAGGCAATACTAGTCACAACGAAAAGGGTGAAAAGGTTGGCCCTAGTACCAAAACTAGAGGAAGTAAGAAGAAGACCTTTGAAGAGGAGAAAAAGGAATTGCTAGATTTTGCTAAGCTGCATGAAAAAATTTATCAACAAGAAATGGAGGTTGTAGAAATCCTTAAAAGTATGTAATTGGTGGTGTGGGTTGTTTAGCGCTTTTTGGTTTTGTAGGTCTTGTTTTAACTTCTTCTATGCTTACAATCCAAATATGAATCCAATTCCTTGTTTACATTCTAACCAAAAAAAGCCCAATTCAAGGAATTAATTTCTCTAGATAGATCTACCAACGCCAAGGCCAGTTTGACAGAGTTTCTAGACACAGAACCAATATTTATTGATTATTTTTTATTTGCAATAGATATCAGAAGCCACGTAAGAACGCCCATTTTATATATATTCGAGGTCTTCAAGCCCCATAAATTTCATGGGGGAGAGATAAAAACTTGTTGCATGTGCACAGACGTTCCATTGCAGACAAAATCATTCAAGACAGTCTTCTTATTCTTTTAATAAAAGAAATGCAAATACCAATTCATATATTCTCAGCCAAAATCACCCAAAATCATGTCTTCTACCTTTTTATCTCATAGATAAGATCATCTAAATGATTATCCTTATCCAAATCAATCTCCTTTTTCCTCTGTTCACATATTGATATGCATATGAAAATAATCTACAATAATATTCTAAATAGGAAAGATAATAATAAAATCAAGGATCATTGTAATACATGAAAAATGTAAATTTTTAAAATTCCTATGATATAAAGAGAAATAATAGTTTGAATTTGGAAATAATAAAAACATTATCAAAATCATTAGAGATGAAATTTATATGTATCACATATTTCGTGAAATAGTCATAACATAATAATAAGAATAATGATTAGAGAAATAAAAAATATTGTGAATTCTCATATGAGTTATTCCAGGGTTTTTAAATGGGTTGATTCTTAATTTTTATAGAGTTGGATGCTTTAGAATTTTTCTCTTCCAAGACCCACATCTATAGACAAATATGCAAACAAGATTGAGAGAAAAAGGGACATAATTTTGAAAAGAGAAAGAGAACTTTGGTTGATAGGCAAGTAGTTGTAGCATGCAACACATCTAGGTAGGACATGTGTTAACAATGGTTTTCTTTCTTTATACATGTGTCATCTACTAAATATTAGTTACATGTTATCATCTATGAGTGGGGAATGATCTAATGGCATTTATGTGCTGGAGAAGTGTAAATAAAGAAATTTGATTGACTTGAGTTTGCTTAAGGTTTCAACTTATCCCTTCACAAGGTAAGACTAAAGAAATTAATTATTTTGTTGTTTTATTGCAAAGAGTAGTAAAATGTCTATTCTTATTTAAAATGTGTTTCAAATATTTATACTGCTTTCACCTAAGCTAGAATAATGAACCAATAACTATAAATTTTGAAAAAAATAGAAATAAGAGAAAAAATCTAAAAACTAATTGTAGAATAGTAAATATAAGATAATAGAGAACATTGAGTGATTTTGAGAGCTATTTAGGATTAGTAATAGAGCATTTGATCTATCATCCTATAAGTTGTTATAATCCTAGTTCCTCATTGCCATCTCGAAATGATAGAAAATTAAATTATCTTGTAAAATCTATTCCAAGTGCACATTAGGAAAGCAAAATATAAATTAGAAAGCACTAAAATGCATAGAAAAGTGTATAAAAATAATAAACTTGTCTAAAATAACTATATTAAATGGAATGATGAAGTAACAAAAGATGAGAAGGGAGTGCAAACGTCCATGCTTTTGAAATGCTTCATTTACCTATTTATAAATAGAAAAAAAGGCTGTGATTGCTTAGGAGCTTACTTGTTGGTCAAGCCCCCACTTTGTTCTTTCAAGGTCTCCACATGGGTAGTCAATGAAATGATAAAAATAGAATTAAATCCTATGTGTCTAGAAATTAAGAATAACAAAATTAAAAATTTATATTGCTAAATATTTGTTCTACAAAGATTAACACCCTAGTGTGTGAATGAAAAGAGGATGGGAGATGAAATCCCAAGGGTCCAACAAGATGGTGTATTGAGAATAACCACATGATGAATTTCCACAAATCATTTGCAAAGAGAGAGAGAGGGTGAGGACAAAAGAGCTTTGAGGATGATAGGGATTGCATGTTATAAAGTAATAATAGGATTTAAAAATAGTGAAAAATACTAGAATAAAAAAATGCAACATCACTTGGAAAAAGGAGACTTGTGAGAGAAGTATCCTTTAGATATCCTTTAGATAATGAGTAGGAGTTTTAATGGTTGTGAGTAGAGATACTATAATATAGATGCATAAACAATGAATTTAGAAGTTATTATTCAAGGAACAAAAATAAAATGCCATCACTTGCTCAAAATTTAGAATTCACATCATAAAAGTGTAGAGAGGTGAGGGAGTTTAAGAGGCCAAAATATGACTATTAAAATCTTGTTTAATGGCTCAAGTGATAGTTATGTAGGCAATATTGAAGGTTTCAAAGTGGATGGGTTGGTAAAAATATTGTAATATAACTATCTATCAAAGGATGCAATGCAATCATGTAGAGATCTGTGTGATGATTTGCTAGAATCCAAGTACAGTAGGGCCAAAAATAGTAAAAAAATGGAAACATGCAACACTAGACACAAGGAATATATACAAACATAAATAAATGACTTAAACATGTTCATAGAAACACAAACCATGTTGGGTTGGGAAAAGGTGTGTTATTCACCTTGCTTAATGTAAAATTATTATTGTTTGTGGTGCACCCAGGGAATCTAGGGATGCATGCATCACGTGGATTAGACATTCTTGGAGCCACTTTGTATGTTGTATATGGCATTGGGACAAATATTTAATATGGGTTACACATTGAGAAAATATTTAATATTAGAAAAACTTAGTACAAAAAAGGGAAAACTTATTACCAAAAATTAAATAAGGGGGAAATAGTTTTGTAAGTTAATGGTATTAGACACATGATTTATGTAATACCACTTGGTGGTTTTGTACAAACTTATTTTTATAAAATAAAGTACATGAGTAGTTATTGATGTTGGCTATCGTAACCTTTTGCTTGTTGGCTAAGGTTGGATTGAGAATCTCTTGTAGGTTTCATATGTGAGGTGATAAAGCATGGATTGGGATATGTAGTTACATGATTCTCATTTCCTTACTCACATGAAGTGCAAGTAGGGAGCTTGATATTTCAAAAATATTTATGGGGGATCTACAAGTGTATTGTATTTTTTTTCATGGGATAATAAAGTGAGTGTGAGTGCTTTTGGAAGCTAGGATTTTCCCAAGGTAATTCTCTTGTCAGTCTTGATGACATGTTTTTCTATTTTTTCATTGTGAATTTTGAATACTTGTTTGCATATTTTCTCTCTTGGGGTCATGTGGAAATAGTTTATTATGGCTACAAATATTATTCTAGGCACTAAAGGTGGGGCAAAGGCCAAAGTAGGGCTAAGTGATCCCTAAAAATATGCTACATGTAATGGACACTAAATTAATGTCAACTTGTAATGTCAAGATTATATAGTATATAATTTTAAGCTTACAAGAAATGGTGGGGACAATAGTTGTGTGAGTAGTGGTAATAAATCTTCTCAATTATGAGAAATTGTCCCAAAAAATATTACACTCACTAAATTCTATTGGCTAAAAATGATGTCTTAGCCCTCTTCTTCTAATATCATGGCGTAAGAAAATATAGTATTTCCTTATAAGCAATCTACTTGCTAATCCATAAATAGATACACATAAGTATAAATTAATTTAAATTTAAGTGGGTTTGTTTTGAGATAGAATATTTGAATAATTAAATGTCACATTAGGGAATTTAATGTGAAGAACGAATATATATTGAAAAATGACACCAAATGGATAAGTTTGTCAAAATATCTTTGATGTTAGCCCTAGAAAATAGTGTCTCTATTAAATTGAATTGCTTGGGTTTCTACATTTGATTTCATCTTTGTCAAAAGATAAGTTTGTGAGTTGAGGATAAATTTACAACCATACATTTGTGCTTATCCTTCAAAATTTTCTTAGCAATAAATCATTTTTTCTTTGCAAATTGTTTTAATATTTGATCTTTGCTCTAATTCTTCTATCAATCTTAGGAATAGACAACAAATTAAAACATAGAATTTCTAGGTTGTTGTTCAACCAAATTTATGAACTTTGGCTCAATCAACTCCTTGATATCAAACAATATTGAAGTTAACACACAAACCTATAATGCAAATTCTTTACTCTTTTTATGGTACCAAATCAAAATGTGTTGCTATTTATTACTCTAATGCTCTATAGGATTAATGAAAATAATTTATTATACTTAATCGATTTTATTTGTTATTCCTAATGATTAGAATGAATGTATTGAATTTCTTTAAATAATAGTGCATGGCACCAAATTATGTCAAATATGTGTTCAAGTGGCTCAAATTAGAAGGGTGGAGAAGGCCATTTGACCAAATTTGAAATTTGAATTTTATTGGAAAGGGACGATTTCATGACTATGAAATTATCCCTATGACCATGTACATCTCTTGAAATGGAATAATGGTTAGATCTAGGTGGTACTTATCACTAAATAGAGGTAGATGTATAGTTAAGTGTACTAAATAAATAAATATACATTGAAGGTATAAAACTGTGTGTATAAATGGATAGGGTACATATAAATGTATAGGGATATGAATTTATGGATAGTCGATCTAAGATACCATTTTTCTTAAAAAGTTTTGTACATATCTAGGAGCTCCTCTAACTAGTTTTGCAATCTTTTATAGACTCTTTTAGACCCCTATTAACAAATCTAGACACAGTTCTCTCAACCCTCCTTTTTTACACTAATTTTTATATTATTTCTATTATTTTATCTATTTTTAAAATTAAAAACTATTTGACAAATATATTTTATTATTTGATAATAGATTTCTTGATAAATTAAATCCTTTAAAAATCTTAAATCAAACCAACTTTTAACATTTTCAAACCCACTTCAAAAATTATAAAGATATATTAATATTCAATTATATAACAAATGTTGATGAAGATACATTAATGAAGACTAATTAATTGTAAAACAAATATCAAATCTTATTCTCGAAGGAGTGTTTTATACCATGATTAGGCTAGATAGTGATTTTAAATTACTTTAATTCCTTGTCTTAGAACTTCGTCATTGCTTACGTCTTCCAATAAAAAAGTAGCAATTAAGGTCAAACTTTCATCTAACATGATTCATTCACATTTTTTTTAAAGAAAATCTATCAATTAAGTAGCTATTATTTAAATATCGTGTTTAGTTATAAAGCTATTATTTCAACTGACTTTACTTTTTATGGGCATATATTCTTTTCTAAATTCAAAGTAAATAAAAGTAATTATAATTAGATTATTTTAATTGAATGAATTGAATTAAAAATAGTATTTAAATATATTATAAAAATTGATAAAGATGGTTAAAATATTTATTTGTGTGGGGTAGGAATATGTTCTATTGTAACTTGTATCTAATGAATTAATTTTGGTCCCTATTATCATATCTAAAATTATGAAGTTCTTGACCTATATTGTGTACAAATTTAATTGAGCACAAGTAATTTAGATTTATGTGTAGTACTCCAAAAATAATTATTACTAGGATTAAGTCATTAAATATATAATTATGACGAGCATGCTCTCTTTTAATTACATATCAACAATACACATGTTTAATTTGATAAGATTCATTCATTTGACACATGCTAGATTAACACATATGATGATTATTTATTATGTCGTAGAACTTTTTATTTCAATTTAATTTTTAGTGATATTGATAACAATTAACTTGTGGTTTGTGAGTTTTGCAAAGTATATCTTCCCTATGTGGAGAGAGAATATCATAAGAGAGGGTGTTATCATAGATTTACAATGATATGAGCAAACAATGAAAGGCTTGCAATGCTTTTATGCTTTCTCTACTCATTAGAAATCCATGGTATAATTATATATGTTTTACTAATGTTTTATTGTTTGATAATTCATTGATTAAGATGTCGATAGTTTTGTCATAATCACAAAATCATTGGTTCATGTAGGTTAATTTCTTCTACTTAACATTTAATGTCATTGATAAAATATGCTCTTGTCATAAGATATGTATGATAGAAAGACTATATCTCAAGTTCTTTTGGATCATGAATATTAATGTAGTGGTTATATGTTTTTTGAAGTTATAGTGATTTAATCAAATGATGTACAAATAGTTACTTAATATTGAAATGGGATGTGGTATTGAAATGATTGTCAATAGGATAACCACCAATACATTGACCTAGAGCTACCAAAATTATTCAATAATTTAGGATTGGGTTATTTACTTGGACTTGGAACAAGAATAACTAGGAGAAAAGTCAATCAATAAGTTTAGTCCAATTCCCTAACATTGGGGTAACTAAAACAAATAAGAAGGATTGTAGAAGTAGTGATAATGGTTATGATACCACGCTAAGAGATTATATGTTAGAGCTAGCAATTGAATCACCTTGTCATTGTAGTGTAGGAAATTTAACTACTACAAAGGAATGTTAATGTTCCTTGATAGTCATATAATAAACTAGGATGAATTGATGGTTCTTATACTATTGAAATTATTTGATTATCCTTTTATATAAGGAACTTGTAATCAAACAAAATATTACACTTTTACAATATCAAATGTTTTAGTATAACAAATTGGTAAGAATATCTCGTTGTTGTAGATAAATTACAACATAATTTCAACAAAACTAAAAAGTTATAATCTTAGTGAACCTGTGTTAAATTTTTGGAAGCCCTTGCCTTAGACACCAACATGTTTCATCGACATCCTCACATCGTGATGTCATCTATCCCAAACATGAGACAAAAAGTATAACTTATGAACCAAAATAAGTGCTATATTTTAATTCGTCTATAATGGAGCTTACATACGAAGAAAATAAAGAAAAATGTTTTGGGTAGTTGTTTGAGGGTCTTATCTGAGTCAAACCCCCATTTTGGTCTTCTAACCTTCACAAGAGCCAAGATTTTTGGATGATATTAAAATATAAAATATATAAATGTTATAAAATGAAAATATGATTGATTTTGTGATATAGAAAATTCCAAATACATTATACTAACACTTGAAATTTTCAAATAAAAGAATAAATGATAAAGTAATGAGAAAGGGAACAGTAAAATCAGAACAAGATCACCTAGAATTTTATACCAAAACCTCCAAGAAAGATTTTGTTGCTTCAACCTTATTTTTATTCACAATCCCATGAAGGTGATGACAAAATATATTCAAGAAAATGGCATGCACAATGTGATAGAGCTTGTTAGATTATAAAAATAAAGAATTTCCTCAAGAATTATAGAGTTTAATGCTAAAAGAATTTCCTCAAAAATTAAAAAATTTAATGCTAAAGAGCTAAATGTCAGCTTCTAAAAATCAAGCAACATCTAACATACAAGAGGAAAATGGAGCTCTCCTCGAGTGGTGGTGGTGCAGTTTTTTAAAATTTGGTGGAGGCAAGAAGTCTTGGTGCAATGGTTGGCATTAATGGAGGATAGTTTGTTGATGGTAAGGTGATGTTAGATGGTTCCTTGATTGATGGTAAGCGGTTTGGGTCCCTGTTTTTGGAGAATGTGTGCTCAAGTGAGAAATGGGCCCCTAAGGCTCCTCTTCTTTCATGCTTTTCCTCATCCTCTTCTAAGCTAGAGATTCTTGTTTCTCAGAAGTCTAGATGCGGTCAGTGTGGAGTTGCTACAGATGTGGATTTCAATGATCTTTCTTTATGCCTGAGCATCGTGCTAGTGACAAGACGAGGTGTAGTATGTCCTTAGAGGTTGCTCTCAAATGGTCAAAAAATTTTGGCGCTAAACCCAAAGGTAAAATTTCTTCATCTCTTGTCGATTTTCATTCAAATGTGTCTACTTATGAGTTCTCTATCTCGGTTCTTGATTGCATGGTTGAGAAGAGTGTTTCAAATATGGAAATTATGTTGCTGGGAAAGTTTTTGGGACCTCATCCTCATATTGAACAGGTTCATAAATTCTCCCTGAATCGTTGGCAACTTAAGGGCCAAGTGGACATAGGTGTTATGGCAAAGGGGTTTTTATCCTTCTCTTTCAACTGTGAGGATGATCTCATTTTGGCCCTTACAGGTGGACCTTGGTTTATCAACAAGTCTTCACTAGTGTTGAAAAGATGGGAACCTGGGTTTAATCTGAGTTCATGCTCTTTCTCGGTGGCTCCAATTTGGGTGAGGCTTCTAGGCCTCCCTCTTGAATTCTAGGATGAACAAATATTTAAAGAGATTGCTAGCACATTTGAAATTTTATCATCTATTGATCAAATGACTGCTTTGAAAAAGTGCCTAGTGTATGCTTGTTTTTGTGTGAATGTTGAGCAGTCAGCTCACCTTCCTTTGACTGTGAATATTAAATCTAAACTTGGTGTTTGGGAGAAAATGTTGTAATTTGAGTCCATTCCATTTGCTTGTTTTCACTGCAAGAAAGTTGGGCATTGAGAAAAAAATTTTTTGTTGAAGGTTCATAAGCCCCCAATGAAGCAATGGAGGGAGAAGGAGAGGGTTGAAGCACCTGAGGGTGCTAACAAGGTTTTAGTGCGAAAGTTGTATTCTGATACTGTTCATGCCAAAAGTTG
The DNA here is from genome assembly GCA_007115665.2 of Sequoiadendron giganteum. NCBI lineage: Eukaryota > Viridiplantae > Streptophyta > Pinopsida > Cupressales > Cupressaceae > Sequoiadendron > Sequoiadendron giganteum. Next base: position 99,372,164 of record CM021110.1, on the reverse strand, counting down.
GCAAGGTAACAACCCTCTGTGGGAAACTCAATTTTAGGGGGGACCTATTGCGCCAAACTAAGTAACCTCTGAATTTTTAAAGAAGTCGACTTCTTCTATAATTGGGGTTTTGAATGGGAAAAGGAAGCACATATAAAATAAAAGATCTAACTAAGGCGATACACCAATATTTATATGTTAGGCATGATAAATCTATCTTGAGGATACAACTTAAGGGCTTGTTGGGTAGTCCGTTGTGTTCCAAAATGGAAAAATAAAAGATAAAGGCCTGAGTGATTCACCATATGACATAAAATAACATTCATACATGTTTACTAGAAAGAAGAGTCAAAGACATTGTCTAAACCAACAAAATTGTATTTATTTATAGAAGTTTGTGAATGAAAACATCCAGTACAATAATGGAACAATAAAACTTATCAAATATCAAAGAAAATAGAAAGGTCGAACAATGGCACACTCTGTAAGTTCTTACAATAATATAATAAAGCATTGAAAGGCCTAATTCTTCTGTCAAAATTTGAACAAAATTTGGGACTCTTTGCACCCTTGCTTCTAAGGAACAAGCGCTATTTATAATAAAAATCCAGCTTGATGAGCAAGCAACAAGAAATATTCTTCAATCATGAGCAATGATGCATTAGCAATTATTTTCCCTGGCCATTACAACAAAAAAGATTTGGGCTATGATCGAGGACGTCCAAAGTCCAGATGCATCCCCTGTGAATGATGGTAGTGGTCCCAACAGACCAACGCTTGGACAAATGCAATTCACTCATGGCAGCAGTTATAAAACATGGCAGTTGGCGATAGTTGTTACCTTCTTGGTTTTCCTTTGTGATGGAGCCCTTGGAAGATCACTTGGCAAGCGGTCGAGACCCGACGCTCATCATTTCCCTTGATCGATGAAAAACTTGCACTATGAAGACACACAGAGGTCTGTTGCATATTGCACTAAATGGTGGGGTCCACCAAGAAATATGTGTGAACTGATGCTTTGCGGCAAGCGATCGGGACCCGAAAGGGAAATGATGCAAAGAGGCTCAAAAGTTTGCGAATGGTTAACACGTGGAAGCCCTTCACAAGATTTCAAAAAGAAATAAGAGGAAAATCTTGCGAAGAGCACTCATCTAACAAGTGGTGGTACTAGCACAGGCTTGTGTGAAAGGGATCCTGACATTACCTTTTCTCAAAAGGGGGTGTGGCCGATACTTAGGCAAAAATAAACTCACCCGAAGGGAGCTTGAAATTTTTTATGTTCACAGCTTCTGGCTACTCATCAAGGGTGTTTTGCATGCGGAACAAGGAACCCAAAACTTTCTAGTTTGCAAACCAGAGACCTATCCATTGGGAGGTGTGGTTAGAGCTTTGAGAGGGCGGTCTGCAGAGGTAGCCATTCATCTTTAGATGGAGGCAATAAGTCATGCATACTTTCCTACACTCTTTGTAGCTTAATCACTTCCTTGTAAGGCAACACTGATGACATATCGGACCATGACTCAAATTGGAAAAGGAGACGCATGATCGGCTGAGTGATGTTCTTGAAATATTTCATGGCAAGGGGTTGGCTGAAATTTTGCAAGGTAGGCACATATCGTTGCTTTTCCTCAATCTTTGTTGCAATATGCTTCATTGTGGCCATTGACTCACCCTCAAGGAATAAAGAAGGTAAACCCATCCAAGTTAGATGGGAGAACCTGGCCCTTATGCTATTCATGGCCTGATCCAACCTGGGGAAACATTCATCGGCATGAAGGATAACTTTGTGGTATTAGATCACCTTGTTGGTTGTTTTAGCAATGACTCTTTGGTCTTCAATCCCTACATATTCCAAGACTTCATATGAGACCTAATATAACCTGTTTAATAATCCCTCAGCCTTAGGAACTCTATCCATGATGGATTGAGGAATTTTCTCGACCGCCTCATGAACCCTTCTGCTAAGACTGGTTGCCTCCACCACAAAATGGAGCATTGGTTGTAGAGTTAGGCAGAATGCCTTCACTCTTTCCCAATATGAGATGTGTAACTGCTGGGCTATTTGTAGGAGGTTTTTTTGGTTGCCTGAGGGTAAGGCTGAGCCCTTTAATAGGGCGATCTCTTCATCCTTTTATTTGATATCACTTGCAAGCTCCACAACCTTTTGGTTTGTTGTGGTGAGTTACCCCTGCAGCTTCCGTGACTCTGTGAGATAGCTATCCTCGACTCACTCTTTGTTTGTCGCTTCCTACTCTATTATAGATTTAAGCTTTGCAATTTCATTTTCCATTTGAGCATGGTGAATCTGGAAATATGTATCCTTTTGTTTCATCTATAGCTTTAATTGATGAGATTCCTTATCTTTTTGTTGTATGTACAACCCCAATTTTTCCAATTGGTCTTGATACTCCTAGTTCTTTTGCCACAACTCAGCGACCAGATTAGGATCAATCGTTTGAAGTTTTGCAAGTTCTCCTTGGAGCTTTGCTTCTTCTACCTCCCTCTTCTTTGATAGGCTTTTAAATTCACCCTCCATAGCCTTTTCCTTGGGGAGAAAGACATTGAATCTACCCTTCGGGTCTTTAATCTCTTCCTCCTTTTTCTTGAGCTGGCGACCAAACTTAAGAAAGTCAGTGGTCACTACCCGTTGTGTTTCCTCAATGAGCTCCAGCTTATCCCATAGTTGGGCTATGCTCAAGTCGAGCCCTACGACGTACAGGTTGTAATCATCTGGCTGCATCTCTCCTTGTGGTTTGTTGATAGTCAGGAACATAGTCGCAAAGTGTAGCGACTGCTGAGCCTCATTGAAAATAGTGTGTATTATCAACTCCACTGGTCTCTTGTCATTTTTAGCTCTTCTCTTCTGGGTTATGATCGCTCGTGCTTGCTTGGTTTTATCGCCTTCCGACAAGAATTCAGTGGGAAACCTGATGATTCCACCTGTGAAAGGTGCATCGGGAGGAAGGGAGAAAGGAAATGAGAGGACATCAGTTTCGGGTGACCTCTTCTTTGGAATCTTGACGGTCTGAGGCGAGAAAGGAGAGATACTCCAATAATCAAACTAAGAACTGGAAGGGCCCAAGGAGGGTGGATTCATAATGGTCTCCATTTTCTAGGAAGAGTGGATTGGCTCCAATATTGTCGTGGAACGGGGTGTATCAATGAAGGTAGTGGGGGCAAAGTGCATGACGCTTTGGGACGCAGATTGGGCCAAGTTGAATGGTCAGAGGTTTCGTGGAGGAGTAAGGGTGAATGGAGTTGCATGAGTGAATTGTGTGAAACCTCCCGCAATCGTTGAAGCGAAGGCCGAAATGCATGGGTCGACGTATGAAACAAGGGGTGTGATAGATACAATAGGGGTGACCATGGTCTACGAAACTAGAGAAGAGGGAACGAAAGATACTTGCGGTGTGGATGCCTGTGGTTCTTGATCTACTGTTGGCTCTTTGCTTGCATTAGGGTTTTGTGAACATTCTCCAGAAAGTGCCTCGGTTCATTGCCACCTTACTAGTGGTGAGCTATCAATCGCTACAGTTTCAACTTGTTTCGGCAAGGTTGTCAAGGTTCTTCTTGTTGTCTAGGTGCGATTTAGTGAAGACTTTACACTTGATATATTGGCTCGTATGTTGGAGGATACCTTAATAGGTTGTTTCAATGCCTTTCCTCTTTTCTTTGCTTAGGTGTGTTGTATTTCTCCTTCTGGTTGAGCTCCTTTTTTGATTGCAACTTGGCTTCCTTAGAACTGGAATTCTTTTCACCGCTCTCGTCAGAATCTAGATGCTCATTGTTCCACAATTTATCAAAACTGTCATCCATCTCCAAGATGTTATAGGGAGCCTCAGTCTGTCGGGTTTCTTGGCGGTATATCCAGAAGTTATTGATCTTCTCCTCCTTCCAGTCGTAATTGTTCAGCAGATCATTGTAAGGTAGTTCCCATCTTTCTTATTTTATCATACGACCTAGTTGGCAAATAGAACCTTAGCTAGGGCAGCTGACCATCTTTGGTGGGAATGTAGGCTAAGTCAATAATACATTCATTCGCATCTAAAACTCGATTTCGATGCTCTTCCCAGTAAGGTTGGGGACTATGGGTTACCTTGACATATTTGTTTGGCATATCATTGTCGGGGTTATAGTTCCATTTGTCATAGATCCATACCAACCCAAGATGAGCCAACTTCGCTTCCAATATGTCGCGAGTCTTTCTCTTAGCCATGGCCATAGTCTTAAAACCTATTAGAGGATTGAAAAATCCCTTCTTATGTGCCTTCCCACTGCGAAATGTGTCATCAATTATTGAAATTTGGTGGAAAACCTCTAGTGCTAGTACCCGTTCTATAAGACATGATGGAAGTCGGAAGGGCTCTTTGGTGAAACCGCGCAATCGGATGAACGTGAAGTTCTTTCCTAGAAACTAGTCGCACCTTGGGAAAAATTTCTACATGAAATCAGTTTGGTCTAGTTTGAACCGTAATACGCTGTTGTCTCCTCTTAAATCCTACAAAATCGGATATAAGAAATAATTTGAACATGCATAATAGTCAAATATTCTTGAGAGGAGTGGATTCCATATGAAAACAAAATTCCTATTCTAATTTTCATCAAAGAAAGAGAGCTCAAAATGCCTCTGGAAGAAGTCGAGGTTCTTGGTGTAAGAACATATGCACAAGAAAATATTGGAACCTAAACCTTCGTCGAATCTTTTATTCAGCGAAATCATACTAGAAGAAAGAATGTTGTATTTGCAATTGAAAGCCCAATCCTAGCTAAAAATCCTGGACCTCCTTGTCAGAGTCCAATCCACAAACAAACACCATCATTGAGAATGCATATTTCATATCGTCATGGAAGCTCTTAAGTTCAACTGGGATCTTCATTGTCTTATTCTGAGTCTGTTTGTTGTAGAAATTCATTGCAAGGTCCCTGCTTCTCCAATAAGACTCTCCTTTTGTTGGAGTGAATGACTCCATTTTCTGCACTTTGAAGCTTCACTCCAGGATGCAGAGTATATTCGAGATAGATTATTTGCATATGTTCACAGTTACTTCTTGTCCTTCAATGGTGTTCATCTCAGAGTTGAAGTGTTTGATGGCCTCATCAATTAATTACGAGTAGTGGTGTACAAATGGGGCCATGTATTGAGGAAGTCCACAGTTCTAGCTTTTTTATGCCAAATAATCTGGGTCGCTATTCCTTTTCATCCTTTCATAGGCCGCCTCTCTTTGTGACTTGGGATTCCTTGCAAGAATAGGGTCATTAGTGTCCTCCCACTCTTCTTGAATCTGTTTCTTGGTTTTGCGAGGGCTCTTCTTCTCTACAACTCGGGTATTTACCCAAGTTAGCTTTTCCAGTATTCTAGGCGAGGCATAAGAGATGTCCTCAAAAACTTAGGCCACTGGAGCTATGCGCATGACATTAAATAAGCTTTGTGTTCCTCCTTCTTGCAATTCTACTTGAGAACCTTGAGCGGTCGCCATTTCTTGCAAATTATTCACCCAGAAAGTACACTGAAGCTGTATAAATGGAACCTAAAACACAACACAAGGCTCTGAATTGTATCACCAAGTAGCATTTCATTTTTTGTTTAATTCACATCGGGGCAATCAATTATCTACAACTATCTATCTTCAAGTCTTTTGCTACAAATTGCACTATACCTGGTCTTTTTGATAGCTCTGTTTCTCTTAATTCCTTTTGCGTGTTGAAGAATTTGTTATGCTTTGTTTTGTCTTTTTGCATGTAACAATTGGAATTTCTTTGATTTCTTGCATTCAAATAGGTGGGTAATGGCTACCTTTTGCATTTAATTCGGCATGTACTGCCAACTCTCTTTCTCATGCGAGATAAGCTACTTGCCTCTTTTAAAAAGGCAAGGATTCATAATTGTATTGGTAATAGCGTCCTTTCGGCGTGATTTTCTTGGGAAATTGAGTCGCTTATGCAATGCTTGTCATTTCCTGCTACCTTAGCAATTATTATCTCTCACAACATGATCAAGCTGAAATCGCAATGAGTACTTTGAAAAGATTTGAGTTCACCCTTGGAGCTCAAAAATTCCTTGTTTCATTCCACCTAGCCTTTATCCGTACGATTCATCACCTGGGACTGTGACCAATATGTGCTAATTGATTACCGCTCCTTAAGCTTGCATGCAAAAATTCATACCTGCGGATGCAACAGGGCTGGAATATCGAGCTAGCATTTTTGTGGGATGTTTGAGTAAGCACTCAATTACCATCATGCTTTGTATGCTGGTTACCTCAAATATTTCTATAAATAAGCTCTAATACAACAACAAAAACATTCTTAGTGAAACAACCTCAGGTGATTGGATAGGTTTAAAATTTACATAGCACTAGTCTTGGGTGATTTGAGAAGAGGTTGATATAATGAATACTCCAATTAGGTTAGTGTGTAACAAGGCTCAAATGACCTTCCTAGGAGAGATCTCGAGCAAGTGTCTGAAACATATGACAAATAATAAGCATTCACTGGCTATCATAGCCATCAAGTGGGTCCTAAGAAGGGACTACATTGAATACGAGGAAAAATATCGAGTAAATATTGATATCAACTCACACTTTGTTGCTTCGTTGCTTGATGCTCAGGCTCTGAAAGCTATAATCCTCCATTTGGCAATTGAGATTTTCCCGAAGAAGTACCTCGAGGGTCTCAGCGAGGCGATGAGAAATGTGGTGTATGGCCTGAGACTTCCCATTGTGAGTGACCATAGGAAGCATGTTGAACAAGACGCATTGGTAGCGTGGGTACCATTCCTGAGTGGTTTTCAACTTTAGTCACTCGTAGATCATTGTGATAAAGCCATGCATGCATGTCATTTCCTGTTGCACTGCTACAACGTGGTGTTGTTCTACGATGTAGGTTGGTATACCGATTTCAGGAACCTTGTGTTTCCTCTACTGCTCGTCATAGGTATTGATGTTGCTTCCACCATAGGTCCTTTTGTTGTTGATAATCTTCCCTTTGCTCCTGACAATGTCCCAATTGATGAGGACAATACCCGTAATGCAGAGATATGAAGTCTGACATGCTTTTTGGTTTTGTATATATATACGCCTGAAAGAAGGCTCGCATATATGTATGTAATGAAGTCATATATATGGCTATACTTTTTGAATGTTTGTCCACACAACCATTTTGAAAATGTTTTATCATAATATATATATAACGAATACACTTGCTTATGTTAAAATTCTTTGTCTTCATCCTTTTTTTTTGCAACATGAGTTGAATCCTTTGTATTTTAATTTAATTTATGCAACTTGAGTAGCAAAAAAAATATTTGTTCTTGTAATAATAGGTTTCATGAAATTTTCCCCGCTCATTGTAACTGTGAAAAATGTGATAAAAGAATCGACTGACAAAAACAACAAAAGCAAACTAATTACATTTTTACAATTTACATCTGCATAAAGCAACTGCAACCTAATTGAACAATTTTAAGTGAATCTCGTTGACCAGAATTCCAAGTGGTTCTTGTTCCATATTTTCTAATTCAAATGCTTCATTCTATTTGAACTATATTATTTTTAAAGGGCCTTCTCACAACTTGTCAAATTTTGCATGTTATCTAGGCTTTGTAGCTCTTTCATTGAACTTTTGTACCAGGTCTCTGCATTTTAGACCTTGGTCTAAAGCCTTCTTGTCAAACCATTTCTTAACCACCTGTTGGTGATTAGTCATGGCTATTAGGGATTTATCCCTTTTTTCTTGCACCTCCAGTAATTCGACAAACCAAAATTACATAGCCCCATTCTCTTCAATCTCTAAAGACTTAAGTAGTTTTAGCACAGGTATCTCTATAGAGATAGGCAACGGTTCTTATTTCCCGTATACTAGATCATATGGTGAGGTCTTTAGTGCTTGTTTAGAAGTTATGTGATTTTCCCATAATGTTGTTTGGAGATGCTTATGCCATTCTTTCTCATGATTAGACTCGATCCTTTTGATGAGTCTGACTAGATTCTTATTAGTTGACTCGGCCAAGCCATTACCCTGCAGGTAATAGTTTGATGATGTTTTCAAGAATATGCCATGCGTAAGCGCGTACTAACATACCTTAGAGTCTAGGAAGGATTTTGCATTGTCTAAGATTATGGTCTTCGACAAGCCGAATCTTGTCACTAGCCCCTTGAGAAAATCCATAATTTCTACTTTTGTTGCATTCTTCAGGGGTATGGCTTCAGTCCACCTCGTAAATTAGTATGTAGTTGTAAGAATCTTTTTATGGCTGGTGTTGGATGTTGGGTTGATCATTCCTATGAATTCTAGGCCCCATTGCATGAACGGTTCATCTGAAACTATTGAATTGAGAGGCATAGCGGATTTTTTTCTACTCCCTACATAGAATTGGAATTCTTGCAAGTCTTTATCATTTTGTAGGAATCATTGAACAGTGTGGGCTAGAAGTACCCAATGCACAAGATTTTTGATGGCAGTAGTTTTTGCAGAGAAGTGTCCGCCTTCAAGGCTATTTTTGCTCCATAGTGACACATCGTAACAGGATGCCATTCAAATTTCTCCTTAAGAGAACCCCTTCGATGAGTGCATATCCGCTATTCTATAATCGATAAAACCTTTTTTTTGCAAAGGAAGGCTTAACAGATATTTTCCAGTGTGCATAAATCTTGTCCTATCTGTTAGCCAACATCCTTCAGGTTCTGATTCATTCATCAGGATCAACTCTGCTTTCTCTTCTTATATATTTTCTTCCTTGCTATGGCCAAATATTCACACAACCCTTTCCCTTTGACAGTCTTCGTGGGTTTGACCTCGATGTCATATTCCAGTATCTTAGTGATCCAGTTGGCCCTTTTTTCGGCGATCTCTCCTTCCATGATATATTCGCGCACACTGGAGTGTGCAACATAGATGATCACCTTGTTACAACATATCAGATGTCGGAACTTTTTAAGTCCCTTTACAATTGTGAATGCTTGTCTTTCGATGAAGTTATAGTTCACCTCATATTCCTTCAAGGTCTGGGAGTGAAATGTTATCAGGTGTTCTCTCTTTCCTTCATTGTCCTTCTGGGTTAGGACAGTGGTGATGCTTGTCTTGCTATTGGAAACATACACCATGAAATATTGGGACAAGTTCAGATGTACCAGCACAAGGGTTGAGGAAATAACATCCTTTACCTTATTGAAGGCTTCTTTTGCTTCCTTTGTCCACTTGAATAATTGATCCTTCTTTAGCATTAGAGTGGTTGGCTGAATTATTCCTGCAAAATCAGAGATGAATTTTCTTATGAAATTTACCTTTCCCAAAAAGGAATGAACTCCCTTTTTGTTGACTAGAAGGGGGAGTTCTTTGATCACTTTTACCCTTTCAGGATCAAAAGCAATCCCATCTCTGGACACTACATGCACTGGTAGCTTGCCTTGTAGTACGCTAAAAACACACTTTTTGGGGTTCAAGGATACCTTGAACTCTTGGGATTTCCAAAAAACCAATTCCAAATGATCGAAATGGTCATCTTTTGACTTGGAAAACATAGTAAGGTCATCTAAATAGATGAGCATGATTTTGTTGATGAGTTTGTTGAAGGCGATATTCATTGCCCACTAGAAGGTAGCTCCCACATTTGATAGGCCGAAAGGAATTTTTGCATATGTGAATGTCCCCCATTTGGTGGTGAATGTGGTTTTGTATTGGTCTTCTTCTTTTACCCGAACCTAATTATAGCTTGAGAATCCATCCAGTAGAGAAAACATTTCTAAACCTGCCACATTCCACAAAATGGATTCCATGGAAGGCAATGGATAATGATCTTTTAATGATGCTTTGTTCAGGTCGCAGAAGTCAACACAGAGACGAATGTCTCTGATCTTTTTTTGGACTGGCACGAGGTTAGATACCCAGGTGTTCTATTTGATAGGAAATACGATCCTTAACTGGATCAGCTTCCCTAGCTCTTGAGCCATCAAGGCTTCAATCTTCGGATTTATGGGCCTCTGCTTTTGTCAAATAGGTTTAGCACCTTCCATGAGTTCAATGGTATGATGGATGATACCAGGATTATATCCTTTGAGGTCATCATAAGACCAGGCTACGACTCCTTCGTATGCTTCGCAGAAGTGTATCAACCTATCTTTGTCATGGTGTGGGACTTCTTTTCTGACCTTTAGTTTTCTTCCACCTCCAACCTCAAGGTCGGTATAATCCACTTGGTTTGCCACAAATTTCCTCTTATTATTCCTTGCATCATCACGGTCAAAAATATTTTTGAGCGTAACCAATCCTTTCATAAGCTTGTTTGATATTAATCGAATGTCTTTCCCTTCATATGATTCTTCAATCTTTGGCTGGAGTTGATCAACGAATTCACTTGACTGTTGAATAAACGAGGCAATGTGTTCGTCACTTTTGAACACTTTCCATCTCTATTCGTTATCTGGAATGGATGATCGGATGATTAATTTTACTAGGTGTATATTCTCCCTCAAGTCGGAAATAGGATCAAATTGAGATCCTATCGTTGCCATGTGATTCGTAGCTCGATTATGCTCCCTTGGTACCACATGGATGTTGAAAGCTTCAAACCCTTCAATGAGGTCCCAAACTCTATGTTTGTAATAACGCATGCAAACATTTTTCACAATAGATATATTTTTGACTTGGTTGATTATAAGTTCAGAATCTCTGAACACTTTTATTTGCTTGATACCCATGCTCTCTGCGAGGCTTAGTCATTGCACAAGACCCTTGTATTTGGCCTCATTTTTTGAGTAGGCAAACTGAAAGTGGAAGAATCTGAGAATCTACTCATTTTTTGGAGATGTTAGGCATATCCTGGCACCAATGCTAACTTTGCATCTTGCAGTGTCAAAGTGCAACATCCATAGTTCTAAGGTTTTCTCGACTGTAGAGTCCTTTGCTATCTTCGAAAATTCCTGATCTTCATCGTAGATGACGTAGGTGCCCAAACCAGTGGCATGATAGTTGTCAAAAGGGTTGTCCTATGAGTAATCACTCAATAAGACTTCTTTAGAACCATATTTGTCTTTGGTCATGCTTTCTTCTTCTTGCAGTTTTCTATCGGCAACCTCTTCTTTGGTATAAGAGTTTTGAACAACTTTTATTTCTTCTTTTGTAGGAGTATGGGTAGAATCATAGTTGGTCATGGCTTCATCAACCACATGCTTTGAATGTAGGGATTCTAATACAATCTTCATTTTGGCTCTGTGCTTAGTCTTGAGAATTAGGTGAGACCAATCCAAAGAAAGGTATCCACCTATCTTTGTTGTGAACTCTCGTGATAGATAGAGGCCAAACATGGGGGCAACGTTGATGATCATGGTATCTTGTGGTACTGTGATACTCAAACATGCAAACAAAGTTAGGGGGAGGTCTTTAATGAGACCTACTGTTCTGACCTTGCTCCCATCTAGTTGCATAACTCCTCTCTTTAGGGGTTCATAGCTAAGTCCTAAGGCTTTAGCTATCTGCTTGGGCATGGCTATGGTACTGGCACTAGAGTCAATCATAGAGTTGTGCAATAGTTTCGTTCCTACAATGAGAGTTAGGAAAAAGGGTTTAGGCTTTGACTTCTCCCTCTTTTCCTCTGTTAGAGTCTCCTCTACAGGAGTCTCCTTTGTAGCGTTCACAAGAACTTTGGATTGAAGTGACATGTCAATGATCTTTTCAGAAGCTCATTCCATTGGTTGTCAAAATTCATCTTTCTGAAGGGCTTCTTATAGCAATGATTTCAGTTCTGGAATGGCTAAGATATCCCAAAGGGACACATTAGTGAAAGATTTCTTCAATTTTTCCACCACGTTTATTGGTGATGGATTTAGATGCTTTTTTTAATTTTTCCTTGGTGATAATGATTTATTTTCATACTTGAGGCTCTAGAGAAATTGTAGAAGTACTAGGGAGTTCACTCAGAATATTCCTCAATTGTGGAGTGACTGGCTCTCCTATGAATATTCTCTTTGATCAGGTGTACTTTTGGGGTCACCGATGTGGATGCTTCATAAGTGAATACTGCTTTGTCCCCTTCCATCCATGAGAGGAGGGCATGGTCATGAGCTATGTCACCTTCTTACTCTGGGGACATTTCTTGCATCTGTGTGGTGAGAACCGCATCGTCTATTTGAGAAGAGACGTATGTATACCCTCCTGAACTTGTCGCTGCACCTTGGTTGCATTGTTTAAAAAATTTCTATTGCAAATTGCCACACAGACAATTTCAAGGCATATGAGAATCACTACAAGGATAGCACCAGGGATTGAAGGCCTCGATGAGGTTATTCTACCCGGTGGTCAGCTCTCTACTTGTACTTGTTTCAATAGTCCATTACAAAGTCGACATTAGTACTATTTGGTTATTTGTTAGAGTCAGCGAAGTTGTGCGCGTGGCCCCTTGATATTGGTTTTGTTGGTAGAAGGGTTTATTACCCTAATAAATTTGATAGGTTGGCCTTAAAGGAGCAGCCTGGTTGCGCTTAATGGTAGTTACTTCATTTTTTCAGGTTTTGTATCATCTTCCTTATGTCGCTCATCTCGTCCTTTGGGGTGCCAGACGTAAAAGCAACATTTGGTTGCACACTTGGATATGTGTACATCGACGGCAACATCGGTGTGGTTGTGCTAGTAGATGTCATCTCCTGATTAAAAGCTGATACTTCGGGGAAGATTGGCATGATTGGTTGAGGTGGGAGCTTCCCAGTGTCGATTAGATTGTTCTCTGCTTTGACTACTATGTTGTATGTATCTGGTAATGTAGTTTGGTTGAGTGACTGGATCATCATGGAAATGTTGACGTTGATATAATTTAAGTAGAACATGAATGCTATCTTGACAGGTGGTCAAATGAAATTTTGGATTCCTTGCCAGCTCATATGAAATCAGGCATTGAAATATGTCATGGCTTCGAATGGGGCTCACTTTATTGTAGATAGATGGTGATATAGTGAAGATCGATCTTCATCATTAAAAAATATTCTCATAAAAGGGATCTTCGAGCTCATCCAAAGTATCGATGGTATTGGCAGGCAGAGTGTGATATCAATCTAGCACTCTTCCTTTGAAAGAAGCTGCAAGCAATCTCAACGCTATATTCTGATATGTTACTCCATGCACCAGACACACATCTATAACATCTTGTAGATGATCAAATGGTGTTATTGAGCCATCTCCGATAAACTTTGGAATAGCTTTAAGAGAAGATATCGAGATAGGTGCCCATACGATAGGTGCTACTTGGGAAACAAGAGGACTCCCAACATCCCAAGCCACATAATTTTGGTTTGAGATCAACATTACGACTGGGATCCAATGGCTCTACTGAGCGAGTTTGGGTATGCACTTTTACCAAAAGGGATACTAACAGGCCAGTTTATTTTGATTTGGTTATTTTAACTATCCCACTAAGTGTGCCAGGAAAAAAAATTGTTCATGCCAAAATTTGGCAAGGTAACAACCCTTTCTGGGAAACTCGATTTTAGGGGGGGCTATTTCACCAAATTGAGTAACCTCCAGATTTTTAAAAAAGTTGACTTCTTCTATAACTAGGGTTTTGAATGGGAAAAGGAAGCACATATAAAATAAAAGGTCTAACTAAGGTGATACACAGAGATTTAGATGTTAGGCACGATAAATCTATCTTAAGGATATGACTTAAGGGCCCGCTAGGTAGTCTGTTGTGTTCTAGAATAGAAAAATAAAAGATAGAGGCCTGAGTGATTAACCATATGACATAAAATAAAATTCATACAAGTTTACTAGAAAGGAGATTCAAAGACATGATCTAAACCAAAAAACTTGTATTTATTTATAGAAGTTTGTGAGTGAAAACATCCAGTACAATAATGAAACAGTAAAACTTATCAAATATCAAAGAAAACAGAAAGGTCAAACAATGGCACAGTATGTGAGTTCTTACAATGATTTAATAAAGCATTGAAAGGCCTAATTATTCTATCAATTCTTCTATCTAAATTGAACAAAATTTTGGACTCTGCGCACCTTTGCTTCTAAGGAAGAAGTAGTATTTATAATAAAAACTTGGCTTGATGAGCAAGCAAGAAGAAATATTATCCGATCATGAGTAATGATGCATTAGCAATGATTTTCCCTGGTTGTTACAACATAAAATATTCAGGCTATGAATGATGATGTCCAAAGTCTGGATGCATCGCCTGCAAATGATGGTAGTGGTCCCAATAGACCAGCGCTTGAACATGTGCAATTCACACATGGCGGCAATTACAGAACATGGCAACTGGTGATAGTTGTCACCTACTTGGTTTTCCTTTGTGATGGAGCCCTTGGAAGATCACCTGGCAAGCAGTCGGGACCTGGCGCTCATCATTTCCCTTGAATGATGAAGAACTTGCGCTATGAAGACATGCGAAGGTCTGTTGTATACTGCGTTGAATGGCGGGGTTCACCAATAAAGGTGTGTGAATTGATGCTTTGCGGCAGGTGGTCGAGACTCGAAAGGGAAGCGATGCAAAGAGGCTCAAAATTTTGTGAATGGTTGACACGTGGAATTCCGTCGCAATATTTTGAAAATCAACAAGAGAAAAATCCTATGAAGAGTGCTTAGCTAACAAGTGGCGGTATTGGCACAGGCTTGTGCGAAAGGGAGCCTGACATTACCTTTTATCAAAAGGGGGCATGACCGATACTTAGGCAAAAATAAACTCATCCGAAGGGAGATTGGAAAATTGTATGTTCACAAATACCAAGGAGGATGTGTATGTGGATATATCTTTGGAGAAGCATAGTGTGGATCCTAAGTCTCGTCATGTTCAAAATGAGGTCTTTAATGATTTGGTTCTTCTTAAACCTAAGGGAGATGAGGAGTTGGAGAATGGTTTGATGGTTGTTGATTTTTCCTCTCCTTGTAGGGAGTCAGGAGATTTGAACTTAGTTAAGGAGTGCAAGGTTGCTTCCGTTTTACTGTCCCTGGATATTAGGGGTTTGCAGTCACCCCCTATGGTTAATGATTTTACCTCTTTGGTGGAAGGATCTGAAGGATATTTTAATAGAAAATATTCTCAGGGGGATGGTGGTGACAGAGTTGATCCTCCTTTTATAATGGTGAAAGGTAGAAACAAAAAGATATAATTGGTCTACAAATCTCTAATTATGTTTCAAAGATAAGAGATAAGGGTAGATCTTTATCCCAAGTTACTCAAGAAGGAGAGAAAAATGGATATAGTTGATGGTACTTAAAGGAATTTACCTAAGATGTGCTCAAATAACACCCCTCTTAAATTCTCATGAATTTTATCTCTTGGAACTTAAGAGAGTTAAATAACCCTCACAATCATGATCTCCTTTCTAACTTGGTAAGGGATCGTAGACCTGATATAATTTTGATTCAAGAAACTAAAATGGGGGTTGATAAGTTGAGTAAAATCAAGAATAATCTCTTCAAGGATTGTGGGTTGCATTGTTTTTGAGGTTTTTGGTGTGATTGGTGGTATTGTCACTTTTTGGAATCCCAAGGTGGTTCAGGGTTTAACTATTTTTTAAGATTTTAATTATGTGGCTACTTCTTTCAAAAATGTTCGCGATATTTTTTCCTCGACTCTCTCTAATATTTATACTCCTAATAGTAAGGGTGTTAGAAAGAAATTTTGGGAAAGTCTAAGCTCTTTTAAATCCCAGTTTTCTTTCAATAACTGGTTGATTAGGGGGGATTTTAATACCCCCTTAAATGAGTCTAAGAAGAAGGGGGGTCCCAGATTGCAGATGATAGCAGGTTTGATCTCATGAATCTTATAAATGATAATGTCATGCTGGATTTGGATCTTCAAGGAGCCTCTTATACTTGGACAAATAGAAGAGTTGGTGAGGCTCTTATTTAGGTTAAGCTAGATCAGGCTCTTCTTTTGTAGGACTAGTTTCTTTCTTATTCATGTGCTCTCTCTACCTTGACTAGGTTGGGACTTAATCACTTTCCTCTTTCCCTTTTGACAATTCTACTGGGCAAAAGGAAACACATTCCTTTCTGGTTTGAGAAAATCTAGACTTGTCATCCTGAGCTCAAGGAAAAAATTTAGTCCTAGTGGAACATTCATATTGATATTTTTTCTATGTATAGGGTGGAAAAGAAGTTGGATAACATCAGACTAATGTTTGTAAGTCGAATAGTTCATCATTTGGTTAGATTTTTGATGATAAAGCTTCTATCCAGGAGGAGCTTCAAATAATTCAACAATCTATTCAATTGGTTGGTTATGATCTTTCTCTTATTCAACATGAGAATCATCTTCTTTCTAGGTTGCCTAAAATTATTGCCAAGGAGGAAGAATTTTTAGAAACAAAGGTCAAGGGTCATGTGGTTGAAGAGTGGGGACAAAAATGCCAGATTTTTCCATATTTCTACATTAAAACATAGGGCCTCAAACCGTATCAATTCTATCAAGCTCAAAAATCAAGTGTTGGATAATGATGAGGATATCATGCAGGTTGCAACCTCTTTTTTCTCTGACTTGTTGTCTATGGATAATGTTTTTGAACCTGATTTTCAACATGATATTTTAATGGACATCCCCCACATCATCTTTGAAGACCTCAATAGGCAGTTGGTTTGCATCCCTTTGGATGATGAGATCAAAAGTGTGGTTTTCTCTTTTGAAAGAAATAAGGTGCTTGGGCATGATGGTTTCCCTATGTTCTTCTTCGAATATTTTTGGGATATTGTGGCCAAGGATGTGTCAGATGCTATGAAAGAGTTCTTTGGAAGTAACAATCTTCTACAAGAATTAAACTCCTCTTTTATTGTTTTGGTTTTGAAGAAGTTAGGGGATTCCTCTTTTGGTGAGTTTCATCCTATAATCTTGTGCAATTCCATCTATAAGATCTTCTCTAAAGTGTTGGTGGTGAGATTACAAAAGGTTCTTCCTCAAATCATTTTGGTTCAGAAAAATGGTTTTGTGCCTGAAAGATAAATCCTTCATTTGATTCTTATTGTCCATGATAATATTCATTCCTTGATGGTATAGGTAGATGGATTTTCTTTTAAAGTTGGATCTTCTCAAAGTCTATGAAAAAGTTGATTGGGGATTTCTCTTTAAGATTATGGAAGATTTTTGCTTTGGAGAGAAATTGGTGTTGTTGGTTAGGCAGTTAATTTCTACTCTGAATTTTTTGGTCTTAGTCAATGGCTCCTCCTCTCCTTTATTTTGTTTCTCAATGGGTTTGAGACAGGGAGACTCCATTTCTCCCTTTCTCTTTATCATTATGGTGGAATCTCTTGGGAGATTAATTCAGAGGTCGATTAATGTTGGTCTATTGGTGGGTCTATCTCCTTCCTCTTGCAATCAAATTTTCTCCCACCAGTAGTTTGTGGATGACACCCTCATCCTTGGTTAGTCTTCCATTAAAGAGGCTAAAGCCATCAAACTTATTTTACAAGTATGAAGTGGCTTCGGGGAAAAAAATTATTCTTTCTAAGAGTACTTTGTTTTTTCTCAATACTCCTAAGCATAGGCAGAGTAGAATTGTGAAGATCTTGTAGTGTCAGATTGGGGAATTTATGTCTTCATACTTGGGCTTTCTAGTGTTCTCTTTAATATTGTTCCTAAATATTTCTAGCATGGTTTGGTTGATAAGTTTAATTCCAAGTTGGTTAGGTGGATTTGAGATTTATTAAGCCAACCAAGGAAAGTTGAATTGATTAAATCTACTTTCCAAAACTTCCTACTTTATGCTTTGAGCCTCTTTCAGATGCCTCAAAAGTTTGTTGACAAGATTGAAAGTATTCAAAAAAATATATTTTGGTCAAGAGTTGAAGAGAAGAAAATGATGCATTTGATGTCTTGGGATGATGTTTGCAGGTTTGGGTATTTGTAAAATCAGAGAGTCTAACCTCGACTTATTAGCTAAGCAAATTTGGAATCTTATCTCTGGTAAAAGTGAATGGGCTCATATTTTCTCTATAAAATATCTTATAGGGGTGGATCGTATCAGGGATCTTCTTGCTAGTGGTTTTACACCCCTTTTTAGACCTACCCTTTGGAATTTCATGACTAAGTCTAGAAGTATTATCTTTAAGGGGTTGTGGTGGAAATTGGGGACTAGAAGGAGGATTATCTTTTGGGAAGATTGGTGGATTGGTAATGGCCCCTTGAAATATGAGCCATGGCCACTTCCCTTTAAGGACCTTTGTATTCGTTCTTTTGGAATATTTTTTGTTGATTACGCTGATGGTTCCTGGAAAAGGCTTCATATTATTAATCCTGGCTTGAAGGCTCTCTATAAAGCTTTATCTTCTATTCATATTCTATCATTTTCCTTGGCTGATAAGGTGGTGTGGCAATTTTCTTTGAGTTGAAAATTTTCTATTTCTTCAACATTCTCTAACCAGTTTTCTTTCATTGGCCATGTTCCATTTTGGGTGTCTCTTTGGTTCCCCATTTTTCTTCCTAAAGTGAATTTATTTTTTTTGGTTATTCTGCCAAAATAAAGTTCTCACTTTTAATAACCTTTTGAAAAGTGGTTTTATGATGCCTAACATATGTTTTCTTTGTGAAGAGGTGTTGGAGGATCTGTACCATCTTTTGGTTGGTTGTAGGTATGTGGTGTATGTTTGGGCCTATGTTCTCTCTCTCTCTGGAATTAGTGTTGGGTCTTCCCATCTTCTATTGGGGATCTTTGGTCCCAATGGTCAATCCTATCTTCCAATCCTTCTCTGGAATTCCTTTGGTCTCTTATTCTCCCTCATGTGGCATAGGGAAATTGGCTATAAATAAATAAAAAAAATATTTAGGGATGCTTCTCTTTCCCCTATCAGGCTTTCTTATAAGATTTGTGTTGCCATCAATTTTTTTTTTTTGAGGTGTCCTTATAGAATGGGCCTAAATTTATTGTCGCTCCTTGTGACTCTTTTGATTCTCAGAATTGGAATCTCATGTAGTGTTCTTTAATCAGCTTAATAACTAGGAACTTAAGTTTCTCTACTCAGGGATTCAACATCACAACTGGCAGTCATAACCCACTAAAGAACCTCATTTAATCATCAACCTAGGGACATAAACTTGAAATGGGTCAGCACAATATATGCACTAATCACCCTTCCAGAGATACATGATTCCTAAAATGCTTCATATTGAAATTTAAATTACTGGAAACAACTTCTAAACTAAAAATACTAAGAATGAAATCTTAAACTCTTTACTAGCATGCTTGTAATAGGTCCTTAGTTTGACACCATCCCCAACAATGACGCCAAAAATGTAGTGTTCTTTAATCAGCTTAATAACTAGGAACAAAAGTTGCTCTACTCAGGGATTGAACATCACAACTAGCAATCATAACCCACTAAAGAACCTCATTTAATCATCAACCCAAGGACAAAAACTTGAAATGAGTCAGCACAATATATGCACTAATCACCCTTCTAGACATACATGATTCCTAAAATGCTTCATACTGAAATTTAAATTACTGGAAACAACTTTACTGGATAACTTGCTTGGAAATGAAAACTTGAAAGATAAAACTACTCTGCGCCTAGTGGCTGCAGGAACAGCTGACAACTCTGTTTTTCTGTCAGCTGCAGGAATAGTCACATTAACTTCTATGAAAGAAAATACAACTATTCTATCTTGCAAAATAAAAGTATAGACAGTTTCCTAAGTGGGCCCCCTTAGATAATGCCAAAAGTAAGCAGTAAATTAGGTGAAAAACTTCATAAGTTTTATTGATTCAATGCAAACAAGTACATAGCATTAACTCTTGACTGAATTTTTGAAACTGAAAAATGTGTTACTGTACCAACTTCTTCCAGCCCATTCTCTGAAGGAGAAGGAGCTATTTATTAAAAAATGATTCTAACTACTAACCAACCTTTCCCTTATAAAACGGGAGGCATTTATTACATTTAACTAACTTAAGCAAGGGGATGAATGACAATGGAAGAACTAAGTCAAATCGGTTTAATAGTCTTAAAGCGCCATCATCCTGGATTCATGCAACTCCAAGACGCTTGGCCTAGATTTCTGGAACACTCTCCCTGCATGGCGGATGAGTTGAAACTGTCTCCTCATCTTTTGTTGTTGAACCAGTCTTCATGGATTTGGTCTTCATTCTTCAAGTGGAAATTGAATTCCCTTCCTCCAATCGCGGTTCCTGCAAAATATCTTGCCATATTTTCTTGAGGAATAAGATTAGCTCAACATGTTCATCATTTAAGACAATCCATTACTTTTATTTATTCATCATTAAGTATTTAAACTAAGGCAAAGATTGTTTCAGATATGGCTTCAGGAAGTTTTGGTAGTAGAGGCTACAAGAAGGTTTTATGATCACAAAAGCCATAAAATATTTATCAGACTAATAAAATATTAAAGATAATAATCATGGGACTTTTTATCAGAATATACTCATCATATTTAACTCATAAAAAGGTTTATGTCCTATCCCATAATCAGACTGGACGTTTGTTTTAGCATAATAAAAACAGAAAAGTATTTATAAAAGCATGATCAAAATGCGCCAAAAACTTGGCTCATCACTCTCCCCAACCAACTACTTGCTGGACCCTTCAACAAGTCTAACATTCCTTCTTCTGGAAAACTCTCTCAGATCTACACTCAGTTGCTGCCCACATTCACCATTTTGAAAACTCCAGAAGTGAGCTATCATTGCCTCCAGCCTTTGCCATCTATTATCTTCAGAACTTCTGTTATAAGTGTTGTTGTCCCCTTGTATAGCCAATAATGACCATAGAAGAATAGGCAGATGCATAACCAATGGCAACCAATTCTCCCTCTTTGTTCTAAAATTCCTCATGTACCTCTCTGTCCTTCTGGTTGCTACATACAAGGTGTTGGGAGTATGTGGTTCTGATTTCTTCAATTGAAATGAAAGATGCTCCCATCTGTTCTGAATGTCCAAGGTTGCAACATTGAAATCATTGTTTATGATTTGGGAATATTGAGAAAATACCTCTTATCTTAGAGGCTCAATCAGTGGCCTGGCTCTTTCATCCCTCCACAATTTCTTCCATTCAAAGTAAATACCCATTCCATTTCTAGATTCATTTCTCACAGACAATGGTGTATTTATTGTATCATGCATATGGATATTAAATTGTTCCCCTTTGCTTATTTCATTGGTGATCCAGGAGATTAAAGCGCTGATATGAATATCACCGACATAACATAGGGGATTCCATTCTTTATCCTGGGATACAACCAAATTGTGCAGATATAACTCACATAGGAGGTTCCTGATATGCAAAGGTGAGTCCTTGTATGCTTCATAAAAATCCTCAGTGGTATTTAAAGAAGGATTCTTACCTTTCCAGACTCTAATTAGCTGGAAGTTCAAATACAATTCCTAGAGATACATTGCATAGACGGGTGAGGGTTAGCTGTGGAATGAGCTCTACTACCTGGTTGAGAGTGTCATTCAAGTTAGCAATTTCCAGATTCTTGTTGTGGATTATCTTTTGTAGTCTCTCAATTTCCAGTGCAGAAGCAGTCTGCTATTACAGAAGCTCTTCAAAACATACGATTCCTGCAGCAAAGTTTGTGACATGGAGTAGTGGTCTATGATGATAGCATATTGCACGTGTCTCCTGTACTTCTTCAAGTACATCCTCCTTTTCTTGTTCTTCTTCTTCTCCAATTACTTCTGCATTATGTGATTCTTCAAGGTTATCTTATCCCAAATCACCATCCTGTTGTTGACCTTCTTGTAGTTGCTCTTCTTTGGGCGGAAACACAATCGGTTCTTCATTCTTCTTATCACATTCCATACCTTCCTGTAGCTACTCTGCAATGGCATCCAACTCATCCAGGCCAACCCCTTCAGGTGTACTCACAACCTCCTCGATAACAGGTTTCTCATCTCTCAGTTCAGGATTGGAAGGATCTGAAGGTGGTGTGGCAGGAGTAGTATTACATGATTGGTGGGCCACCTGGTTTTGGAGCCTAGAGCTCCTTCTTATGGAAGGAGGAACTATTTTATGCCTTTTGGAAGGTTTTGCCGTAGGAACAGAAAAGTCTCCCTTTGGCTTCCTTTTTATAGGCTCAGGGGTTGCTACAATAGGTGACTTTCCTTTCCTATCCTTGGGAGATGGCTCAGGAGTTTTGTTAGAACCTTGTGTTGGCTGCTTGGGAGTTCTTTGAGAAAGAGGAACATCATCCTGTGAGTTGGATGATTCTTGAGGAGGGAACCTAGTAGCAGAGGTCTGGCCTACGGACTGGGAGGTGTGTTGCTTAAAGGTAAGAGATTCACCCCTAGGTCCTACATTTTGAATTTTAGGGTTGAATTGGATAGTGAATTCCTCCCAGGCCATCCCTGATGTGTCATGAATGGATTTTTCAACAAGCAACTTAATAAGACAATGGTGAGATACAGAGTTAACCCTACCCTTTCTAAATTCAGTAGCACTGTTGGATAGCAAGTTATAAAGAAAGTCGGGAACATTCATCAACAATCCATGGCGTAAATGAGACAAGAGTTTGAAATGATGAGAATGTAGGACTGAAAACCTACCTTCACAAGTTATGTATTTGATGATGTATCCTTCTCGTGACACCCAGTCCTACGACAGACTCATTCTTTGCACACCTTGCGTATCCACTCACAGAGGAGGATCATTTGGCTAAGTGAACTCAGCCCCAACGCTTCTTGCATCTCTTCCTCTGGGAAATGGTTCTCCAAACTGAGGTAACCCCGTAATCTCAGCAATTCTGTCAATTGACACATTGAGTATTATGCCCTTAACTTTTGCTTCCCCATCCTGAAATGTCCTCGTAAATTCCTTTGCAATGTCTGTATTGAAAGTCTCGAGCTTTAGGAAGTAATTGAGTCACCCATATTATCTGAATAGTGGCACATGCAGCACGTCCTGTAATAGGATGCTATGGTCTGCAGGCTCATGCCGAATCGGCCAACCTCCCATTTCCTTGGCTTTTCCTCACTTATTTTTTTTTTAACTAAACTTCTTGTAGCCCAACTATTGAATATTCTACAATTCTTCAGTAGTCTGCCCTTCCCCTCAACTGAAACTTTTGAACTACTTTTCAAAAGTGACAAAAAAATAGGGAAAACAATATAATCATGCAATCTTTTGGAGGGAGAGAGTAATCATGGATAATCGGAAAACATTTAGGTTCATTATTGCAGGAAGGAAAGACTATTTGATTGGTAATTATAGTTTCCAAATATTGGGGGTGTGTGACAATAGATGGGACAAGCTTTTGGCGGCGATGTGGCGGAAATTATATCATAAAGAAGCGTGCTCAATCGTGCAGACAAGCCGAAGGAAATGTCAACCATATAGGAAATTAGTTTGCGCTAATTAATACTAAATTAAATGTAATAAATAAAGTAACTTAAACAATTTTAAAGTGAAGTGGAGCGTACCTGGAGAGAATCGCTGTAATTATCTGATGTGACCTCCTTCATTGCCATACGTGACATAGAGAAACATGGATGATATGGGAATGACAGGTGGATGATGTGGAAGAGAGAGAGTGAGTACGGATTGTGGATGACATGATGGAATGGAATGGAATGGGGATCTTAATAGATAACCCCTTTATTATGATTTTATATGCACTTTTATGCATGGCCTGGGAAATTGAGCTTAGGCTCAATTCCTTTGGCTGCAGGATCTTTGCTGTCCTGCTCAATTTCGAACTGTTTTGGAAATGTTTCCTTGTCAATGGGTTTAGAATAGAGATTTAGGCAATACCCATTGACTAATAGCTTGAATCAGACCTCATCAATGGTCCTTAATTAAACAACACCATTGGTGAATACCTCTTCTATCTCATATGGACCCAACCACCTGGTTTACAATTTTCCTGGATTGTCCTTATACCATGAGTCATAAAGCAGAGCCCAATCTCCTGATTTGAATTTATTTTCCTTGATGTATTTATCATGCCACCTTATTCGCTGGTTTTGTATCATCTCAATGTGTTGCAGGGCATTCTTTCGGAGCTCATCCAGTGCATTGAGCTGCATGACTCTATCCCTTTGTGCATTTGTTAAATCTATATTCATCTGTAATGTTGTTCTTAGAGTCTTATGTTTGAATTCAATTGGCATCACAACTGTTTTACCATACACCATTTCAAAAGGTGTACATCCTGTAGCAGTCTTCTAAGTAGTTCGGTAGGCCCATATAGCTTCTGGTAACCTTAAGGCCCAGTCCTTTCTATGCAAATCTACAGTTTTAGTCAGAATGGCCTCTATGTCCCTATTGGTGACTTCAACCTGGCCATTAGCCTAGGGATAATAAGGAGTTGATTTCTTGTGATGTATATTGTATTCATTTACTAAGGCTATGATAAGTGTAGAAGTGAACTGTGCTCCTTGATCTATCACTATTTCCCTAGGGACACCAAACCTAGTGAATATTTCCTCATACAAGAATTCAGCCACTTTATTATCCCTAGCATGCTTCATAGGTTTAGCTTCTACCCAATTTGTCATATAATCTGTGCATACAAGGATGTAGGACTTACCATTGGAAGGTGGATCAATTGGTCCTACAAAATCCGGTCCCCATTTGTTAAAGGGTGCAACAAAAACTTGTGGAAATAGAGGCATCTCATCAGAGCGAGTTGGTCTTCCCATCCTTTGGCATCTGTCGCATCTCCTAGTATATTTGGCTGCATCTCTATGTAGAGTTGGCCAATAGTAACCAGTATTTAAAAATTTCATTGTTGTTCTTTTGGCAGCAAAATGTCCACCACATGACTCATCATGGCTTGCATGCAATATATTGTGAGTGTCTTCTTCTTGTACACATCTCCTCATAACTTGATCTGGCCCTGTATAAAACATGCAATATGCAAACTAAGAAAAGTTAACTTTTCTCTACCAATAGTCTCTTTTCTTTAGGGGAGAATTAAGGAGGAGTTCTTCCTACAGCCAAATAATTTTCTATATCGGCATACCATGGGTGAATAACCTTGATTGCAAATAAGTGCTCATCAGGAAAGGAGTCCTCAATAAATGCAGAGTCATCTTGCCTTTGAATTCTAGAAAGGAAATCAACAACGATATTGGCTTTTCCTGGCTTGTCCACAATTGTAATGCCAAATTCCTGCATCAACAACAACCATCTTACCAGTCTCCCGACTATTGAGCTTTTGTTCATAAGATACCGGATTGCTGCATGATCAGTGTGGACAAATATCTTATAACCTGTGATGTAATGCCTGAATTTATTGAGGGCATAGATGATTGCTAACATCTCTTTTTTTGTAACAGTGCAATTTAGCTTAGCCCCTTGTAGATTTTTGCTTATGTAGTAGAGTGCATGTTCTATTGAACCACCCTTTTGTCCTAACATGGCTCCAATGGCATAATCTGATGCATCTACATGAATATGAAATGGAAGTGACTAATCAAGTCCTTTTAAAATAGGTGCCTGTGTAAGGGCAACTTTTAAATCGAGGAATGTTTTTTCACATTCTTCGGTCCAAGAAAAATCTGCATCCTTCTTCAACAGACTGTATAAAGGGCCTGTTGTTTGGCTGAAGTCCTTGATGAATCTTCTATAGTATCCAACATGGCCTAGAAAGCTTCTTAATTCATTCTACTTAGTAGGAAAGGGTAGATTAGAGATGACCTCAATCTTAGCAGGATCAACCTATATTCCTACAGCAGAAATATAGTGACCAAGCACTATTCCCTCCTGCATCATCATGAAGCACTTTTGACTATTCAGCGATAGATTATGATCTTCACATCTCTTCAGTACTTTTTTCAAGTTGGCATAAGCTTCTTCAAATGTTGCACCATAAACAGTAAAGTCATCCAAGTATATTTCCATGCAATCATATGAGATGTCTGAGAAGATACTTATGACTACCCTTTGGAAAGTTGCAGGTGCATTACAGAGAGCAAAAGGCAAAAATGAGTAGGAAAACGTTCCCCAAGGGCATGTGAAAGTAGTATTTTCTTGATCCTTAGGAGCAATCTTGATTTGATTGTACCCGCTAAAGCCATCTAAGAATGAGAAGTACTTTTTCACAGCTAAATTATCTAGAACTTGATCAATGAATGGAAGAGGAAAGTAATATTTCTTTGTTGCCAAATTAAGCTCTCTATAATCTACACATACTCTCAATTTCCCTCCTTTCTTAGGAACAATAACCAATGGGGAAACCCACTGACTATTTGAGATTGGGTAGATAAAACCAACTGTTAACATTTTCTGCAATTCTTCTTTAACAATCTCTCTCAAGGCTGGATTAATTCTTCTTTGAGGCTGCCTGACAGGTTTGAACTCACTGTTAATGAATATGCGATGTGTGCAGAGTTTTGGGTCTCGACCCTTCATGTCACCATATTCCCAAGCAAAGGATGACTTATGACTGGTAAGCATTTTGACCATAGATTCTTGTTGCTCTCTAGTGAGGTTTTTATTGATACTCAAGGTTTTTCCTGTGGCTACCTCAACTTGAGAGGTTAAATCTACCATAGATACCTCAGGCAGAAATGGCATTTCTACCTCGTGGGGTAGCAATGTGTGTAAGCAGTCAGTTGTTGTAGGATAATGGGCTAATGCAGATGGAGGAAGAAAGGTCTGCAAGGAGCATGGATTTTTTTCACAATGAAAGTATTCAGTACCATAGTTATTCAGCAGGATATTGGACAATATATCTTCTTCTTCTTCTTGTGCAAAAAAAGGCTCTCTGGTAATCATCATTAAATTGGCCACAGAATTCACTGCCTCCTCTTCTTCCAAATCTAGCCAAACAGCCTCTCCAGACTCAAGTTGAGGCCGGGCTGGAGAATAGAGGGTAAGCTTCTTTGTGCTATACCCATCAGATATTTTTATGTTACCCGACCTACAACCAATGTAAGCATCAATAGTAGCCAACCAAGGCCTTCCTAGTATGACAAGGTATCCCCCCAATGATGCCTTTGGAGATAAGATCATAAAGTCAACAAGATACTCCCAGGAATCCAAGGTGACTACCAGGTCTTCAACTACCCCATCAGGTTTGATAGTTGAGCTATCAACAAGCTACAATATTATAGGTGTAACCCTTAGGTCAAAAATACTAATTTTTACAACTAGGTCCTTTGTCATGACATTGATAGCTGCACCAAGATCCACTAAAGCATTCTTAATCTGCAACCCATTAAAATTGATCTCCACCACAGGACTGCCTAGGTCTAAATATTTTGGGATGGTAAGCTTCCCTAGCATTAAATCAGAGAGTTGAAGTATGACATGGACAGTTTGAGGGTCTTTCTTTTTCCTCCCCAGTTTCTTCAAACATGCCTCCTTGATGGCTTTGCTATAGATAGGTACTTGTTTGATTGCTTCAAACAAGGGAATTTTCACACATATATGCTTTAGCTGGTCAAAGATGTCAAAGATAGGTTCCTCTTGTTTTTATTTTTTTTCACCTTCCAACCTTTGTGGGAAAGGAGGGAACACTTTATTAGATGCCTTAGGTAATGTTGGAATCTGAACTGACTCATTTGGTTGGGCTTGGTCATTGGTATCTTCTTCTTGGTCAGTCTCCTCATATGGAAATTTTGAGATTATGGGAGGAGATGGTGTGGGCAGCACAATTCCTGAATGTAAATTGATATTATTCAGGTTGAGAGCATAGGCAGGCTGGTGATTAGGATCAACAAAATAGACTTGCTGTTGCTACTGGTGGTTATTTGGATTGGGTGCTGCCTGAGCAGGTAGTTGGGTTGGTTTTGGATTCTGACCTTGATTAGTTGTAGGAGGTGGCATAATGGATTGCTGCTATGGTTTCTGTAGGAAATCGGTGGATGGATTTGACCATTGCTGGCCTCCTCTCCATTGGTTAGACTGCTACCAATTCCCTTGCGGAGGCTACCACTGATTTTGCTGTGGTGATTGCCAATTCCCTTGTGAGGATTGCTGATGGTTTTGCTGGGAATTTGGCCAAGGGTTATTCCACTAAGGTTGAGTGTATGGCCCATAGTTTGGAGGGTACTGTTTTTGCCATTGACTATTATATGAACCAAAATTTTGCAAAGGGTCCTGAGGCATACCTTGTCTTGGGGCCCATGGCCTGCACTGAGCAACAAAGAACACTTCCTCCTCTCCTTCAATGGTTTTGAACTTAGTAGGGAGATGTTGCACCTCCAAATTAGCCACTGCTTTGCATCGACAATCTTTCTTCCTTTTTCGGCAATGGGGGCAATATTCAACTAACATTGCCTCAACTTCTTCTTTCTTCCTTTTAGCCTGCATCGTATCTAGTTGAGTGGCTACATCATTGATGATATCCTACTTGAAGTCAGACAATAGATTAGTAATCTCCCCTTTAGATACTCCAGAGCCACTTCCTTTTATAGAAGAGGGTCTAAACCCCCTTCCCTTCTTTACAACTGCTCTGGAGTAATTGAGACAAATTTTCTTGACGTCACCTCCTGCCATGAGGTCAAGGGCCTCCATGCAAGTATCATTAACTCCTCTCAAGAAGAGAATTTTTTGAGATTCCTCATTTAGCTCATGATGAGTATTCTTTTGCACACTAATCAAGAAACTTGACACATAATCCTCCAAGGTTTCATCCTCCTTTTGTGACATTTTGAAGATGCCATCTCTTCTCATATCATTTCCTCTACAATATTCTTTATATTTTCCCAAGAACAGAGTCTTCATTTCATCCCAAGTGTTAGCTACATTAGCTCCCAATCCCATGAACCATCTCAAGGCCGCCTCCTTTAGAGTAGAAGAAAACAATTTCAGCTTGTGTGCTAAGGTTGTATAGTCATAGCTTCTGCAAAGGATGTCAAATTCAAACAAGAAGGTATGAGGGTCCTCAGTAATAAGTCCATAAAACTTTGGCAGTATTGAGGCAGGGATTTTCTTGAGGTTATTATTGTCATGCAGGTCAGGGATTGGGAATGGAAAAATAGGATTTGCCATTCTTGGTTGTGTCCTTGGATTAGCTCTTGGTTGATGAACTACAAGAGTAAGGGAATTGTTTGATTCTGTCTCTTCGGATAGGTTAAAGCTTAGTTCAGAGGAAGAAGATGAGGTAACTAAGTCTTGGCCAGCATCCAGATATGGGGCATCTTGGAATACGTTTGGTTCAATTTCTTCAATATCTATGCTCTCAGGAAGGAATCTTCCAAATTGGTCTCTTCTTCTATGCATACAACAAAAGTGAACTAACTTATGGAGATGTTGGAATACAGAATTCTAAACTAAAAATACTAAGAATGAAATCTTAAACTCTTTACTAGCATGCTTGTAATAGGTCCTTAGTTTGACACCATCCCCAACAATGACACCAAAAATGTAGTGTTCTTTAATCAGCTTAATAACTAGGAACAAAAGTTGCTCTACTCAGGGATTGAACATCACAACTGGCAATCATAACCCACTAAAGAACCTCATTTAATCATCAACCCAAGGACATAAACTTGAAATGAGTCACCACAATATATGCACTAATCACCCTTCCAGACATACATGATTCCTAAAATGCTTCAAACTGAAATTTAAATTACTGGAAACAACTTTACTGGATAACTTGCTTGGAAATGAAAACTTGAAAGATAAAACTACTTTGTGCCTAGTGGCTGCAGGAACAGTTGACAACTCTGTTTTTTTGTCAGCTGCAGGAATAGTCACATTAACTTCTATGAAAGAAAATACAACTATTATATCTTGCAGAATAAAAGTATAGACAGTTCCCTAAGTGGGCCCCCTTAGGTAATGCCAAAATTAAGCAACAGATTAGGTGAAAAACTTCATAAGCTTTATTGATTCAATGCAAACAAGTACATAGCACAAACTCTTGACTAATTTTTTGAAACTAAAAAATGTGTTACAGTACCAACTTCTTCCAGTGCATTCTCTAAAGGAGAAGGGGCTATTTATTAAAAACTAATTCTAACTACTAACCAACCTTTCCCTTATAAAATGAGAGGAATTTATTACATTTAACTAACTTAAGCAAGGGGATGAATGACAATGGAAGAACTAAGTCAAATCGGTTTAATAGTCTTAAAGCGCCACATCCTAGATTCATGCAACTCCAAGACGCCTGGCCTAGATTTTTGGAACACTCTCCCTACATGGCAGATGAGTTGAAACTGTCTCCTCATCTTTTGCTGTTGAACCAGTCTTCATGGATTTGGTCTTCATTCTTCAAGTGGAAATTGAATTCCCTTCCTCCAATCGTGGTTCCTGCAAAATATCTTGCCATCTTTTCCTGAGGAAGAAGGTTAGCTCAACACGTTCATCATTTAAGACAATCCATTACTTTTATTTATTCATTCATTAAGTATTTAAACGAAGGCAAGCATTGTTTCAGATATGGCTGCAGGAAGTTTTGGTAGTAGAGGCTGGAAGAAGGTTTTATGATCACAAAAGCCATAAAGTATTTATCAGACTAATAAAACATTAAAGATAATAATCATGGGACTTTTTATCAGAATATACTCATCATATTTAAGTCATAAAAAGGTTTATGTCCTATCCCATAATTAGACTGAATGTTTGTTTTAGCATAATAAAAACAGAAAATTATTTATAAAAGCATGATCAAAATGCGCCAAAAACTTGGCCCATCACCTCCCCTATGATATTTCTCTTCCTTTAAGGAAAGGCAAGGCTTCTAGGAAGGATTTCATTTGGAAAGCTCCTCTTGTTGGTTGGGTGAAAGTCAATTTTGACAGAGCTATGAAAGGTAATCTAAGACCTACTGGTTGTGGGGGAGTGTTGTGTGACTCTAATGGTAGGTTTGTTTCCATGGTGGAAATCCCTTTGGAACCTAGAAAAACAACTTTGTGAAAGCATCAACTTCCTATCATGTTTTGAAATTGGCCTAGTCTAAAGGCTTTAGCAAGGTATGGCTCGAGGACGATTCCTTAAATGTTATTAATTACCTTAAAAATACTACCCCTCCTTCTTGGTCTATTGAACATATTATTTTTTATGCTTTTTCAATATTGATTTACTTTGATTAATGTTTCATATCTCACATTTACCGTGAGGGTAATTGCCTTGTGTATAAGTTTGCAAATTATGGGGCTCTTGAGTCTAAAGTGTAGGATAGGATTGGCCCCCTCCCCATCGACATTCAATCTGTAGTCAATCATGATATGCAAGCCATTTAGGGAGGGGGTTCCCTTCATGATTATTATAAGTCACATGTTGATTCTCATGTAGAAGTTCAAATCAAAGTGTGATTTCTTACGGGGGAGTTCCATGCAAATTAATGATGTGGTTGATGTTCGAAAAGATTTGCATTTAAGTATTATGATTATTCTCAGTCATATCGATACTTCCACACAGATTGTGGGTGTTTGAAATTCCTATTCCTTCTTGAGGCTTCTTCTCTTTTGTATCATTTACAAATACTTGAGTTTGTTGTGGCTTTTCTTTGCGGTCATCATGGGAGGAAAGAGGAATCGAATTGAGCCAATTTCTTGTGACACTACCAAAAGCAAAAAGAAGATATGGGGTATGTTGGAGGAGGGGGCTATCACTCCCTACATTGAAAGAATTCATGGCTTTGACTTGGTGGTTTCACAGGCCTTCGTCAATGGTTGGAAAAATAGATTCCTTAAGGTGTTCAACCTAGAATTCAGTATTACTGAAGAACTTATTAGAAACATTACTAGTATGGCCATTGAGGGTAGGAAGGTATATAAGGAAAAAAAGCAGTCTAACACTGCCATGTCGATCTATTTTAAGAGGACTGAAAGGGAGCAGTTGTAAAATGCGAAGTGTGGAGGATTTTCTCATAGCTCTATTAAGGCTATTTGGGATGATTTGGCGGTTGAAATTATGAGGTACATTACTCTAGACAATCACTTTTCTATTGTTACCAGTTATCATTTTGTGTTTTTAAATAATTTTAGACATAAGAAGAGGGTTTCTTTCCCCTATTGTCTATTATCCTCCCTAGAGAATGGTATTAAGGACTTCAAGAGGAATCCTAAGAACCATATTCTCCATGAGATCTTAATTCTTCTCATTATGGATTATGCCAAGTCCTTTTCCATTTTGGATGAACCTAAAAAAATCACTAAAAGACGCCCTAAGTAGTCTAAATTTGGGTATGATACGGGTTCTACCTCTAAGGAGTCTAAAGATAGGTTGCATTCCTATATGGAGGTCCTCTCAAACCATTTTGAGGATTTTGATCTAAAGCTTAAAAATAAGGCCAAAACTTCTCATCAACCCTCTAAGTCGAATGGGTATATTACTAGTAGTGAGGTAAAGGACGTTCCTGAAGATTTTGCTAAAAATTAGAAGGTTGAGTTAGAAAAAAATTTCGTCCCTGCTATTAAGAAATTGAAGGTGAAGGGTGACGGTATGACCTCTAGTAAGAAGAAGATGATGGATGATGATGAAGTGGGTGAGGAGGTGGAGTGCCATGTTTCGAACTAGAAGAGGAAGATGTGGTTGCATGAAGATAATAATCTGAAGAAGGTAAAGGATAAGGTCCATTATAGTAGTAGGAAATTTTTGACTTAGGAGGATGTTGTTAGTGATGAGCCTGATGAAACTCCTAATAATGAGCCCCAACAGTCAGTTGATGAAGGTCTTGAGAATGACAAGGAGCTGGGTATTCTTGAGGTTGTTGAGGTGAAGAGGTCCAAACACAAAATTAAATTTACTGTTGGTGGTTATAAAGGTAAGGATGTTTTGTAGGATTTGTCCTATAATTAGGATGCTCTTGAGGATTTTGTTGATGATAGGGGTACTTTCAATTGCATTTGGGAGGATTTTTTGAATGTGTTAGGGATGGCGAGAGATGGCTCTTTAATTTTTTTAAAATTTTCAAATGGATTTTTAACAAACTGAACCTTACTAATTTTAAGGTTCTTTCTTTGGTTAACAATGTTGGGGTTACTTCTAATACCTAGTGGTCTTCTATTCAAGACCAGGTGAACCAATTGTTTGATGTTCGAAAGATAGTGATAGATGAGATGCTAAAATTGAAAAGGGATTTGGAATTTAGAATCTCAGTCTTGGAGGATAAGATGGAAAGAGCCTATGAGAACCTAGAAATGATGCTTAAAGTTAGTAATTTGGCTCTCCATAATGAAGTTGAGGGTCTCCAATTTCTCAACGAGAAAGATAGGTTGTGGAAAGGGGATTCTTCAGGTGCAATAAAAGATTTTGCTACTAGTTTGGTGGATATCCCCAAAGATTTAAAAACGGGTGATAGTGAGAAGGGCCCTTACACCTCTAAGTGCAATAAAACCAAGAATAATTTGGGGGTTCCTATGAAGGAGGTTGTTGAGGCTATGGAAATGCATGAGAAGATCATAGATAGTGATTTGGAAGCTAAAGACATTCTAAAAAATCTATAATTTCTTGTTGGCTATATCTTGTTTCTTAGTTGGTTGTTCACTTATTTTTTGTTGATGGGTGGATTATTTGTTTGTTTTGATTATCTTCAAAAGAAGTGGTCTTTTTTGTATAGGGTTTTGGGGTCCCTTCAAAACTTGATTTTCCTATAATCAAAAACTTCTTTCAAAAAATACAAGTCAAAATGGTTTTGTTCAGCTCGACTACGTGCAAGATTGTTACTCCCAAAATTTCAAAGGAA
This sequence comes from Sequoiadendron giganteum, assembly GCA_007115665.2. NCBI lineage: Eukaryota > Viridiplantae > Streptophyta > Pinopsida > Cupressales > Cupressaceae > Sequoiadendron > Sequoiadendron giganteum. Next base: position 99,338,652 of record CM021110.1, on the reverse strand, counting down.
ATACAATACTCCAATGACCATTAGAATCATGAATGTTTACAAGACACTAGAATGCCACATAGATATTCATGCATAGTTCTCTCATCCTTGGAAATCTATATTTTAAGGGCTTGAATTATCATATAAATGTTAGAAATATATGATTTCAGTGTTAGCATTTTTTAATTGAAATCTTCTATATTAGATGGCTAAAGAGAGGACATGATGTAGTGTGAAATTTTAAGGGTGTGCAATTTTTGACACTACATTTTTTCCGTGCTTTAGCAAGCATATGAACTGATAGGCTGTCGTTAGGTCCTACTAATTTAGAATAATTGAATGTCAATTAGTCGACTGAGAAATGTCCAAGGCAGTTTGTAGAAGGAGATTATTTGAATAACTCATTTTATATTTTTTTGTTTTTCTTTGAAACTATGAAAATCAATTCTAATCTAAGGCCATTACTTTTTAACTAGAAAATAATATTATCCTAAGAAAATCTAGAAATACTAA